>JALAZF010000468.1:0-1219277 GCA_022829125.1 Lathyrus tuberosus | reverse complement strand
AAATACACACCAAGAAATAACAAGTATGCTTTAAAATATGCTCTCCAAAACCACTTACTCTAAATTTATGTTTTCACACTAAAATTCCTTATTCCAACTTCCTAAATTGCTATTAAGAGGTATGGTTTCTTAACAACTTATTCTTGTTAATATATGTCTTTACTCTTATGATTATTGTTAATCCAGGTTTATTTTATGATCAAAAGACGTAAGTCCCATTTGAACTGAATGTGATTGTTAAGTGTTCTATATGTTCTTTTTCTGATTGAGAAAAAACAAGAACATCATCAATATAGACACATGTAAAATTATAGCAGTTTTTAAAAATGTCATCCATCATTCGTTGGAAAATTTGTGGTGCATTTTTTAATCCAAATGACATTACTAACCATTCAAAATATCCTAATGGACAAGAAAAAGCTGTCCATTCAATACTATCTTTATGCATTTTTACCTGCCAAAATCCTGATTTTAAATCAAATTTAGAAAACCAATTTTTTCCTTGTATTTTATTAATTAATGTATCTTTGTCTGGAATACAATAACCATCTTCAAAAGTATTATCATTTAATCTTCTATAATCGAAAACCATTCTAGATTGTCCTCTTTTCTTTTCTGCTTCTTTTTGGACAATAAAGGCAGGGGTTCTATGTCTAGAATTTGATCTTTGGATAATTCCTAGTTTTAATAGTTGATCAATGTGCATTTTGAATTCTTCTTGTTCCCAATTACCATACTTAAAATTAGGTGATTTAATGGTAATATCTGGGTTGATAATCTCTAATTTGCACAGAGTTGTATTCCTTTCCCAAAATTTTGTAGGGTTTTCTCCTATAACCTCAATTTTTTCTAATTTTTTAATTATTTGGTCTAAATCATAATTTTTTATATTTTTTGTAAAATTTGTGGTATCTATTAAGTGTAACTCACTTTCTATACCATTGTCAAAATCTAAGTCTAAATCAAAATTTTGTTCAATATTATTGCAAGAACATTCATCTTTGTTTTCCTTGCAATTGCATGTTTCCTTTTTTAGGGGTTACTTTTTTATCAAAAGTTTAAAATTTGAAACAATGGGTATCATGGAACAATTTTTACTTATTGTTATATAATCTTTGTTAATATTAATTTGTCCATAATTATGGAGTAAAAAATCTAATCCCATAACAAGTGGTATTGAAAGATTTAGGTCTTGGACCCAAATTTTTGGCCAAGGATAATACTCGGACCATTGATTACAATTTGTTAAGAATTTTACTTAAATATTTTTAAATTGCAAATCATTTGGAGTTTTAGTCCCATCAAATTGTACTGAATAAATTGGTTTTACTTTAACAATTTTAGTTTTTAATTTTTCTGGGATAATTTTCATATCTATAGTAGATGAGGTTGCTCGTGTATCAATTAAAATTGGTATGGTTATTTCTTGACCATGAATATTAATTTTTGCTGGAACTATAATTTGTCTTAATTTTTCTATATTACAAACTAAAGGTACCTGGAGGTCTTGAGGTTGTTATGTGTTATTTATAATATTTATGTCTTCTTGAGTAATTTCTGTTAATTTTAAATTATTTTCAATAACCGGGAATTTTTCTTTTTTAATAATTTCTATTAATTCTTTAATAGTTTCTTCTAGACTATTAATTCTAGTTTCTAATTTATCTACTTTGGTTTCCAACCTATCAAATTTTTCTTCTAATTGATCTATTCTTTTTTCCCCATGTTTTTTATCAGAATTTTCAGGTGTATCTTTAATTTTGTTTTCTACATTAAAGTGTTTTTTAATACAATTTGAACAGATTTGTTTTAGACAAATTTGACATTTCCATCTTTTATCAAAAGAGGAAAACCAATTACACTTGAAGCATTTAATATTATCACTTCCAGCTTTGTAATTCCAATTATGGTTACAATCTGGTACTAAATTTTTTGGTTCCATTAGAGGGTAAATTTTTTCAATTTTTCCAAAAGAATATAATTATTATTATTTTCTTCTTCTAGAGGAATTTCAATTTCTTCACTCTCTATTCCTTCTAGGGAGCAAATACTCCAAATTTCAGAGTTGTCTGAAATGTCTGAGGTTATTTCTAATATATCTTCTTTAATTGTAGAAATTAGGTTTGATTCTCTTGTAAACAAATTTTGTTTGTTTGGACAAACTGAGGATAAATGTCCTGGTTTGTTACAAGCAAAACAAGTAATTGTATTCTTATAAGTTTTGTTAGGATTGTACTTTCTTACATGTTTTTCCTTGTTTAAATAAGGTTTTCTAGCGTTAGATTTCCTTAAATAATTTTTCTTAGTGTAATTTTTCTTGAATCTAGGCTGTCTCCTCTGGTTTTTATCCTGTGGATGTTTTCCGTATTGTTGAGGAGTATAAATTTGTTTACAAAAACCTACGATCTTCCGTTTTAATTCTTTTTGGATTTGAATATAAGTGCATTTCTTTTTTAATTCAGAAATAATAAATTGTATTTTTATTCCAATATTATCAAATTCATTTTTTATTTCTAATTTTTTCCAACTTTCATGAATTTCCTGACCTAAGGGTCCTGGTAATTTGGTAAAAAGTCTTTCTCCTAATTCTTGAGAAAAATAATTTTCGGATGTGCTTGCTAAAGCATAAAAATCTTGTAAGAATTCTGTAACGCCCACATATACATACATGCATCAAATCATATATTATACATGAATTTCACTTTTGGTACTGAAATATACAATAAGTTCCTAGTAAACACATTATACATATACATGCCCAACAATCCTAATACAAAAAAAAACTACGGCATAGTATATCTACAAGATGTTTCAAAAGACAAAACACTAAGAACCAGATCACTAATGATCTCAAAACTCCACAACGGAAGCAAAGCCATCAGATAAGTAAGGATAGTCACACGACCTTATCCTTACCCTTCGCGGAACCTGTAGAACCTGTGATGTAAACAACAACAGTGGGGTGAGATACATCAAATCTCAGTGAGTTCCCTATCTTAAAGTCCTCTCGGCTCTACAAGGTTCTAATAAACCTAACTCAAGTCAAAAGGGAAGGGAAATGACTTTGAGTACACACACTATATAAATATCCACACATGGTGAGCCTGTTAACTCACACTAGTACCGAAGTACGTCCTGAGCCTGTTAGCTCAAGAATCTCACAAATCAATAACCGTACCAAGGCATCCCCTTTTCCCGTCTGCTTCTACGTCTAGAAGACGACCCGAGTCATGGATCCTCGAAATTACTTGGCATACGAAATGGATTCGGGAACAACGGCCTGTTAGCCGTGAACCGTCACTTCTCATGGCCTGTTAACCATCACAAGTCTCTACCCTTAGGTTCCATTCGTACTATACGCGGGAATCAAACCTACCAAGTAATCGTGCACATGTTTCAGAGGAGCTCGAGACCTATGAAACGCACTATAAAAAAGAACCGGTTACGATTACAAAATACACACGCCTCGGCCTTACTAGCACGAGCGTTGTTACTATTCCATTACACACACACAACATTGTTTAGAGTAATTCCTCACTCTACCTAATTCATATTTTAACATGCATATATAGCCAAACATGTTTAATAATCAGAGTATAGGCAATTAGGCATCAATCACATAATAGAAACACATAATTAAACATATTACACGTTACACCCCATTCACGGTTCCCTCAGATTTATTTAATCGGGCAATAATCAGATAATTCTCCCCACCATTAGCTAGAGGATACTCATAGCTTTACAACGATACCAAGAATACTTACATAGGATAAACGAGTCAAAAGTTATGGAATTTACAAGAAATGGTATCGCGAAACACACAGTTCAGCACACGTCCTGGCTGTACGCGTATGGCCTTGTTCCGTACGCGTATTGCCCAAAGTGATACGCGTACGGGCAGAGGCTATTTTCCCTTTAAAATTCCATTTTTTCCTCCAATACGCGTATTGCCTAAACCATATGCGTATTGCCTCCTCCATACGCGTAACGCTCAAAATCCTTCACTTCCATACGCGTATTGCCCAACTCAATACGCGTATGGCCCTGCGTGTTACGCGTACGGGCAGACGAAACCCAGCAAAATTTTCTGCAGACAAGTTCTGCTACGGGTTGATCTAATTCAACCCCAAAATCCCATTTTTCCCAATCAAAATACACCAAAACATGCTATAATCATAACAACCAGTATAACATATAATCAATGATCGAATTTCAGTAATTAGACAATGATTTTATTGTAGAATTTCACATTTCCTACCAATATCACACTACTCTAAAACTCAATAAAACCTTAATCTAATGAGTCTAACTAGAACCCACCTGGATTACTAGATGAGGAGGTTGAAGTTGAGATGAAAAGATTGGAGATGGGTTGAAGAATCAATCTCTTGAGCTCTTGAGCAATTTTTCTCTTCTTCCTTCCTTTTCCTTCCTTTTTCCTTCCTTTCCTTTTTCTTTCTACAAGTTTCTATCTTTTGCAATTAAGGAAAGGAAAAGAAAAATAGACATAGAAAATATTAATTGGCAACACTACTAATTATCCGAATTATCTCAAATACACCAATTAATAAAACTTCAAGTTAAACAATATTAATATAATCAAATTCCGAGTTCGTCCGTTTACTCTCATTACTTTATCCAATAATTGCTCAGAGTACCCCAGAACCCAGTTCATCATACTAATATTATCCAAAATTATGGGGTATTACATCCTCCCCCCGTTAAATAGAAATTATCCCACGAATTTAAAGCAATTACCTAAAAAGATGAGGATAGACCTCCCGCATTTCCGATTCCAATTCCCAAGTTGCATTTCTCGGATGCGTCTCGTCCCACTGGACCCTCACAAGAGGAATCTCCTTATTCCTTAACACTTTAGTTTCTCTTCCTGTAATACGACTCGGCTGAGGCTCAAACGTCAAATCAGCTTCTATCTCAATTGTATCTGGCAAAATTGGCTGAAGAGGATCTGGGACAAATTTCCGAAGCTGAGACACATGAAAAACGTCGTGCATTTCTGACAGAAAAGGCGACAAGGCTAATCTGTAAGCTACTTCTCCAATTCTTTCCAAAATCTGATACGGTCCTACGTATCTTGGGCTTAATTTCCGCGATTTAAATGGTCATTTCAATCTCAATCTCGGAGTAACCTTCAAAAATACATGATCACCCTCATCAAATTCCAACGGTCTCCTACGGTTGTCCGCATAGCTTTTCTGACGATCTTGGGCTTGTTTAATCTTTTCCCGAATCATTCTAATCTTTTCCGTAGTCTCGTGAATAATCTCGGGTCCCAAAATTCTATCATCGCCAACCTCCGTCCAACACAATGGCGTTCTACACTTTCGACCATACAACGCCTCATAAGGTGCCATACCAATACTTGCATGATAACTGTTATTATACGAGAATTCGATCAACGACAAAAGTTCTATCCAATTTCCCCCACTTTCAAGCACACAAGCTCTTAACATGTCCTCCATGGTCTGTATTGTCCGTTCCGTCTGACCGTCCATTTGCGGATGGTTCGACGTAATCAAATGTAACCTCGTCCCCATGGCTTGTTGAAAAGCCCTCCAAAATCTGGAAGTAAACTTTGGATCTCTATCCGAAACGATACTAGTAGGAATACCATGCAATCTCACTATCTCTGAAATGAACAACCTCGCGAGATGACTCACCTTGTAGGTAGTCTTCACAGCTAAGAAATGCGCGGATTTCGTTAACCGATCCACAATTACCCAAATGGAATCATAACCACCTTGCGCACGAGGTAATCCCACTGCGAAGTCCATCGAAATACTATCCCATTTCCACATCGGAATTTCTAAAGGCTGCAACAAGCCACCCGGCCTTTGGTGCTTAATCTTCACTTGTTGGCACACCACATATTCCGACACATATACCGCAATATCTCTTTTCATCCCGGACCACCAATAGTCCCTCTTTAAATCTTGATACAGCTTTGAAGCACCAGGATGTATAGTAAAAGTACTCTTATGCCCTTCCTCCAAAATCCTTCGTTTTAACCCCGTGTTGTCCAGAACACAAATCCTTTGGTTAAATGAAATGACTCCGTCGGTAGTTCGCACAAAACCCGGTTGAGTCAACAATTCCTGTAAAATCTCATCCAACCCTTGCTCTTGTTGGATTTCTTCTCTGAGAGTAGAGATGATATTCAAATTTCCCATAACTACACAATCAGGAGTCCAATTAAATTGAAGATTTAGATCTCTAAACTTTTCCATTAAGGCATACTCTAACATCATCAACTCGGCACTATGCAACTCTTTCCTGCTCAAAGCATCCGCTACCTTGTTCGCTTTACTCGGATGGTACTTTAGTTCTAAATCATAATCTTTCAAATATTCCATCCACCTCCTTTGACGCATATTCAATTCTTTCTGATCAAATAAGTACTTTAAGCTCTTATGGTCACTAAACATCTCAAAACGTACACCATACAAATAGTGACGCCACACCTTCAAGGTAAAGACAATTGCTGCCAACTCTAAATCATGCGTCGGGTAATTCTCTTCATGTACTTTCAACTGTCGCGAAGCGTAAACCACTACATGTCCATTCTGCATTAACACTCCGCCTAAACCCTTCTTCGATGCATCACAATATACCTCATATGACTTGTTAGGATCAGGAATAACCAAAACAGGAGCGGTAGTTAATCTCTCCTTCAAATTCCTAAAACTCCTTTCACAAGCTGAATCCCACTCATACGAATACTCCTTCCGAGTAAGTCTCGTCAATGGTAAAGCCAACTGCGAAAACCCCTGAATAAACCTTCTGTAATACCCTGCCAATCCCAAGAAACTTCTAACTTCAGAAGCATTCTTCGGTCTCTCCCAATTAATCACTGCTTCAACTTTGGATGGATCGACTGATACGCCTCCCTGGGATATGACATGACCAAGAAAGTTAACCTCAGACATCCAAAACTCACACTTACTTAACTTAGCAAAAAGTTGCTTCTCTTGTAAGATGGACAAAACAATTCTTAGGTGTTTACTGTGCTCTTGAGGATCAAGAGAATAAATAAGAATGTCATCAATGAAAATCACCACAAATTGGTCCAAGTAAGGTTGAAATATCCGATTCATATAATCCATGAAAACTGCCGGAGCATTTGTCACACCAAAAGGCATCACCAAGAATTCATAATGACCATAACGGGTTCTGAACGCGGTCTTTGGTACATCTGAACTCTTCACACGAATCTGATGATAACCCGACCGTAAATCAATCTTCGAGAACACACAGGCTCCTTTCAATTGATCTAACAGGTCGTCTATCCTTGGAAATGGGTATTTATTCTTGATGGTGACCTTATTCAACTGACGGTAATCGATACACAATCGCATTCCACCATCCTTCTTGTTTACCAATAACACTGGAGCCCCCCAGGGTGAAACACTGGGTAGAACAAAATGCTTAGCCAACAATTCTTCCAATTGGTCCTTTAATTCTCTTAATTCAAGTGGTGCCATCTAATACGGAGAAACGGATATTGGAGTCGTTCCTGGTATCAGGTCAATAAAGAATTCCACTTCCCGCTCCGGAGGAAAAGAAGTGATATCCTCGGGGAAAACTTCAAGAAAGTCACAAACTACCGGAATACCCAAAACTGGGATGTTACTACTCTCCTCCTTGGTAAGAATCAAAAGAAGAGACTTTTCTTCCTCAAACAAGAAATTAATCATTCCCACCGTACCTTCTAAAATAGTAGTTAACACATCCTTCAAAGTAGTCTCTTCGGACGGAATAATGATCAGCTTTTCCTCACACCCAATAAACACAGAATTAGCGGAAAGCCAATCCATTTCCAGAACAACATCCACTTTCTTAAGCGGTAAACAGATAAGGTCAATTTGGAAAACTCTTTCATTCACCGACAAAACACAATTTTCACACATCAACGGGGTCTCTATAATCTCATCCATGGCAGTAGTAACCACCATAGAGGGAAACAAAGGAACAGCTTGCAACCCAAGTCGCTTCACGCAACGCGTGGACAAAAAAGAGTTCATTACCCCACAATCAAATAAAACAAAACAAGGATGTCCATTTACGAAACACGTACCCGTAATCAAGGAGTTATCATTCTTTGCTTTTCTTACATCCAAGGTATACACTTGGCCCGTATTCTTCCCTCGTGCCTGATTCCTACCCTGAGGACAATCTTTCGCCATGTGGCCCACCTTATTACACTGATAACATCTTATTCCCTCAAAACTACACCTACCATAATGATTCCGTCCACACATACGACATACCGAAGGCACACTAGTTCTAGAACCCTGAGCTTGCTTCCCTTTAAAAGATTGTTGCCTTGGTCTAACCTGTTGATTCGGTCTCCCTCGATCACTTTGATTCATCCTACTCAAATCTCCTTCCATTTGTACCTTTTTCAAACTATGCTCCGCAACATAACACTGTCGTAACAATTCAGCATAGCTAGTAAATTCTCTCTGAGACACACTGTGTGAAATTTCAGCCCTTAAACCAAACAGAAACTGATCAATCTTCCACCTCTCATCAGGAGCATACATGGCTTGTCTAGAATAAGCGGCCATAGTTTCAAATTTCTCAGCATAAGAAGCCACAGTTAAGTTTTCTTGTCTCAATTGTTGAAACTCGAATTCCTTCTGAGACCTCAAGGAACTTGGAAAATATTTCTCCATAAAAATTACCTTAAACTGCTCCCATACCTTTGGTACCTCCTGAATTGTCATCAAAGCTGAAGCACTTTCCCACCACCTCATGGCAGAACCCTTCAACAAGTGAGAGGCGAAGACCACCTTGTTTTCCTCACTGCACTGAACTATTAGGAAAATCCGTTCCATACCTAATATCCATTCATGAGCCTTCACTGGATCTAACCCTCCCTAAAATTCCGGAGGATTCATACGGATGAAATCCCTAAAGGTTCCCCCTTCAGCTTCTGGTACCACAACTGGAGTATGCACACCACCAGCCATTTGTTGTACCATTTGTTGCACAAACTGATTCTATTGATGTTGCATCTGTTGCATAAATTGGTATAAAGGTGCATTTCCTCGTCACCTGGCGGATTAGTCCCTGCTGGAGTGGTTCTTGGTCTACCACGATTGTTTCTGCGCCTGTCAGCCATGTTCCTGAATTTCATACAGATAGGATTAAGTTGATCAGACTCAATACCATAAATATAACAGACAAGACCCATGGCGACACGCCACATATGAAACGGAAAGAAAACTTATTCTATTTCATGGCTAGGTCGAGGATACGACCTGCTCTGATACCAACTGTAACGCCCACATATACATACATGCATCAAATCATATATTATACATGAATTGCACTTTTGGTACTGAAATATACAATAAGTTCCTAGTAAACACATTATACATATACATGCCCAACAATCCTAATACAAAAAAAAACTACGACATAGTATATCTACAAGATGTTTCAAAAGACAAAACACTAAGAACCAGATCACTAATGATCTCAAAACTCCACAACGGAAGCAAAGCCATCAGATAAGTAAGGATAGTCACACGGCCTTATCCTTACCCTTCGCGGAACCTGTAGAACCTGTGATGTAAACAACAACAGTGGGGTGAGATACATTAAATCTCAGTGAGTTCCCTATCTTAAAGTCCTCTCGGCTCTACAAGGTTCTAATAAACCTAACTCAAGTCAAAAGGGAAGGGAAATGACTTTGAGTACACACACTATATAAATATCCACACATGGTGAGCCTATTAACTCACACTAGTACCGAAGTACGTCCTGAGCCTGTTAGCTCAAGAATCTCACAAATCAATAACCGTACCAAGGCATCCCCTTTTCCCGTCCGCTTCTACGTCTAGAAGACGATCCGAGTCATGGATCCTCGAAATTACTTGGCATACGAAATGGATTCGGGAACAACGGCCTGTTAGCCGTGAACCGTCACTTCTCATGGCCTGTTAACCATCACAAGTCTCTACCCTTAGGTTCCATTCATACTATACGCGGGAATCAAACCTGCCAAGTAATGGTGCACATGTTTCAGAGGAGCTCGAGACCCATGAAACGCACTATCAAAAAGAACCGGTTACGATTACACAATACACACGCCTCGACCTTACTAGCACGAGCGTTGTTACTATTCCATTACACACACACAACATTGTTTAGGGTAATTCCTCACTCTACCTAATTCATATTTTAACATGCATATATAGCCAAACATGTTTAATAATCAGAGTATAGGCAATTAGGCATCGATCACATAATAGAAACACATAATTCAACATATTACACGTTATACCCCATTCACGGTTCCCTCCGATTTAGTTAATAGGGCAATAATCAGATAATTCTCCCCACCATTAGCTAGAGGATACTCATAGCTTTACAACGATACCAAGAATACTTACATAGGATAAACGAGTCAAAAGTTATGGAATTTACAAGAAATGGTATCGCGAAACACACAGTTCAGCACACGTCCTGGCCGTACGCGTATGGCCTTGTTTCGTACGTGTACTGCCCAAAGTGATACGCGTACAGGCAGAGGCTATTTTCCCTTTAAAATTCCATTTTTTCCTCCAATACGCGTAATGCCCAAACCATACGCGTATTTCCTCCTCCATACGCGTAACACCCAAAATCCTTCACTTCCATACGCGTATTGCCCAACTCAATACGTGTATGGCCCTGCGTGTTATGCGTACGGGCAGACGAAACCCAGAAAAATTTTCTGCAGACAAGTTCTGCTACGGGTTGATCCAATTCAATCCCAAAATCCCATTTTTCCCAATCAAAATACACCAAAACATGCTATAATCATAACAACCAGTATAAGATATAATCAATGATCGAATTTCAGTAATTAGACAATGATTCTATTGTAGAATTTCACATTTCCTACCAATATCACACTACTCTAAAACTCAATAAAACCTTAATCTAATGAGTCTAACTAGAACCCACCTGGATTACTAGATGAGGAGGTTGAAGTTGAGATGAAAAGATTGGACATGGGTTGAAGAATCAATCTCTTGAGCTCTTGAGCAATTTTTCTCTTCTTCCTTCCTTTTCCTTCCTTTTTCCTTCCTTTCCTTTTTCTTTCTACAAGTTTCTATCTTTTGCAATTAAGGAAAGGAAAAGAAAAATAGACATAGAAAATATTAATTGGCAACACTACTAATTATCCGAATTATCTCAAATACACCAATTAATAAAACTTCAAGTTAAACAATATTAATATAATCAAATTCCGAGTTCGTCGGTTTACTCTCATTACTTTATCCAATAATTGCTCAGAGTACCCCGGAACCTAGTTGGTCATACTAATATTATCCAAAATGCTTACAAAATTATGGGGTATTACAAATTCTATTACATGATTCCAATCATATAATTGAATTTCTTCTAAATCTCTCATCACTTCAGCTTGTCTCAAAGTTAATCCTACATTGGCATCTTTGCCTGTAATAATTCTATGTATTGTATAAACAAAATTTTGAATATTATTTCCTTGGGTTACCAATTGACCTAATTCTTCTGGAAATTTTACTTTGAATGCTTCCCAAGCGGCTCTAGCTATGTCTCCTAAATAGTTTTCGGCAATTTTAATCATTTCTTCTCCAGTAGTAATATTGTAGTGTCTACTTTCATAGTCTCTAATTACCAGGGAAGTCCGTTGTTCAATGTAATTATTCAAGAGTTGTGGATGTATATTAGTAATATTTAGCATAACATGCCCCTGACCATATAAATTAATTTCATTTGGATTTCTTTTTCCTAATGTTCTTAAGTTAGGGTTGTTGTTGTCATAGATAGCAACAGGTAGTCTAGAGGGATGTCCTATAGAATAACCCATCCTCATTGGTTGACTATTGGGAAAAAAATGATCCATAAGAGGAACTGGATTCTTCGTTTACTAAATTTTTTCCAGTGTAATCTATTTCAGAAGTGTCTGTTACGCTTTCAGTTTCTTCAAAGATTTGTTTTAGATTTGTTATATCTTGGAAGTATTTATCCATGAGAAAATTTCTATTAGTATTAGCCGCTTCAATTTCTAAATTAAATTTTTCCATTAGAATTTCATCATTTCTAATTTTATCTAATTCTGAGAAGGTTAATATTTGTTCATTCATCATTATTAACTTGTGTATAAGATTCTTCATAATTTTTTAATCTTAAAGATAAAGCCCCTTTAGTTGCGTATGTCACAACTTCTGTGGGTGTTAATGTCTCAGCTTCTTCCTCAATATTTTCCTTAATTTTCCATTCTTCTCCTGCTAGGAGTGAAGGTGATATTGGTTCTGGTCCTAGGAAATTAATTCCTTTGGATGTTACAGTTTTTACCATTTCTTGGATTTTTATTTTAAATTTTGGTGACATTTGAGTAGATAATTTTCCTAAAAAGATTATATCTACTACAATGTTTGATCCTTTAAAATTTTTAAATCCTTTACTTTGGACCTGTATTTTTATATATTTTAAATCTTTTAGTGCTATGGTAAAATTTGGACATAAATAATGAATTCCACAATTATTATTCATGTCAACTTCAATTTGTCTGACTAATTTAGGATGTCTAGTGTCAAGTATGGCTACTAATACTTTGGCACCATTTTGTTTCATTACTAAGCCTCTTACAGCTGTAGTAATTAATCCTAAATGTACATAATTCATATTTTTATCTTTTAATTGATTTATACTATCAGTGGTTAATAATCCAAATTCTTCAATTTTTTCATCTGGTAATTCTAACATTTCAGATCTGTGTGTTCTAATTAGACTGGAACTATTTTCAAATATTCCAGATTTGTACAATTGTGTTGGTTTTAAAAGATTTATTTGATCATTTGTCATTATTTCTAAATCTTTATCATTATTCACAATTTGTTCTAATGTTGAAGAATTTTTATTTTCTTTTCTACTAAACATTCTGTCTAAATAAGAGGAATTTTGAGTCTGATTTAGAGTTGTCGTTCTGGATGTGCTAGCTTCACTATCCATTAATGTTCTTGACCGACTAGAAAAAAGATTCATATTTTCAAATGTTTTTTAACTTCTTCAGTATTGTAAGTTAAAAAATTCATAGTACTAGTAGTTTTTATTTTTCGTTCTGTACTAATTTGAGAAAATTGTTCAGTTAAAGAATCTATAGATATTTTTAAATCTTCAGTTCCGTTTATAGGAATTTTTTGTTTTGATTGATCTTTAAGAAGTAACAAAATTTGTTTAGTAGAATTTATATTTTCTTTTAATAATTGTTCTAAGACTTCTAATTTTTTGTCTTGTTTATCTAAACAAGTTTTAAGATAATCTATTTTATATTCCATAAATGGTTCAGATCACAAGCTCTGATACCAGATAGAGAGGGGGAATGCCTCCGTGGAGGTTTGTGTGGCAAATATTTTTGTAAATTTCATCAATAATTGTTATAGTTATAAAGTTTAACATAATTATTTTATTTAAATTATGATTTTTTATTTTAAATGTTTTTTATAAAAAAGTCAACTTTATGAATAGTGATTAGTGAATAGTAACTCGTGAATAGTAACTTGTGAATAGTGAAAAGTGGCTAGTATGATTTAATGTTCACGACAAAATTATTTCAAGAATTTCAACATAATGATGGATGAATAGTGATTTTAAATAGTAAGTCAAATTTGTGAATAGTAAAAAAAATTTATTGGATTATTTTGTTGTTTTAAAATAATAAATTGTCTTTTAAGTTCTGGACATTGATTCCAGATCATCTTTTGTAATAAGAATCAGGGTGTAAGTAGAAGATATACATTCCAAAATTAATCCTTTTCGATATTTTAATGGTGGATAAGTTGCTTTGTTACTAGTCTTGATTTGTAATTTTACAAATTCTAATTCTTTTTCTAAATTTTTAAGAGATTTTCTAAGTGTTTTTAAATATTTTCTGTCTCTGGCCAGATTCATGTTTTAAATTATGAATTTTATCCTCTTGATAATGTATACAAGTCATCTTTAATTATTTTCATCATTGTTTCAAATGTAGATATTTGTCTAATAATGCTATTTCTTCTTAGAATTAGTATAGGAAACGTCCTTTCTGTACTATATTCTAATAATAATTCTATTCTTTTTAAATCCTGTTTTAAATCTGAAATATAATTTCTGTAATCTTTAAGATCCTGTTTGTCTTTAGCAAAGTTCATATTTAGAAATTTTTGCCAAATTTTCTAATAAATTAAATTTGTATTTAAATTTTTCCACTTTGGTACGTGGCGTTGTTTATCTGAAGTCTGTTATTCATTAAACACTATTCCGAAGAACAAAGTGTTTAACTATCCAACATGAGCTGGCCAACAAGGTACAGTATTCCAGCCAATATACCAATTTTGTGTGGAAGATATTAGACTGGTGTTTTTTAAGTTCTTGAAAGTGTGTACAAATCATTTTTTATTATTTTAATCATGGTTTCAAAAGTGGAGATTTGATTAAAAGTTCTAATTTTTCTTAGGTTTAGTTGATAATAGAGGGCTCCTGTACTGTGCCTTAGGAGTGTATTAATTGTTCCTAATTCTTTTTCCAAATTAGTAATAATTGCCCTATATTCTTTTAATTCAGTTCTTTCTTTTGTTAAATCTATGTTATCAGAGTTATAAAAATGTAAGGGGAAGCAAGATTGTATGAACAATAATATAAGGAGGCTCAGCCTTCCATTGAATGTTCTAATTAAATATAAGCACAAATGTATGAACAATAATATGAGGAGGCTCGGCCTTCCAATGAATGATCTAATTAAATATGGACAAATATTTTTGGAGGCTCAGCCTTCCGATGTTATGATGCAACAAATAGTTGAAATGATTAATCAGTTTCATAACCATCAATATCATAATTTATTTCATTGTCTGAATTACTAGGGTTGGAATATCTATAGTTAATGGAAACTAATGGATTATTTTGTCTAGGATTTCTCATCCTATAATATGTTTGTGAAGAATATCCGAAAAAATTTCCTTCAAAATAACTTAAGTAATATGAACTAGAGGTAAATTCATTTAATTCTCTAATTATACATCTTAGTTCATGTTCTTCAAAATCTTGCTTTATTGTGGTTTTTAGTTCTTCTAAAAATATTTTTTCTTGAAAGTAAGCGAATTTTAATTTTTTCAAGATAATTTTTATCAAATCTGGGTAAGGAAATCTTTTGAATAAGCATAATATTTTTTCATCAAAGTCTTGGATACAAATTAAGTTTGATAATTTTTTGTTAGAGTTAGGTTCTGAATAGTCTACTCCAAAATTATTTGTAAAATATTTTTGTGTTGTGAAATTTGTTTCTTGGTAATGATTTCCATGTTCCATTTAAATTTTTTTTCAAATTTCTTATCAAAAAGTGATTGATTTTAAGTCTTATTCCTACTTCCCTTTGCATATTAATGTTTATGGTTTCTAAAAAACTATCTCAAAAATATATATTATACTCTTATTATTTTTGAATATTCCTTGTTTATTTTGGAACCTCACCTTGTCATCCCTCACCTACTACCACAGAGTTCTTCCAGAGACATCTCTGCGTTTATGACCTATGATCTATGAATCTCCTCCTGGCGGTACTATTTTTCCTTTTTCAGGTTTCTTCCCTAAACGGATTCTTTCATAGATTAACAATCACATTCAGTTCAAACGGGACATACGTCTTTTTATCATAAAATAAACCTTGATTAACAATAATCATAAGAGTAAAGACATATATTAACAAGAATAAGTTGTTAAGAAACCATACCTCTTAATAGCAATTTAGGAAGTTGGAATAAGGAGTTTTAGTGTGAAAACATAAATTTAGAGTAAGTGGTTTTGAAGAGTGTAACACCCCGTAATTTTGTGAACATTTTAGATAATATCATTATGATCAACTGGGTTCCGGGGTACTCTGAGCAATTATTTGATAAAGTATTTGGAGTAAACCGACGAACTCGGAATTTGATTAAGTTAATATTATTTAATTTGGGATTTTATTACTTGGTGCATTTGAGATAATTTGGATAATTAGTAGAATTACCAATTAATATTGCCTTGAGTATTTTCTTTTCCTTTCCTTATTTGGTAAGTTAGAAAAACTTAGAGAAAAAGGAAAGAAAGGAAGGAAAAGGAAGAGGAAGAAGAGGAAATTCTCTCAAGGGCTCTAGATCATCAATCATCAACCAATCTTCATCTTTTAATCTCAACTTCAACCTCCTCGTCCTGTAATCCAGGTGGGTTCTAGTTAGACTCTTTAGATTAAGATTTTATTGCGTCTAGAGTAGTTTGGACATCTTTAGGAAATGAGAATTTTACACTAAAATCATGTTTTTATGATCCTTATGCTTACTACTTGTTACATATGTGCTGTTGTATATCAATTGGTAATTTTTCTAGTGTTTAGAAGGAATTGGAAGAGAATGGAACAAATTTCGCAAACCCATTATGCCGGAAATTTTCTGGTTTTCATGCTGCCCATACGCGTATCACCCAAGGCAATACGCGTATTGGTCAAGGCAATACGCGTACGGCTGCGCAGAAGTGTGGGCAATACGCATATTGGGGTTCCATTTTCTCGGCCATCTGCCCATTTGCGTATAGATACGCGTACGGATCTGGGCATTACGCGTATGAGTCATGGTAGTACGCGTATTGAAATTTTAAAAGGAATTTTGAAGGAAAATAGCTTCTGCCCATACGCGTATGGTCTTGGCCAATACGCGTATGGCTGGGCGAGCCAGCTTGGCAATATGCGTATGGCTTAGGGCAGTACGCGTACGGCCAGGAGGGTGCAGAATTGTGTCTTTTCGTGATACCATGTCGTGTTATGTCCATAACTTTTGACTCGTTTATCCTATGTGAGTATTCTTGGTATCGTTGTGAAGCTATGAGTATCCTCTAGCTAATGGTGGTGAGAATTATTTGGCTATTGCCCGATTAAATGAATTGGAAGGAACCGTGAATGGGGTGTAACGTGTGATATGTCGAATTATGTGTTTTCTATTATGTGATCGATTCCTAATTGTCTATACTCTGGTTATTAAACATGTTTGACTATATATGCATGTTAAAATATGAATTAGGTAGAGTGAGGACTTACCCTAAACATGTTGTGTGTGTGTATGGAATAGTGACAACGCTCGTGCAAATAAGGCCGAGGCGTGTGTATTGTGTAATCGTAACCGGTTATTTTTGATAGTGCGTTTCATGAGTCTCGAGCACCTCTGAAACATGTGCACCATTACTTGGCAGGTTTGATTCCCGCGTTTAGTACGAATGGAACCTAAGGGTAGAGACTTGTCATGGTTAACAGGCCATGAGAAGTGACGGTTCACGGCTAGCAGGCCGTTGTTCCCGAATCCATTTCGTATGCCAAGTAATTTCGAGGATCCATGATCCGGGTCGTCTTCTAGACGTAGAAGCGGACGGGAAAAGGGGATGCATTGGTATGGTTATTGATTTGTGAGAATCTTGAGCTAACAGGCTCAGGACGTACTTCGGTACTAGTGTGAGTTACCAGGCTCACCAGTGTGTGTACTTTTGTAGTCTGTGTACTCAAAGTCATTTCCTTTCCCTTTTGACTTGAGTTAGGTTTATTAGAACCTTGTACAGCCGAGAGGACAGTAAGATAGGGAACTCACTGAGATTTGATGTATCTCACCCCACTGTTGTTGTTTACATCACAGGTTCTGCAGGTTCCGCGAAGGGTAAGGATAAGGCCGTGTGACTATCCTTGCTTAGCTGTTGGTTTTGCTTCCGTTGTGGAGTCTTTTGAGATCCTTAGGGATCTAGTTCTTAGTTTTATCTTTTGAGCATTTTGTACATATAACATGCCAGTGTTTGGTTTTAGGTTGCTTTGGGCATTTTTATGTATACAGTGTTACTAGGAACTTATGTATTTCAGTACCAAACGTACTTTTCATGTATAATATATGATTTGATGCATGTATATATATGGGTATTACAGTTGGTATCAGAGCCTGGTTGTATCCTCGACCTAGCCATGAAATAGAATAAGTTTTCTTTCCGTTTCATATGCGGCGTGTCGCCATGGGTCTTGTCTATTATATTTATGGTATTGAGCCTGATCAACTTAATCCTATCTTTATGACATTCAGGAACATGGCTGACAGGCGCAGAAACAATCATTGTAGACCGAGAAACACTCCAGCAGGGACTAATCTACCGGTTGAAGAAGGAATGCCCCGTTGTATCAATTCATGCAGCAGATGCAACAACAACAAAATCAGTTTATGCAACAAATGGTTCAGCAGATGGCGGGTGGTCTACATCCTCCAGTGGTTGTTCCTGAGGTTGCAGGAGGAAACTTTAGGGATTTCATTCGGTTGAGTCCTCCGGAATTTTAGGGAGGGTTAGACCCAGTAAAGGCTCATGAATGGATCTCAGGTATGGAACGGGTTTTCCAAATAGTTCAGTGCAGTGAGGAAAACAAGGTGGTCTTTGCTTCCCACTTGTTGAAGGGTCCTGCCATGAGGTGGTGGGAAAGTGCTTCAGCCTTAATGACAATTCAAGAGGTACCGAAGGTGTGGGAACAGTTTAAGGTAATTTTTATGGAGAAATACTTTCCAAGTTCCTTGAGGTCCCAGAAGGAATTCGAATTTCAAGAATTGAGACAAGGTAACTTGACTGTGGCTTCTTATGCTGAGAAATTTGAAACTATGGCCGCTTATTCTAGATAAGCCATGTATGCTCCTGATGAGAGGTGGAAGATTGATCAGTTTCTGTTTGGTTTAAGGGCTGAAATTTCACATAGCGTGTCTCAACGGGAATTTACTACATATGCCGAACTGTTAAGACAATGCTATGTGGCTGAACATAGTTTGAAGAAGGTACAAATGGAAGGAGATTTGAATAGAATGAATCAAAGTGATCGAGGGAGACCGAATCAACAGGTTAGACCAAGCCAACAATCCTTTAAAGGGAAGCAAGCTCAGAGTTCTAGAACTAGTGTGCCTCCGGAATGTCGTATGTGTGGACGGAATCATTATGGTAGGTGCAGTTTGGAGGGAATGAGATGTTATCAGTGTAATAAGGTGGGCTACATGGTGAAGGATTGTCCCCAGGGTAGGAATCAAGCACAAGGGAAGAATGCGGGCCGAGTGTATACCTTGGATGCAAGAAAAGCAAAGAATGATAACTCCTTGATTGTGGGTACGTGTTTCGTAAACGGACATCCTTGTTTTGTTTTATTTGATTGTGGGGCAACTCATTCTTTTGTGTCCACGCGTTGTGTGAAGCGACTTGGGTTGCAAGCTGTTCCTTTATTTCCTCCTATGGTGGTTACTACTGCCATGGATGAGATTGTTGAAACACCGTTGATGTGTGAAAATTGTGTTTTATCGGTGAATGAAAGAGTTTTCCAGATTGATCTTATTTGTTTGCCGCTTAAGAAAGTGGATGTTGTTCTGGGAATGGATTGGCTTTCTGCTAATTCAGTTTTTATCGGTTGCGAGGAGAAGCTAATTATTATCCCATCTACCGAGGCTACTTCGAAGGATGTGTTAACTACTATTTTAGAAGGTACGGTTGGAATGATTAATTTCTTGTTTGAGGAAGAAAAGTCTGTTCTTTTGATTCTTACTAAGGAGGAGAGTAGTAGCATTCCAGTTTTGAGTATTCCGGTAGTTTGTGACTTTCCTGAAGTTTTCCCCGAGGATATCACTTCTCTTCCTCCGGAGCGGGAAGTGGAATTCTCTTTTGACCTGATACCAGGAACGGCTCCAATATGCGTTTCTCCGTATCGGATGGTCCCACTTGAATTAAGAGAACTAAAGGATTAGTTGGAAGAGCTATTGGCTAAGCATTTTGTTCGACCCAGTGTTTCACCCTGGGGAGCTCCAGTGTTATTGGTAAAGAAAAAGGATGGTGGAATGCGATTGTGTATTGATTACCGTCAGTTGAATAAGGTCACCATCAAGAATAAATACCTGTTACCAAGGATAGACGACCTGTTAGATCAATTGAAAGGAGCCTGTGTGTTCTCGAAGATTGACTTACAGTCGGGTTATCATCAGATTCGGGTGAAGAGTACAGATGTACCCAAGACCGCGTTCAGAACCCGTTATGGTCATTATGAATTCTTGGTGATGCCTTTTGGTGTGACAAATGCTCCGGCAGTTTTCATGGATTATATGAATCGGATATTTCAACCTTACTTGGACCAATTTGTGGTGATTTTCATTGATGACATTCTTATTTATTCTCGTGATCCTCAAGAGCACGGTGAACACCTAAGAATTGTTGTATCCATCTTGCAAGAGAAGCAACTTTTTGCTAAGTTAAGTAAGTGTGAGTTTTGGATGTCTGAGGTTAATTTCCTTGGTCATGTTATATCCCAGGGAGGTGTGGCAGTCGATCTATCAAAAGTTGAAGCAGTAATTAATTGGGAGAGACCGAAGAATGTTTCTGAAGTTAGGAGTTTCTTGGGACTAGCAGGGTATTACAGACGGTTTATCAAGGGATTTTCGTAATTGGCTTTACCATTGACCAGACTTACTAGGAAGGATTATTCGTATGAGTGGGATTCGGCTTGTGAAAGGAGTTTTAGGAGTCTGAAGGAGAGGTTGACGACTGCTCCTGTTCTAGTTATTCCTGATCCTAGCAAGTCATATGAGGTATATTGTGATGCATCGAAGAAGGGTTTAGGCGGAGTGTTAATGCAGAATGGACATGTAGTGGCTTACGCTTCGCGACAGTTGAAAGTACATGAAGAGAATTACCCGACGCATGATTTAGAATTAGCGGCAGTTGTTTCACCTTGAAAGTGTGGCGTCACTATTTGTATGGTGTACGTTTTGAGATGTTTAGTGACCACAAGAGCTTGAAGTACTTATTTGATCAGAAAGAGTTGAATATGCGTTAAAGGAGGTGGATGGAATATTTAAAGGATTATGATTTGGAACTGAAGTACCATCCGGGTAAAGCGAATAAGGTGGCGGATGCTTTAAGCAGGAAGGAGTTGCATAGTGCCGAGTTGAAGATGTTAGAGTATGCCTTAATGGAAAAGTTTAGAGATCTAAATCTCCAATTTAATTAGACTTCTGATTGTGTGATTATGGGAAATTTGAATATCATCTCTACTCTTAGGGAAGAAATCCAGCAGGATCAAGGGTTAGATGAGAAGTTACAAGAATTGTTGAATCAACCGGGTTTTGGGTGAACTACCGACAAAGTCATTTCGTTTAACCAAAGGATTTGTGTTCCGGACAACACGGAGTTAAAATGAAGGATTTTGGAGGAAGCGCATAAGGGTACTTTTACGATACATCCTGGTGCTTCAAAGATGTATCAAGATTTAAAGAGGGACTATTGGTGGTCAGGGATGAAAAGAGACATTGCGGAGTATGTATCAGAATGTACGGTGTGTCAACAAGTGAAGATTGAGCACCAAAGGCCGGGCAGCTTGTTGCAACCTTTAGAAATTCCGATGTGGAAATGGGATAATATTTCGATGGACTTCGCAGTGGGATTACCTCGTGCGCAAGGTGGTTATGACTCCATTTGGGTAATTGTGGACAGGTGAACGAAATCAACACATTTCTTAGCTGTGAAGACTACCTACAAGGCGAGTCATCTCGCAAGGTTGTTTATTTCAGAGATAGTAAGATTGCATGGTATTCCTACTAGTATTATTTCGGATAGAGATACAAAGTTTACTTCTAGATTTTGGAGAGCTTTTCAACAAGCCATGGGAACGAAGTTGTGTTTGAGTACGTCGAATCATCCACAAACGGACGGTCAGACGGAACGGACAATACAAACCATGGAAGACATGTTAAGAGCTTGTGTGCTTGGAAGTAGGGGAAATTGGAGAGAACTGTTGCCGTTGATCGAATTCTCTTATAATAACAGTTATCATGCAAGTATTGGTATAGCACCTTACGAGGCGTTGTATGGTAGAAAGTGTAGAATGCCATTGTGTTGGACGGAAGTAGGCGATGATAAGATTTTGGGACCCGGGATAATTCACGAGACTATGGAAAAGATTAGAATGATTCGGGAAAAGATTAAACAAGCCCAAGATCGTCAGAAAAGCTATGCGGACAACCGTAGGAGACCGTTGGAATTTGATGAGGGTGATCATGTATTTTTGAAGGTTACTCCGAGATTGAGATTGAAAGGACCATTTAAATCGCGAAAATTAAGTCCACACTACGTAGGACCGTATCAGATTTTGGAAAGAATTGGGGAAGTAGCTTACAAATTAGCCTTACCGCCTTCTCTGTCAGAGATGCACGATGTTTTTCATATGTCTCAGCTTCATAAATTTGTTCCAGATCCCCTTCAACCAGTTTTACCAGATGCAATTGAGATAGAAGCTGATTTGACATTTGAGCCTCAGCCGAGTCGTATTACAGGGAGAGAAATTAAAGTGTTAAGGAATAAAGAGATCCCTCTTGTTAAGGTCCAGTGGGACGAGACGCATCCGGGCGATGCCACTTGGGAATTAGAATCGAAAATGCGGGAGGTCTATCCTCATCTTTTCAGGTAATTGTTTTAAATTCGTGGGCGAATTTCTATTTAAGGGGGGGGGGGAGGATGTAACACCCCGTAATTTTTTGAACATTTTGGATAATATCATTATGATCAACTGGGTTCCGGGGTACTCTGAGCAATTATTGGATAAAGTATTTGGAGTAAACCGACGAACTCGGAATTTGATTAAGTTAATATTATTTAATTTGGGATTTTATTACTTGGTGCATTTGAGATAGTTTGGATAATTAGTAGAATTACCAATTAATATTGCCTTGTGTATTTTCTTTTCCTTTCCTTATTTGGTAAGTTAGAAAAACTCAGAGAAAAAGGAAAGAAAGGAAGGAAAAGGAAGAGGAAGAAGAGCAAATTCTCTCAAGGGCTCTAGATCATCAATCATCAACCAATCTTCATCTTTTCATCTCAACTTCAACCTCCTCGTCTTGTAATCCAGGTGGGTTCTAGTTAGACTCTTTAGATTAAGGTTTTATTGCGTCTAGAGTAGTTTGGACATCTTTAGGAAATGAGAATTTTACACTAAAATCATGTTTTTATGATCCTTATGCTTACTACTTGTTACATATGTGCTGTTGTATATCAATTGGTAATTTTTCTGGTGTTTAGAAGGAATTGGAAGAGAAATGGAACAAATTTCGCAAACCCATTATGCAGGAAATTTTCTGGTTTTCACGCTGCCCATACGCGTATCACCCAAGGCAATACGCGTATTGGTCAAGGCAATACGCATACGGCTGCGCAGAAGTGTGGGCAATACGCGTATTGGGGTTCCATTTTCTCGGCCATCTGCCCATTTGCGTATAGATACGCGTACGGTTCTGGGCATTGCGCGTATAAGTCATGGTAGTACGCGTACGGAAATTTTAAAAGGAATTTTGAAGGAAAATAGCTTCTGCCCATACGCGTATGGTCTTGGGTAATACGCGTATGGCTGGGCGAGCTAGCTTGGCAATACGCGTATGGCTTAGGGCAGTACGCGTACGGCCAGGAGGGTGCAGAATTGTGTCTTTTCGCTATACCATGTCGTGTTATGTCCATAACTTTTGACTCGTTTATCCTATGTGAGTATTCTTGGTATCGTTGTGAAGCTATGGGTATCCTCTAGATAATGGTGGTGATAATTATCTGGTTATTTCCCGATTAAATGAATTGGAAGGAACCGTGAATGGGGTGTAACGTGTGATATGTCGAATTATGTGTTTTCTATTATGTGATCGATGCCTAATTGTCTATACTCTGGTTATTAAACATGTTTGACTATATATGCATGTTAAAATATGAATTAGGTAGAGTGAGGACTTACCCTAAACATGTTGTGTGTGTGTGTATGGAATAGTGACAACGCTCGTGCAAATAAGGCCGAGGCGTGTGTATTGTGTAATCGTAACCGGTTATTTTTTATAGTGTGTTTCATGAGTCTCGAGCTCCTCTGAATCATGTGCACCATTACTTGGCATGTTTGATTCCCGCGTTTAGTATGAATGGAACCTAAGGGTAGAGACTTGTGATGGTTAACAGGCCATGAGAAGTGACGGTTCACGGATAACAGGCCGTTGTTCCCGAATCCATTTCGTATGCCAAGTAATTTCGAGGATCCATGACCCGGGTCGTCTTCTAGACGTAGAAGCGGACGGGAAAAGGGGATGCCTTGGTATGGTTATTGATTTGTGAGAATCTTGAGCTAACAGGCTCAGGACGTACTTCGGTACTAGTGTGAGTTACCAGGCTCACCAGTGTGTGTACTTTTGTAGTGTGTGTACTCAAAGTCATTTCCTTTACCTTTTGACTTGAGTTAGGTTTATTAGAACCTTGTAGAGCCGAGAGGACAGTAAGATAGGGAACTCACTGAGATTTGATGTATCTCACCCCACTGTTGTTGTTTACATCACAGGTTCTGCAGGTTCCGCGAAGGGTAAGGATAAGGCCGTGTGACTATCCTTGCTTAGTTGTTGGTTTAGCTTCCGTTGTGGAGTCTTTTGAGATCCTTAGGGATCTAGTTATTAGTTTTATCTTTTGAGCATTTTGTACATATAACATGCCAGTGTTTGGTTTTAGGTTGCTTCGGGCATTTTTATGTATACAGTGTTACTAGGAACTTATGTATTTCAGTACTGAACGTACTTTTCATGTATAATATATGATTTGATGCATGTATATATATGGGTATTACAGAGAGCATATTTGAAAGCATACTTGTTATTTCTTGGTGTGTATTTTACAATAAGAGAAGTCTCTCGTATATAGAAGAGAGATGAAGATTCTAGAGATAATATAATATTATCTTTACAACAAGAAAAGTTAAAGCACTATTTGCTTTAAGACTTTTCGTTAACAAAGCAAGAAAACATTACAAAAGAAAAGTTAAAGCACTATTTGCTTTAAGACTTTTCAAAAGCAAAATTATTTACTTTACTATTTTGCCTATACAAAACAAAAGACTTTACATTGTTAAAAAGTTGAAAGGGACAGGCCCCCTTTCCTTAGCCGTGTAAATTAGGATTACCTTTACATGACTCCGAAAGGCCAAGTAACTGTATCCTTTTATGTGTCTTGCCTTTGTTTTGTCGGCAATAATTTATTGTAGATAATCTTTATGCCTTTGTCTTTTCTGTCGGCAATGGATCACACGTCTGTCACTAATTTACATTGTCATTTTTTCCAGAGAAGAGCTTGAAGAACATAGCCTACCTTTTCTTGCTTGGCTTCTTTTCTTGTAGGCCTCAACCAATTTTGGACTTGGAAATCTTCAAATTCTATATCTAAATTTTGAAAATAAATCCAAATCATATGACAACTTGGATGATTATTTAAAAAATCCGGATATAAGGATACTATCTCCAATTTTGCATTATGGGGATATTCTAGAAATATAGTTTCCATGGTATCTGCTAAGAATGGTGGCAGATGTGGTGTAAAGTCATATAATGGTGGCGTATTGATTGCACTTATCAGTCCATGTTTGAGTAAATTACTCACAGTAACAGGATAATCTTTAATCTTAAAAGATTTAAATGTAGGAATTGAGATTCTTGCTTTACGAATTGCAGAGTCTAGTTTACAAAGACAAGTTCCTTCTTGGTTCTCAGGGCAGTTTTCATACTGGCTCTGACAAGGTTTGTAATCATTGTAAACATATTCCCATTCTGTGGAAAGTCCATGAGGGAAAATTTGGTTGTTGCTAATTTGTGCTAAGATTTCTTGTAACACAATAAAAGTCTTAATTCCCATTTCTTCACTTGAAGGTTTAGGTTGAGAATGTAATATGGGTTTTCCCAAATTTACAAATTTTGTGGGTTGTTGGGCTTGCGCCTGTGAAGATGAAGCTACAGAATCTTTGAATGATTTCTGTGGTCTTAATGAAATTTCTTTTCCCTTTGGAATTTTGTCATTAATTTCTTGCAAAAATTCTTGATCCTCAAAAGTTTCCAAATGTTTTAAGTATTCTTGATACTTAATAACCCGTGGTGAAATAATAATTTCAGGTCCACAAGTCTTAATTACTGAATCAATTGCTTCCTGAATGTTAAAAAATCCCTTATATAGAGGTTGTCCATATCTGGGGAATAATTTAAGTTCTTCAATTAACAGGGCCATTTCATCCCAGTCTAAGTAAACTCCGGCTTTATTTCCAGTGTATAATGTGTAACAAAAGAAACGCTTTTTGCCTAAATGTCTGCCAGTGCTGAAATATGATGCCAAAGCATTTATTACAGCAACTTTTTTGTTGTTGCCTGCAGATATAGTCTGCAAATTCCAAATGTTGTCAAGGAGACAATGTTCTTCTTCTTTGAGTTGATTTCTCAAAGGTGTTTTAAATTGTTCCTTTGCAGGAAATGTCTTTAATTTGGTGACTTCAAAATCAATGAATTTTTCTGTCATCAGGAATGTCTGAAATTCTTGTAATTTTCTGAAACATATAACTACAATTGTTAGTCATGTAACAATTTTCTAGATAATAAATCTGGTATTTTGTTATCTTTTCCTTTAATATGTTCCCACTTGATCTTAAATCCTCTGTTTAAGACAAATTCTCTGAATTTAAGCCACCTATTAGAGGTTAATTTTCTTTCATTTTTTGTATCCGCAAATTTTACAATTGCCTCACAATCAGTTCTAATAGTGATTTTTTTTTTAGATAAAATAAATAATGCAAATTTTTCTAATACATAAATGATTGACAAAATTTCGTAATCTAAGGATGTTAAGTATCCTTTTTCTTTAAACGTTCCAGAAGTATATCTGCAAATTTTTTCTAATGACTTTAAAGAAAATTAATTAGGTTTTTTAATTAATATTCCTCCCCATCCTAATTCACATCCATCAGTTTCAATAATCAAATAATCTGATTCTAATGGTAAGGCTAAGGGTTCTAATTTAGCAATTTCTTCTTTTAATTGTTGGACAATTTTAATATCCTGATCATTAAATTTTCTAACTCCTTTTTGTTGTGCCTTATTATATAAGGGGGAAGTTAGTTTAGATAGATTTTTGAAATATGGTCTGACATAATTTACTAATCCTAAAAAGGATTGTAATTGTTTTAATTCTTCTAATTTATCTGGATACTCTAAGATTTTTCTAGCTATATGAGGTTGTAATTTGATAGTTCCATTTCCTATTTCCGCCCCTAAAAAAGAAATATAATTTTTTCCAATTTCAATTTTCTTTTTAGAAATGATTAAACCATGTTTTTCAAATAAAGAAAAAATTATATATAAGTGTTCTATATGTTCTTTTTCTGATTGAGAAAAAACAAGAACATCAACAATATAGACACATGTAAAATTATAGCAGTTTTTAAAAATGTCATCCATCATTCGTTGGAAAATTTGTGGTGCATCTTTTAATCCAAATGGCATTACAAACCATTCAAAATATCCTAATGGACAAGAAAAAGTTGTCCATTCAATACTATCTTTATTCATTTTTACCTGCCAAAATCCTGATTTTAAATCAAATTTAGAAAACCAATTTTTTCCTTGTATTTTATTAATTAATGTATCTTTGTCTGGAATACAATGACCATCTTCAAAATTATTATCATTTAATCTTCTATAATCGAAAACCATTCTAGATTGTCCTCTTTTCTTTTGTGCTTCTTTTTGGACAATAAAGGCATGGGTTCTATGTCTAGAATTTGATCTTTGGATAATTCCTAGTTTTAATAGTTGATCAATGTGCATTTTGAATTCATCTTGTTCCTAATTACCATAGTTAAAATTAGGTGATTTAATGGTAATATCTGGGTTGATAATCTCTAATTTGCACAGAGTTTTATTCCTTTCTCCTATAACCTCAATTTTTTCTAATTTTTTAATTATTTGGTCTAAATAATAATTTTTTATATTTTTTTGTAAAATTTGTGGTATCTATTAAGTGTAACTCACTTTCTATACCATTGTCAAAATCTAAGTCTAAATCAAAATTTTGTTCTATATTATTGCAAGAACATTCATCTTTGTTTTCCTTGCAATTGCATGTTTCCTTTTTGAAGGGTTCCTTTTTTATCAAAAGTTTAAAATTTGAAACAATGGGTATCATGGAACAATTTTTACTTATTGTTATATAATCTTTGTTAATATTAATTTGTCCATAATTATGGAGTAAAAAATCTAATCCCATAACAAGTGGTATTGAAAGATTTAGGTCTTGGACCCAAATTTTTGGCCAAGGATAATACTCGGACCATTGATTACAATTTGTTAAGAATTTTACTTGAATATTTTTAAATTGCAAATCATTTGGAGTTTTAGTCCCATCAAATTGTACTGAATAAATTGGTTTTACTTTAACAATTTTAGTTTTTAATTTTTCTGGGATAATTTTCATATCTATAGTAGATGAGGTTGCTCCAGTATCAATTAAAATTGGTATGGTTATTTCTTGACCATGAATATTAATTTTTGCTGGAACTATAATTTGTCTTAATTTTTCTATATTACAAACTAAAGGTACCTGGAGGACTTGAGGTTGTTCTGTGTTATTTATAATATTTATGTCTTCTTGAGTAATTTCTGTTAATTTTAAATTATTTTCAATAACTGGAAATTTTTCTTTTTTAATAATTTCTATTAATTCTTTAATAGTTTCTTCTAGACTATTAATTCTAGTTTCTAATTTATCTACTTTGGTTTCCAACCTATCAAATTTTTCTTCTAATTGATCTATTCTTTTTTCCCCATGTTTTTTATCAGAATTTTCAGGTGTATCTTTAGTTTTGTTTTCTACATTAAAGTGTTTTTTAATACAATTTGAACAGATTTGTTTTAGACAAATTTGACATTTCCATCTTTTATCAAAAGAGGAAAACCAATTACACTTGAAGCATTTAATATTATCACTTCCAGCTTTGTAATTCCAATTATGGTTACAATCTGGTACTAAATGTTTTGGTTCCATTAGAGGGTAAATTTTTTCAATTTTTCCAAAAGAATATAATAATAATTATTTTCTTCTTCTAGAGGAATTTCAATTTCTTCACTCTCTATTCCTTCTAGGGAGCAAATACTCCAAATTTCAGAGTTGTCTGAAATGACTGAGGTTATTTCTAATATATCCTCTTTAATTGTAGAAATTAGGTTTGATTCTCTTGTAAACAGATTTTGTTTGTTTGGACAAACTGAGGATAAATGTCCTGGTTTGTTACAAGCAAAACAAGTAATTGTATTCTTATAAGTTTTGTTAGGCTTGTACTTTCTTACATGTTTTTCCTTGTTTAAATAAGGTTTTCTAGCGTTAGATTTCATTAAATAATTTTTCTTAGTGTAATTTTTCTTGAATCTAGGCTGTCTCCTCTGGTTTTTATCCTGTGGATGTTTTCCGTATTGTTGAGGAGTATAAATTTGTTTACAAAAACCTACTGTTGCTCCCGGGATTTTCATCCTAGTACAAACGCGAATGTGGCACCGAAACAGAGTCGCCAGCAATGTGTATTTATCCCAAGAGAGGGAAAGGAAACACCGCATAAACCTGAAGGGAAGGATAGAACATGGTTTTACGACCAAGAGAAATAGGTAAGAGAGTCGGTTACGCGCGAGGAAGGTATTAGCACCCCCACACGTCCATCGTACCCGATGGGATCCACGCTTGCTTGTCTCAATCAAAGGGTGATAGAAAAGGATACTGGAAAAGGAACTGAAAGAAAGAAAGGAGAAAGAATGGAAAAGGAACGAGAAACAAATGTAGGGAAAATAAAATAAGTGCTCGCATGGGCCCTACCCCACTGCCTTAGTATCTCATCGGGAGCATGAGAATCAGAGCGACGTAGTTCCCCTCACCTAAGGGAAAGTTGTTTGTGTTTTTTAGTGGAATACGTCAACGTTCGCGTCCTAGCAGTTTAGGTGTTGCAGCTCGCTGTAGGGAGACTTAGGCGTTACCTGTTTGCGGTAGAATGGAAATGACGCATCCTTAAGGAATGATTGAAGGAGATGAGGAAAGAATTCCCGAAGGAAAGACGTGATTGTTTGTTTTTGTCTTTTAAGAGTTTTTTCATTTGTTTGCATATGATAGTGTATCTAAATCTTAATCACTGGAATGTGTACATTCTCACATTCCAAGATGGAATGAGTAAGAAAGCACACTAAGGGTGAAGAAGACCCTCACACTTAGTTCCAATCATCAAGGTTCAAACACACTAGCATACTTGTATTTATTAAGTGTTTTTGTTGATTATGAAATGCATAAGTGTTTTTTATTTATATCTTCAACAAGTATTGCATTTAAGTCCCTCATACAAGATCAAATGTTTAACACATTGACCCAAGATGGGCCATATGCTACACATTCTAAGATTATAAGAGAAGACCCCTTATAATCTTTTCTTTATATGAAAGGCCTAAATGCAATAAATGCCTACCTTTATTGGATATTTTGAATTTTCTTTGAGATGAGAAGATGGAAGACTCAAGAGAGGATCAAAGGAAAAAATCTAAGTGGGGAGACTAAGACTCAATCCTAATGTTATCATACTTGGATGGTGCTAAGGTTAAGTGAGGTTTAAGAAACCTAATCCTAAAAGAGAAAGAGGGATATCACTACCTAATGCATATCCTACCTCACTTTAATCAAAGATTAAAGTTGAGCTAGGATCCCGAAGGGATGTGAGAAAATTCCACACATAGCATTATATCATGCTATTCATAAAAGAGAAAATCAGAAATTAATCAACAATTAATCAAGAATAGGTAATTAAAATCATGGTCCAAAAGACCAAGCGAGAATTAAAATGCTAACTAATTCTAAGATTTAACCTAAAGTTAATTCAAGCTAATTATAAAACTAAATCTATAGAAAGTCAATCCTAAAGTCAAATCTAGAATTAAAACTAATATTAATCCTAAAATTAAATCCAAATGATTTCTAACTAAAAATTAAACTAACTACTAAAAGCGAGTTAACCAAAATTAGGATTAAGAACTAAAACCAAAATCAAAATTAAATTCTAATTCCTCAATTAAAATCTAATTAAAGTTCTAAATCCTAACAAAATTACTTCTAAAAATGGAGAACTAAAACTAACAACTTAAAAACTAATTCTAAAAATTAGTATTAACAAAAATATCAAAACAATTAAAAACAAATATTAAGGAGGGGTGTAAGCAGATTCTAGAGGTGTGATTAGCAAGCTGGGTGCAAGAGTTTTCAGGCCCAATGGCCTTTGCTATCATTGCCAGGGGGTGCACAGAGTAAAACGGGTGGTGTGGAAATCAAATTAGGGCGAGTGAAGTCCAAGTGAATCCAAGAGGGTAGGAGAGTGAGATATGGGTGTGAATAGAAAAATAGTGTGGGCCTTAGAACCCAACCCGGTTCACCACACAACCTAAAAACCTAAAAACACAGTAGCACACCTTCTTCTTCGTGTGATATTTTCCTCTTCACCACCATCCTCGCAGCTCTATCCTTCTCAAGTAACTCGCCTCCGTAACCTCGATCTCGTCTTCCAGCCAACGACGGCCGTCATCATCTCCAATCCAAACTCTAAGCAGTAAACAACGCCGGCGCCGGATCCTCTCCGCTCACCTCCTCTTTCATCCTCCTTGCTTCGTGATCGCATCGTCAACAATCGCCACCGATCAACGCCTCGCTTGAAACTCATCCATTGTTCGTCGTCTTTCAGCATCATCACCGCAAACTCCACCGAAAACTCTACTTCCTCCGTTCGCATCGCACCGTCGGAATCGCACCGTTTTCACAACGATCCTTCACTCACTCGTCCTCAGTGCTCTCAACTTCGCCAAAACTGAACCGTATCCGCCGCGCCAAGGCCTCGCGCCGGCGGTGACGAAAACCTCACATCGTCCTCTCATAAGCCACAACGATAAGAGATCTACTCTAGCAAACGCGGAATCGGAAAAGAGATAGAGGCAAAATAAATCAGCGACACTTACCTATTGGAGTTGCTCCGATGGCTCTTCAATCTACAAATTCAGGTACGCATGCTTTTCGTTCTTGATTTCGATTTACTTCTCCTTCTTATTCAATCTTCTTCCGCTCTTCTTGCTGCTATCACGATGCGCTTCTGCAAAGCGTTAAATCAATAAGTGTTGTTGTCGAGTCCTGAACTTTCGATTGCAGAGTTGTTGATGTGGAAGAACTGGTGATTCTACAGGTTTGCAAATTGGTCGGCGAATTTGTTACGAGACTATGAATTGGAGAAGGTGATGATGAACGAAGATAAATTTGCAGAGAATTTGAGGATTTAAGGTGAAGAGTGGAAGAATGAGAATTCAGAAATTTGCAGAATGAAGAAGAGGCCCCCAAGAATGAAGATGATGATGAAGCTTTATAGAGAAGATGGAGGGTAGTTTGGTCTGTACAATTGAAATTCGGTTAGGAGTTTGTTAGAGAAGTTAGAGATTTAGTTAGAGTGAATTTATGAACTCTTTTTTGGTGGTGAATTGGTTAGGGTTCTATTAGGAGTTAGGAGAAACCTGTTACTACAGTTAGCTTTCTGTTGGAGGATGGTTTTCGGTTAGTTTTCAAGTGAGGAAAAATGTAACAGTTAGTTGTTAGGAATTGGGGTTAAAACTGTTAGCAAAAACGGTTAGGGAGGTTATGTTATGGAACTGTTAAGAGTGTATTGGTTAAAGTGTTATGACAGTTGGTTTTTGTTGAATTTTGCTGGTATTGAATTTGTGTTAAAATCTTCTCGTGAAAACCCCCTCTGTTATGTGATGAATCTGTTATCCATTCCCTTTCTTATATGAATTATCAAGTTCCTTTTGTGTAAACAATGCCAAGCTGACTCTACTAGAAATCAAATCAACCCCACACGAGCGTTTCACATTGCCTTACGACTGGAGCAGCATGTTTAACACCACAAACTGTATTTTCTGGAACCTAAAAAAAAAGAACTTCCGCAATCTTTTCGCAGGGAAGACACAACTCTTGCTGGTGGAGGGACAGCCACATACGACCACTTATTTTACTGCACTCCCTGATGACCATTTGGTCGTTTCATAATAATCACTTGCAAATTTCTGTGCTGCAAACTTTGCATACTCCAAAGCATAACGATTCTCACACCAACCAAGATCAAATCTCATGAACATTATCATATTTAGCATCAATAAAATATCCATTTTCGTACCAATACTTCAAAAAACACCAACATATCAACTGAAAACTCCATTAACAATAAATTGGGCATGAAATTTGAAATTGGTTTATAAATGGATGTAGAATTTGGATTTAAGAAAATAGGTTTAAGTTTGGGTTTGGCTCTAAATGGATTTAAAGTGGATGACCAGAACGGATATAGGTTGAAAAATGGTTTTAAACAAAAATGGATGAAATTGGACATGGATAATTGGTTTATGGATTATTTATAAAAAATGGATTGAAATGGATTCAAAAAAGAGAAAGTGAATATGGATAATCGAAAAATGATTAATGAACATTTATAAAATGAATTGCAATGGGTTTAAAATGTGTAGTGAAAATGATTTAGAGAATGTATTTAGAAGTGGATATTTGGATATTAATGAATTTTGGAAATACGGATAGGTGAAAATGGTTAATGAATGGATATTAGGGAAATTACTAAAATGGATAGAAAGTGGACATGGTTTAGAAAGAGAATGGATATTGAAATAAATTTGAATGTGGAAAGAAAATTGGTTAAAATGGTTGAAAATGGTCACGATGGATAGAAAATGGATATCCCAAAGAAATCAAAACTAATCACAAACTATTCACAAGCCTCTGATAAAATGGCCACAGCTACCACTGAACAATCTGGCCACTCACATGATCCACTGAAGAATATCAACCGATAAACAATCCACAAGCTCAACCATGAATACAAATCTTAATCACACATAAGTACACTGATGAACTTTGCAGAAGATAACTTGCAGAATCGTCCCGAACAGGGCAAACACTTATAACAAGACATCCTCCGATCCCATGTCTCAGAAAACCAATGCAATGACATGATTATGAGTTATGACCTAAAATGAAGATGAAGGCAAAGCAAAATCCAGAAAAAGGTAGGACAAATTTTGGGGTGCTACAGCTGCCCCTATTCAATCGACTTGGACCTGAAAGGATGATAGCAACTGCTTTCAGACATTCAAGGTACAAGGTGATTGAATACAAAAAGAACCGCAAAATTTGCTAACTGCGAGGAGAAACAATGTAAATGGAGCCCAGTCACACTTCGTCAAAGGATTTTGACGGAAAGACAACATACCCAGAGAACCACATCGTCAAAGGGGTTTGACGGAAAGAAGAATGAAACCCGACTGAAAGGACACATCGTCATAGGGATGACGACACGAAGACTCAACAGAAGGAACACATTGTCATAGGGATGACAGGAAGAAGATGAGCCCTAAGAAACACCTCGTCAAAGGGTTGACGGGAAGAGGACTCGACCGAAGGAAACACATTGTCATAGGGATGACAGGAAGGAAACCGAAAACATCCGAAGGTACGAAACCTGAGCTCGGAACACATCGTCAAAGGGTTGACGGGAAGAAACTGAAAACATCCGAAGGTACGAAACCTGAGCTCGGAACACATCGTCAAAGGGTTGACGGGAAGAAAACCTGACTGAAGATAACCCACTGTCATAGGGATGACAGGGAGAAAATTCCACCGTAGGGACACATTGTCATGGAGATGACAGAAAGAAAATTCCACCGTAGGAGACACATCGTCATAGGGATGACGGAAAGAGAACTTGACCGAAAGAGACACATCGTCATAGGGATGACGGAAAGAGAACTTGACCGAAAGAGACACATCGTCATAGGGATGACGAAAAGAGAACTTGACCGAAAAAGACACATCGTCATAGGGATGACGGAAATAGAACTTGACTGAAAGAGACACATCGTCATAGGGATGACGGAAAGAGAACTTGACCGAAAGAGACACATCGTCATAGGGATGACGGAAAGAGAACTCCACCGTAGGAACACATCGTCATGCGGATGACGGAAGAAAAATCTGAACAAAGATAACACATTGTCATAGGGATGACAGAAAGAAAATTCCACCATAGGAACACATCGTCATGGGGATGACAGAAAGAAAACCTGGGCGAGGGTAACATATTGTCATAGGGATGACAGAAAGAAGATTCCACAGTAGGAACACATCGTCATGGGGATGAAGGAAAGAAAATTCCACCGTAGGAACACATCGTCATGGGGATGACGGAAAGAAAATTCCACCGTAGGAAGCACATTGTCATAGGGATGACGAAAAGAAAACTCTACCAAAGGAAACACGTTGTCATAGGGATGACAAGAAGAAATTCTATACGAAGAAACACATCATCAAAAGGGTTTGATGGAAAGAAGTGCCATAAGAAGACCTGAAAAGGAAAAAGCACGTCGTCAAAAGGGTTGACGAAAAGAAAAACTGACTGAAGGAATCACATTGTCATAGGGATGACAGAAAGGAGACCTGATCGAGGGAACACATTGTCATAGGGATGACAGAAAGAAAATGAAACCCATGGAGACACATTGTCATGGGGATGACAGAAAGGATACCTGACTTAGGGATCACATTGTCATAGGGATGACAGAAAGAAAACCATACGCAGAAACACATCATCAAAAGGGTTTGATGGAAAGGAAACCTGACCGAAATATCGTCATCAAGGGGTTGATGGACAATGATTGGTCGAGGGTAAAATCAACGTATGATCTACGACCCAAAAGAAAGGTAACCGACTGGGTTGATTGTAATGTCTGCTGGGGATATGTCACCGTCTAGATTGGGAGTTGATTTGGGCTTTCGCGCAGGGTATCAAATCTGGCTTATGCTTCACATGCATATGTTTGAATTTTCTTTCTATGGCGTAATGCTCCACACAAAATGGAAATGCTACACGATTTGAGGATGCAATGATCACTATATGCAGAATGCTGACGCATGCTCGGGCTACCGGGAAAGAACGATGTGCCAAGTATAACCGAACTTTGCTGGCAGGAACAGGTGAAACCTGATGGTGTTTATTTTTCTCAAAGGCGAAATCTTTTGTGGTACCAATGGGGATTGGATTTTGTATGAAGTGCCAATAGGGATTGGACTTTTCTTTAAAGGAAACGCCAATAGGGATAAGGCTTCAGGTTTTTGAAAGATGCCAGTAAAGTGAGTTGCGAATGAAGGTGCCTAGCAAGGTTGGGCTATAGATTTGCTGTTCGGTTTTACAAGGCTTCATGCAATGCTATGCGAATGATATGCGATGATGATTATGCCATGATGTTTCTGATATGCAACAGGACCACTCCAGCAAAATAAATGCTGAAGAGACGAGGCCAACTCCGCTGGGGATAACAAACTGAACCGCCTTCAAGGTCATAACTGCTCGAGATCTCGACTAAACCTCCATTTTGCAGGAACGTACGCATAACAAACATCCGCTGGAGAAACACCCCAGAAATCTGCTGAAGAAAAGTACCAATGAAAATTGGTCTTTGACTTGCTGGGGAAAGCTAACCACTACCCAAAAATATGCTTGGGGATAATGGTTGATGATGTCAGCCCTACTAGGGGACCAGATCAGACTTACTCCTCTGTTGGAAATTTACCTTCTACCCTTATTCTGTTGGGGAGACAAGTCATTAAAACTCTGCTTGAGGATCTATCAAACCCGAGATCCTTTACGGGGAGAATCAACCTTCTAACCCGGCTGGGGCAAGAATATACTATCACTCTACTGAGGAATAGATTTTGTTGATCAATAAGCCTCACGCGGGGAGAAAAACAACCCAGCTGGGGAATATTGTTGACAAGATTTGATGATGAACTCTGTGGGGATACCATTACCAGAGATACGATCTTGCTGAGACTCAGGACTACTCTGTCGGGGATATGCTAATCCTAGTTGGAAGACAATCTGTTGCAACATGCTGAGAAAGAGTCCCTAGAGATCTGCTGGGGAAACCCAAAGCAATTCCACTGTAGTCTGCTGAGGAATAAAACTGTCAATCTTAGGATAAGTGTCATAATGCCCCATGTTAGGCGAACTTTCTTTTTGACGACTCTGCTGGGAATGATGAGTTTATAACAAACTCTGCTGGAGAAAACTGCTTTAAAGCATCTTGTGCTGGGAATGCCCTTTTTGAGAGGATTTTACGGAAGACCAAATGTCATCAAACTCTACTGGGGATAATAGATCTAAAACACCTCCTGCCGGGGAAATTCCAAATGTCCCATGCTTGGGAGAGTCAACAACTTGCTTTTTGCCCCAAGACTGATCTGAAGAAATTGTCATAAGAGGATTTTACAGAAGATTAAACATCTTCAAACTCCTGGCAACTTCACTGGGGATTGACCATCAACTTCGGTGTCTGCGAAGCAACTCTACTGGGGACGTCACGTGTCAGCTATTAACATGAACCCGCAAACGTGATATGACCAAATGAGGTGCCCCGATGCAGCATAACCTGTAAATGAACATGTCTTCAGGATGTCTCGTGAAGATCCGATATATATTGCCCCATGGCTTTTGATTAACCATCCTTCGGAGAGAATAACTTCTTGTGCTCTTAGGGTGACTTGCCCCAGCCTTGAAATGATTTATGCCCCTGACTGGCTGATCTGTGAAGGAGTACCTTTAACTGACCTTTGAGAGATTTGTTGAATCTCGACTTGATTGTCCCAGATTCCCAACATAGTTGCCTCAGATTAACTGGATCCTGGAATGGATCGCCCATTTGGTATGACTTGACCCGACTCAACGGAGTACTCGGGCACTTTGCACCTTAAATTAATCAATATTTCCATTGTAGAAACTTTCCTGATGCCAAGAACTGACTCACAAGTAAAACAATTCGTTTTGAAAAGATAATTTTGATGCAATGAATATGACAGTTTTGCAATCCAAGTCTGTTCATTGGAAAAAATGTTATGACGTGTAGTGAACGAATCACTTATCAAAATGTCACTGATACCAACATGAATGGTAAGAAGATCCTTTTAGGAGTCAGAACTGACGCGATTTTAACCAAAGTATGCTTTCGGAACAACCCTGCTTCAATTAGGTCTTTCGCATGTTGTAACGTGGACTGGTTTGCGGTTTAAGAAAGAAAGGATATAAGGCTCAAAGTATTGTTTTAACCCACCCATTCTCCTTGATGTTCTCCAGTCCTACGTTCAGCTAACTCGACACAAGCGCTCATCTTTCACAAAGGTTATGAACGGCATAAGGATGGTTAAGGAACCCACACGGTTTTCAGAGTGACAGTCACCCCTTTTGTCTTTGGTGTCTGTGGTCACACGATTTGTTCATTGCTCGAGGATTTTTCTTTTGTAATCCTTTTCGCTTTTCATTCTTTTTGCTTTTGATTTCCCTAATTTTTGCCTGGACTGATTCTTTTTGAATCTTTTGATTTTGAAGTCCAGCGGGATGCCCTAACTTTTGCCTAAGTCACTTGTTTTCAAGTTTCGACTTAGCAGGCTCTCTTATTTCCTTTTGATTCTTTTTTTTTTTGAACAAATCGTGTGACACTGGCTTGTCTTGACTTGTAAAGGGTTGTGACCGTCTCACTCTTCGGTCGGTGAGGGATAACCATGGATGTAATTGATCCTTGAATAAGACGCTCATTTTGAAATTTGAACGCACGGTCAAATTAGCTGACACCTACCCTGCCCCGGGTTAAGATAGAGGTTTTTTTCATTTTCAGAAAGAAACTCCTACTACTAGGCTCAACGGGGTTGACAAGGGATTATCTTCCTTATATCTCCGGTGTTTGAGGAATTGAAACAATGCCTGTACATCATCAGCAGAGTTTTGTCCCAAAAGCATACAATTGGAAGTTCCGCGTCTTTGAATATCATCATCCTCCCTAGGATCCTGCTTAAACAAGTGTATGATATCGATGAAAAGTATGAGTGAACACGACTGGATTTAATCAAAACATGCATATTCATTTCATTACCATTATCAATTAAAAACAGACAAGTTTTACAAATGAGTTTGTACATTTTAACAGAAAAGAAACTACAAATGCAAAGAAATGACATGATCTAAATGGTCGCCAGCTTTGAGGAACTGGGCCTTCCAAGCTTGATTTGCTAATGAGCTGGCCATCTTCAGAATTGCTCATCGAAGTCATTCTTATACTCATCTACACAACTGCTCTCAGTGACTTCTTCCATAACCTGGACTGATGAACCCACCTGACTGGATGAAGGAGAAATGTTTATCTGAATACCCTGAGGCGTGAATGAGAACATATTAGAATCAAGTAGTGTCTGAATCTTGCTCCTGAGCACCTTACAGTCTTCAGTTGAATGCCCCTGTGCCCAGCATGATAATCACAACGGGCGTTGACATCAAAACCTGGTGGATATGAAAAAGGCACTGGCTTCAATTCCTTCGGCACTATAAGTCCACCTCTGATCAAATCCGACAGTATTTGACTGTACGACATTGGCAACTGAGCGAAATACCTCTCTGGCTTCCTTGGCCTTTGTCGGCGTGCTGACGCGACTGACGGTGATATGATCGTTGACTCTGAGAAGGTCTCTGATTTGCAGAAGAATATTGTCCTTGACACAAAGACCCATAAGATTGTTGACTCTGAACAGTTGATATGTCTAAACACCGAGAACGAGGTGGTGAAGATTCCTGAATGGAACTATTTTCTTCCTCGAATTCTTCTTGATAACTGACAACTGATTCATTTTCATTAGCTTGGAAGTTTGAGGTGCCTTGGAGCTTTCCACACTTGATCAGGCTCTCGATACGTTCTCCCACCATCACCAGGTCAGAAAATTTTGCTGCCCCATTGGCAATCATCTTTTCCAAGTACGGCCCTTGCAAGGTGTCCACGAACAAATCAACCAATTCTCTATCCGAAAGTGGTGGTTGAACACGAGCGGCTAACTCTCTCCATCTCTGAGCATACCCTCTGAATGATTCATTATCTACTTGAGACAAATCTTGCAAATGCATCCGGTTGGGAGCCATGTCAAGATTATAATCCTATTGCTTCACAAAGGCGTTGGCTAAATCTGTCCATGATCGGATACTACCACTCTGCAACTGCATATACCAATACAAAGATGCCCCACTCAGACTGTCCTGGAAATAGTGGATCATGAGCTTGTCGTTGTCGACATGTGAGGTCATTCTTCGGCAAAACATCACCAAATGTAGTTTTGGGCAGCTATCCCCTTTGTATTGCTCAAACTTTGGCATCTTAAACTTTGGAGGCATCACTAGGCCAGACACCAAACACATGCTCGAAGCATTCAAATTAAGAGTATCACGCCTCTCCAGGGCTTTAATTTTCTCGTCCAACACGCGGTATCTTTCGTCATCAACAGATCGTGGATCCTTAGGGTTCATCTTCGGAACTACCCCTCGAACATCTGGCACAGAGAAGGCAAAGCTCTGATAATCTGTGGTATCAAGAGAAGAAGAATGTCCGTCTCGGAAGATGGTACGCTCGTGTATAGCATGATTCTCAACAGGAATTCGTACAGGTTGAGCTTGAGCAACATTGTTCGCCAGAGGTGGAATGACATTCTCATTTCTTTGAATATTGGCCTCTCCCCTTATCATGGTTGCCATAGCTTCCATAAGTTGATGCTTCATCAATTCAACATCGGCCCTAGTCACAAACTGATTTTGTTCCCCAGAGTTCATGATTCTTCCAGAAGCTGATTCAAGTCCAATACAAAAGTCGGGAAATCAAACTGCAGTTCAGATACAGGATGGATGAGCTCACTGGTCTGGCCTGGAGAAAGGATATGCAAAAATGATGCAAGATGCAAATGCAATGCAATAATATGAATGCAATAAGACATGGGATCAAAGCTTCCACATATTTTGAATAAGTGTTGTGCTGACGGCTGAATAAGCTCATAAGTCTGTTCTGAAGAGAATACCAAGATACCAGAATACCAGATGATCCGAATACCAGAATACCAGGCTGATAAGTCCACACTGATAGGAAATCCAAAATACCGGGTATGTTGAAGGTCAAGGTTACCTGCAAACCTGTAAACAACCCGCCCCTCTCACATGTGGGTACTAGGATGTTCAGTATCCCGGGCTCTCAGGTCGAGAAATGATGATACGTTCACCATTTCTGGTTTGGCATCATCATCAATCGAGGAGGCCTCAACTGATTCTCCAAAACGAAAGGTCCTCAGCTTCTGGCACTGAGGTCGAGAAGCAATAGTACATTCATCCCTCGGGGTATAGTACTATCGCCAATCGAGGAGTGCCTTCACTGATTCTCTTTCAAAAAGGATATCCTATAGCGAGTTCCCAGCATTGGGTCCTCGGATCGAGAATGTGCAATGGGTTTGCCACAGAATGTGGTCTGCCACTGTCACAACTCGGGAGGAGTGCCGCAACTGAGTCCTCGGGAATGGTCACCAGAGTCAACAGCTCTCTAGATCGACATCCTGAAATGCGCAAGATACGCACGTTAGGACATGTCCCAAGATAGCCTCGTCTGGCTGTGAATTTCGTGATTACCCAACGTACATAGATGGCACGTAGGTCCCACTACTCTCCACTCTAAATCTAAGTGTATACTCGAGCCTGTGTACTGGGCTCATCTCTCAGAAATCCCATCCCGCCAAACAGACAAAACAGTGTAACACAGTATAATATATGAAATGTAAATGCTAACATGCTGTAAATATGGTACAAGTAATAAAATACAGTAAACAGCAAATACAAGATAACAGTAAACACCCAATGAAAGAAAAGTAAACAAGCGCTAGGATTGACTCGCTTAGGATGGACCAGCAATAGGTCAACCTTTCCCCAGCAGAGTCGCCAGCTGTTGCTTCCGGGATTTTCATCCTAGTACAAACGCGAAAGTGGCACCGAAACAGAGTCGCCAGCAATGTGTATTTATCCCAAGAGAGGGAAAGGAAACACCGCATAAACCTGAAGGGAAGGATAGAACATGGTCTTACGACCAAGAGAAATGGGTAAGGGAGTCGGTTACGCGCGAGGAAGGTATTAGCACCCCCACACGTCCATCGTACCCGATGGGATCCACGCTTGCTTGTCTCAATCAAAGGGTGATAGAAAAGGATACTGGAAAAGGAACTGAAAGAAAGAAAGGAGAAAGAATGGAAAAGGAACGAGAAACAAATGTAGGGAAAATAAAAGAAGTGCTCGCATGGGCCCTACCCCACTGCCTACGTATCTCATCGGGAGCATGAGAATCAGAGCGACGTAGTTCCCCTCACCTAAGGGAAAGTTGTTTGTGTTTTTTAGTGGAATATGTCAACGTTCGCGTCCTAGCAGTTTAGGTGTTGCAGCTCGCTGTAAGGAGACTTAGGCGTTACCTGTTTGCGGTAGAACGGAAATGACGCATCCTTAAGGAATGATTGAAGGAGATGAGGAAAGAATTCCCGAAGGAAAGACGTGATTGTTTGTTTTTGTCTTTTAAGAGTTTTTTCATTTGTTTGCATATGATAGTGTATCTAAATCTTAATCACTGGAATGTGTACATTCTCACATTCCAAGATGGAATGAGTAAGAAAGCACATTAAGGGTGAAGAGACCCTCACACTTAGTTCCAATCATCAAGGTTCAAACACACTAGCATACTTGTATTTATTAAGTGTTTTTGTTGATTATGAAATGCAGAAGTGTTTTTTATTTATATCTTCAACAAGTATTGCATTTAAGTCCCTCATACAAGATCAAATGTTTAACACATTGACCCAAGATGGGCCATATGCTACACATTCTAAGATTATAAGAGAAGACCCCTTATAATCTTTTCTTTATATGAAAGGCCTAAATGCAATAAATGCCTACCTTTATTGGATATTTTGAATTTTCTTTGAGATGAGAAGATGGAAGACTCAAGAGAGGATCAAAGCAAAAAATCTAAGTGGGGAGACTAAGACTCAATCCTAATGTTATCATACTTGGATGGTGCTAAGGTTAAGTGAAGTTTAAGAAACCTAATCCTAAAAGAGAAAGAGGGATATCACTACCTAATGCATATCCTACCTCACTTTAATCAAAGATTAAAGTTGAGCTAGGATCCCGAAGGGATGTGAGAAAATTCCACACATAGCATTATATCATGCTATTCATAAAAGAGAAAATCAGAAATTAATCAACAATTAATCAAGATTAGGTAATTAAAATCATGGTCCAAAAGACCAAGCGAGAATTAAAATGCTAACTAATTCTAAGATTTAACCTAAAGTTAATTCAAGCTAATTCTAAAACTAAATCTATAGAAAGTCAATCCTAAAGTCAAATCTAGAATTAAAACTATTATTAATCCTAAAATTAAATCCAAATGATTTCTAACTAAAAATTAAACTAACTACTAAAAGCGAGTTAACCAAAATTAGGATTAAGAACTAAAACCAAAATCAAAATTAAATTCTAATTCCTCAATTAAAATCTAATTAAAGTTCTAAATCCTAACAAAATTACTTCTAAAAATGGAGAACTAAAACTAACAACTTAAAAACTAATTCTAAAAATTAGTATTAACACAAATATCAAAACAATTAAAAACAAATATTAAGGAGGGGTGTAAGCAGATTCTAGAGGTGTGATTAGCAAGCTGGGTGCAAGAGTTTTCAGGCCCAATGGCCTTTGCTATCATTGCCAGGGGGTGCACAGAGTAAAACTGGTGGTGTGGAAATCAAATTAGGGCGAGTGAAGTCCAAGTGAATCCAAGAGGGTAGGAGAGTGAGATATGGGTGTGAATAGAAAAATAGTGTGGGCCTTAGAACCCAACCCGGTTCACCACACAACCTAAAAACCTAAAAACACAACAGCACACCTTCTTCTTCGTGTGATATTTTCCTCTTCACCGCCATCCTCGCAGCTCTATCCTTCTCAAGTAACTCGCCGCCGTAACCTCGATCTCGTCTTCCAGCCAACGACGGCCGTCATCATCTCCAATCCAAACTCTAAGCTATAAACAATGCCGGCGCCGGATCCTCTCCGCTCACCTCCTCTTTCATCCTCCTTGCTTCGTGATCGCATCATCAACAATCGCCACCGATCAACGCCTCGCTTGAAACTCCTCCATTGTTCGTCGTCTTTCAGCATCATCACCGCAAACTCCACCGAAAACTCTATTTCCTCCGTTCGCATCGCACCGTCGGAATCGCGCCGTTTTCACAACGATCCTTCAATCGCCTACCAAATCGCACCTCCAAACCTCACCGCGACACACTCTCGGCTTCATCTCCTCCGGCTTATACTTGTCGTGCAACAGACTCCTCACTCACTCGTCCTAAGTGCTCTCAACATCGCCGAAACTGAACCGTATCCGCCGCGCCACGGCCTAGCGCCGGCGGTGACGAAAACTTCACATCGTCCTCTCACAAGCCACAACGAGAAGAGATCTACTCTAGCAAACGCAGAATCGAAAAAGAGATAGAGGCAAAATAAATCAGCGAAACTTACCTATCGGAGTTGCTCCGATGGCTCTTCAATCTACAAATTCAGGTACGCGTGCTTTTCGTTCTTGATTTCGATTTACTTCTCCTTCTTATTCAATCTTCTTCCGCTCTTCTTGCTGCTATCACGATGCGCTTCTGCAAAGCGTTAAATCAATAAGTGTTGTTGTCGAGTCCTGAACTTTCGATTGCAGAGTTGTTGATGTCGAAGAACTGGTGATTCTGCAGGTTTGCGAATTGGTCGGCGAATTTGTTACGAGACTATGAATTGGAGAAGGTGATGATGAACGAAGATGAATTTGCAGAGAATTTGAGGATTGAGGGTGAAGAGTGGAAGAATGAGAATTCAGAAATTTGCAGAATGAAGAAGAGGCCCCCAAGAATGAAGATGATGATGAAGCTTTATAGAGAAGATGGAGGGTAATTTGGTCTGCACAATTGAAATTCGGTTAGGAGTTTGTTAGAGAAGTTAGAGATTCAGTTAGAGTGAATTTATGAACTCTTTTTTGGTGGTGAATTGGTTAGGGTTCTATTAGGAGTTAGGAGAAACCTGTTACTACAGTTAGCTTTCTGTTGGAGGATGGTTTTCGGTTAGTTTGCAAGTGAGGAAAAATGTAACAGTTAGTTGTTAGGAATTGGGGTTAAAACTGTTAGCAAAAACGGTTAGGGAGGTTATGTTATGGAACTGTTAAGAGTGTATTGGTTAAAGTGTTATGACAGTTGGTTTTTGTTGAATTTTGCTGGTATTGAATTTGTGTTAAAATCTTCTCGTGAAAACCCCCTCTGTTATGTGATGAATCTGTTATCCATTCCCTTTCTTATATGAATTATCAAGTTCCTTTTGTGTAAACAATGCCAAGCTGACTCTACTAGAAATCAAATCAACCCCACGCGAGCGTTTCACATTGCCTTACGACTGGAGCAGCATGTTTAATACCACAAACTGTATTTTCTGGAACCTCAAAAAAAAGAACTTCCGCAATCTTTTCGCATGGAAGACACAACTCTTGCTGGTGGAGGGACAGCCACATACGACCACTTATTTTACTACACTCCCTGATGACCATTTGGTCGTTTCATAATAATCACTTGCAAATTTCTGTGCTGCAAACTTTGCATACTCCAAAGCATAATGATTCTCACACCAACCAAGATCAAATCTCATGAACATTATCACATTTAGCATCAATAAAATATCCATTTTCGTACCAATACTTCAAAAACACCAACATATCAACTGAAAACTCCATTAACAATAAATTGGGCATGAAATTTGAAATTGGTTTATAAATGGATGTAGAATTTGGATTTAAGAAAATAGGTTTAAGTTTGGGTTTGGCTCTAAATGGATTTAAAGTGGATGACCAGAACGGATATAGGTTGAAAAATGGTTTTAAACAAAAATGGATGAAATTGGACATGGATAATTGGTTTATGGATTATTTATAAAAAATGGATTGAAATGTATTCAAAAAAGAGAAAGTGAATATGGATAATCGAAAAATGATTAATGAACATTTATAAAATGAATTGCAATGGGTTTAAAATGTGTAGTGAAAATGATTTAGAGAATGTATTTAGAAGTGGATATTTGGATATTAATGAATTTTGGAAATACGGATAGGTGAAAATGGTTAATGAATGGATATTAGGGAAATTACTAAAATGGATAGAAAGTGGACATGGTTTAGAAAGAGAATGGATATTGAAATAAATTTGAATGTGGAAAGAAAATTGGTTAAAATGGTTGAAAATGGTCACGATGGATAGAAAATGGATATCCCAAAGAAATCAAAACTAATCACAAACTATTCACAAGCCTCTGATAAAATGGCCATAGCTACCACTGAACAATCTGGCCACTCACATGAATCACTGAAGAATATCAACCGATAAACAATCCACAAGCTCAACCATGAATACAAATCTTAATCACACATAAGTACATTGATGAACTTTGCAGAAGATAACTTGCAGAATCGTCCCGAACAGGGCAAACACTTATAACAAGACATCCTCCGATCCCATGTCTCAGAAAACCAATGCAATGACATGATTATGAGTTATGACCTAAAATGCAGATGAAGGCAAAGCAAAAGCCAGAAAAAGGTAGGGCAAATTTTGGGGTGCTACACCTACGTTCTTCCGTTTTAATTCTTTTTGTATTTGAATATAAGTACATTTCTTTTTTAATTCAGAAATAATAAATTGTATTTTTATTCCAATATTATCAAATTCATTTTTTATTTCTAATTTTTTCCAACTTTCATGAATTTCTTGACCTAAGGGTCCTGGTAATTTGGTAAAAAGTCTTTATCCTAATTCTTGAGAAAAATAATTTCCGAATGTGCTTGCTAAAGCATAAAAATCTTGTAAGAATTCTATTACATAATTTCAAAGTTAATCCTACATTGGCATCTTTGCTTGTAATAATTCTATGTATTGTATAAACAAAATTATGAATATTATTTCCTTGGGTTACCAATTGACCTAATTCTTCTAGAAATTTTACTTTGAATGCTTCCCAAGTGGCTCTAGCTATGTCTCCTAAATAGTTTTCGGCAATTTTAATCATTTCTTCTCCAGTACTAATATTGTAGTGTCTACTTTCATAGTCTCTAATTACCAGGGAAGTCTATTGTTCAATGTAATTATCCAAGAGTTGTGGATGTATATTAGTAATATTTAGCATAACATGCCCCTGACCATATAAATTAATTTCATTTGGATTTCTTTTTCCTAATGTTCTTAAGTTAGGGTTGTTGTTGTCATAGATAACAACAGGTAGTCTAGAGGGATGTCCTATAGAATAACCCATCCTCATTGGTTGACTATTGGGAAAAATGATCCATAAGAGGAACTGGATTCTTCGTTTACTAAATTTTTTCCAGTGTAATCTGTTTCAGAAGTTTCTGTTACGCTTTCAGTTTCTTCAAAGATTTGTTTTAGATTTGTTATATCTTGGAAGTATTTATCCATGAGAAAATTTCTATTAGTATTAGCCGCTTCAATTTCTAAATTAAATTTTTCCATTAGAATTTCATCATTTCTAATTTTATCTAATTCTGAGAAGGTTAATATTTGTTCATTCATCATTATTAACTTGTGTATAAGATTCTTCATAATTTTTGAATCTTAAAGATAAAGCCCCTTTAGTTGCGTATGTCACAACTTCTGTGGGTGTTAATGTCTCAACTTCTTCCTCAATATTTTCCTTAATTTTCCATTCTTCTCCTGCTAGGAGTGAAGGTGATATTGGTTCTGGTCCTAGGAAATTAATTCCTTTGGATGTTACAGTTTTTACCATTTCTTGGATTTTTATTTTAAATTTTGGTGACATTTGAGTAGATAATTTTCCTAAAAAGATTATATCTACTACAATGTTTGATCCTTTAAAATTTTTAAATCCTTTACTTTGGACCTGTATTTTTATATATTTTAAATCTTTTAGTGCTATGGTAAAATTTGGACATAAATAATGAATTCCACAATTATTATTCATGTCAATTTCAATTATTCCCATAATTTGTCTGACTAATTTAGGATGTCTAGTGTCAAGTATGGCTACTAATACTTTGACACCATTTTGTTTCATTACTAAGCCTCTTACAGCTGTAGTAATTAATCCTAAATGTACATAATTCATATTTTTATCTTTTAATTGATTTATACTATCAGTGGTTAATAATCCAAATTCTTCAATTTTTTCATCTGGTAATTCTAACATTTCAGATCTGTGTGTTCGAATTAGACTAGAACTATTTTCAAATATTCCAGATTTGTACAATTGTGTTGGTTTTAAAAGATTTATTTGATCATTTGTCATTATTTCTAAATCTTTATCAGTATTCACAATTTGTTCTAATGTTGAAGAATTTTTATTTTCTTTTCTACTAAACATTTTGTCTAAATAAGAGGAATTTTGAGTCTGATTTAGAGTTGTCATTCTGGATGTGCTAGCTTCACTATCCATTAATGTTCTTGACCGACCAGAAAAAGGATTCATATTTTCAAATGTTTTTTAACTTCTTCAGTATTGTAAGTTAAAAAATTCATAGTACTAGTAGTTTTTATTTTTCGTTCTGTACTAATTTGAGAAAATTGTTCAGTTAAAGAATCTATAGATATTTTTAAATCTTCAGTTCCGTTTATAGGAATTTTTTGTTTTGATTGATCTTTAAGAAGTAAAAAAATTTGTTTAGTAGAATTTATATTTTCTTTTAATAATTGTTCTAAGACTTCTAATTTTTTGTCTTGTTTATCTAAACAAGTTTTAAGATAATCTATTTTAGATTCCATAAATGGTTCAGATCACAAGCTCTGATACCAGATAGAGAGGGGGAATGCCTCCGTGGAGGTTTGTGTGGCAAATATTTTTGTAAATTTCATCAATAATTGGTATAGTTATAAAGTTTAACATTATTATTTTATTTAAATTATGATTTTTTATTTTAAATGTTTTTTATAAAAAAGTCAACTTTATGAATAGTGATTAGTGAATAGTAACTTGTGAATAGTGAAAAGTGGCTAGTATGATTTAATGTTCACGACAAAATTATTTCAAGAATTTCAACATAATGATGGATGAATAGTGATTTTAAATAGTAAGTCAAATTTGTGAATAGTAAAAAAAATTTTATTGGATTATTTTGTTGTTTTAAAATAATAAATTGTCTTTTAAGTTCTGGACATTGATTCCAGATCATCTTTTGTAATAAGAATCAGAGTGTAAGTAGAAGATATATATTCCAAAATTAATCTTTTTCGATATTTTAATGGTGGATAAGTTGCTTTGTTACTAGTCTTGATTTGTAATTTTACAAATTCTAATTCTTTTTCTAAATTTTTAATATGGGTTTTTAAAACAAGAAATTGCTAAATTAGAACCCTTAGCCTTACCATTAGAATCAGATTATTTGATTATTGAAACTGATGGATGTGAATTAGGATGGGGAGGAATATTAATTAAAAAACCTAATGAATTTTCTTTAAAGTCATTAGAAAAAATTTGCAGATATACTTCTGGAACGTTTAAAGAAAAAGGATACTTAACATCCTTAGATTACGAAATTTTGTCAATCATTTATGTATTAGAAAAACTTGCATTATTTATTTTATCTAAAAAACAAATCACTATTAGAACTGATTGTGAGGAAATTGTAAAATTTGCGGATACAAAAAATGAAAGAAAATTAACCTCTAATAGGTGGCTTAAATTCAGAGAATTTGTCTTAAACAGAGGATTTAAGATCAAGTGGGAACATATTAAAGGAAAAGATAACAAAATACCAGATTTATTATCTAGAAAATTGTTACATGACTAACAATTGTAGTTATATGTTTCAGAAAATTACAAGAATTTCAGACATTCCTGATGACAGAAAAATTCATTGATTTTGAAGTCACCAAATTAAAGACATTTCCTGCAAAGGAACAATTTAAAACACCTTTGAGAAATCAACTCAAAGAAGAAGAACATTGTCTCCTTGACAACATTTGGAATTTGCAGACTATATCTGCAGGCAACAACAAAAAAGTTGCTGTAATAAATGCTTTGGCATCATATTTCAGCACTGGCAGACATTTAGGCAAAAAGCCTTTCTTTTGTTACACATTATACGCCGGAAATAAAGCCGGAGTTTACTTAGACTGGGATGAAATGGCCCTGTTAATTGAAGAACTTAAATTATTCCCCAGATATGGACAACCTCTATATAAGGGATTTTTTAACATTCAGGAAGCAATTGATTCAGTAATTAAGACTTGTGGACCTGAAATTATTATTTCACCACGGGTTATTAAGTATCAAGAATACTTAAAACATTTGGAAACTTTTGAGGATCAAGAATTTTTGCAAGAAATTAATGACAAAATTCCAAAGGGAAAAGAAATTTCATTAAGACCACAGAAATCAAGACTTTTATATGACTTTTATTGTGACTTTTATTAAGACTTCAAGTGAAGAAATGGGAATTAAGACTTTTATTGTGTTACAAGAAATCTTAGCACAAATTAGCAACAACCAAATTTTCCCTCATGGACTTTCCACAGAATGGGAATATGTTTATAATGATTACAAACCTTGTCAGAGCCAGTATGAAAACTACCCTGAGAACCAAGAAGGAACTTGTCTTTGTAAACTAGACTCTGCAATTCGTAAAGCAAGAATCTCAATTCCTACATTTAAATCTTCTAAGATTAAATATTATCCTGTTACTGTGAGTAATTTACTCAAACATGGACTGATAAGTACAATCAATACGCCACCATTATATGACTTTACACCACATCTGCCACCATTCTTAGCAGATACCATGGAAACTATATTTCCAAAATATCCCCATAATGCAAAATTGGAGATAGTATCCTTATATCCGGATTTTTTAAATAATCATCCAAGTTGTCATATGATTTGGATTTATTTTCAAAATTTAGATATAGAATTTGAAGATTTCCAAGTCCAAAATTCTGGACCAAAATCATTACACCTTGAAGATTTACAACAACAAGTAGAGGTCGCCAGAGCAAATCTTTTAGCTCAAAATTTTGATTGGTCCCAGCTCAAGATGGACGACAAGAATTTATTGAGAGAAGATAAATTCGGAAAAATTTATTGCAATTCTGAAATTACAAAGAAATTCTTTTTTCCTTTTGATGTTAAGCATTCAAGGCCAAAATTGGTTGAGGCCTACAAGAAAAGAAGCCAAGCAAGAAAAGGTAGGCTTGGTTCTTCAAGCTCTTCTCTGGAAAAAATGACAATGTAAATTAGTGACAGACGTGTGATCCATTGCCGACAGAAAAGACAAAGGCATAAAGATTATCTACAATAAATTATTGCCGACAAAACAAAGGCAAGACACGTAAAAGGATATAGTTACTTGGCCTTTCGGAGTCATGTAAAGGTAATCCTAATTTACACGGCTAAGGAAAGGGGGCCTGTCCCTTTCAACTTTTTAACAATGTAAAGTCTTTTGTTTTGTATAGGCAAAATAGTAAAGTAAATAATTTTGCTTTTGAAAAGTCTTAAAGCAAATAGTGCTTTAACTTTTCTTTTGTAATGTTTTCTTGTTTTGTTAACGAAAAGTCTTAAAGTAAATAGTGCTTTAACTTTTCTTGTTGTAAAGATAATATTATATTATCTCTAGAATCTTCATTTGTCTTCTATATAAGAGAGACTTCTCTTATTGTAAAAAACACACCAAGAAATAACAAGTATGCTTTCAAATATGCTCTCCAAAACCGCTTACTTTAAATTTATGTTTTCACACTAAAATTCCTTATTCCAACTTCCTAAATTGCTATTAAGAGGTATGGTTTCTTAACAACTTATTCTTGTTAATATATGTATTTACTCTTATGATTATTGTTAATCCAGGTTTATTTTATGATCAAAAGACGTAAGTCCCGTTTGAACTGAATGTGATTGTTAATCTACGAAAGAATCCGTTTAGGGAAGAAACCTGAGAAAGGAAAAATAGTACCGCCAGGAGGAGATTCATAGATCTTAGGTCATAAACGCAGAGATGTCTCTGGAAGAACTCTGTGGTAGTAGGTGAGGGATGACAAGGTGAGGTTCCAAAATAAACAAGGAATATTCAAAAATAATAAGAGTATAATATATATTTTTGAGATAGGTTTTTAGAAACCATAAACCTTAATATGCAAAGGGAAGTAGGAATAAGCCTTAAAATCAATCATTTTTTGATAAAAAGAAATTTGAAAAAAAATTTAAATGGAGCATGAAAATCATTACCCAGAAACAAATTTCACAACACAAAAATATTTTACAAATAATTTTGGAGTAGACTATTCAGAACCTAACTCTAACAAAAAATTATCAAACTTAATTTGTATCCAAGACTTTGATGAAAAAATATTATGCTTATTCAAAAGATTTCCTTCCCAGATTTGATAAAAATTATCTTGAAAAAATTAAAATTCGCTTACTTTCAAGAAAAAATATTTTTAGAAGAACTAAAAACTACAATAGAGCAAGATTTTGAAGAACATGAACTAAGATGTATAATTAGAGAATTAAATGAATTTACCTCTAGTTCATATTACTTAAGTTATTTTGAAGGAAATTTTTTTTCGGATATTCTTCACAAACATATTATAGGATGAGAAATCCTAGACAAAATAATCCATTAGTTTCCATAAACTATAGATATTCCAACCCTAGTAATTCAGACAATGAAATAAATTATGATATTGATGGTTATGAAACTGATTAATCATTTCAACTATTTGTTGCATCATAACATTGGAAGGCTGAGCCTCCAAAAATATCTGTCCATATTTAATTAGATCATTCATTGGAAGGCCGAGCCTCCTCATATTATTGTTCATACATTTGTGCTTATATTTAATTAGAACATTCAATGGAAGGCTGAGCCTCCTTATATTATTGTTCATACAATCTTGCTTCCCCTTACATTTTTATAACTCTGATAACATGGATTTAACAAAAGAAAGAATTGAATTAAAAGAATATAAGGCAATTATTACTAATTTGGAAAAAGAATTAGGAACAATTAATACACTCCTAAGGCACAGTACAGGAGCCCTCTATTATCAACTAAACCTAAGAAAAATTAGAACTTTTAATCAAATCTCCACTTTTGAAACCATGATTAAAATAATAAAAAATGATTTGTACACACTTTCAAGAACTTAAAAAACACTAGTCTAATATCTTCCACACAAAATTGGTATATTGGCTGGAATACTGTACCTTGTTGGCCAGCTCATGTTGGATAGTTAAACACTTTGTTCTTCAGAATAGTGTTTAATGAATAAAAGACTTCAGATAAACAACGCCACGTACCAAAGTGGAAAAATTTAAATACAAATATAATTTATTAGAAAATTTTGCAAAAAATTCTAAACATGAACTTTGCTAAAGACAAACAGGATCTTAAAGATTACAGAAATTATATTTCAGATTTAAAACAGGATTTAAGAATAATAGAATTATTATTAGAATATAGTACAGAAAGGACGTTTCCTATACTAATTCTAAGAAGAAATAGCATTATTAGACAAATATCTACATTTGAAACAATGATGAAAATAATTAAAGATGACTTGTATACATTTTCAAGAGGATAAAATTCATAATTTAAAACATGAATCTGGCCAGAGACAGAATGTAATACCCCGTAATATTCTGAGCGTTTTGGAATAATATTATTTTGGTCAACTGGGTTCCGATGTACTCTGAGCAATTATTGGATAGAATAATTAGAGTAAACTGACGAACTCGGATTGATTAGACTTAATATTATTTAACTTGGAATTTTATTAATTGGTGCATTGGAGATAATTTGGATAATTAGTAGTATTACCAATTAATATTGCCTTGTGTATTTTCTTTTCCTTTCCTTATTTGGTAAGTTAGAAAAACTTAGAGAAAAAGGAAAGAAAGGAAGGAAAAGGAAGAGGAAGAAGAGAAAATTCTCTCAAGGGCTCTAGATTATCAATCATCAACCAATCTTCATCTTTTCATCTCAACTTCAACCTCCTCGTCTTGTAATCCAGGTGGGTTCTAGTTAGACTCTTTAGATCAAGGTTTCATTGCGTCTAGAGTAGTTTGGACATCTTTAGGAAAATTAGAATTTTACGCTAAAATCATGTTTTTATGATCCTTGTACTTACTACTTGTTACATATGTGCTGTTGTATATCAAATTGGTAATTTTTCTGGTGTTTAGAAGTGAATTGGAAGAGAAATGGGACAAATTTCGCAGACCCATTATGCAGGAAATTTTCTGGTTTTCACGCTGCCCATACGCGTATCACGCAAGGCAATACGCGTACGGCTGCGCAGAAATGTGGGCAATACGCGTATTGGGGTTCCATTTTCTCGGCCATCTGCCCATTTGCGTATTGATACGCGTACGGTTCTGGGCATTATGCATATGAGTCATGGTAGTACGCGTATGGAAATTTTAAAAGGAAATTTTGAAGGAAAATAGCCTCTGCCTATACGCGTATGGTCGTGGGCAATACGTGTATGGCTGGGCGAGCCAGCTTGGCAATACGCGTATGGCTTAGGGCAGTACACGTACGACCAGGACGAGTGCTGAACTGTGTTTTTTCGCGATACCATTTCTTGTAAATTCCATAACTTTTGACTCGTTTATCCGTTGTGAGTATTCTTGGTATCGTTGGGAAGCTATCAGTATCCTCTAGCTAGTGGGGGTGAGAATTATCTGATTATTGCCCGATTAAATAAATCGGAAGGAACCGTGAATGGGGTATAACGTGTAATATGTTGAATTATGTGCTTCTATTATGTAGTCAATGCTTAATTACCTATACTCTGAGTAATAAACATGTTTAATTGTATATGCATGTTAAAATATGAATTAGGTAGAGTGAGGACTTACCCTAAACAATGTGGTGTGTGTGTAATGGAATAGCCACAACGCTCGTGCAAGTAAGGCCGGGGTGTGAGTATTGTGTAATCGTAACCGGTTATTTTGATAGTGCGTTTCATGAGTCTCGAGCTCCTCTGAAACATGTGCACCATTACTTGGCAGGTTTGATTCCCGCGTTTAGTATGAATGGAACCTAAGGGTAGAGACTTGTGATGGTTAACAGGCCATGAGAAGTGACGGTTCACGGCTAACAGGCCGTTGTTCCCGAATCCATTTCGTATGCCAAGTAATTTCGAGGATCCATGACTCGAGTCATCTTCTAGACGTATAAGAGGACGGGAAAAGGGGATGCCTTGGTATGGTTATTTATTTGTGAGATTCTTGAGCTAACAGGCTCAGGACGTACTTTGGTACTTGAGTGAGTTAATAGGCTCACCGGTGTGGATGCTTTTGTAGTGTGTGTACTCAAAGTCATTTCCTTTCCCTTGTGACTTGAGTTAGGTTTATTAGAACCTTGTAGAGCCGAGAGGACTTTAAGATAGGGAACTCACTGAGATTTGATGTATCTCACCCCACTGTTGTTGTTTACATCAGAGGTTCTGCAGGTTCCGCAAAGGGTAAGGATAAGGCCGTGTGACTATCCTTGCTTAGCTGTTGGTTTTGCTTCCGTTGTGGAGTCTTTCGAGATCCTTAGGGATCTAGTTCTTAGTTTTATCTTTTGAGCATTTTGTACATATAACATGCCAGTGTTTGGTTTAGGTTGCTTTGGGCATTTTTATGTATACAGTGTTACTAGGGACTTATGTATTTCAGTACCGAGCGTACTTTTCATGTATAATATATGATTTGATGCATGTATGTATATATGGGTATTATAGTTGGTATCAGAGCAGGTTGTATCCTCGACCTAGCCATGAAATAGAATAAGTTTTCTTCCGTTTCGTATGCGGCGTGTCGCCATGGGTCTTGTCTATTTTATTTATGGTATTGAGTCTGATCAGCTTAATCCTATCTTTATGACATTCAGGAACATGGCAGACAGGCGCAGAAACAATCGTGGTAGACCGAGAAACACTCCAGCAGGGACTAATCCGCCGGTTGAAGAAAGGAATGCCCCGTTGTATCAATTCATGCAGCAGATGCAACAACAACAAAATCAGTTTATGCAACAAATGGTTCAGCAGATGGCGGGTGGTCTACACCCTCCAGTGGTTGTTCCTGAGGTGGCAGGAGGAAACTTTAGGGATTTCATTCGGTTGAGTCCTCCGGAATTTCAGGGAGGGTTAGACCCAGTAGAGGCTCATGAATGGATATCAGGTATGGAACGGGTTTTCCAAATAGTTCAGTGTAGTGAGGAAAACAAGGTGGTCTTCACTTCCCACTTGTTGAAGGGTCCTCCCATGAGGTGGTGGGAAAGTGCTTCAGCCTTAATGACAATTCAAGAGGTACCGAAGGTGTGGGAACAGTTTAAGGTAATTTTTATGGAGAAATACTTTCCAAGTTCCTTGAGGTCCCAGAAGGAATTCGAGTTTCAACAATTGAGACAAGGTAACTTGACTGTGGCTTCTTATGCTGAGAAATTTGAAACTATGGCCGCTTATTCTAGACAAGCCATGTATGCTCCTGATGAGAGGTGGAAGATTGATCAGTTTCTGTTTGGGTTAAGGGCTGAAATTTCACATAGTGTGTCTCAACGGGAATTTACTACTTATGCCGAACTGTTAAGAAAATGTTATGTGGTTGAACATAGTTTGAAGAAGGTACAAATGGAAGGAGATTTGAATAGGATGAATCAAAGTGATCGAGGGAGACCAAATCAACAGGTTAGGGCCAGGAAACAATCCTTTAAAGGGAAGCAAGCTCAGAGTTCTAGAACTAGTGTGCCTCCGGTATGTCGTATGTGTGGACGAAATCATTATGGTAGGTGTAGTTTGGAGGGAATAAGACGTTATCAGTGTAATAAGGTGGGCCACATGGCGAAGGATTGTCCTCAGGGTAGGAATCAGGCACAAGGGAAGAATACGGGCCGAGTGTATACCTTGGATGCAAGAAAAGCAAAGAATGATAACTCCTTGATTGCGGGTACGTGTTTCGTAAACGGACATCCTTGTTTTGTTTTATTTGATTGTGGGGCAACTCATTCTTTTATGTCCACGCGTTGTGTGAAGTGACTTGGGTTGCAAGCTGTTCCTTTATTTCCTCCTATGGTGGTTACTACTGCCATGGATGAGATTGTTGAAACACCGTTGATGTGTGAAAATTGTGTTTTATCGGTGAATGAAAGAGTTTTCCAGATTGATCTTATTTGTTTGCCACTTATGAAAGTGGATGTTGTTCTGGGAATGGATTGGCTTTCTGCTAATTCGATTTTTATCGGTTGCGAGGAGAAGTTAATTATTATCCCATCTACCGAGGCTACTTCGAAGGATGTGTTAACTACTATTTTAGAAGGTACGGTTGGAATGATTAATTTCTTGTTTGAGGAAGAAAAGTCTGTTCTTTTTATTCTTACTAAGGAGGGGAGTAGTAGCATTCCAGTTCTGAGTATTCCGGTAGTTTGTGACTTTCCTGAAGTTTTCCCCGAGGATATCACTTCTCTTCCTCCGGAGCGGGAAGTGGAATTCTCTATTGACCTGATACCAGGAACGACTCCAATATCCGTTTCTCCATATCGGATGGCCCCACTTGAATTAAGAGAACTAAAGGATCAGTTGGAAGAACTATTGGCTAAGAATTTTGTTCGACCCAGTGTTTCACCCTGGGGAGCTCCAGTCTTGTTGGTAAAGAAAAAGGATGGTGGAATGAGATTGTGTATTGATTACCGTCAGTTGAATAAGGTCACCATCAAGAATAAATACCCATTACCAAGGATAGACGACCTACTAGATCAATTGAAAGGAGCTTGTGTGTTCTCGAAGATTGACTTACGGTCGGGTTATCATCAGATTCGGGTGAAGAGTGCAGATGTACCCAAGACCGCGTTCAGAACCCGTTATGGTCATTATGAATTCTTGGTGATGCCTTTTGGTGTGACAAATGCTCCGGCAGTTTTCATGGATTATATGAATCAGATATTTCAACCTTACTTGGACCAATTTGTGGTGATTTTCATTGATGACATTCTTATTTATTCTCGTGATCCTCAAGAGCACGGTGAACACCTAAGAATTGTTTTATCCATCTTGCAAGAGAAGCAACTTTTTTCTAAGTTAAGTAAGTGTGAGTTTTGGATGTCTAAGGTTAATTTCCTTGGTCATGTTATATCCCAGGGAGGTGTGGCGGTCGATCCATCAAAAGTTGAAGCAGTAATTAATTTGGAGAGACCGAAGAATGTTTCGGAAGTTAGGAGTTTCTTGGGATTAGCAGGTTATTACAGACGGTTTATCAAGGGATTTTCGCAATTGGCTTTACCATTGACCAGACTTACTAGGAAGGATTATTCGTATGAGTGGGATTCGGCTTGTGAAAGGAGTTTTAGGAGTTTGAAGGAGAGGTTGACGACTGCTCCTGTTATGGTTATTCCTGATCCTAGCAAGTCATATGAGGTATATTGTGATGCATCGAAGAAGGGTTTAGGCGGAGTGTTAATGCAAAATGGACATGTAGTGGCTTACGCTTCGCGACAGTTGAAAGTACATGAAGAGAATTACCCGACGCATGATTTAGAGTTGGCAGTAGTTGTTTTTACCTTGAAGGTCTGGTGTCACTATTTGTATGGTGTACGTTTTGAGATGTTTAGTGACCATAAGAGCTTAAAGTACTTATTTGATCAGAAAGAATTGAATATGCGTCAAAGGAGGTGGATGGAATATTTGAAAGATTATGATTTGGAACTAAAGTACCATCCGGGTAAAGCGAACAAGGTAGCGGATGCTTTGAGCAGGAAAGAGTTGCATAGAGACGAGTTGATGATGTTAGAGTATGCCTTAATGGAAAAGTTTAGAGACCTAAATCTTCAATTTAAGTGGACTCCTGATTGTGTAGTTATGGGAAATTTTAATATCATCTCTACTCTCAGAGAAGAAATCCAACAAGAGCAAGGATTGGATGAGAAGTTACAGGAATTGTTGACTCAACCGGGTTTTGGGCAAACTACCGACGGAGTCATTTCGTTTAACCAAAGGATTTGTGTTTCGAACAACACGGAGTTAAAACGAAGGATTTTGGAGGAAGCGCATAAGGGTACTTTTACTATACATCCTGGTGCTTCAAAGATGTATCAAGATTTAAGGAAGGACTATTGGTGGTCCGGGATGAAAAGAGATATTGCGGTGTATGTGTCGGAATGTGCGGTGTGCCAACAAGTGAAGATTGAGCACCAAAGGCCGGGTGGCTTGTTGCAGCCTTTAGAAATTCCGATGTGGAAGTGGGATAGTATTTCGATGGACTTCGCAGTGGGATTACCTCGTGCGCAAGGTGGTTATGACTCCATTTGGGTAATTGTGGACATGTTAACGAAATCCGCGCATTTCTTAGCTGTGAAGACTACCTACAAGGCGAGTTATCTCGCAAGGTTGTTTATTTCAGAGATAGTAAGATTGCACGGTATTCCTACTAGTATTGTTTCGGATAGAGATCCAAAGTTTACTTCTAGATTTTGGAGAGCTTTTCAACAAGCCATGGGAACGAAGTTGTGTTTGAGTACGTCGAATCATCCGCAAACGGACGGTCGGACGGAACGAACAATACAAACCATGGAAGACATGTTAAGAGCTTGTGTGCTTGAAAGTAGGGGAAATTGGAGAGAACTGTTGCCGTTGATCGAATTCTCTTATAATAACAGTTATCATGCAAGTATTGGTATGGCACCTTACGAGGCGTTGTATGGTAGAAAGTGTAGAACGCCATTGTGTTGGACGGAAGTAGGCGATGATAGGATTTTGGGACCCGAGATTATTCACGAGACTACGGAAAAGATTAGAATGATTCGGGAAAAGATTAAACAAGCCCAAGATCGTCAGAAAAGCTATGCGGACAACCGTAGGAGACCGTTAGAGTTTGATGAGGGTGATCATGTATTTTTGAAGGTTACTCCGAGATTGAGATTGAAAGGACCTTTTAAATCGCAGAAATTAAGTCCACGATACGTAGGACCGTATCAGATTTTGGAAAGAATTGGGGAAGTAGCTTACAGATTAGCCTTACCGCCTTCTCTGTCAAAGATACACGACGTTTTTCATGTGTCTCAGCTTCGGAAATTTGTTCCAGATCCCCTTCAGCCAGTTTTACCGGATATAATTGAGATAGAAGCTGATTTGACATTTGAGCCTCAGTCGAGTCGTATCACAGGAAGAGAAACTAAAGTGTTAAGGAATAAAGAGATTTCTCTTGTTAAGGTCCAGTGGGACGAGACGCATCCGGGCAATGCCACTTGGGAATTAGAATCGAAAATGCGGGAGGTTTATCCTCATCTTTTCAGGTAATTATTTAAATTCGTGGGCGAATTTCTATTTAAGGGGGGGGGGGGGAGGATGTAATACCCCATAAAATTCTGAGCGTTTTGGAATAATATTATTTTGGTCAACTGGGTTCCGGTGTACTCTGAGCAATTATTGGATAGAATAATTAGAGTAAACTGACGAACTCGGATTGATTAGACTTAATATTGTTTAACTTGGAATTTTATTAATTGGTGCATTTGAGATAATTTGGATAATTAGTAGTCTTATCAATTAATATTGCCTTGTGTATTTTCTTTTCCTTTCCTTATTTAGTAAGCTAGAAAAACTTAGAGAAAAAGGAAAGAAAGGAAGGAAAAGGAAGAGGAAGAAGAGGAAATTCTCTCAAGGGCTCTAGATCATCAATCATCAACCAATCTTCATCTTTTCATCTCAACTTCAACCTCCTCGTCTTGTAATCCAGGTGGGTTCTAGTTAGACTATTTAGATCAAGGTTTCATTGCGTCTAGAGTAGTTTGGACATCTTTAGGAAAATTAGAATTTTACGCTAAAATCATGTTTTCATGATCCTTGTGCTTACTACTTGTTACATATGTGTTGTTGTATATCAAATTGGTAATTTTTCTGGTGTTTAGAAGTGAATTGGAAGAGAAATGGGACAAATTTCACAGACCCATTATGCAGGAAATTTTCTGGTTTTCACGCTGCCCATACGCGTATCACCCAAGGCAATACGCGTATTGGTCAAGGCAATACGCGTACGGCTGCGCAGAAATGTGGGCAATAAGCGTATTGGGGTTCCATTTTCTCGGCCATCTGCTCATTTGCGTATGGATACGCGTACGATTCTGGGCATTACACGTATGAGTCATGGTAGTACGCGTATGGAAATTTTAACAGGAAATTTTGAAGGAAAATAGCCTCTGCCCATACGCGTATGGTCGTGGGCAATACGCGTATGGCTGGGCGAGCCAGCTTGGCAATACGCGTATGGCTTAGGGCAGTACGCGTACGGCCAGGACGAGTGCAGAACTGTGTTTTTTCGCGATACCGTTTCTTGTAAATTCCATAACTTTTGACTCGTTTATCCGTTGTGAGTATTCTTGGTATCGTTGGGAAGCTATGAGTATCCTCGAGCTAGTGGGGGTGAGAATTATCTGATTATTGCCCGATTAAATAAATCGGAAGGAACCGTGAATGGGGTATAACGTGTAATATGTTGAATTATGTGCTTCTATTATGTAATCGATGCTTAATTACCTATACTTTGAGTAATAAACATGTTTGATTGTATATGCATGTTAAAATATGAGTTAGGGACAGTGAGGACTTACCCTAAACAATGTGGTGTGTGTGTGTAATGGAATAGCGACAACGCTCGTGCAAGTAAGGCCGAGGTGTGAGTATTGTGTAATCGTAACCGGTTATTTCGATAGTGCGTTTCATGAGTCTCGAGCTCCTCTGAAACATGTGCACCATTACTTGGCAAGTTTGATTCCCACGTTTAGTACGAATGGAACCTAAGGGTAGAGACTTGTGATGGTTAACAGGCCATGAGAAGTGACGGTTCACGGCTAACAGGCCGTTGTTCCCGAATCCATTTCGTATGCCAAGTAATTTCGAGGATCCATGACTCGGTTCGTCTTCTAGACGTAGAAGCGGACGGGAAAATGGGATGCCTTGGTATGGTTATTGATTTGTGAGATTCTTGAGCTAACAGGCTCAGGACGTACTTTGGTACTTGAGTGAGTTAACAGGCTCACCGGTGTGGATACTTTTGTAGTGTGTGTACTCAAAGTCATTTCCTTTCCCTTGTGACTTGAGTTAGGTTTATTAGAACCTTGTAGAGCCGAGAGGACTTTGAGATAGGGAACTCACTGAGATTTGATGTATCTCACCCCACTGTTGTTGTTTACATCACAGGTTCTGCAGGTTCCGCGAAGGGTAAGGATAAGGCCGTGTGACTATCTTTGCTTAGCTGTTGGTTTTGCTTCCGTTGTGGAGTCTTTCGAGATCCTTAGGGATCTAGTTCTTAGTTTTATCTTTTGAGCATTTTGTACATATAACATGCCACTGTTTGATTTAGGTTGCTTTGGGCATTTTTATGTATACAGTGTTACTAGGGACTTATGTATTACAGTACCAAGCGTACTTTTCATGTATAATATATGATTTGATGCATGTATGTATATATGGGTATTACACAGAAAATATTTAAAAACACTTAGAAAATCTCTTAAAAATTTAGAAAAAGAATTAGAATTTGTAAAATTACAAATCAAGACTAGTAACAAAGCAACTTATCCACCATTAAAATATCGAAAAAGATTAATTTTGGAATGTATATCTTCTACTTACACCCTGATTCTTATTACAAAAGATGATCTGGAATCAATGTCCAGAACTTAAAAGACAATTTATTATTTTAAAACAACAAAATAATCCAATAAATTTTTTTTACTATTCACAATTTTGACTTACTATTTAAAATCACTATTCATCCATCATTATGTTGAAATTCTTGAAATAATTTTGTCGTGAACATTAAATCATACTAGCCACTTTTCACTATTCACAAGTTACTATTCACGAGTTACTATTCACTAATCACTATTCATAAAGTTGATTTTTTTATAAAAAACATTTAAAATAAAAAATCATAATTTAAATAAAATAATTATGTTAAATTTTATAACTATAACAATTATTGATGAAATTTACAAAAATATTTGCCACACAAACCTCTACGGAGGCATTCCCTCTATAACAATTATTGATGAAATTTACAAAAATATTTGCCACACAAACCTCCACGGAGGCATTCCCTCTCTCTATCTGGTATATATATATATATATATATATATATATATATATATATATATATATATATATATATATATATATATATATATATATATATTATTATTATTGTTTAATTAAAAGTGAATTGGGCTTGCGTTGGGGAGCCCATCTGAATAAGTTACTATCCATACTTTTATTTCACTAACTGCACCAATCCAGCCTAATTAATTCTTTTATTATGTTTTAATTCAAATTTAATAATTTGTTTAAATTTGGTTTGATTTTTGTTTAAACTATCAATATTCTAAGGATATGTTCTAAGTTAATTTGTTAATTGCTAAATTAATATATATGTATATTAATTTCTTTATGAATTTATCTTAACAATTTTTATTCTAAATCGATTTGTTATTTTCTCTTGATAAAATTCGATCGTTGTAATATCATGTTCACAATTGTATTTATTTATTTCACGATGTTTTTCCGTGATTGTATTTTTTCTGTGTGTCTCACGATGTTTTGCCGTGTACATGCTTTTATTACACGATGTTCTACCGTGTATATTTTATCTGTCACGATGTTGTGCCGTGTATTTATTTATTTCACGATGTTTTTCTGTGTACAATTTATAACATGATGTTTTTTCCATGTATATTTTGTAACTTTTTGACAGTTTAATCTGTTACACGATGTTTTGCCGTGTATTTTCTCTCTGTTTATCCACGATGTTTTGCCATGTACCTCTGTTCTTATCCATGATGTTTTGCCTTGTATTTTCTATTCATTTATTCCATTATGTTTTGCCACGAATGCATGCTCCCTTAGGATCTCTTAGTTCAAATTTAATTTTCGATTAGGTTTGAGATAAGATAGACATTAGGACATTTAATCAAGCATGATAATTTTAGGTTAGATTTTCCCTCTCGCCACCATGCGATTTAAACTCTATTTTCTGTAGTTCGTGCCCCTTTGGGGTGAATTACGACCGCTATGATTTCTCAAGATCCCGTTGAGAATACGTAGGCATAAGACTGTAAAGTCTTAGCGAGCAAACTTTTCTTTTTTCCATCGTCTCTTTACATCCGACGTTTTCCCGGATATTCGTATTTTCAACCTTTTCTTTTTTACGTCTCTCTTTACATCCGATATTTTCCTGGATATTCATATCGCTTCTTTTTAAAACAACTTTCCTTATGATTTAAATTCAAATTCATATTTGTTATCAAAACATTCTTCAATTTCTTGCACAACTACCAATACAACTATGGAAGCTTGCTCACCTGTAAGTTTTTATCAGCTTTCTTTTATCAGCTTTAATATATATAACTGTATTGTGGGAAGCTTGCTCACCTGTAAGTCCTTATTTCATACCCTTTTATATTCTTGTCATATATCAACTATATATATACTTTTATATCTGCTTAGAGTTTTCCCCGACAACTAGGTCTAGAACTAGGTAAAACTAGTGTTCACTCTTTTAACAGTCAAAACTAGATCCTCATAGGATTTCCAGATACAGTCTTGCCTTCTCTCGGGCTTAAACAATATGGAACAAAGAGAAAGACATTATTCTTCGTGAAACTTTTGTCAGACTGTCACCCCTAGAAATTGTCAAAGAAATTCTACCCCCCAGAGGTGATCTATTCTCGGTGAATAACATCTCTTGAATTTCTTCAAACCTCAGAACTGTTCACTAAATGATCTATTCTCGGTGAATAGCATTTCTTGAATTTTTCTTTGGTTTGGGACCCACGAGCTTCTTAAAAGCATTCCCCGCCTCCTCATGGGCTTTGTACAAGGACCCTCAGGCCTCTTAAAGGTTCTCATGCCTCCTCTTGGGCTTAGTACAAGGACCCGATGACCTCTTAAAGGTATAGGAACAGAACCTAGTCATCCTTTGCTAGAGCAGTATTTCTAGAGTCAAAACATCAAACCAATTTAGGGTTGATTCTCATCCCTTAAAACAGCTGCCTCCTCTTGGGCGTCATACAAAAATAAACCTCTTCATACCAGTAGACTTGGACAGTATCACCTCCTTTTGGATCTCAAGAAACCCTTAAGTTTCCTAAAAAACACAGGAAAAACCCTTTTCCTTTTATTTTTCATCCGACTCTTTCCCAGACATTCCTTCTATTTTCATCCGATGTTTTTCCCGGATATTCATATCTCAATCTTTAACCTCTTCACTCTTTCAATCAAATCCCACAAACACCCTTTTAGCTTCAATCTCGGGCTTTGAACAAGACACCAAACATCTTTTTCCTCCCATAGAATAGGAGGAACTACGATTGCTCTAATTTCCCTGTTTTCTTTAACGGGAATACGTAGGCGTAAGATTGTGAAATCTTAGCGAGCATACTAAACAAAAACCTTAGGTCCAGTACCTTACCAAAAACATCGAAAAACCCGAAAACAACAAAAATATCTTTCCAACATCTCTCAACCTTCCCAAAGGAGAAACTTTCCCTTTTACAACAGATAAACACCAGTGAGTAGAAAGCAGTAAGGAAAATTGCTAACAACCCATGGATAACCATGTATAGGATGGATAATTGACATCTTCCCATTGTATAACCTGACCCCGAACTCCCCAATCTCTTAGCATTTGTTAAAGAAAACATTTGCGTGCAAGGTTAGTTTGAGACAACTTCCCTTTCCTTTCCAGCTTCAGAGGATAAATAAGAAATCAGAAAGTAGCATCCAATCCCATCCACAGACGGATGTGGGCGGTCACGAAAACCGTGCTACAAAGGGTGGTATAGAGAATAGCAGAAGCAAGTCCAAGCCGCGATACAAGAATCTGGTGTGTCATTATTGTTACAAAATAGGACACGTACAGAAGTATTGATATCAGTGGAAAAGAGCTAACAAAGGCAAGAAGGGTAAGTCTAAACAAAGAGACCATGAAGATCATGATAATGATCGTGTTACTACTGCTACTAGTGATGATCTTGTTATTCTCCATGATCATGAGTCTGTTAATCTTGTATCGGACGAGAGCATGTGGATAATTAACACTTGTGCTACATTGCATGTTACACAAAGGAAAGATTTCTTTACATCTTATACTTCTGGTGATTTTGGAGTGTTAAAGATGGGTAATGATGGTGTATCTAAGTTAATTGGTGTTGGTGATGTTTGCTTGCAAACCAACATGGGAATGCAATTGTTGCTTAGAGGTGTCAAACAGGCTCCAGATGTACGCTTTAATTTGATCTCTGTGCATATGCTAGATGATTGTGGTTATGATAATCACTTTGGTTCTAGAAAGTGGAAACTCAACAAAGATAACTTGGTTGTTGTTAGAAGGGAAAAGCTTTCTAAATTGTATTGGACAAAAGCTTTGGTTGCTATGGACAGTGTGAATGCTATCGACATGGAAGCATCTTTGTGGCACCGAAGACTTAGTTATATTAGTGAAAAGGGGGCTGAATTTTTTGGTAGAAAAGGATGTTCTTCTTAGATTAAAGAATGTAGATTTGAAGAAGTGTTCTCATTGCATGGCTGGTAAACATACAAGAGTATCTTTCAAGAGACATCCTCCCTCAAGGAAGTCAAAGTTGCTTCAATTGGTACATTCTAATGTTTGTGGTTCATTAAAGGTAAAATCCTTTAGTGGTGCACTTTATTTTGTTACCTTTATTGATGATTACTCAAGGAAACTGTGGGTTTATGCCTTGAAGAGAAAAGACCATGTTTTGGAAAATTTCAAATAATTCCATGCTTTGGTTGAGAGGAAGACGGGAAAGAAGCTGAAACGTGTTTGTTTAGACAATGGTGGAGAGTATTGTGGACCATTTGATTCCCATTACAAGCAGCATGGTATTGCAGAAATTGAATGGTTTAGTAGAGAGGCTGAATCAAACACTAATTGAGAGAGTAAGGTGTATGCTCTCTGAAGCTAAGTTGCCCAATCATTATTTGGGCGAGGCACTTTACACGACAGTGCATGTTCTTAATCTCACTCCTACTGTTGCTTTGAACTGTGAAATTCTAGACAAATTTTGGTTTGGAAAGAATGTCAAGTATGATCAGTTAAGAGACTTTGGATGTAAGGCTTTTGTGCATATTCCAAAGGAAGAAAGATCTAAGTTGGATGCAAAGTCAAAACATTGTATCTTCATCGGCTATGGGCAAGATGAGTTTGGCTATAGGTTGTATGATCCCGTAGGGAAGAAGCTTATTCGAAGACGTGATGTGGTGTTTATGGAAGAATAAACTATTGAAGATATTGATAAGATAGAGAAGGCTACACCCAAGAAAGATATCAGTTTATCTAATGATGATCCAGTTCAGTTACCTAGTCATAATCTGGATGTTATTAGAGGTGATGATCACAATGGTAAGCCATATGATTATGTTGATGATCAACAACTTAGAGCTGAGGTAAATATTCCAACTAATGATCGTGAAGTGGAGATCGATTTTTCACAGGATGAGAATCTTGGTGAAACTCCAAAATCATCTCAAGTTCAACCTAGGAGGTCTAACAGGCAGAGACAGCCTTCTACAAGGTATAATTCTAATGAGTGTGTGACCTTGACTGATGAGGGTTAACCCGAGTGTCTTCAAGAGGCCATGGAAAGTGATGAAAATCAAAAGTGGATGGATGCAATGCATGATGAGATGAAATCATTTCATGATAATCACACTTATGATTTAGTGAAGCTGCCTAAAGGCAAAAAGGGGTTGGAAAACAAATGGATTTATAGAGTTAAACATGAGAGTAACTCTAAGTTACCAAGAAATAAAGTCAGATTAGTGGTGAAAAGTTTCCGTTAAAGAAATGGTGTTGATTTTAATGATATTTTCTTACAAGTTGTAAAGATGTCATCAATTAGAAATGTGTTGAGTTTGACTGCTACTCTTGATTCATAGGTTAAGCAAAAATGGATATAAAAACGACTTTCCTTCATGGTGATTTGGAGGAAGAGATCTACATGAAACAACCCGATGGTTTTAAAGTTAAAGGTAAAGAAGATCATATGTGTAGATTGAGAAAGAGTATATATGGGTTGTAGCTGTCGGTTTTTTCCGGTGACGCGACCACCTTACTGCAAATGATTTGGGTGTTACTTTCTGATTTCTGTATTTATCCTATGAAGCTGATTAAGGAAGGGGAAGATATCTTAAACTAACCTTGCACGCAAATGTTTTCTTTAACAAATGCTAAGAGATCGTGGATCGGGGTCTGGTTATACAAAGTGAAGCTATTAACACCCAGTGTATCTATGGTAATCCATAGGAACCTTCTTTTGCATGTATTTCTGTTAAATTGAAATGCTTTCTTGTGTTTATCTGTTGTGGATTGGGAAAGTTTCTCCTTTGGGAGTGCTAAGAGAATGTTTTTGTTGTTTTTGGGTTTTCTGTTGTTTTTGGGAAGGTACTGGACCTAAAGTTTTTTATTTGTGTGCTCGCTAAGATTTTGTAATCTCATGCCTACGTATTCCTGTAAAGAGATTTAGGAAATCAGAGTAATCGTAGTTCCTCCTATTTCTATGGGAGGAAAGATAATTTGGTGTCTTGTTCAAAGCCCAAGATTGAAGCTAGCTGAGTATTTGTGTCTTGTTTAAAGCCCAAGATTGAAGCTAAAGTTGACTGAGAGAGAGCAAGTTTGTCATCTCTAAAGGGAGATATCTCACCTGTTCATCACAAATGTTGAGAAATTGGTTATAAGGGAAATTACTTTAACTAGGATATGAGAAATCCAGCAATGCCATAATTTCCTTTATAAGAGAGATGTCATGAAGGAAGAAAGCTTTAACTCAGTGTAGAGCAATGCTACTTTTTCTTTATGAGTCTTTCATGCTAAGAGAAGGACATTGGCTTGGATGTATAGAATCCAGAGGCTTGCCACTTACAGCTGTTAGATGAAAGATAAGTTTTACCAGGATAAAGGAGGGACTCCATCTTGGATTTTGAATCAACAAGCGTGCCACTTACAACAATTATCTGGGAAAAGGTTTTGATTGTTGGTTTTGATATGTGATGTTCAGAGGACATGTCTTCCTGCATAGAGGACTCATGGTCTCATCTGAGGGGATGTTGATTTTTGTGTGCCTTGATCAAAGCCCAAGGTTGAAGCTAAAGGAAACCGAATCCTCTGGGGAGTGTTTTATCTGTCTTATACAAAGCTCAAGATTGAGGATAACTGGGGAAAATTCTTATATGAAGCCTAAGAGGAGGATATCTCTTGCTGAGGATTTATGGAAATCCAGGAGCAGGTCCAAATTGTGTTGGGGGGAATCCAAAAAGATTTACTCTTGCTGGGTATTAGGGAAAAGTTGAAGTACCAGATGCCATGAGGCTCAGATTTTATTGAGGATTTGTTGATGGTCAATTGACCCTGGCTGGGATGTTTAAGGTGAAAGTTTAAACCTTGTTGGGTGTCAGGGGAGTTTAAAGATGAGTTTGAAAACCTTAGAGGTTTTCAATTATGCTGGAGGCTGATGTATTGGTAAAATGATCAGGGTTTATCCTGTGCCTTATGGGTTTTGGTGTTCAGTCAAAAAGTAGACTATGAGACTTTCCAAGTTTTATTTATAGGAAGCCCCAGAGGAGGCTGAGACTGTCCAAGTCTCTCAAGAAGTGGTAGGCTCTGGTGTAGAGAGAGGTCTTTGTATGATGCCCAAGAGAAGGCTGTTGGTTTAAGGGATGAAGATCAACCCTAGAATGGTATGATGTTCTGGAATTTTGACTCTCATGGGGATTGAACTAGTAGAGATAACTAATTTCTATCCTATGCCTTTAGGAAGCCTTTAGGAAGCCTTTGGGTCCATGTATTAAGCCCAATAGGAGGATGGGGAATTTCTACGAAGTCTGTTGGTCCTTGTACTAAGCCCAAGAAGAGGCTGGGGATACTTCTAGGAAGCTTGTGGGTCCAAGCCAAAGAAAAGTTCAAGAAAGGTTTCACCGGGAATAAGTCCTTTCTTTGTTGAATAGTTCTAAGGTTTGAAGAAATTCAAAAGAGGTTTCACCGGGAATTAATCCTCTCCGGGGAAATATATATATATATATCTAAGTTTTGACAGTCTTGAGAAAAATTTCAACGGGAATAATGCCTTTCTTTGTTCCATATTGAATAAGCCCGAGAGGAGGCAGACTGTATTGAGGGAGTTTCCTATGAGGGAACTAGTTTTGACTAAGTTAGAAAGTAACCACTAGTTTGACCTATGAGTAGACCTAACTGCTGGGAAGTTCTAAACAAATATGCACAATAATATATACAAATAAGTGAGTTGACAGGTATATAAACAAATATGCATTGAATTGAAAATATGTTAGGACTTACACTCTGAGAGGAGGCCCAAGTGTATTCTGATTGATTGTAAGATTTTGACTATATGATTAGGGTTTTAAGAAATTGAAGAAAGTTTTGAGAAAAATTTGAATTTGAATTTGAATTAAAAGAAATTTGTTTGAAAGAAAAGAATGTTTGGGGCTTATAACTCAAAGAGAGGCCCAAGTGGTCTAAGAGCACTTTCACCGGGAATAATGCTCCTCTTAGTACTAGTTAAAAACAGACAGATGACTTTGAAAACAGAGGTATGGGGCTTACAACTCAAGGAGAGGCCCATGGAAGTTGTTTTATTATTTAAAACCAAGTTTATGTACAAAGGATTGGGGCTTATACTCAAGGAGAGGCCTAGATGACTTATTTGAAAACATTGATCGTATTGCGATACCGAAAGACGTTGTGGGACTTATACTATAGCAGAGGCCCAAAGTTGTTTTTGTAAAAAGAGGGGTTGGGTCTTACACTCTAATAGAGGCCCAAAAGTGTTTGTGAAGAAAGAATAATAGGGCTTTTACTCAAGGAAAGACCCAGATGATTTATTTGAAAATGCGACGATCACGTCGCAGTTTTGAAAACCAAAGAGGGACTTATACAATGACTGAGGCCCCAAAAAATTATTTACACAAAGTGATGATTCTTACACTCTACAAAGAGGCCCAAAAGGTTATATTTATACAAAAGTTAGGGCTTATAGCTCAAGGAGATGCCCAGATGAAAACCAGCGATCACACCGTTTATTTTGAAAATCGTATCGGGACTTACACCATGACTGAGGCCCAAAATTATGTATTTACAAAGGGGATGGGTCTTACACTCTACAAAGAGGCCCAAAAGTGTTTCAAATGACGTTTGAAAAACTAAAATTAAGGAATACCCTAGTTTTAATTAAAAAACAAATTTTCAAAGAAAATTAAATAGAAAATGATATAAAATATCAAATATATTTAAACACAAGTTGTGAACTTTAAAAAATGTTTTGAAAAGTCATTTTATGTTTATATGACAGTGTGAAATTCACTTGAATTTGAAAAATCAAGAGGAAAAATTTCATTAAAAATGTTTAAAAACAATTAAAATGAAATTCTTTACAAAACTCCAAACTATATTAAATAAATAATATAAATTTTTTCTTTTGTAGATTAAAATATTTTTACATTTTTGTGAATTTTTTAAAAAAGAACCAATAAAAAATGATTAAAATTGAGAGAGAAATTAATTTTTGAAATCAATTAAGAAAATAACTAAAAATTCAAAAATTCAAATAATTTGAAAAAGGCGCCAACAGTCACCTTCTTCTTCCTCGTGCCCGCGCCATGGATGATTTACAAAACCTCACTTTTCTCTCTGATTACTCAATGATTTTGCACGATTCAAACATCAATCTCACTCGTTTTGAACAAGGATTCCAATGGTACCACTTAATTGTATTTATTTTAAGTGTGGAGTGAGAAATCAAGTGATGAACACATGAACCCTAATTTGTGCAAGAACACTATGAAATCCAATACACGATAGCTACAAAGCAATTGATTGAGGGGAAACACTCTACATAAGTGCAGAAACATGCTTGTGACTTAAAAACACATTTATGATGCATTGATTATAGAGTTTGAGAGTTCAGGCTTACCTATTGCAAGAAGAAATCAAATTGTGTGTTGGAGGTGTTACATATGTTGTTTGATTTGGAAGGTGTTTGGAAGCTTGGAATGGATTGAAACAACCTGGATCACCTTGTGGCAACTCAACTGCAAATTGGCATGAGTTTGATTTGGAGCTTTATGATTCTGATGTTAAAGATGTGTGGGAAGTGTTTGGATAGCTCATATATGATCTATATGATGTGTCTACACCATTGGTTTTGATATAATTTCTTCCAATTGGAAAATTCGCATGTTACTTGAAAAGGAAGCAATTTCTCTTTTTTTGAGAGTGAAATGAAGAAGAGCATGGGTTGTTATGCTTTGGTGTACTCAAACTGATCAGAAAGGGTCCCAATTTATAGTAGAGCAATTTTTTTTTAGGAGCAATAGTGATTGGGGGCTGGATCACCCTATTATCCATTGAGTTTTGTCATGTAGCCAAAGTCTCCTCTAGCCATTGACTTGAGTCAATGTTGCAGGCCTATGGTCTTCTGATTCTTGGACTAATATTGACTCATTTGCAATGTTATGGACTGATAAATGCCAGCTATATGCATCCATTCAATGCTTCATGACAAAGTTGGAGTTTTTGGAAATGAATCTTGAATGCCACATGCCTAGGGGATTGAATTTTTTACTTGGTGGCCTTGTGATCAGATTCTTCATCATTCATGTTAATTTTGAACAGAAATACAATGATGCAAGTATCCAAAATTGGCTCAAGAAATAGTGAGATACAAGTTATGTACCAATGCTGTTGTGTAGGCAGGGTGAAAAATGCCATTTTTGGAGGCTTATAACTTCTTGCTCAAGTTGAACCATGGGAGGCTCTTGTATTTTTTGGAAAGCCCCTATATCATACTTTAACTTTGATGTTTAACTTTGATCTTGAATCATCTTGGATCATAATGAAAAATTGCCTCAAAGTTGGAAAAATCATGAGACAGATTCTGTCTCAAATTTTTCTAAGTGTTTGAAAAATGTCCTTTTTTCATTTTTTTATGGTTTTGATCAATCCATAACTCAAAATCCATGAGGATTTGGAATATGTTGTAGTTGACAATCTTGAAGTATGTAATGAGAGCTTTCATTTGAGCATTGGATGGAAGAAAAAGGTTACTTAGATCACAAGTTATGGTCTTGCAAAGTTGGGTAAAAATCATTGTTTTTCATGACTAGTGAAATTTCAAGTTTCTTAAGATTGCCCCTTTTGCAAGTAACCTCACTTTTCTTGATTTTTCTTGATGGATGATGATCCAAACCATAATTTAATATTGTTTTTGACTTAGAGAAGCCATGTTTTCAAGAAATCCCAAAAGTCAAACTTGGTTTTTTGGCATAGTTGACTTTTTGTCAGATGAATTTCAAACTCTGTGATTCTCTATGAAATCAAGTTTTTGACCTAATTCAAACCTAATGGATGGATTCCATAGGTGTTTTAGAGTGTCTTGAATCATTTCCCAAGGTTTGATATCATGTCTTGGTCAAAAGTCAAAGGTAGAGTTGACTTTTTCTCAGAAACCCTAGTTTGTGGTCCAGATGAATTTGCGTCTTCATATTGCTCATGAACCAAGTTCTTTGTGCCCATTTGAACTTGTAATAGGATCAATATAAGATATTTGAGGTCTTTAAAACATTTCTTGAGGGCTTGGCTCATGCATTTCTCTAAAAGTCAATTTATGGGTGAATTAGGTCAAGAAACCCTAATTCCTGATTTTTGATGAATGCATCCCATGAGGCTATTTATAACTTATGATTGGATCTATGAGGTCCCTTTGAGCTTATTGGATTATGTTTTGAAATATTGGCTCGTGCCCAGATGAAAATTTCTCTCTGGAGGCATTGGTCGACCAAAACCCTAATTTAGTAACACTGATGATCTTGAGGCTTGATCAACTTGAGATGTTGCATTTTCATGCTTAATTCTTGATGTGGGAAACCTATTGATCCTTATTGGATGTTTTAGAGGATTGACAAGTTGAGGATCATGTCCATTCTTGATTGATCCTTTGTCTGAGTACTCTGAGAGGGCCCAAAACCCTAATTCTTGATTGGAGTGAATGCTCAACAATTTTTGAGAGAATTGATGAGGTATGAAGGTACATCCATATTGTGGTGATGATTTGCACAATGATGGGAAATATTGTTTTCAAAATTTAGGGTATGACATGCGTTGAAGCAAGCTTCAAGGCAGTGGTACAATAAGTTTGAGTCTGTTGTGTGTGATCAAGGATACCAGAAGACTACTTCAGATCATTGTGTCTTTGTTAGAAAATTTTCTAACGATGACTTCGTTATCCTGTTGTTATATGTTGATGTTATGATTATTGTAGGGAAAAGTATTTCTAACATTAACATGTTAAAGAAGAAATTTGGAGAGTCATTTGCCATGAAAGACATGGGAGCAGCTAAACAAATTCTTAGCATTAGAATCATGTGTGACAGAAAAGAGAATAAACTTTGGATGTCATAAGAAAATTATATCAAAAGAGTGCTGCAAAGATTCTAAATGGAAAGTTATAAGGCGGTAAACACTCCTCTCGCTACTCATTTCAAGTTGAGTTCTAATCAAAGTCCTTCAAGTGAAGATGAAGCGTTTAATATGAAACATATTCCTTATGCGTCTGCTGTGGGTAGTTTGATGTATGCAATGGTGTGTACATGACCAGATATAGCACATGTTGTTGGTACAGTCAGTAGATTTTTGTCAAATCTAGGTAGAGAGCATTATAATGCTGTAAAATAGATTTTAAGGTATCTTCGCAGTACTACATCTATAAGGCTTTGTTTTGGAGGAGATAATCCTACTCAAGTGGGGTACTCTGACTCTGATATGGCTAGAGACATTAATTCCAGAAAGTCCACTTCGTGATACATGATTAAATTTGTAGGGGGAGTTGTTGCTTGGCAGTCCATATTGCAAAAGTGTGTAGTACAATCTACTACGGAGGCTGAGTTCATTGCAATTACCGAAGGATGCAAAGAGTTACTATGGTTGAAGAAATTTTTCCAGGAGCTTGGTTTTGTTCAAGACAAATATGTGCTATTTGTTGATAATCAAAGCATTATTCATCTTGGTAAGAATCCTACTTTTCATAATATGTCCAAACACATTGATGTGAGATATCATTGGATACATGATGTTTTGGATGCTAAGTTGTTGGAGTTAGCTAAAGTTCATACAGATGATAATAGTTCTGATATGATGACTAAAGCATTACCAAGAGGGAAAATTTAAGCTTGTTATGATATCAGTGGTTCGGCGATTTCCTCCACATAGTTGTGAAGGGGATATTTGTTGGGTTTGGGCTCCCTTCCTATGTGGAGAAAGATCCAAATATGATTAGCCCATTTTTCTCACTTATTTAAGTGGAGAGGATCAATTTAGGTTAGAGAGCGAAAGAGAAAAAATAAGGATTCAAAAGAGAGAAAAGAGGAGAGAAACTCATTCCCGTTTTTCTGTTAGTAGTCTCACTAAATCAACGGTTCCTGATTCGTTAACCGTTGGATCGAGTTCAAATTTGGAGGGCAGGTTCGTAACACATATATAACTTTTGACCGTTCGGAATTTCAAAACAACATCTGAGGTGAAATTTATTTTCTTTGCATTGAAGCTGTAGATTTGGAAAAAATTTCAGCTTCTTTATTCTTATTTGTAAGCTAGTTTGCTTTGTGATTTGCGGTTATTAGCACTAGTTTGTGAATCACTTTAAGACTCTCTTGTACCCTTAATTAGTTATAATGGAATTATTTATTTTGTCTGAATGACTCGTGATTTTTACTCTCGTATTGAGGGGTTTTTCATGTTAAAAATATCGGTGTTCTTTAGTACCTTTATTTGTTCGATTTGTCATCTTATATTTTTTGTTGATCCTCAAGGTTCCTACAAGTTTGCAGAGTTTTATATCCGCTGCGAATTGGTCTATTATTGTGTCTTAATTTCCCATCACAGATACCCCCTGAATCTGAGACCCATCTCACTTTCATTGAAACACTCTCCAAAGTGTTTGTACAATAACAAAAGTATTTCAAATGTTGAAACTCAATTATAACACAAATACTATATTCTTCTAACTTACAAAGATAACTCAAGAATAAAGTATTACAATGTGAAACACTAAGACTCAATAGAAAATAAAAACGCCAAGCTACACGAAGCAAGATCCGTGTCTTCTCAATGGAGAACATCTCCTTAAATAGGAACAATTGTCCAACATAAAAGTCTTGTAAGGTTTTTGGCATGTAAGCGACTTGAAACAAAAAAATGCACAAAATATCAATCTCCATAAAGTTGATTATGAATTTTGAATAAAAAAATCCATTTATATATGAATCTGACAGGAATAAGAATTCCAATCTTGCTAAACAGATTTAGGGTAATTACAATCAAATATTTGATTGGACATAAAAGGAAACAAATCCTGAAAGCGTGAGATACGCTCCATTAAAACTTGCATAAACAAAGGAATGTGCTTCCAATATTTGCCTCAAAGGGACAAAGGGAGAAAACTTTTGAGGCACTTACAAGCATACAAAAACAGGAGGCTAAAATATCAAGCCCGCCAAGGGACAAAAGGCATCACCAGAGATCATAGAAATCTAGCCCACACGGGAAAAAACATCATCATGTAATCCAAACGACACAGGGAAAAAAGAACAAAACGATTATATGACCACACAAATGGCTTACAAGAACACATCATTAACGAAATGTGTTCTTCCACTTAAACTTGCATAAACAAATTAATGTGCTTCCAATATTTGCCTCAAGGGGGACAAAGGGAGAAAATTTTTGAGGCCCTTACAAGCATACAAAAATAGGAGGCTAAAATATCAAGCCCGCCAAGGGGCAAAAGGCATCACCAGAGTTCATAGAAATTTATCCCACATAGGGTAAAAAGCATCATCATGTAATCCAAACCACGCAGGGAAAAAACAAAACGATTATATGACCACACAAATGGCTTACAAAAACACATCATTAATGGAACAACAAAACAACTAAAATTCTTCAAACAAAAAATTACTATACGGAGTCAGTAGTGTCCCCATTGGAATTGGTCTCATACTAAGCCTCTTCTTCACCCTTACTACTTTCCTAGTCTTCTTTCACACAATGTCCCAACATATGTCTTAACTTATTGCACTTCAGGCGTACATGTAGATGCATCAGCAGCCTTTGGATTCATCAATTGAATCATATCTTCAACCACACCTTTTCTCGTGGTGGTAGTAGAAATTATTTACTGTAGGACCTTATATTCCTTCATAAGAATATTAAGAAGATGGATTCTTACTAACCCAAACATGGGCGGTACCTCAGAAACATTATCACTAGTAATCATGTCAAATTCATCAAAATTTGGAATGTTGTGGAGAGTAATGTCAAAGACATGTTTCTCGGAAAATAGCTTGTAACTAAAATTTAGAGGACTAGGAAGAACACCAATTTCATCTTCAGAGGTCATAATATCATGTTTTTGTTTAATCAAAATACCAAAGATTAAAAAAATAGGCTTAAATAGTATTTTCGTCCCTGTAAGTTGGCGAGTTTTTGATTTTCGTCCCTGAATCTTTTTTTTATTATTTTAGTCCCTATATTTCACATTCGTGTTCGTTTTAGTCCTTAAAATCAAAATCCACAGGAAAAAAGACTAAAACGAACACAAATGTGAAATATAGGGACTAAAACAGGATAAAAAAGATTCAAGAACGAAAACAAAAAACTCGCCAACTTACAGGGACGAAAAAATTATTTAAACCAAAAAAATAATACCAATTGGAAGCTAAATAACATAAGATTCAACATGTTTTACCAGTTTCTCAAACATGTATTCTCGAAAGTCAAATGCAACTCTTATTCATATTTGATAAAGTATACGAGCAAGACTTGGGGTAATTCCTGATCCATGATTGGAGGGTGCCCAGTTACCAACATTGATCTTGTATAGGATGAAATATGTGACATTTAAGTTGGAGGTAGTCATCTAACCCTTGGATGGTCATTCATCATGGATGTTACCACTAATTTCTTAAGCAATTATCTTCATTGAAAGAACACAGTCAGCAGTGATAATTTTCTCTTTTCTTAGGTATTAATTGATGATGGCGGGAGAAAAACTGAAATAATGTCCACAAACATGGACTTTTCTATACTCTTGACTTCCTGCATATTTGAAACCTTTAGGAAGGTTTACAAAGAATTATTTAATGAGTCTTGGATAAAAAGGGCCAACATTAACCACAGCCTTCAGGACCTGTACATTATTTAACAATTCTATTATTTCATAACACTTTTTGGCTTTTTCAGACAATTCTCTCTCAAGTGTTATGCATCTATGGAACACATACTTCCACTTTAGCAAAATCTCCTTAGAATCGAAAGAGACGTTGTCTAAAGGCTCAATAGAAGTGAAAGATTCTTCCCACCTACTACACTATTACTTCTTTTAGCAGCAAGTACCATTAAGTCATCTAGAATGTGCGTAACATATTCTTCAATAACTTCCTTTTCTTCAACTTTCTTCATTTTCAGAACAACTTTCTTTTTCTATGCATAGGTTTTTTTTACTATAGTCTTATTTCCCTTATCAGCAGAATTATTTTTCTTCAACACTTATGGCCTTTTCTTTGTGCTTAGTTTCTTTTTACTTGAAACAACCAAATTCTTGGTGGTGGTAGACCTTTTGGGCTTCAAAACCGACTTTTCCTTCTCATCTAACCTCTCAGACCTTTTAGGTTTCCTTTTAGAGACTTCAGCTTCAACAACGACAAGAACAACATTTGCAATGACATTGTAATTGACATATGGACTCTCATTATTCCAATATTCGTCACTTACATATTTTTCAAATTCACCAAGTCCTTCAAGGATGTCAGTGACATCCTTCTCCATATTATTATGATCTTTCTCAACATTGGGAGCATGAGTCTCCAAAATGTTTTCAGTATTGTTATTAACATTAGTAGGTACATCCTCAATATTTGTTACATCACCTTATTCAATGACACCAGAATGTACTTAGCATCTTTATCGATATCTTTCTTAATTCCTTCAACCACAATAGAAACTCAGTTGTCTTCTTCCTCACCTTAATCACTTTTTTCAATATCATCAGTGTCTTCTTCAAACACATTTTCATCAACATCTTCTTTAGACATGTTTTCCTCAATTTTATGAATGTCAACCTCATTATTTCTAACGTATTTACTCACATTTTTTCTATCATCCCATCTGGCTTTAACCTCTTCCTCACTAGAATCTTCTTCTTCAATCACAACCTCAGATAAGTTGTTTTTGACATCTTAAACAACATTTTTACAAATTAAAATTGGGTCAGATTCAGGAGTTTCATTCAGGGGTACATTTGGCACAATATTTTCACTAAGGGGGTTGTCAATGTTGTTCTTAACAGGTGGATTGTCACATAAATTGAAGGTTTCAATAATCTTAGTTATGTTATCAGATTCTTAAGAAAGTATCTTGTTGGTTTTAGCACTAGCTTTTGTGACTACATGAACATCCTTAGAGGTAGAAAAATGAGACGATTTAGTGGATTTAGAGGACTTACCTTCATCTTTTTTAGGGAACACCACTTTAAGTAGAAAAAATGTTCAAAGGATCATCAGATAGTTGGCTTTTTACTTTTTTCTTTAGGGCGAGTGAATTATTTAGTGCTTTTGGGTTCCTTTGATGTAGAGATGGTTTCTGAACATTTTATAGTTAGGTTAGCCATAGTGAGAGGAAATCGATCTCTAAACTTATTAAGTTTCTTATTCTTGAACTCCTTTGGTCGTTTGATGGGGTAGGACCTTTGGCCAGACCATTGACCATTCCACCAATCACAACGCATTTTATTCTAACTCCATGAGCGTTGACAACCAAATCGTTAACTTTGGATACCTTCTTATCCTTCTTAACCATTTTCTTTTTGTTGTCATACATATTGGTTCCTTGATGTCTCTCAATCATTTTTGTAGAGAAGTGAGATCAAGAATGATCAGTTAGAGAGAGAGAGAGAGAGAGAGAGAGAGAGAGAGATGTTTGAGAAAATGAAAAGTAAGTTGTATGGGAGAAGCACGAAAAGAAAACGTAAATGACAATCTTAAATTTTTTTAAATGGAAGAGGTTTTCACTTCTTATTGGTATTGACAAGATACTCTACTCGATTCTTGGAAAACGTGGGTTGAATAAACATGAATCCGACCCATTTTATTTTCAAACACCTCAACATTAATTTCTACAAGGACTTCATAACACATAACCTTAATGCGTTTCTTGGATTTTCAAATTGAGTTGAATCTAGAGATTTTATAAAGATATCATCAAGTTGTTCTTCAGTATTAACATGATCAAGAGAAATAAATTTGTCTTCCACAAGTTCTCTGATGAAATGATGCCTAATATCAATGTGTTTGGTACAGCTATGTTGCACAGGGCTCTTTGAGATGTTGATATCACTCATGTTGTCATAGTATAATGTCATAACATCTTGTGTGAAATTGTACTCTTTTAGCATCTTCTTCATCCATATTAGTTGAGTGCAACTGTTTCCTGCAACATTGTACTCTTCTTGTGCAGTGTATAAGGAAACACAATTTTGCTTTTTCATGAACTAAGTTATGAGATTGTTCCCCAAGAAGAAATACCCACCAGAGGTACTTTTTCTATCCTCTGCATTTCTCGCCCAGTCAACATCACAATACCTAACTAGAAAAAAGTTGGTACCAATAGAGTATAGAAGCGCATAGTCACAAGTTCCACTTATATACTTGATAATTCTTTTGACTCGGTGAGTTGACTCATTTTTGGATTAGCTTGGTAAATAGAACACGCATACTTATAGAGAAAGTAAGGTCAAAATGGCTAGCATTGAGATACAATAGACTAGAAATCATACTTTTGTAGAGATTTTGATCAACGGTCACTCATTAAACATCTTTAGTAAGATTGACATGAGTAACAATATGAGTGTGTTATGCCTAGCATTTTCCAAACTAAACTTCTTTATAGTATTTCTGGCATACTTGATTTAGGAAACAAATATGCCATCTTTCATTTTCTTAGCTCTAAAACCAATAAACTAAGTGTCGCATCTCGAAAAATAAGATCCTTTGCGAAGTCGAGAAAAATGAATTCATATAGAGTCGTTATCGAATTTTATTTATTCCTAAAGAGTAAAGGGAAAATATCGATAAAACCCTTAAAAGAAAAAGAAAATGGTCGTCGCAACCAAATTCGGGTTCGGGGGTCGATTACGCAAGGGGAAGGTATTGGCACCCCTCATGTTCGTTGTACTCAATGGGAACCTTTTAGTTAGTGAAATTTTAGTAGCAGATCACAGATGTCCTGAGATATGTCGAGACACTTGATCTCTGCTTCAAACACAATGACAAAAAGGACAGAATACAGATTGCAGAAAATAACCAAACACACAATGATTGTTACCCCAGTTCGGTGAACAACTACACCTACGTCTGGGTGCTACCAAGCAAGGAATGAAATCCACTAGATAATATCAATTCTAAGCTAAACACTTTAGGTTTACACCTTATCACTTAATCACTACCAGTGCTTAATTTCTACCTAAGACACTTCCTAGGTATGAGACCCTTCTCAATTCCCTTTCAATCACAGTAGAGACATAAATTACAACTCTATGTAAACAATCCAGCTCTAGTATCAACACGACACAAGACAGGCTCATAAATACAAACCCTAAACTCACTAGGCAACAATGTATTTTCCACAATTTTCATAACCCTTTAATTTTTCCTTTGGACCTATCTCCACTAAGCTGCCTAGCATGGTCCAATTTTCCAACCCCTTTAATTTTTCCTTTGGACCCATCTCCAACGGTGACATAGTTGGAGGCATGAGACTCTATATCCACCAAACATTTCTTGACACCAGTCATGTGTCTCGAACAACCATTATCAAAGTACTACCTCTCTCCAGCAACGGCTCTTAGAGAGTAATGAGCTATTAGGGCCACAGACTCATTCTTGGGAATCCACTTCTTTCCTGCTTTACCAGCTTGCATCTTTCTGGGTTGTGAACCAGACTTGGGATAGCCATGTAACTTGTAGCATTAAGGTTTAATATAGCCATACTTACCACAATGATGACACTTCCAATCCTGCTTCCTTTTGCCTGAAAGATTTTTCTGATTTTTGTGTTGATGTTGAGACATCCCTTTTGACATCTTCTGATCATGTCTTCTTTTAGGCTGAGCAGAACTCAATGTTGGCTCTTTTCCTTTCCTCATCACAACTTGGTCATTGTAACCAAGTACTCTGATATCTCCAGCGTCTGTCACAAATTAAAGAATCTCATCTAGTACATCAGAACTGTTGTTGAGCATTCTAACAATCTTGGTCATATTGTCAAGTTTAGAGTTGAGCAATACAACTTCCTCCTTTAGATCAAAGATGATGTCAAGGTGCTTCAATCTTTCAGTCTTAAGACGAAGGATAACACTATGTTGATCCTCTCCTAGATGACAAACTTCTGCATTTCTGGGGCACAACTCCCTGTAGGAGTTGGCCAGATCATTATATGAAAGTTCTCCAACATATGATTCTCCATCAGAGTCAAATACCCCTGTAAGAGCATAAACCTGTTTGGGTGATTCTCCTTCACTTGCAGAATCATCTTCAGACCATGATGTAGACAAGCCTTTCTTCTCCTTCTTGAGAAAGGTAGGACACTCAGATTTAATGTGTCCAAAACCCTCACATTCATAACACTTGATTCCTTTACCTTTGCCAGCTTTCTCTTTATTTTTAGACTTTCTTCCAAAATCCTTCCTTTTATTGTTGTCGGATGACTGAGTCTTGACATTTGCTCTTGACTCCCCTTACATCCTCTTCAATAGTTGATTGTACTGTTTTCCAAGAAGCACAACAACCTTAGACAATTCTTCCTTGGAATTTGTCTTACCTTCATCTTGATTAGACACCAAGGCTAAACTTTTCTTCTTCTCAGTTTTTTCACTCAAGGCCATTTCAAAAGTTTGTAGAGAACCCATGAGTTCATCTACCTTCAGGGTATTTATATCTTGAGCTTCTTCAATGGCTGGCACCTTCATGTAAAACATCTTGGGAAGATATCTTAGAATTTTATGGACCAACTTAGCTTCTGGAATCTTTTCTCCAAGATCACTTGAAGTATTGGCAATATCAACAATGTTCATATGAAAGTCTTGAATACTTTCATCCTCCTTCATCCTCAAGTTCTCAAACTTTGTGGTGAGAAGTTGAAGTCTTGAAGATTTCACCCTAGAAGTTACTTCATGAGCAGTCTTCAAAATCTTCCAAGCATCCTTAGCAACAATACAGTTCTTGATCAACCTGAAGATGTTCTTGTCAACACTATTGAACAAGGCATTCAATGCTTTGGAGTTACCTTGAGGAAACTTGTCATCTTCATCATCCCAGTCGTCTTCAGGCTTTAAGACATCAATTATCTTCCCTTCCTTATCTCTACTCATTGGTGGATCCCACCCTTTGACCACAGACTTCCAAGCTTTACCATCCATAGACTTGATGAAGGCCACCATGCGCACTTTCCAATATTCATAATTGGATCCATCAAGAATGGGTAGTCTATTTAATATTCCTCCTTCTTTGTCCATTGAACCAGAAAGTAACTTCCTTGAATCTCACCCAGATGCAGAGCAGGATGCCTGCTCTGATACCAATTCAAATTCTGGTAGTAAATCTCAGATGTCTTGAGAGATGTCGAGACACTTGATCTCTACTTCAAACACAATGACAAAAATGACATAATACAAATTGCATAAAATAAACAAACCCACAATGATTGTTGACCCAGTTCGGTGAACAACTACACATACGTCTGGGGGCTACCAAGCTAGCAATGAAATCCATGAGATAGTATTAATTCTAAGCGAAACACCTCCGGTTTACAACTTATCACGTAATCACTACACATGCTTAATTTCTACCTAAGACACTTCCTAGGTATGAGACCCTTCTCAATTCCCTTTCAATCACAGTAGAGACAAAAATTACAACTCAATGTAAATAATCCAGCTCTAGTATCAACACGACACAAGAGAGGCTCATAAATACAAACCCTAAACTCACTAGGCAACAATCTATTTTTCCAAAATTTTATTAGGTTAAATTCATTCTATTTATAACCATAAACCAGACTTGATTTGAGCTTCAAAAATGCAGCAATTCTGTTCCACAGATTCTGCAACTAATTCTCCTCTAGAATAGTTTCTTCAATCCTAAGTTTCCTAAAGTGTCGCCATACTTAGAAACAACATCTTCAAATTATAATCAGAATCTCTTATTCCTCAATCTTGTACGCCACCTAGGAAAAACAAATAGTCCCAGAATAATTTGAAATCTGGAAATAGAATAGCATAAGTAAAACTGAAAAGTAACAGACAAAGATGTCGAATCATCATGATAGGACATCTTGATCTTTAGTTAGTTCTTCATGTTAGGACATCTTGTCCAACATCTTGCTGTCAAGTTAGTTTTACCAAAATCGATGCCAACCTCAAAGGCTTGGACTCATCAGTTAGATTTGCGATTGAATGTTATCTATCGTTATTTATTTTCTTCGAATGATAAGAGTGAAAAAAGAAAAAGAAAGGGGTCGAAAAAAATTTTTATTAGGGTACTTGACAGATTGCGAGTCTTTCTCTTACATATCCTCGAGTACAATGAGGAACTCAAAGCTTCATAGTTCGGTGCAAGACAAAATATATTTTTGGTGTTTTTATTATTGTGCTTGACGAGACGTAAATCTCGCTCCTACGTATCTCCATGTGCAATGGAGAACTTAAAGCTACGTAATTCTTGGTAAAAAATGTGTGTTGGTTGATTGGTTTTAGAGAACGAATGTTTAGGTCGCATTCTAACAGTTAAACATGGGTTTGTTTTCTCGCGGATGGGAGACTTAGCGTTTGTTTATTTTGCGGTAGAAAGGATCCTGTTTGATCGCGTTCTAGGAGTTTAAACATTTAGTTGTATGCTCGTGCATGGGAGGCTTAAGCGCTTAATTGTGAACGCATTAGAATGGAATGAACAGTGTCTGTTTGTGAAAAGGTTTCAATCGCACGGGGGCGAGAACAAAAGGTTTGATTGGTTGAAGTCCATTTTAATGAACAAGTGCTTAGATCGCATTCTAACGGTTAAACATGAGCTTGCGTGCTCGCGGTGGAGGCTTAAGCGCTAGTTTGTATATGCATTGGAAAGGATTAAAAAAAATTATTTTGAAAGAGAGGTTTCGATCGCACGGGAGCGAGAAGTTAGGTTTGATGTGTTTGAGTATTTTAAGTGAATGACGACTACTTGATGAAAACGAGACGAGAGCCTCGGGAAAAATTAATCGGGGTATTACTGGAATGCTAGACCCCAACGATACATTTTCCATTCAATGTATTTATAAAATTGTTTGATGAACAATGAACTTTCAACAAGAATGAGACGAGTGTCTTGGAGTTAATTGTTCAAAGGTTCAACCGGAATGCTAGACTCCTACAGTCCCTCTTTTGTCCAAGTTGATATTAAGTGTTTTAGAAGCGAAAAGATGAATAGGAATGAGATTAAATGAGCTTGATTGTTGAAAATGTTTAAGAAATGATAGGGAAATAAGTCGATCAATATTTAATTAACAAAAATTAATTGTTTAAAATTTTATTGAATCACTTAATTAAGCTAATTAAAATTAGTTGTCAAAATTGTTTGATTAAAAATTGATGTAATCAAATAATCAAGTTAATTAAAATTGATTAACAAAATCATCTAATTAAATAAAACTAATTAATTATTTAAATTAAAAAGAAATAAGCGACAATATTGAGTGAAAAACGATCGAAGCGAGTTAACCACAATGTGCTCAAAGGCGGTTTGTACATAGAGACAATGGAATTGAAGTGTCATACGTAAAGACCGAAATGTGAGGAAAAATATCATATTGATGTATTGAAATTTCAGCACCATAACAACATAAAATTGCTGAATACGCGGATCACAAGTCTGATTTACGCAACGCCATGAGATAAAACTAAATCAACACCGACAATACTATTATTTACATACTAGCGTCCAAACGGGCACTCCGTGTCCGTCTGTCCGCTTTCTTTAATACTGACGCGCATAAAACATAAACAGTATTATATTTTTATTTAACTTTAATTTTATTTTAAGTTATTTATAAAATAGTTAAAGATAATGACATGAAAATTAATAAACTATCTATAACTACTGTTGTGAAAAGAGAAGTTAAGTTTTAAAATAAAAACTAAAAAGAATATATTTGAAAGAAAAAAAGCTACACCAAATATATGTTTTGCCTTTATATATTAGTATAGATAACAACATTTATAGTACTCAAAGGTCATGAATAAAGTCTCAGATCAATTCAAATTGCAAACCTAGTCGATATTTGAGTAGGCAAAAACCATAAACTCTACAAATTCCACAACACACAATGGAATGTTTTTTTGTAATAATTTTAACACATTCAATGACTACACTGACAAACAAACACTAAACACATTCAGGATCAAAAATAACAAATCTCACATATGAATGTGAGGGAAAAATACTCTGAGGCTTTCAACAGCACAATGAACGATTTTAAGTTCGAGTCCAGCATATCCACCTTCTGTATTCTCCCTGGTCCTAATCATCTCTCATCATGATTGTGTTCAAACTCATCATCTTTCCATATTAGACATTTTATTACATCTTCCACGAGCTGGTCCTTCCTTAGAGAATGAATCTTAATAGCAAATGCAACATTTCCACTCTGCAAGCAAGAAATACAACGACTGCATCAACAATTTCATCTCATTTTAAACTGATCCATGTGATGAAATTGTAACAGTGTATCTCTACCTTCATTCCCAATGAATAACAATGGAGGGTGTGATTCGTTCACAGTTACGATATGAGGTTCAGTTTTCACGGTTCTCTGTGGAGCGGAGTTGAAGGTGGGACGATGAAGTATAAGGAAGAATGGATGGTGGTGTGGTGATGTTGAAAACAGGAGTAGTGGCTTAATCAAATTTGATGGAGGTTGAGGTTTATAGATCCGGTGAGAGACGGGTCATAGTGCGGATATGGAGGCGTGTAACACCTCATTTTTATAATTTATATATTGAATTGAATTGTGTGTTTTTATTTGATTAAATCGATTTTTATGTGCATTAGGTGGTGTTTGGTTGGTTAGTAATTGTGTTTGGAGTTTTAGGTCGGTAGTGCATAGTTCTAATACTTTAATTAAATAATAGAATTAATAATACTAGAATAATGAGAAATTGAGTTAAATAATTAGAGTTTTCATTTATTTAATTTATTAAAATAAATAGAGAAGGGGACTTTTGGTGGAAAATGAGAAAAATAGAAGATTGAAAAATAGGGAGAATATTAGTGGTATTCTTATCTATAACATTATATAAAGGCAAAACTTATTTTTGGTGTAGCTTTTTTTCTTTCAATATTACCCTTTAAAAATTAATTGAGACTAAAAACAACTAATTCAAAATTGAAAGTAATTCATTTTAAATTTGAAAATGTACACCTCATTTTCTTGTTTTGGTAGATTAAATTAAATAATAACTGCATATCCATAAAACAACTTCCATCCTATAAGTGTATTCACTAACACATACCCAAACACATTTTTTTTCTCTATCCACTTCTTTTTCTTTCTTTTTCCTTCCTCTCTCATTTCTTTTTTTTTTCCCTTCCATATCTATTCTCTTTACATCTCTTCCTTACTCTATACTAATTCTTTTTAAATTTTGTATTTGTTTTCTCTGATCTCACTTTCTAAATAATATAAAGAGTAATAACGTTGGAGTAAATTTGGATAGCATTTCTTCCCTTTCTATCTAAATTTTTTCCTCTCATTTCTCTCTGATATATTTTTTCCTATTTTTACATTTAAATTTTTTCCAACATGTTCATGAGTATGTTGAGGATACAATGAATCAATCAATGTCATTACTTTTGCCATTGAAAACTCATGTTTTTTAATTGAATATTGTTCATGTGCCTTTTACTGGTTTATTCAATTTAGTTTTAATTTTTAGTTCTAATGTGTGAAACTTTTAATTTTAGTGTTTGATATACATTGTTTTAATTTTGTATATTTTCATTTCAACTTTACTCTTTTAACTCTTGGCAGTTATTTAAAGGACAAAATTTAAATTACATTCAATCTAAAACGGCTCACGGTTATTCAAAAAGTGAAAGAAAGATTCGTATTGCATCAATAACAATATATTTTGAGCCTTTGTATCAATACCATCATATGCAAGAAGGTTGGAAATGTTGTGAAGTTGGCAATGGTACGCACATAGCCGCTAAAAAGTTGGTCTCTATTCCATTAAAAAAATTGGTCACTTCTATATTTCTTAATTTAATTTCTTAATTTCTATCTCCAATTTTTCTTGGTTTTTCATTTTATTATTCTTTTTTGTTCCCTATTAGTTATCATTTGTGTTATTAATGTTTTGTTTTGAGTGATTAAAACCATGAAGAATGAAATAGTATGGAAGAGGAGAAAGATATGAAGAGTAAGGAGAAAAGGAAGAGGAGAAGAATGCACTTCACTAAAATAACTTTAAATGGATCAATATCTCATTTTCCCTTCTCTCTCTTTTTATACTTTCTCTTTTATTTTTTATTTATTTTTAGTTATGTAAATTATATCTTGCACTTTAATTATTTTAAAAGTTTATGATCTTTTGTATAAAGTAGTTGATTTAACTTGCTCTATAATTAAATACTATGCTTTATTAAATACTATGCTCTATTATAATTTTAAAATATTTTTGTTTCAATGAAGATTGAAAAACGCAGACCATATTCATATGATGCTTTGTTACATATTATCGTTAGCTATATCTGTAATTTATAAGACATAATCTATAACCTATGAATTTTTGTGTATTTTTTAAATATGTTTTAGGGAAAAAAATGTAAAAACAATTTTGATCGGTTGTTTTTATGAAAAAATTGAGAAAAACCAAATTAATTGTAATTTATATTTAATTCTTTTTTTAAAATACTTAAATTTATAGCTTATATGTAATATTGTCTGTCTATCCACTATTTATTTTTTCTAGACAAATGTTTAATTATTTTTATCTGTTTTAAATTTATAATTTTTTTATTATTTACATTTCTTAAATATATTTATAATTACCTATTCAATAAATTTAAAACATAATCTATAATCTATAATTTATAACATATAACATATATAAAGGCAAAACATGGTATTTCGGTGTAACATATTTTTTTGCCAATTTTAGCTTTACTTTAATTTGTAACTTACAAAATAACTTCCATTCAAACTACTATTATAATCGTTGACTACTAAAATTTACTTCATTTGTTTTGTAGTTAAACGAAAGATATTTCTGATTTTGATTCCATGGTTGACCTTCCCATTAAGTAACAATACCACTTAATGTCTATATTAATATTTATATTTATTTGCTTAATAAACTGTGAGAAAGATATTTTTTCTTATTCTATTTAAATCTTCTTATGGTTTTGAACAATCTATAACAATATATAAATACAAAACTTAATTTTGGTGTAACCTATTTTCTTTTTTCATAATACGGTATTCTTAAACAACAAATTATTTCACTCACATTATTGATTTGCTTGAAAAAACCGGTTGAATAAAGTCACGTTACAATGCGATTTTCTCAATTCAAACAAAATATAATGTGCGAATATTGCAAACAAAACTTAATATGTATCTGAATAAATATAATATATTTCATCATATAAATAGTTTATATTAAAATAAAACTTAAAAAACAAAAAAAGGTTACAATTTTTACGCGTTAGTGCAATAAAAAAAAGCGGACAAACGGGCCGTTTGGACTCTAGTTAAAATAAAAATAGAGTCAAGATAGGTATGGTGGTAAATAAGAAAATAAGTGAGGGTATTATTGGAAGTCTTTAATTGAGGGAGATTAGGTTATTAATAAAAAGGTTAGTAAAAAGGATTTGGAGGTTTCTAGTAAAACAGATTTTTTTTGGGTGATAAGAGGAAGGGACAAGAGTTAAGGCATAGAGGAAAACTCCATTGTTAGAGCTTGAAGTTATCTTTTTGTTGAAAAATCTAAGGTAAAGAGGAGAATTACTTAATAAATAGACTTATAGCAAAAAGGATAGTGGGAATTCCTTAACACCAGTAGGACAAACATGAAAATCTATTATTGAATTGTTGATTTGTGATATAATATGAGTTGAATCGTTGATTTGCTTATTATGAATTGTTGATTATGTTAAATTGTGTGTATGGATAATTTGTTGAATTGTGTGCATGAATTACTAATCTATTAAATTATGTGATTTTTTGGTGATTTATTACTTGGATTTCTGGTAACAAATGTTAGGAGAATATTCTGGTAATTTTTTTATTCGTTGAAGTGTATAAGTTTGTTTGAATTTATGATTTAAATAGCTGGTATAGGTTGTGAGAGTTGTTGATTTAATTTTATGGTATAGGCTGAGTAGTGAGTGTTAAAAAAGTAAGATTTGTAATGTTAGTCTGGTACAAATTCGACGATTGGGCGATGGGGATAGAATTAGTATAAGTCGAATTTCATTATGCATAATCTACATTTGCTGTGTTGAAATTAAAGAATGAGTGATACGTGATAAACTGAAAAAAAAAACACTATGATAATGATAGAAAATCTTGAATAGTTTTGATTAATTGACAGGAGAAATTGATTTTAATTTATTTTTGTAAAGATACATTTTAACATTTGAAGTTATGGAATACTACATCTGACCAAAATTAAGAACTTGCTTTTTTAGGCTGAGCCTCAATATCTTGAATAAATATAAATTGGAAATAAATGAAAAGTATTATGTATCTTTAACGGTATTGTAAAGATAAAGTAATTATGTGTTGGACACTTCTTCTATTGAGAGGTAAAATATCAAGTATAAAATAAAATAAAGAGAAAAATATAGAGAAAGATAATGATTTAAGACCATGATCTTAGGGAGGAGTTTTGAAGTATGTGTGAACTGATATTTTGATATTGCGTTTATTTGTGGTTATACGAGACACATGGCACAACTTAATAAGTCTAAATTATTATTATTTTTTTCAATAGGCAAGAGATTATATAAAACGAGAACAAAGAGTTCTCGAACCTGCTTACAGAAAAACCGAGACTAAGCTCGACAAAAAGGAAAATTACATCCCAATTAACCCTTACGAAAGATAGAACAAAGGAAACTTGGAAAATTCATAAAAGCTATAATTGATCCGAGTAATTTTACCGATAAAAGACCATCTCCAAATCAAAGATTTGATCTCCCACACCGTATCTAAAACGTTCCAAGTAACACCCCTAAAGATAATGTCGTTCCTCAACATCCATAGTACCAAACGGTAGCCAACCAAAAGCACCCTTCTCTACCCTTCCTCACTTTATTCATCTTACCAAAGGATGACCACTTTAAAAGACTAAGCTTAATGTCATTTGAAACATAATCCTCCAAACCAAACAAACGACTTTACAATTCAAGAATAAATGGCTCACCGATTCATTCTCGTTTAAGCACAAAACACACTCCGATCCACCACCCGGAAAAGAACACCCACGAATACGAAGAAGGTCTTTCGTGGCGAGTCTATTAATGAAGCACCTTCAACCAAACGCCTTGATTTTGAAAGGAACAACCATTTTCCAAATTAAAGTGAGAGCATCGTCGTGAATATTAGACGGCCCAAAAGGAAGCCGAGTACCGCAAAGAAGATCATAAAAACTACGAATCGAATACCCGTCGAACGGACACGGAATCCAACTCACGGCATCTTTGCCACCCACCGTCGGACCGGCCTGCTGAAGCAAGCTGCGCAGCTGCTGCCAGGCGCGGACAGAAGCAGAAGAAACCGGCGACTGCTGCAGCTGGTCACCGACCTGAACAGGCAGCGCGCCCCCCTGAACCAGCAGACCACCAGCGTCCTCCACTACCCCAGTTCCTGCAGAAGAAAGAAAATCAGAAACAGCAGCCCCAACCCCTAAATTATCCCATCTCCAGCAGCCATCAACCCAATGACCCATGCAAGCTACCCCCACCTCCTTTAAACCAGATAACAGAAAAATGGAAGGAAATAAATCCTTTAAGCACTTATCACCTAACCACCAAGAATGCCAAAAAGTCGTAGTAAAACCATTGCCCACAGTGAAACAACAGTTAGACACAAATATATTATTCGAAATTCCTTTACCCAAACTTAGAATATCTTTCCACCAAAAGGAAGCTTTAGCTTCGGAAGACTTAAAATTATCGGAACTAACCACCCTCAAGTTAATGTCGCCATACCGCGCCTTAAGCACTTTGTACCATAAAACGTTTGATTCGACAAGAATTTTCCACCTCCACTTATTGAGAAGAGCCTCATTTAGATCGTCAACCCTTCTCAAACCAAGGCCACCCCTATCAATAGGGAGACAAATGTTCTTCCAACTCACCCAGTGAATTTTCCTCTTTTCCTCCGTACCTCCCCAAAGAAAACAACTTTGAAGTCTAGAGATTTCTAGAATAACCTTCCTCGGAGCTTTGTAAAAAGATAGCGTAAAAATTGGGAGGCTAGATAACACCGATTTCAACAAAGTAATTCTACTGCCCAAGCTAAGAAATTTATTCTTCCAACAAAAAAGCTTTCTTCTCAATTTCATAATCAAATTGGACCACATCGCGGCTCTACTAGAAGGCCAACCAATCGGGATACCAAGGAAAATAAACTTGCTATCCTCCCTCCTACAAGAGAGGAAAGAAGAAGCAACCTCTAAAAAACGGGAGCTAATGTTAATTCCAATTAACTTACTCTTATGGAAATTAATACCCAAACCGGAGACAATCTCGAAACCTCTCAAGACCGATTTAATTGCCTAAATATGATTCCAACTACCCTCCCCCACCAACAAAGTGTCATCCGCGAATTGAAGAATATCAACAAAACAATTATTGTTAAAATTAAACCCCGTAAAATCACCGTTCTCCACCGCCTTGCTCACCAAACCCCTCAACCCCTCCGCCACAATCACAAAAAGAAAAGGAGAAAGAGGATCCCCTTGCCTTAATCCTCTCTCTACCTCGAATTCCTTTGTAGGGCTACCGTTAACAAGCACCGACATCTTGCTAGAAAAAACCAAAGCCTCCATCCAACTCAACCAAATCTCCCCGAAACCCATCTTTCTTAACATGAATCGAAGAAAATTCCAACTAACTTTATCATAAGCCTTCTCGAAATCCACTTTGAATAACAAACACCCTCTCCCTTCCTTGCTAGTAAAATCCACCAATTCATTAGCAACCAAAACCCCGTCTAACAATTGTCTACCCGGAACGAAAGCACTTTGGCAATTGGAAATGACCGAATTCAACACACCTTTAAGTCTATTCGCCAAAATCTTAGAAATCACCTTGTAAACACAACCCACCAAACAAATAGGCCTATAATCATCCAAGCACAAAGGGTTTGACGATTTAGGGACCAACGTCAAAAAAGAAGAGATGAAAGCTTTGGATAATGTAGCTCCCGAATGGAAACTTTGGATGCAACTAAGAAAATCCACCTTCATGAAAGACCAACACATCTTTATAAAGTGAAAGGAATAACCGTCCGGGCCCGGACTCTTATCTCCACCACAACTCCACACCGCCTCCTTCACCTCATTCTCCGAGAAAGGAGCTTCCAATAAGAGTCTCTCCTCCACCTTAATACCCCTAAAAGAAAGACCTTCCAAAGAAGGTCTATCTTTATCCGGTTCAATAAATTTAGACGCAAAATGGCTCTTAACCGCCTCTTTAACCTCCTCCACCTTATCGACCAAACCATTCTCTCCTTCCAAGGAGCCTATAAAACTCCTCCTCCTTCTCTCTTTCATAATCCTATGAAAATACTTACTATTAGAATCCCCATCGTTCAACCATTTTATTCTCGATTTTTGAATAAGCATATTTTCTTTAATCTTAAGATTCAACCAAAACTTACTACTAGCCGACTTCAACTTCCTCCGGTTCTCCTCCTCCATCCCCATATCTAACGAACTGTCCTCATCGTCCGCCTTGTTTAACTTTAAAACCTCCTCCTCCACCTCCAAATCAATTTTCCCGAAAACGTTGATGTTCCACCACCTTAAACTTTCCTTAAGCCTACGCAATTTTTCTTTAAGAACAAAATCTCTCCTTCCCTCCACCCCTAACCTCTTCCACTCCTTCTTCACAAAGGAAATAAAATCTTTATTGGAGAACCATTCATTGTTGACTCTAAAAGGTTTAGGCCCCCAATCCAATCTATCAGTCACCAACCAAATCGGGCAATGATCCGATATATCCCTAGGACCAATAAATTGTCCCACTAAACTCCAATCCTCAATAATGCCTTCCGCAACTAAAAACCGATCAATCCTACTTTTAGCCATGCCACCACCTCCATACCAAGAAAATGTATTCCCCTTACACGGAAGATCAACCAAATTGCTTTCAAAAATGAATTCCTCGAACTCTCTCCCATTCGAAGCCAAACCAAAGGCATTTCTCCCTCTACGTTCGTTAGGATTTTTAACGGCGTTGAAATCACCTCCTAACAACCACTCCCCATCTGAATGACAACTCATGAGATCCAAAAAATTTCTCCACATCCTTCTTTTTAAACCCACCAAACAAGACGAGTACACGTTGACGATGTAATACGTTTTACTCCTCCAACATACCTTAATTCCCAAAAAACCCGCTCCTCTAAAACTACAAAGAACCTCAATCTCACCAACCTTCCAAAGAATAATAAGTCCCCCGGACGAACCTTCCGAGTTGGAAAAAGAAAAATCAACGTCTTCCTTCCCCCAAAAACTCCGAACAACCCTATCATCCATATCTTGAATTTTCGTCTCTTGAATTAAAAAAACATCCGCATTGCCCTTAGAAATAATTTGAGATAATCTTCTTCTCTTGATCCTACTACCACCCCCTCTAATGTTCAAAGAACCCACAATCATTAGAACAAATTCAATTTCGCCTTCCTTCCTACCAATTTAGCTTTATCTCCACTTTCCAATTCAACCAGTGCTCTTTGATAGTCTTTCTTAGAATCTCCCTTAGAGATACCAAGATTAGAGATCGCTCTCCACAACTTATCTCCAATATTAGAATCAAGGTTCTCCAACATCCTTTGATTGCATCTCACCATGCTTGACACAGCCGACTCTTCTCCATAAAAACAGTTTCCGACCGCCGCCTCCAAAGACGCAGTCGCTGCCCCATCCGTCTCTCTGCTAACTTCCTTCCCTATATTTTTAATAGCCTTTAACTTTTTAGTTCACTTTCTGATCCCTTTAGGGGGCCCACCATTCTCATAAAAATGTTTGAGTTTGAAACTTTTTAAAGTCTTTTTCCTCCTGCAAACGACTTTCGAAACCAAGCCCGGGTCCACCACTTTTTCCAAACAAGCCTCTTCGCAAGAAGCAGGCCCCACCCTTCCCTTATCCCAAGAATCTGCCACAAAAGTATTCGCAGAGTCTGAGGAAAGTGAATTGTTCAAAAAGTGAACTTTTTGATTCTCCAAAAGACAAAAATCCCCTTTAACCACAGCAAGATCACTATCAAAAGTGCCAAACTCAGCACCTTTATCAGCTATGCTGTCGCCAACAACACACCTACTCTCCTGAACAGCAGCGCCTTTTGCAAAAACCAACGGACAAGACATGATGTTCCGGATCTCTGCCGTCTCTTCCAAAACCTCCTCTTCCCGAACCGGAGATAAAACCTCCCTTTCCGATACAGCCCGACCATCATCATCATCAAAACTTCCGCTGAAAACACTGTCAATATCCTGCTCCGACCCCGAAGATTTCGTAATCGATGGTGATAACGCCGACACGAAATGAGCAACCCGTAAAGGACCATAGATATCCTCCCTCAACAAAGATTGAACTTAACATCATCAATAAAAACAACCATCGAATCCATGATATGAAACACGCAAGGAACCTTCACCATAATCCTCGCAACGTCTTTGTTCGTTCCCTTCGAAGTGTTCTCATCAACACAGATGAACTCACCCAAAGTACTGGCAATCTTTCCAAAAAAATCCGGATGCCATGCATGGCATGGAACCCCATAAACACGGATCCAAACCACTCTATCGTTATCGATATCGGTCTCCCTCCACGGCCTGATAAAGTGAAACCACTGCTTCCACCAAGATTCGCCTTCGACGATAAGGTCATGAATTTCTCCCTCTTTGGATTCTTCAAGTAAACACAGATTTGATCCCAAAGGCGTAATCTTGACGGAAAAATAGCCCTCCATTTCGAGCCCCGTCTGAACGTTGTAGGTCGACCTCGGGGATAACACAGCGCCAATGTAAGCTTTACTTAATCTGGCTTTTAAGTCCGCCTTGGAAACAAATACCAGTCCTGATTTCTCAACCTCCTCATGTTCTGAACGAACCTTGCCCACAGCTTCTGCAAAAGTTCTACTACCGAAACCCCCTGATGAGAATGAGCCCTAACAGAATGCTTCGTCCGATGAACAAAATCCCCTTGACGGCCTACAGACCTCCTTGTTCTCCTTGTTCTATCCACCACTTTCTCCGATCTCCCCACCCTATCAAATCTAGGAATATTCGCATGAATTTTTCTTCCATCTATTAAAACATTATCCAATCTAATCCCCAAGAGGCGTTCATCCCCAACATCTCTAAATCTCGCGAAGCCAAATCTTTTACCGAACTTATTCCTCCTTGGAGAAATCACAACTTCCACAATGTCACCTTCACACCCAAATAATTCAAAAATGTCCAAGGATTTCACCCTATCTGGAAACTCAGAGAAGTAAAATGAAGATAAGGCTGACCCTTCTACCGTCGTGTCCCTCCTCTTCGGGTGGCAGTCCCACTTCACAGTCAAATGACGAAACCCCCTTCTCTTCGCCGGTTGCCACGCCATCGCTCAAAGAAAAGGAACCCAAGAAAGAGCAGAAAAAGAGACACCAGAACACCCAAACACGCCAGAGAAGCCGGAGACGCAAAACACTGAAAACACTGAAAAAACCAAGAAACCACCCAGCAAGATCACCGTGTGAAGGTCCCTAAATCGAAACTTAGGAGTTTAAACTAAACAACACGAAGATCACCGCTGCATCTTTCTTCCCCTCATACATAGTTCTTTTTTTAAATTGGGTAAAGTCTAAATTATGATTATTGGTTGTTAAATTGTGAATAATATTTAGACAGTTTAGAGTATTTAACTCTGTTGATTACATTGAGGCAATTTTATGGTTAGTAGACTTTGGAAGTTATATATAATGGAGTTGAGTTATCTATATGTAGTACCCCAAAATTTGCCCTACCTTTTCTGGCTTTTGCTTCGCTCTCATCTGCATCTTCGTTAGGTCATAATCATATCTTTGCATTTGCATTGGTTTTCCGGGACATGGGATCAAAGAGTTTTCATGCTATCGGGTCACAATCTGGTGAGATTACTGATTGATATTTTGGAATTCATTGAGGAAAGAAGTTTGGTGTGATGGGGAATTTGATTGGAATTGGACAAGTCAAGATCAGTTGTGTGGGCAATTTGGAAATTGAGATACAAGCCATTTTTAACTCATATCCAAACTCATTATTTTTTCTTTATCCATTCTAACCCATTTTCAAATCCAATTTTTTATTCAAATATCCACATTTTTATCCAATTCAAACCAATTTCAATTCTATCTCCACATAAACCAATTTGTCCATTCTAAATCCATTTTTTATTTTAAACCATTTTTCTAAACCATTCAATTATCCATATTTTCAAATCCATTTTTCAATTTAATTCATTATCCACTTTTAATACCAAATATTATCCATTTTTAGCCATTAAACCATTGACCATTCTTGTTCATCCCAAGTCTAGACCATATTCATTTTCTAAACCCATCATATCCCATGTCCAATTTCTAAGTTCATCCAGAATAGTTTTCTTACCAAAAACCCAACTTTCATATTCCAATTAAATCCATATTCATTTTGAACTCAAACTTAAAACCATTTTCTTAAACCAAACTCATATTTCTTCATGGTTAAATAAGAAAATCACAAATTGGTACAAGTCTATGAGGTCTACAAATTCATAACAGAAAGAGTCCATAGTAGTAAATAAGAAGGAAATGTTATCAGCTTAGTGACAAAGCAAAAGGAGGGCCCCATGTTATGCTGCTACACCCATGATACGTATTGTTGCGCAAGGAATGAAGTGCAAGCCAGGATGAATAGAAGCTGCAACGAACACGGAATTCGCATGAAAATTTACGTGAACTATTGTGATTTTATAGCAGTAAAAATAAAGAAAAAGCACAGCAGCAGCTAACATACAAGACAAGGAGAATTACATAATAGGTTTTCTTGTACAAAATAAAGAGGCAGCAGTAGAATTTCATAACAATATAACAGAAAATTACACCAGGGCATATAAAAAGGAACCCGTGACTTTTTCTACACCACTTTCCAATAATCAATTCTAATCCCTAACAGATTTTTCTAACCGAACCCATCACCTTCATTCCAATTCCTTCTAACCATTCCTATCTCACAAATACACTCTAACTGAATCCTAACCTCTAACAAACTTCAACAGAATTGTAACTGAATTTCAGTGAAAAGCCAACTCTACCCTCACCAACTCGCTATATAAGAACAGCTGCACCAATCTTCATCTTGGGGGAACCACTTTTCTGCATTTCCATTGGCAATTCTCATCGTCTTCATTCTCTCTTCAACTTTTCTACAGTCTCTCTGCTCTGATTCATCTTCAACAATTCCTCATCGATCTCCATCAACAAACTTCAATCACTACAATTTCAAAGAAACTTACAAACTGAATCTCTTCATCACTATCAATTCCTCAAACCTGCAACAAAAATATTCAGAGTAAATATTCACATTAGTTTTCCGAATTCCACCTTCCTCAGTAATTCTTCGCTACAACATCAATTCGTCCGCAAGAATTCAGAGCTTCAACAACACCATTGCAGAATCACAAAAAAAAGTAGAAGAAGATGCAAGGAGTAAGAATCGATCCAATAAATGGAACGAAGAGCAACGATATCAATTCGTAAGTCGCGAGAAGTGAATCAAAGAGGAAAGAGCGTGAACGAGATATACCTGAAGCTAATTTGTCACATCGTCATCGTACTTGAAGCGCCATCGGAGCGACTCCGATAGGTATTCCGAATCTCCTTCTCTCTGTTATTTTTTCTTGATTTTGTTTGTGAGCGATTGGCGATGTTGAATGTACTGCGATTATTGTTGTATTTCCGCTGTGAGAGTTTCGTTTGAGCGTGGTGAGCGTTCTACGTAGAGAGAGAGAGAGAGCGAACGGAGAGCTGAAACGGTGAAACTGAAGGAGGAGGCGCGCCGGCGTGTTTTGCGTGTTGAAGACGGAGACGGTGAGGTAGGAGATGGCCAAAGTTAAGATAGTGAGAGAAGAGAGCTGACGAACGATATTTCTGTTTCCGGTGTGATTTTTTTTATGGTGGTCCGACGAGGGTGGAGACGGCGTTGGATAGAAGAGAGTTCGAATCGGAGATGCTGTTGGTGTAAGCAAATGGATGGTGGAGTTCGCGCAGGGAAGGATGAATCGGAGAAGGAGGAGAAGTTGACAGAGAGAGGTTTGGCGACGGAGTTTCGTTGGACAGCGGATGAGAGTTTGGGATGGATTTACGGCGCATGGAAGAGGGAATAGGAGATATATGTGGTGCTCTAGGGTTTTATCCTTCACAATAAGATGCGGACCGAGTTTGGGTCCAATTTCCATGAGTATCCTTTCCACACCCCCTAAATGCATCACACCTCCCTGTGTACCAAACATCTCATCCCACACCATTCAGTATCCGCACCCTCCGTTTTACACTTCGCACCCCCACCTGTAGCTTCAAAGGATATTGGATCTAACCAGCAAGCCCACACGCCAGTTTTCATTTCCATACCTCCAAGTTCTGAATACACCCCTGGCTACTAAGAGCTTCTTGGGCCTATCTTCCAAAGCTCAACGCATGGGCTCATCATTGCACCTCTACAAGACTGCTGCACCCCTGTTTTAGTTTAATCCTAGATTTTTTTTTATTTCTATTTGATTTCATTATTTGTTTAGTTAACAACTTAGGATATTAATTTTAGAAATTAGTTTTAATTAGAAATTAGGATATTTGTTTAGTTTTTAATCTTGATTAGAATTAGTTTGTAAACTTAGAAATTAATATTGATTCTAAGCAGATTAGAAATTAACTTGGGTTAGGCTAGACTTTATATTTTAGTTTAGAACTATTTTAGTCAAGTAGATTTTATTAGAAATTAATTGGGATTACTTTTAGAATATATTAGTTTTTAATTCTAGAATTAGTTTTAGAACTAATTTCCTTCATCCCTCTTTAAGATCAACTTAACTTCCATCTTGGAAGTAAGTTGCTTCTTATGTTCTTCTCCTCCTTTTTAGGATAGTATTCTCATACCTCACAAATCATTAGGATCACTCCCTTAACTAATCAATTAGGATTGAGTCTTAGATCACATAGATTTTACCTTTTTTCCTCTTTTGAGTCTTCCATCTTCTCATCTCAAAGAAAATTCAAAATATCTAATAAAGGTAGGCATCTATTGCATTTAGGCCTTTCATATAAAGAAAAGATTAAAAGGGGTCTTCTCTTATAATCTTAGAATGTGTAGCATATAGCCCATCTTGGGTCAATGTGTTAAACATTCGATCTTGTATGAGGGACTTAAATGCAATACTTGTTGAAGGTATAAATAAAAAACACTTCTTCATTTCTTAATCAACAAAAACACTTAATAAACATAAGTATGCTAGTGTGTTTGAACCTTGATAATTGGAACTAAGTGTGAGGGTCTTCTTCACTCTTAGTGTGCATTCTTATCCATTCCATCTTGGAATGTGAGAATGTACACATTCCAATGGCTAAGATTCAGATACACTATCATATGCAAACAAACATGAAAAAACTCTTAAAAGACAAAAACAAACAATAACGTCTTTCCTTCGGGAATTCTTTTCTCACCTCATTCATTCTCAACGTGTGAACGCGCTCCTACTCGTTCTCTTGCAAGATGGTAACGCACTCGGACCAGCGAGCCTGCAACACCTGAGCTAGAACGTAAGCCGTTCCTTAAAAAACACAAACAATCCATCCCTAGTGAGGGGAACTACGTCGCTCTAATTCTCATGCTCCCGATGAGATACGTAGGCAGTGGGGTAGGGCCCATGCGAGCACTTCTTTTATTTTCCCTACATTTGTTTCTCGTTCCTTTTCCATTCTTTCTCTTTTCTTTCTTTCCATTCCTTTTCCAGTATCCTTTTTTATCACCCTTTGATTGAGACAAGCAAGCGTGGATCCCATCGGGTACGATGGACGCGTGGGGGTGCTAATACCTTCCTCTCGCGTAACCGACTCCCTTACCCTTTCTCTTGGTCGTAAGACCCTGTTCTTTCCTTTTCCCTCAGGTTTATGCAGTGTTTCCTTTCCCTCTCTTGGGATAAATACACATTGCTGGCGACTCTGTTTCGGTGCCACTTTCGCGTTTGTACTAGGATGAAAATCCCGGAAGCGACACTATATACCGTTGGTTTAAAGGTCTGGGTAGATAAATTCCCGTAAGTTGTTTATAGCAATTGAGTAAGTAAAACTAACAAAATTTGCAAGCGATGTAACAATGGAGATATAAGTCTAGTATTGGCTAAATTTAATAGTATGTTAAGATGTGAGTAAAATCAAAGAGTTATAAAGTAATAGATTATGATTATAAGATGTTGAGGAATATTCGTTAATTGATGAATATTGATGTTATTCTGGTGCTATTATCGAGTTGATTCACTTGTGTTGTATGGAGTATGTTGTGTGCATATTAGTGATAATTTATGGTGAGATTACATGTTATGGTAAATCATATATTATGGTGTACGGACTTTAGTCCAGTTTTGGGGTGCTCTGATCCGGTGGTATGGATTTAGGAGCGAGTAGCTAATTCCAATGAGGGATTAGTGAAGTGTTGCCTATGGTGATATCAACAAGTTTTTATGTGCTATAGTACGGTGGTATGGATTCAGGAGCGAGTAGCTAATTCCAACGAGGGATTAGTGAAGCGTTGCTTATCGTGATAACAATGAGTTTTGGTGTCCTCTGGACCGGTGGTATGGATTCAGGAATGAGTAGTTAATTTCAATGAGGGATTAGTGAAACATTGTGTATGGTGATAGCAACTAATTTTAGTGTGCTCTGGTCCGATAGTGTGGATTTAAGAGCAAGTAGCCAGTTCTATTTGGGAATTGGTGAAGCTTTACCTACGGTGATGGTAATGATTTGGTGTGCTCTAGTTCTATGGTGGGGATTTAGGAGCGAGATGAACATGTGTTGTCAATAATGGTGGTACCACATGCATTATTAATTCATGGTGTTGAGTACATTTGCATCCATTATTTGCATGTGTATTGAATGCTTATGTTGATGTTGGTGAATTAGGATACTTTGGTGATCTATGTGAATGACTTGTGTTGAATAATTGTTGATGTTTGTTTAGGCTGCCCTTGCATACTTTTGCACCATTATATATTATGAGTGTATTCTCACCCCTTTGTTGTTTGTGTTGTTTTGTGATCTTTCTTGGGGTATAGACGAGCAGGTAACTGAGTAGATTCTTAGAGGCTGAAGGATGTCGTTGAGGTTGTTCTTCTTTTTCCGATTTTATGCGATTAATTAGTATTCCGTTGCTCTGATCTGTAACACTGGGCGGACAAACATTTTGTTTTTCTAATTGCTATTGTTTTTTATGTTGTTTATGTTGAAGGCATTTTCCATAACCATGTTGATGTTATGAGACTTATATGATTGTTGAATTATTTTAAATTGATTATTCCGTTGTAATGAGCATATGTAAAGTCGAGCATGTGACGATAGGTGTTTAAATCTAATGCATGTTTTAAATAACCTGTATTATAAAGCAGGTGTATGTTGTGTTTGAGTGACACCTTATGTGTGTATTTGTTTTATTTTCGGGTTATTTCGCATTTCGGGGTTTATTGTGTTACAAGGCAGAGAGGTTATGAGTGGCGGGTCATTGGCGGTGATGTTCAGTTTCGAAGAACCATACGGTGGAGGGAGAAAATGATCCATGGTGGTTGATGATGGGATGGTTGCGTTCGATGATGGGGTTTGTTGTGAAGAAGGGAGTGTTTAGTTGTGGTTTAGAAGGTGGTGAGCTTTTTGAAGCTTGGGTGTTGAAGGTGGAGTTAGTGGAGGTTGGAAAGGATCAGATGAGCAAGAAGAAAGTGTGGCTTGTGAGTGATTTTGCAACTTTCCGCCTCCTTTTGTTTTTAGTGTAAAGAAAGTGAGAGAGATATCTCTTATTAAAGCGAGAATAGGTCCTTTGTGAGAGAGAAGAGTGAGATTTTTTCTGTTGAAAAATAAAGGGGGAGAGAGAGAGAGAGAGAGAGAGAGAGAGATTTTTTGAAGATGGATTGCAAATATAAACCATTGATCAATTGGATCTGATGGTCAAGATGAAAGCAAAGAAGCACAAATGCTAACAAATTTCAAAAAAGTCTAGAATGCCCCTTCTTGAAACTTTAATTGATAAAAATGAAATTAAATACATTAAATCAAATAAAATTCATATCTTTTTAAATAAAAATGATAAAATTAAAATGACAACATGAAAATTTCTATTTAATTTTTTTGAATCTTTTGACAAAAGAATAAAAATAAAATGATTCAATAAATAAAAATCGGGCGCGAAAGTGCCCAAAAAATTAAAATGATTGCACTAAAATGATCAGCGCGAAATAAACTTCTCAGAAACATACATGTTTTGATCAAATTTTGAAATAAAAAATGACCGGTTAAACAGCTTAAAGCTTATCAAAATGCAACAGAAAAAATAGTCGAAAAATAAAACGAGCACGCTAGGTTAAAGTATGTGAACCGTAAATTAATAACGCTGACGTCTACAAGCTCGATTTCAAAGTTTTTCGTTCACTAATTTTATGCACAATTGAGAATCGATTCAGCCGGTATGTCAATAGATCCGAAAATTCATTATGGTCGACATTTTAGGCATTATGCGTCATGAAATGCATGTTATGCTGTGCAGATGATGCAAAGTAAAAATAAAGTCGGATGTATGAAAGTTTTAAAATGCCCAGACAAAATTGGGGTATGACACTAAGTAACTTCATCAACCAAACTCATTTCTAACTCATATTGCATTTGTTTGACAATATATTCTACCATCTTGCTTGACACTCCTCAAAACAAAATTCCATCCAAATATATTTGAGTTATCATGAGCTTTCCTTCTTATTTCTTAACAAATAGAGTTTTGTAAGTTCCCCCTTTCATATGAGGCTCTAGAAGCTTGTTTCAACCCATAGAGAGCCTTCTTGAGCTTGTAAACTTGATCTAGAGAACAAGGATTAATTAATCCTGTAGTTTGTTTACATACTTCTTCATTCAAATATCCATTCAAAAATGAACTTTTCACATCCGTTTAGTAAGGTTTGAACTTCAGAAGACATGATATCCCTAGTAACAACCTTATAGCTTCTAATCGAGCGACATGAGAAAATATTTCATCAAAATCAACTCCCTCTATTTGGGTATACCATTGAGACACTACAGGAGCCTTGTTTCTTGTGACATTTCCATTCTCATAATACTTGTTTTTATAGATCCACTTGTGCAATAATATGGTAGAGTTAGGTCTAGGAACTAATTCCCAAAATTTATTCCTTTTGAAATGGCCAAGTTCTTCTTGCATATGTAGCTCTTGTTTTGTGACGCGACCAATACCGCATTTAGTGCTACTTTCTGATTTCTAATATTTATCCTATGATGCTTAAAAAGAAGGGGAAGATACCTTAAACTAACCCTGCTCGCAAATGTTTTTCTTACAAATGCTAAGAGATTTGGAATCGGGGGTTGGTTATATTGAAGGAAGCTATTAACACCCTGAGTATCTATTGTAATCTATAGGAACCTTTATTGTATATATTTCTAATGTTGAATTACTTGGTTGCTTAAGTCTGTTTGCTGCTAAATTGGGAAAGTTTCTCCTTTGTGAAATTTGAGGAAATGTTTTTGTTGTTTTTTATGGTTTTCTATTGTTTTTTTGGAAGGTACTTAAACCTAAGGGTTTTTTTATTAGTGTGCTCTCTAATATCTTACGACCTTATGCCTATGTATTCTCATAAAGAGACTTGGGAAATCAGCGTGTTCGTAGTTCCTCCTAATCTATGGGAGGAAAAAGTTTGTTTTGTATCTTGTTTAAAGCCCAAGATGATGAAGCTAAAAGTTTTAAAACTTACTCAACTGGTGTTGAAACAAATACAAATTTTTTTGCCATTATACAAAGGAGATGTCACAATTTACCATAAAGAAGGTCCAAGAGTACAAGTTACTAAAATGATGGACACAAAGATGTGGATTACGAAATTGTCAAAACATTGTCTTATACAAAGAGGGAGCATTGTCTTACAAGCTCTTTAGTGCAACCATAGTTTGAGATTACATGCTTGATGATAAAATCAATTTAGTTACAACTTGTTTGTTTTTTTACATACATTACAACTAAGACATTTTGTGTGAATGACTTTTGTTACAACTTGTTTCAATTGGTCACACTATTGCTTGCTATGACATCCTCATATTTCATTCCTCTTTTCCAACATCCGCACTTCAACACCTCATGCCACAATCTTGCCTCTCACACACTATCTTCAATCACCTTCTTCAAGCCTCATCATCTTCAAGTTGTGCCAACCAATGACCTCCAAACATCCTTACCAAATTCATGACATTTATAACCTACACAAAGAAAAACAACACCAAATTCATGTCAAGATCCATTAATTCAATTCATACCACTTCATCATACAAAATTCAACATCCAATTTCAACACCATCATAAACAATTCCATCACATTTCATCCATAATTCAAAACCAGTTTCTTTCAAAATCCAAAATCCATTCAAATCCATCAATTTCTAAATTCATCACCATTCACAATTCATGATTCAATCTCATTCCTAAACCAAAATCCAAGACAATTTCAACACTTTATTCACAAACATTTCAAGCCACATACCACCACATTTCAAAATGTGTCGCACAACATGTTCACCAATCATGCTTAATGTAACAAAATTTACATGTACACATTCAGCAAGTCCAAGCCATTACACTTCAATGTCACCTTTCATAATTTTAGTAAACCACACAAACCAAGACAGAAAATGTAGAAGAAATTCAGAAGGAAATAGACAATTCATTGAGCTTTACAGTTGTTCAACATTCACAAAGAGGGAAACAATTAAGAGCAGTGGGATTGGCAGTGTAAAGACCCTAACATTAAAATAGAAAAGTGACAAATAAGGTGCAACAGTCAAGAATTCAAATGGTTGATAAGGTTTAATCAGCATTTTAATAAAGGGATCCATACAAAGGGAGAGGAAAGAACGAAAAAGAGGGCAGAGAGAAATTTGAAGAAAAAAAGCAAGAGTTCATACAAGTTAAGAATAAAAAAAACCTAGTTCAAAAAGGGGATTCTTTATCTTAAGTTTATCTTTCAAACACTCATTGTTATGAATTGTATGTCTCTTATTCCAAAGGAAAGTTATCTTGTTGACTTTTAAGTCATTTTCTAGTTGGTTTAGACCTTTCCCTCTTCACCTCCATCACCTCTTTAGGATCATTACCCTTGGCCTCATTAGAGCCTTTCTTCTCTCTTTAACGTAGTTTTAGGTTAAGGTTTTATTAACCCTATGTGAGTATTATCATTATAGATGCTTACTTTTCTTTCTTGGCCTCATGAGATCCATTTTGTTTCATACCTTATAATTAGATTTGGAGATTTTGAACTCTATGTGGGTACCATTATGATGTGTACTCACTTCCCCCTTTGACTTTGATTAAAGTCAATTTTAGTTAGTTCTTTAACTTAGTTTTAGAGAGTTTTTGAACTCTATGTGAGTATCATGATCATGAATACTTATTTCCCTTTGGAACCTTGGTCATTATCAAGAGTTCCTCATCCCTAATTAGTCGAACAATGAATGCTCTGATTCCATCCTAGTCAGGATACGTAGGCACTAGATGCAACGTCTTGGCGAGCATACATAGTATAACACAAATACTGACAAGAGGTTCCTGTAGAGTACTACAAATACTTAGGATGTTAAAACCTTCCCTAGGTATAACCAACCCCCGAATTTTTGATCTCTTGCATTGTTTTTACATTGCAATTAGGGTTTCCGATCTTTTCCCTTTCCTTTGGATAAATCAAAGCTTGGTGGTGAATTTCAAATATTTGTGATTCAAGTTAATTAATAGCTTGATATCCGATTCTCACCGCAACATATACAAGGAAACACAAATTAATATTTACTTACGAATGGTAAAAAGGTCCTAAGTAACATTCTTTGTTCTCATCAACCAACTTATTTTGTATGTACATATTGATAGCGTTTGCTCCTTTTTGTTGAAATTGAATATTGAATGGGTCTAAGAAACAATACTTTCTTAATTCCCTTTCAACACACATCTCATGCATAGACCTAGAAGTTATTTCAAAAGTCAAATCTCGATGTTAAAATATGAAAACAATGAATATAAATTGAAATCACCGTAAAACTTGTACTTATGAGCACCACAATTAGTGTAGTACGATTATGTCAAATCAATCATCTGCCTTCAAAAATTGCATAACACAACTCTTATGAAATATATAAGCTTGTTTTGGTTCATGTTTTAATGTAAACTCGTTGATGTCTAGTATCTCTTCTATCATCCTTGATAGTCTTCGAATTTTATCTAGTTAATTTATTATGGTGTCAATATTGTGTTGTGGGGTAGAACAAATACCATTCGTGCTTGCCCCACACATAAAAACTTTCTCATCTACTTTCTCAGGTATGTCTAATTGATTTGAATTTTAATGGATGAGTACACCCATTGATTTCAATTGTTGCATCATAAAATAACTGAAACATAATAAAAAATTTAAATACACACACAATAACAACAACACACAACACAAATTTTTTAGCTTATACTTACATCATTCACATTGTAGACACACTTCTCGTGCACATCCTCAGAAAACTTCTCTCACTACTCCCTAGTCAACATCTCTCGATCCTCCTGGAACCTCTCTCGCACCTCCTGCAACAATCTCTCTCGCTCCTCCAGATGCACCCTCCCACGTTTCTTCATAGTCCACTTCTCCAGCACCTCCTGGGTCAACTTCTCCAGCTCCATTTTTAATACTTCTTGTAGTTTATTTCTCATCCTTTGATCAACTATCTCTTCAATTTATTTCTTACAGTTTACTTCGCTACTTTTATGCAATGGTCCAAAATATAACATCAAGTAGATGCGTCTTCCAATACCATGGACACGCCCACCATGCTTCTCGGTTCAAGTCGCTTCTACGAAAATGTCATGACATTCTCGTGGAACAAAGATACCATCTTTGGATTTTTCAACTAATATATCATACAACACATATAAAAGTTCAAATTTAAAAAAATTAAATGAACTAAAATAAGTAATGTTGAAAAACTTTATACTTACAATCTTTTTAGCCACTTCGCCTGTAACGTCATATGTGAACTCGCCACTTGATCTTTGACGTGCCCTATTCCATTTATCATGGCGTTATGGTGGAGATGGGTTGAGATCAAGGCTTCTAGAAGGATCTCTCAAATCTAGTTCTCTTTGTTTTCTTTTTTAAATAATCATTTTCTGTTTCAGTTTATCATATCCTCCACAAGACAATATATGTGGATAGATATTTCTAGCTATATTCTCCTTTCCTTTTTGGCCCATAGCCAAGAAATCATGAGTGGTGCGAGACTTTACAAAATCCTCCCAAAAGTTCTTATCAATATATGTATACTTCACGTATATAGGCTCTAAGTTATCCTTTGGATTTGTACTATCACTACTACAAAAAAATAACTTTTGTAACGCCACCGAATTTTATATCACCACAGTCAAAGGATACACGGTAGTAGAATCAATTCATTAGGCGCTTTCTTTTTATTTTAATTTTTAAGCCACTTTCAACACAGTTGGAACCTCCAACCGTGGTAAAAATTTAACCATGGTGAAAAGTGGCCCATGGTCATGAGTTTGAATCTTGTTGTTGTTGTTGTTGTTGTTGTTCTACTTCTACATTTTTTTATTTTATCAAAACACTACAATTAGTGATCCGCGTGAAACCTAAAATTTAGATCAACTTCTAACTTATACGAACTTTATCTTCTACCTCTAAACATCATCTTTCATTTACGACACTCTTTTTATTTTCCTCTAAACCAAGCTAAAAAATATTATTTCTTCCATAAACAAAACTCGAAAACATCATTTCTTTTAGGCAAAATACCCTTTTTTGTCCTTTAACTTCACCTCGGGGTTCATATTGGTCCCTTAACTTTAAAAAGTGTCATTTTGGTCCCTTAACTCTTCAAAACGTTCCATATTAGTCCTTTTCTCTTATTAGCGACGAATTTAGCGAGTGATTTTTGAATTTTTTTGTCGCTAATAAGACGAAAAGGACTAATATGGAATGTTTTGAAGAATTAAGGGACCAATATGACACTTTTTAAAGTTAAGGCACCAAAATGAACCCCGAGGTAAAGTTAAAGGACCAAAAAGAGTATTTTGCCTTTCTTTTATTAAAAAATTTTAGAACTCCATTATCTCTTCTTCAACTTGAATGAGACAAAGAAAGTATGGATTCAAATTAGCAAGGTTAGTTGTTGTCATTCATTTTTATTTTGTAATTATTCTTGTTTTTGTTGTTTTTATGGTTGTTCTAGTTGTTGTTCATGTTGTTGTTATTATTGTTGTTGTTCTTGTTCTTGTTCTTGTTCTTGTTGTTATTCTTGTTGTTGTTCTTGTTGTTATTTTTGTTGTTATTGTTGTTCTTCTTCTTGTTTTTGTTGTTTTTGTTGTTCTTGTTGTTCTTGTTATTGTTCTTGTTGTTCTTGTTGTTCTACTGCTGCATTTATTTTAATACAACCGTGATTGTAAATAACCCACTTACAACCACACGCTACCTAACAACGGTTGTTCAACTGTTATTATAGATCTTTCGCAACCGTTGTCATATGAGTTTTTCGTAGTAGTGTATACTTATTTTTTAGTTGTGTCATGAAGCTCCTCCAACGCTCACCGAAATATACAATCCATTTATTTTCAGCAAATCATCATCTAGAACAATAAATACTTCCTACATTTATATGATAGAGTTGATATTAATATAAAACAAATAAATAAAAGGTCATCTATGCTTATAAAACAAATCATAATATTTAAAATAAATACCGTAATATCGGTCCATAATTTATATTTAAATTCACTGTCAATGTCATTCCAATTATCTATCAAAATACTTACTTTGCTTCTACCTTGTACTACCACATATCCCATAAAACTATCAGCATGTTCACCATAAGCCTTACCAATTCTTTGAGAAAAAATAATCGGGAAACAAACACTACTTTCGTGGGTTTTTGTCACCTTGGTCAACATCGTGGAACCTCTAGTTTTCCTTTTACTTTTAGTATTAACAGAGGTTGTAGCATAGGCTTTATGAGAGTTGTTAGTCGAATCGCCCATGTATGTGTAAATTAAAAACCATACTACTCAAATCAACAAATCTCTGATAAGGAACCTAATGCATATGAATTATACTATACTCATGGTACATTTCCTAGAATATACATTGAAAATATTCTCAAACCAACAATATTCATGAAAAACAACATTTCAAGAAAAACAACATTTCTGTAAACATTTCAGTGGTCAGTACATAACATGGTTCACTGAAACTAACACTATTCAAGAAAAACAATATTGTTATCAGCATTACAGTGGTCAGTGACACCCTTTTCTCAAACTAATACTATTCAAGATGAAAAAAATATACATCAACATCTCAGTGATAAGTGACACCATATTCTCAAACTAACACAAGATAAAGTGATTTACCTACCGTAAACGTGATGAAGAAAGCTTCAACGAGTTAGGTTGGAAGAGTTGATGTTGAAAAAGATGATGGAATCTGAGTTTCTATGAAGATGATGAAACGAGGAGTGTGGATAGGTAAACGAAAAGTTAGAGTATAGTTCTATGAAGTATACACGGAAAAGAACATACACATTGGACTTTGGACAAACTGAGGTAATAAGTTAATTAAAAATTAAAAAAATAGAAAGCGCCATATTCTGAAAAATTCATGTAAAAGAAATATATATATATATATATATATATATATATATATATATATATATGCGCCATATTTTGGGAGATTCATACAAAATATATTACCCCTCGGTTGGACAAATTAACTGAGGAATTGTACAAATTTAAAAATAAAAAAAAAATTAATAGAAAAATAAAGGCATTTGAAAATATTATTTTCATAATTCAAAATAAATAAATAAAAGGAAAAGGAAAAGGCGGCAACTGAGAGATAGTAACACTTGGTCCCTAAGCCAATTGAAAAAAATAGAAAATACAGTATCTAGGGTTCGAAGCGAGGTCCCTGGTGGATATATATTCTCTCAGTTTTGGGAATAATCGAGGGTGTATGTTGTATATATTATTTAAAAAAATTAATCATGGCGCTCCCAGGACATATATACCTTGGTTATTTGTTAGTCGAGGTGAAAGTTTTGTCATAAAATGTATTATTTGTAGTAGTGTATGAAGCACCTATTGGATATCAATTCTCTGTAATTGATAGGATCTTTTGATTTGGTGATGTCTCCTTCGTTTAGATCCCCAATTATGCTTTCAACGGGATTATTCTTCTGAACTATGTTTGGTCCTCTATTTATTGGAGTAATATCTTCATCATTTTCTGTGTTCTCATCTTCAGCAGGTAAAATGATGATATTATTCTTGTCAGGCACATTAGATGAGACATATTGCTTAAGAACAACATAATTCTCTTCTTCTTGGTTGATAACTTGACATTGGGTGTCATACAAAATGATATTTATGGACTTCTTCATAGATTCTTTTTTCAATTATTGAACACACGGTATGCCATAATATTTGTAGAGTATCCCAAGAAGATGCCTTTATCACTTCTAGGATTGAGGTTGCGTCTTTGATATATATCATTAAGAATTTAACACTTGCTACCAAATATATGAAAATATTTCACCATTGGCTAACTTTCTCTCCACAAATCATAATGAGTGACCTTAGTACCCAGTTGAATTGTTACACGGTTATGGATGTGACAGGAAGTGTTTATTACCTTTACCCAAAAGTGATAGGGAATATTTTTGGCATGAAGCATAACTCTAGCCATCTCTTAAAGAGTACGCTTATTAAGCTCGACAACCCCATTTTGTTGGGGTGATATAGGGGCTAAAAACGCATGAGAAATACCTTATGATGTTCAAAAATATGAGAAGCTTGAGTTCTCAAATTCTCGTCCATGATCAATGCGAATGTGGATAATCTTACTAATTTCTCCCCTATTATCATGCTTCAAACACTGGAGAAAAAACTTTCAAAGGACGGGAAGGTATCTAATTTTTCATCAAAGAATTCAACCCATGTGTACCTCGAAAAATCATCAAAGCATACAAAGATATATCTCTTTCCTTATTGACTTTCAACTTTCATGGGTCTCATGTGATCCATGTGGAGGACTTCAAGAAATATGGTGGTGGTATGATGTTGAACCTTCTTGTGTGAAATCTTGGTCTACTTTCCTATCTAGCATTCACCACAAATCTTGTCTTATTAAATCTTGAGATTAGGAAGACCAAAGATAGTCTTTTCAGAGACAATCTTTCTCATAATATGAGATTTAAATTACCAAGTTTTCTATGCCATAACTTAGTTTCATCAATCTTGGAGATCATGCATGACTAAAGATGATCCTTCTCTTGTGGGCGCCACATATAACAATTCTCACTTGATCTAGATCCTTTCATTTATTGAACTTGATGTTTGTAAGTGAAAGTGAATTCAGAATGAATGATAATTTACACTCAAATCTTGATCCCACAATTAAATAATCTTAATGGGATTGGCAGTGAGACCTTCAACAAGAAGTACAACATTCAAAATTGGGAGAACTAAGCATTATAACTTCAATTTCCCAACGATTTTCCCTTTGGCTCCATCAACAAAAGTTATATAGTTGTTGGAGTAAGACTTTATGTCCTTCAAGTAGTTCTTTTCTCCCATCATGTGTCTGGAGCATCAACTATCAAAATACCAATCTTCACGTGAAGAGACTCTTAAGGAAGTATAGGTTATATGACTTAGATTTTCCTCCTTGGTTTTCTATACTTGTTGAGGGTGCATATCGTTTGTAGCATTCCAGGTAGGATGAGTTTGATAGTGGTATAAAGGTAACCATATAATTTGTAGCAATAAGGTTGTATATGCCCTTGTCAACCACAATAGTGACATACCCAGGTTGATTTGGAATAAGCATTAGCGTATTAGTTGTGATGTCTAACAGGATTTTGAGACTTGTAGTTTGACATGACGAAGTTAATCTTCTTAATAGGAGGAACAAACATTGTCTTTGATTTTAATGAATCATAATTGAATTCAACTCTTTTCATGTCTCTTGCCATATTTCCCACCCCTATAATTTCATCAAGGGTTTCAGTTTCAAAATATAGCATACGGACAAATTTAGCCATACCTTAAAGTTTGGAGTTTAAATGACCACTGTCTTGTTTTATTTAAGAGATGGTAGCTTTGAGACGCGCCTTGTCTTGAAGTAGAACTTCAATATTCTCTTTTTTTCACTAGCTTTGTATTTTTCATATCATTTGAGATAGAACATCTTGTAGGCTTCATCAAGTGCATCATCAGACAATTCATCATCACTTGTGGCACCATCATTATGCACATTTGATTTTGACCTTATGTGAGTCGTGAAAGCAACCACAATGCTAGCTTGCCCTGTTTCACGCTCCTCATCTAACTCATAATCTAAAAAGGTAGTAGTATATCCCTTCTATTTCCTAGAAAAAAGTTGGTGCATTCATCTTGAATGTGGCCAAAGAATTCACATTCATTACATTCGATTCCCTTTCCCTTAGTTTTCCCCAACTTTGTCTTTGCGGCGAGGATTAAAACCTTTGGAGTTCTGAGTCTGGTTGTCTTTGACAGTATTTGTGACATTATTCCTTGATACTCTGTAAAATCTTCTCATGACCTTGCCAAACCTTTTGGATAGAATGGAAATGGATTTAGTTAAGTTCTCATTAGTATCACCTTCTAGTTGGTCTACATCTTCTTTAACATCAGCTTTGAATGCCACACTCTTTTCTCAGATTTATCATTAATCCCCATTTCAAAAGTTAGTAGAGATACAACCAACTCATCAAATTTTAATTTACTTACATCTTGTACTTCTTTAATGGTTGTGAGTTTCATATCATACCTCATTTGAAGAGATCTAAGAATTTTTCTAGCCATCTTTTCTTCTGATATCATTTGAGCAAAGATAAAAGATTTGTTGGTAATGTCACAGAGGAAGACATTGAATTCATCAATGGCTTCATCCTCCTTCATATTTAGATTTTCAAATTTTGATGTGAGGAGTTGAAGTCTTGACATACGAACCTTGGACGTGCCTTCATGAGCAGTTTCAAGAGTTTCTAAAGCTTCTTTGGCACTAGTGTAGGTTTTAACGATTCTTATGATATTCATGTCAACTCCAATATAAATGGCATTAAGGGCACGAGAGTTACCAAGTGCATCTTCATATTCTTCCTTTGATTAATCCTTCTCAGGCTTCTAGGTTTCAGTGTTGTCTTCATGTGTAACCTTTAGAGGAGTCAATTAATTTATGAATGATTTCCAAGTCTTGTTGTCCATGGACTTGAGAAAGGAAACTATGAGAGCCTTCCAATAATCATAGTTCATACTATCAAGAATTTATGGTCGGTTCACATATCCTCTTTCTTTAGCATTGAATATCTTGAGTAGAATGTATAGAAAACCTTGAAGCTCACCCAACTAGACTAAGGTTCCTTCTTTGATGTCAATTTAAATTATATTCTACAAATGACAAAATGTTGGAAACAATGTTGGGACAATGTGTATGATAAAAATATTGCATAATAGGAAAGATAAATGCATAAAATAAATAACACAAGTAATTATTAGCCTAGTTTGGTGCAAAGTAAGCTAGTGTGGGGGGAAACAACCCAATTAAAGGAAATTCATTCTTATTAGTCAATAGTACACATTAGTCTTATCTAAACTCTCCTAGTTCAATATCATTTTTCCTAATACTACTTGTGAAGCTTGGCACAGGCTCTCTCTGAATCTGAGACCCCTCTCACTTTCACTCAAACACTCTCCTAAGTGTTTGTACAATAGAAAAAGTATTAGAAGTGATGAAACTCAATTACAACACAAGAAAGATAGTATCTCATATCTTAGAAAGATAACCCAAGAATATAGTATTATAACACCAAACTCAAAGACTCAATAACAAATAAAAATATAAGCTACACAATTCAAGGTGTGAGTCTTCACAATGTAGAACGCCTCCTTAAATAGCAACAATTACACAACATAAAAAAACCACTAGGTTTTTAGGCGTGTACGTGCCTTTAAACTAAAAAGCGCACAAAATATCAATCTTTATAAAGTTGATTTTAATTTTGATTGAAACAAATCCATATAAATCTAAATCTGACGTAAATAAGAATTCCAATCTTTCTAAAACAAATCCTGGATAAATCTTTTCGAAACGAGAACCCACTTTACAATAAATCTTTGATTGGACACAAAAGGAAACAAATATTGAAAGAATATGATACATTCCATTAAATCTTGCACAATAAGTAAAATGATCAAGACATAATGTCTTGTATAATGTCAGAACATCTGACTTAACATGTCGCTTTTATCAAATGTGCCATGAACCACTTTGAAACAAAATGTCCAGCATCTTGTCAAAATATCTTGCTTTACACATTGCATACAAGATATTGTCAATCACATGTAATAAAACTTTGCACTTTTAATCTTTTACTGTTTGTGGTAATAATCCTAAGATAGCTTAGATTCTTGACTCTGGTGCTACTAGTCATATTAAATTTGATTCCATTTTACTATCGTCACCTTCAACTTTTTCTTATATCACTATTGACGAGGGATCCCATGCTCGTGTCGTTTACCATAAAAATATTTACTTAAAACCTTCATTCAAGTTATAATTTGTACCTTATGTTCCTAAACTTTCCAACGATTTAATTTTCGTCCATAAGCTTACTCAAGATTAGAATTAAAAAGTATTAATACTTTTTAAATCTCATTATGTTTTTCAATACCTTACCACGGGGGAGACGAATGTAATTTTTAATGAAAATGAAGGATTATAATAAATCTTTGTGTAGCCATATGATCTAAAGGTAATTTCCTCTTATCTACTGTTTCCTCTTTTTCTTCACACATTTGGCTTAAACACAAGCGTGTTAGACATCCTCCATTTTATATAATTAAATATATGTTACTATCTTTGTTCTTATAACATTTTGTTGATTTTTTAAAGTATGATGTTTTTTAGATAACAAAACCCAGACATGTTTATTTGTCTTTTATTTTTAACAAAAGTGTTCAACTATTTAATATTATTCATTCTGATGTTTGGAGTTTTTTCCCTAATTTAATATATTTTTGGAAAAATGGTTTGTCTCGCTTATTAATTATTGCACTCGAGTAAATTGGATTTTTTTTATAAATACTAAATCAAAAGAACCAAAATTATCCATCTAATTTTATAGTATGGTACAAACACAATTTGGATATGGAATAAAAAAAATTTGATATGACAATGATAAAGAATATGTCAATCATGCATTTTTCAACTTCACTATTAAACATGACATTATACATGAATTCAAAATTGTCAAAACCCCTAAACAAAATGGTGTTGTAGAAAGACAAGCTTTCGTTTACTTGAAGTTTCTTGATCTCTCGTGTTTTAAATGTTTTCTCCCGAATCTTATTGGGGAAAGGCAGTTCTTAATACAATCTATCAGATTAATTAGGTCCCATCTCGAGCCTTTGGTAATGTTAGTTATATTCAATATATGTTATCATGTTTTCCTTGCTCTCATATTATACACCTCTGAATATCGTGTGTTTGATTATGTTGCACTTGTTCATTTTCATAAACAATATCCCAATAAATTGGATCGTAGTGTTGTGAGATGTATCTTATTGGGTTATACACCTAACAAAAGAGGTTACAAATGTCATCATCCTCCTAGTCGTAATATTTTATCTTCAAAATGTCATCATTCATGAAAATGTGTCACATTTAACTCGTCCGCGGTCTCAGGGAGAGAACATAAATGACCTAGAGCCTGAGTCTGAGTTGCTTACCCTTGGTTCTAGCCTCCATATACTACATATCCTTTGTCCCACTCATGAACTTGAGTCAATAAGTGTTTCTGATTCTCCAATAATTTAACCTGAACCCAAGTCTATAATTGTTATTGGTTCTCCAATGTCTTGTGTTCTATACTAATCAATGCTTTCAGTACCAACTGTGGTATATTAGATAAGAAGTAAACTTGGTCTGATCCAGAAACAATTTCAATCATCTGAACTTGAGGTAAATACTAAAAATGTTTCTTCTATAGGTGATTCTCAAATTTTACTTATATTTGTGATATTAACCTAAATGATTTATCTGTTGCTTTGAGAAAAGATAAAATATTATTTCCTTCTACTAACAAATATTATATTTCTAATTTTGTCTCTTCTTAGCAACTATCTCCATAATATCATATTTTTATTATAGATGTTGACTTTGTGAGAATTTCATCATATGTTTAAGAGGCATTGAAAAATAAAATTTGGATTCAAGCTATGGATGAGGAAATGAAAGCACTTGAAAAATTGTGACCTAGGAGATTATTGAGAAATAAAGAGGTAATAATTTAATTAATTGATGTGAATCTATATTTTAAAACACACGCTAGTGTAGCGTGCGATTTTTGTCGGTGACGCGACCACCTTATCGCAGTTGGGGTTTCTCACCGCAATGGTAGGAGTGGGGTGCTACTTTCTAATTTCTTATTTATCCCGTGAAGCTGGAAGGGAAAGGGAAGCTATCTAAAACTAACATTGCACCCAAATGTTTAACTGAACAAACGCTTAAAGAGATTCAGGGAGTTCGGGGTCAGGTTATACAATGGGGAGTTGTCAATTACCCATCCTATATGTGGTTATCCACGGGTTGTTAGCAATAGGTTCTACTTTTATACTTGATGATGTTTTATCCGTAAATGGGAAAGTTTCTTCTTTGGGAGATGTGAGAGAGAGTGAGCTTTTAATGATTTTGGTGAGGTACTGGACCTAAAGGTTTTGATTGATGTGTGAAGGTACTGGACCTAGAGTTTTTTATTGGTGTGCTCGCTAAGATTTCGCAATCTTATGCCTACGTATTCCTGTTTAAAGAAACAGGGAAATCAGAGCAATCGTAGTTCCCCCTATTCTATGGGAGGAAAAAGATGTTTTGGTGTCTTGTTCAAAGCCCAAGATTGAAGCTAAAAGGTTCATTTGTGTCTTGTTCAAAGCCCAAGATTGAAGCTAAAAGGTTTGACTAAGAGAGAACTTGTCATCTCTAAAGGGAGACATCTCATCTGTTTATCACAACTGTTGGGTGACTGATTATAAAGGAGAATTACTTTAACTGGTATATGAGAATCCATCAATGCCATAATTTCCTTTATAGGGGATTTGTCCTGAAGGGGAAAACTTTAACTCAGCGTTGAGCAATGCCATTTTTCCTTAGGAGTCTTTCATGCTAAGAGACGGACAATGGCGTGGATGTAAATAATCCAGAGGCTTGCCACTTACAGCAATTAGATGAAAGAGGGGATTTACTAGGATAAGAGATGGACGACGGTTTGGATATTTGAATCAATAAGTGTGCCACTTATAGCAGTTATCTGGGATTAGGTTTTGTTTTGATTTTCTGTTTTGATGTATGATATACAGAGAAAGTCTTCCTACAGAGATATTTTTATTTCCTCTGAGGGGAATGTTGATTTTTGTGTGCCTTGATCAAAGCCCAAGGTTGAAGCTAAGAGATTGGTTGACTCCACTGGGTAATTCCTTATACAAAGCCTAAGAGGAGGCTGACTCAACGAGAGAGTGTTTATTTATGTCTTGTACAAAGGCCAAGATTGAGGCTAAAAAGAGACTGACTCTTTGGGGGATATCATTATACAAAGCCTAAGAGGAGGCTAAAAGTTGACTATCCTGGGGAAATATTTTGTCTGTCATGTACAAAGCCCAAGATTGAGGCTGAAAGGGGAAACTGACTCTACTGGTGAAAGGTTTTATCTGTCTTGTACAAAGCCCAAGATTGAGGCAAAAAGAAGATTTGACTCTGCTGGAGAGATTTACATGGTGTCTTGTGCAAAGCCCAAGATTGAGGCTGAAAAAGAGACTGACTCAACAAAATAGTACTTTATTTGGTGTCTTGTACAAAGCCCAAGATTGAGGTTAAAAGGTAGTAGACTGACTCAGCTGAGGATTTTTAGGTGTCTTGTACAAAGTCCAAGATTGAGGCTGACTCTATCGAGGAAAATCATTATACAAAGCCTAAGAGGAGGCTAAAAAGAAGATTGATTCTGCTTAGGGATATTATTTCTTAAAGACTAAAAGAAGACTGGGAGGAATTGACTTCGCTGGGGAATATATTTATCCAGAGCTTAAGAAAAGGTTATGAATATTTTGACTTTGTTGGAGAAAGTTTATATATGTCTTGTACAAAGCCCAAGATTGAGGCTAAAAGAAAGAATGACTCAACAAGAGAGTGTTTATATGGTGTCTTTTACAAAAGCCAAGATTGAGGCTGAAAGAGGATTGACTCAACAAGAGAGTGCTTATAAGGTGATTGACTCAACAAGAAAGTCTTGAAAAGGTGACTGACTCAACAAAAGAGTCTTAAAATGGTGATTGACGCAACAAGAGAGTCTTTAAAAGGTGACTGACCCAACAAGAGAATCTTAAAACAGTGATTAACTCAACAAGAGAGTATTTTTGAAGCTAACTCATCTGGGGGAAAATCATTATACAAAGCCTAAGAGGAGGCTGACTATGCTGAGGAAAAGAAGGATCATTATACAAAGCCTAAGAGGAGGTTGATTATGGTTAACTCAACAAGAGAGTGTTTTAAGAAAGAAGATGGACTCAATAAAAGGGTGCAGTTGGGGTTAATTTTGCCAAGGAAAATCATTATACAAAGCCTAAGAGGAGGTTATCTTCTGCTGAGGATTATTGAGATCCAGAGGCAGGTCCAAAATGGGGAATCAACTCTTGCTGAAGATTACAGAAGAGTTGAGGTATCAGATACCTTGAGGTTCTGATTTGGGATAATGTTATATTGATGATAAGCTGGCCCTAGATGGGGAAATTTAGGAGAAAAAGACAGGGTTTTAGATCCTGTGAGGTTTTAACTCTACTGGAGATTAATTAAATGGCCAGGGTTTTTCCAGGGTTTGTAGGGAACTTGAGAATGTCTTTGAGATCCAAGAGGAGATTAGGTTGTCTAAGTCTACAGGTATGGAAGAGTTTATCTTTGTATGATGCCCAAGAGGAGGCTGGTGCTTTTAAGGGATGAGAATCAACCCTTAAATTGGTCTGAGGTTTTGACTCTGGAAAGACTGCTCTAGTAAAGGATGACTAAGTTTTGTCCTATACCATTAAGAGGTCTTCAGGGTCCTTGTATTAAGCCCAAGAGAAGGCATGAGAATTTCTAAGAAGCCGGAGGGTCCTTGTACAAAGCCCAAGAGGAGGCGGTGATACTTTTAGGAAGCCTGTGGGTCTAAACTTAAGAAAAGTTCAAGAAAGGTTTCACCGAGAATTAATCCTTTAGTGAACAGTTCTAGGGTTTGAAGAAATTCAAGAGAGGTTTCACCGAGAATTAATCCTCTCTGGGGAAATGAACTTCTTTGACAATTTTTCTAATAGTGACAGTCTGAGAAAAGTTTCACCGGGAATAATGCCTTTCTCTTTGTTCCATATTGTTTAAGCCCAAGAGAAGGCAAGACTGTATCTGGAATTCCTATGGGGAACTAGTTTTGATTGTATTTAAGAGTGACCAACTGGCTTTATCTAGTTCTAGACCTAATTGCCGGGGAAAACTCTAAGCAGGTATACAAGTATATATACAGTTGATATATGACAAGTATTTAAAAGGATATGAAAGAAGGACTTACAGGTGAGCAAGCTTCCAGCAATACAGTTATATATATATGACATGTATTTAAAAGAATGAAAGAAAGACTTATGGTGAGCAAGCTTCCAGCAATACAGTTATATGTATAAAAGCATGTAAAAGAAAGTTGATAAAAACTTATAAGCAAACAAGCTTCCATTGTAACAGCTGTATGGTTAGTTGCTCAAGAAATTAAAGAAAGTTTTGATAACAACTATGAGTTTGAACCTAAATTAAAAGGGAAGGTTGTTTTTGAAAAAGGTTGTTGGGGTTTATACTCAAAGAGAGGCCCAGATGAAAAACAGTAATCGTACCGTTGATCTAAAAATTGTATCGGGACTTATACAATGACTGAGGCCCAAAAAAAGTTTTCTGTACAAAGGGATGGGTCTTACAACTCAAGGAGAGGCTCAAAGGTTTGAAAAAAGAAAAGAAATGGGACTTAGAACACAAGGGGAGGCCAGATGAAAATGTTTTGAAAACGACAATCACGCGAGGGTTTGAAAACACAGTGGGTCTTATACAACGACTGAGGCCCAAATTGGTTTTTATTTAAAAGGAATGGGTCTTACACTCTATTAGAGGCCCAGAGGTTTATTTTTTGTACAAGTGATGGGGCTTACAACTCAAGGAGAGGCCCAGAGGTTTTCATTTTGAAATGGTGATCGCGCCGAGATTTCTGAAAATGTGTCGGGGCTTACACAATGACTGAGGCCCAAGTTATTTTGTATTTACAAAAGGGATTGGTCTTACACTCTATTAGAGGCCCATGAGTGTTTTGAAAAAAATTTGTGAGGGTGGAAATTGTCAAAACCCTAATTTGATTTTAAAACGTATTTTAATTGAATAAAAATTCAATTAAAATGATCAAAATTATCAAACATGTGTGAAAAACAAGTTGTGATCTTGGATTAATGTTTGAAAAATCAAGTTTCATTCATGGGATGATTTAGAAATCATTTGAATTTTGTAAAATCAAAAGAAAGAAATATTTTTAAATGTTCTTAAACAAATAAAACATAATTCTTTACAAAAATATCAAATATGTGAAATAAATAATATTTTTGTGAAATTTTCATGGAATAAAATATTTTAATATTTTTGTGAATTTTCAAAAAAAATAATCAATAAAAAATCATTAAAATTGAGAGAGAAATTAATTTTTGGATTAATTAATAAAAACATGAAAATACTGAAAAATAGCAAAAAATGAGAGAGTAGTAAAAAAGGTCTGGGTGGGGTTTGAACCCATGACCTTGCAAACAAATACACATGCGCGCTACCACTGGCGTGGTGAGACATCCATGTATCAAAACCACCCCATGTGCATATATGGGGTGCCTTGTTTCCAGGCCTGGCCAAGGCCAAGGCAAGGCAAGTTTTGGCAATTTACGTGAAGCCTCTACCTTTCTCATTTCTCCATGAATTTGGACAAAATTTAGGTGCATCTGGCCTAGAATTTCATGAGGAATCCAATGGTGCTTTTGGAATTTTCAGAAAGTGTCCCTATTTTAAAACCCTATAGTGGTTTCAAAATAGGCCTAGATTTGCATGTTCTATGCTATCTCACTACTCAGTCAACAATAGCAGGGCAAATTCGTTCAAACACAATATATACAACATGCATGAGATGTTTATGATCAATGGACATCAAAGGAATGCATAATTCAAAGAGTTCAAATTGTGATGCACTTACCTCTTGGAGCTTCTTGTGCTAACTGTAAAGATCCTTGTACCAGAAGTAATCCAATGCTTTGGACACTCTTGATTGATCACTTAGAAGCTTTTAGGATGATCAAAACCAGCTGGAATCCTCAGGAACAAGTTTTAGCTCTTTCTTGCAAAAGGAGCAAAAGTGACCAATATGGCAACTCCCTCAAATGGTGTTCCAGATGAGGGGAACCACTTGGGACAGTTTGAGGATGATATTTGGAGTATGTTTGAGGCCTTGTTTGGTTTTGGAAGTGACTGAATCAAGACATAGCTTGAAAAATGCAGAAAAGTCAATTTTTGAGGTTTTGGAAGTTGACTTTTTGATTTTGGTGTTTCAGGTCACAAGTGAGTGTTTGCACAACTTAGATATAACATATTAGAGGTGTTTGGATCATGAGCTATGGTGAAATTTCTCTCTAACTCAAAAAATCAGAGATAACTTGTAAAAGAAGGCATTTTGGCCTAAAGAAAGAGATTTTGAGGAAAGCAAGTGTTGTAGTGCTTGGGTGTACTCAAACTGAGCACAAATAAGCTCTATTTATAGTGCAACAAGTTTGTTTTGCAAGCAATAGTGAATGGCAGCTGGTACAGGCCTTTGGCTAATGTTGATCCAAGGGAATCTTTAGTTTCCTCTAGCCATTGACTTGAGGTTAGGGCACATGCCTATGGTTCTTTGATTCAGTGCTGATCCTTGACTCATTCAGTTAGGAATGTGTCAGTCCATGCCACCTTGGTGTATCCATTAAATGCATTGAAACAAAATTGGAGTGTTTTGCACTTTTTAGCCTTTTTAGGTTTGTTATGGCTATGTATAGATTCTTGGACTTGGGAGGCTTGGGGATCAGATCATTCCCCTGGGATATCATGCTCTGATGTGTCCAAATGGATGAAAAGGCTTGGAGTTATCCAAATTTGGTAAATCGAGCAAATGCACAAAATCGGTCTTGTAAAAATCAGTTCATGAAGCCATGTTCCAAGGGTTGTATCTCCCTACTCAAATTGAATTTGGAGATGATTTGGTACTTGTTGGAAAGCCCTCATGGCATACTTCAACTTTGATGTTCACCCTTGGACCTGGTTCAACTTGGATCAAGGTGAAAAATGCCTCTACATTTTGGAAAAAGTAAGGTAGATTCTGACTTTTTGAAAATTTCACTAAGTGTTGGAAAAAGTGGCCATTTTCACTTTTTGTGATTTTGATCAGTCCATAACTTAAAATCCATGAGGATTTGGAATTTTTTGTAGTTAAAACTTTTAAAGTATGTCAGATGGACTTTCATTTGACCTTTGAATGGGAGAAAAGGCCTTGTGGTTTAGGAGTTATGATCTTGCAAAGTTGGTACCAAAGCCATTTTATTCCATAACTTAGAAAAATTTTGGTTTCTCAAGGTTGTCCCTTTTGCAAGAAACCTCAATTTTCTTTATTTTTCTTGATGAATGATGATCAATACCATACATTAACATAATTTTTTACTTAGGGGAACCAAATTTGTGAAAAATTCCAAAAAGTCAAACATGATTTTGTGCACAGTTGACTTTTTATCGGATGCAATCCAAACTGTGTGATCCTTTGTGAAATCAAGTCCTTGACCTAAATCAAACCTATAATGGATGGATTCCATAGGTGCTATAGGGTATATTGAATCATGTCCCAAGGTTTGAGAGCATGTCTTAGTCAAAAGTCAAAGATACAGTTGACTTTTTCCTCAAAACCCTAAATTGTGGTCCTGGTGAAATTGGAACTTGTGAACCAAGCTTCTTGGCCCAATCCAATGTTGCAAATGGATCAATGTAGTGTATTGGAGGACCTCAAATCATGTCTTGAGGTCTTGGCTCGTGCTTTGTCCCAAAAGTCAACTTAGGGGTGAATAAGGTCAAGAAACCCTAATTCCCGATTTTTGGTAAATGCATCCCCTGAGGTTAAATTGACTTGATGATTGGGTCCATGAGGTCCCTTGGAGTATCTTGGGTTATGCTTTGAAGCATTGGCCCATGCCCAGAGGAAAAATTCCATCTGGAGGCCTTGGTCGACCAAAACCCTAATTTGGTGACACAGGCGATCTTGAGGCTTGATCCACTTGGAATGTTGCAACTTTGTGCTTGATTCTTGATGTGGGAGTCCTCTTGATTCCTTATGGGTGTTTAAGAGGTTTAGATTAGTTGAATATCATGTCATTTCTTGATTGATCCTTTGTCTAAGTGCTCTGAGAAGGCTCAAAACCCTAATTCTTGGTTGTAGTGAATGCTCAAACATCCTTGCGGATATTGATGAGGCATGAAAGTACATCCATATTGTGATGATGATTTTCACAATGATGGGAAATCTTTGTGGTCAAAATTTTGGGTATGACAGCTAGATGGCACCTTTTATCATTACAAGGCCATACTATTGGCAAATTGACATACAAAGAGATATTGAATTGATTATGAATAAACATTTGCTCTATTGGCGAAGATGAATACTATTAGGATATTATTATCTCTTGTTTCTCACTCGAGTTGGAAAGTATGTCAATTTGATAAAAATAATCATTTCTTACATTGAGACTTAGAGGAGCAAATGTATTTGGAGATTACACTTGGCATTGGTATTACGGGTGGAACCAACAATGTGTGTTGATTGAAGAATGCCTTATATAAATTAAATCAATTTCCTCAAGTATGGTTTGGAATATTCAAAAAGATAATGGTTTTTTTGGGCTATAAGAAAGTTAAAGGAGACCACACTTTTTTCTTTAAAGAGGAAAACTAAGTGTGTTTCTTGTTTATGTAAATGATATTATTGTTACAGGTGATGATCTGATTAAGAGAAAACTACTAAAATAAAAGTTATCAATAGAGTTTGAAATGAAAGGCATATGAAAACTAAAATATTTCTTGGAAATTGAGGTAGCTTACTCTAAATATGGAATCTTTATCATTCAGAGGAAAATTGTTCTTTATTATTTGTATGAAGCGGTAAAACTTGGTGCAAAATTACAAATGTTCTCATTGAGAAAAAAACTTAGGATAAGCCTTTTGGAGGAAAATGTATACATTGACAAAGGTTAATATTATGGATTAGTTGAAAATTTTATTTACTTGGCACATACAAGGCCAAACTTGGCATACAAGGGAGAGACACTGAAGAATCAAGCTTCTCAAATGTGTTTTGATGAAGACAACAACATTATGCAACCTATTGATAATGGCACAAAGGAATGGCTCAAGACAAGTATCAAGTTTCAAGTTTCAAGTATATCAAAAATGTCTTGAAGTTTTTAAGAGATTGATCATGAATTAAGGTATATGAACACAACATATCTTTGCATATTCAAGTGTTCAAAATATCAATCTTATTTGTCATATTTCATTAAATCATTTGCTTTAGAAAACCATTGCATTCTACACCTTTTTCTAAAGTATTTTTCAATTTTTAATACTGGTTAACTGATTAACCATTTGATAGTTCAAAACTGTTAATCGATTAGCCATTAAAATCTTTGAATTTTTTGTACGTTGGAAGTGGTTAACCGATTAACCATTTGCTAGTGCAAATGTGTTAATCGATTAACACTGAAACAGTATGTAAACATACTTTGTTTTTTCAGCAGAATGATTTTCAAACTTGGTTTTTTGAAGCATGGTATCATTTCAATAATCGCACTCATTTGAAGAGGTGTCTTATGCCTATATAAAATCATTTAATTTCATAATTTCACTCACCTCCTCTTGCAAATTTCATACATTGAAAAATCTCTCTTCATCTTTCAATAATTTCTCTAAGTGTTCAAAACCAAATTTTTAAAGTGAAACTTTCTGCACTCAACCTTCATAGAAAAAACATTATAAGTTTTATTTCATATAGCATTGAACACTTGTGTATCTTTGATAATTTGCTTGTTCAAAGGAGAAGTTGAATCTTAGATTGATATTGTAATCTTCATATCAAATACTTGTAAAAATTCAGCATTATTGTACCACATCTTATTTTTCCTGGATAGTTGGATATAAGATTGTGAGGTTGTTTTCCTTGTTGTCCAGGTTGTTGGAAACAAGAGGTCCATATTAAGAGGATTTTTCTCATTTGGACTTAGTGAAAAATCCAAGAGGTTGTTCTTGGTGTGGATTGCTAGTGTCTGTATAGAAAGACTACGAAGAGTATTGTCTAGAGTCCCAACAATATTAAAAATATCTTTCATGTTGATAGGGAACTGGAGTACTCTCGGACTATGAGGGGAACCAAGATATATCCTTGTGTCGTTTACTTTTCGCATTTACAGTTTTTCATCACATAGTAATCACTTAGGAAAGTAAAACATAAAACCTTAAAAAATCCAGAAAAAATTCTAAGTACTTAATTCACTCCTCCCCCCCCCCCCCCCCCCCCCTCCTTTTCTTAAGTGCAATATCTACTTATAATTGGCATCAGAGCAGGTTATATGTAACCTGTTCCTACAAGATCCAGTATGACTTCCATAAGCGCAAATCTGGGTTTTAAGGATGGTGGTAGTAGCAACAAGCCTCCACTATTTTCTGGCGAGTATTTTGACTTTTGGAAAAATTCGTATGAAAGCACACTTAGAAGCATAAGGAGAAGGAGTTTGGGAAACCGTTGAAAATGGTCCACATCAACTAGTTAGTGTTTTAAATGGTGTTGGAACTCCAAAGACTAAAAGCTCTTATGATGAAGATGATAAAAAGAAAGTTCTTAATGAAAGAAAGACATTAACATATTACAAAGTGCATTAAGTATGGATGAATTCTTCCGCATTTCTCAATGTAAATCCGCAAGAGAAATTTGGGACACTTTGGTGGAGACTCATGAAGGAACCGTTGAAGTTAAACGATCTAGATTGAATACATTAAGTCAAGAATATGAAATGTTCCAAATGCTGCCTGGAGAATCCATCGTCGCATTGCAGAAAAGATTCGTTTATTTAACAAATCACTTGATTGCATTTGGTAAAAAAAATTATAATGATGAATTGAACCTTAAAATACTAAAATCTTTGACTAGAGAATGACAACCAAAAGTGATGGCAATATCGGAAAAGAAAAGTCTTTCTACCATGACATCCACATCATTATTTGGAAAACTCCAAGAACATGAACTCGAACTTGGAAGACTTAAAAAACATGAGAATCAAGAAAAGAAATCCAAAGGCATCGCTTTGAAAGTAGATTCAAAAGAAGATCAGGTTGATAATGCATCTGAGGAAGATGAAAACTTCATGCTCCTTGTAAAAAGACTTGGTAAGTTCCTTGGTAAAAATGACAAACATTTTTAATTATACAAAAAGAAAGAAAAACTTCAAGAAAAAAGAGGCTTCCACTTCTACACAAGATGTCACATGTTATGAATGTGGTAAGCAAGGTCACATAAAGCCAGATTGTCCAAAACTCTAGAAGAAAGGTGGATTCAAAGGTAAAAAGGAGACAAAAAATAAAAGGGCATATATTGCATGGGAAGACAATGACATTAGTGCATCATCCGATTCGGAAAGCGATGAAAGTGTAAATTTAGCGTTAATGGCCACACATAATTCTGATGATGAAAATGATGAGGTTAGTAATGAATTTTCTCTTTATGATAATGATGCACAAGATGCCATAAATGAACTCTTAAATGAATGCAAAGTATTGTACAAAACAATATCTTCACAAAAGAAACAAATTACATCTTTAGAAGAAAAAGTGGTTATTATGGAAAAAGATGCAAAAGATGAGAAACAAAAGATTATTAGTGAAGAAAAAGAAAACTTTGTATGTAAAAATTGTGAATCACTTTATTTCCAAATTGTTCAATTAAAAAGAGTTATTGAAAGATATAAAAAAGGAAAAATTTGGTTGGAAGGTATCCTTAGTCAACAAAGATATTCAAATGATAAAAACGGACTTGGTTATTCAATGTTTTCCAAACCAAGTTCTAGTAAAACTATCTTTGTAAAAGCTAGTGACCAATCTCCCAAAGAGAAAGTGAACAAACCAAAAATTGTGCATCCTTATCCTAAAAGGAAAATATTTGTAAAAAAGAAATCATATGTTCCTAGATATAAGAGCAATTTTGTTCCTACTTGTTTTTATTGTGGTATTGTTGGCCATACACCTAATGCTTGCTATGTTAGAAACTTTAGTGTTGCAAGTGGGCATTATGTGTGGGTAAATAAATGTACTAATTATGAAGGACCCAAGGCAATTTGGGTACCTAACAAAACTTAATTTGTTTTGTAGGTATGCTTGAAGACCACTTCTAATCTATGGTATCTTAATAGTGGTGTTCGAAGCATATGACAGGAGATATTGACACATTTTCAAGTCTAGTGCTTAAGGCCAAGGGTTATGTTACTTATGGAGATAACAATAAAGGAAAGATTCTTGGCATAGGCAAAGTTGGAGAACAACCTTTCACATCCATTGAAGATGTACTTTATGTTGAAGGACTAAAGCACAATCTTCTAAGTATTAGCCAACTTTGTGACAAAGGCTTCAAGATCAAGTTCACCAAGGATGAATGCTTGATAGTAGATGAAGTCACACATGAGGTAAAACTCAAAGGTAAAAGTATCAATAATATATTCATGATTTCCCTTGATGTTTTGTCTTTGAAGGTAAAATGTCTCATGGCGAACAATAATAATTCATGGCTTTGGCATAAAAGATTTGCTCACATTCACATGGAACATTTAAATAAGTTAGTCAAGCATGATCTTATTATTGGATTGCCTAAAATAAAGTTTATCAAAGATAGATTATGTGATGCTTGTCAAAAGGGAAAACAAACCAATTCAACTTTCAAATCTAAAAATGCGGTGTCCACTACAATTGTTACATATGGACTTATTTGATCCATCAAGAACAAGAAGCTTCGGATGTAATATTTATGAATTGGTTATTATTCACAAATTTTCTAGATTTTTTTGGACATTCTTTTTAGTGCAAAAAAGTGACGCTTTCAAACCATTCAAGAAGTATGCGAAGCAAGTTCAAAATGAGAAATCACTAAAAATTACCTCCATAAGAAGCGACCATGGTGGAGAATTTCAAAACGCATCCTTTAAAGAGTTTTGTGAAGAATATGGAATCAATCATAATTTTTCAGCACCAAGAAATCCATAACATAATGGAGTGGTGGAAATAAAGAATAGGTCACTTGTTGAACTTGCAAGAACAATGCTTAGCGACTCAAATCTTCCAAAGTATTTTTTGGGCGGATGCGATAAGCACGACATACTATGTAAGTAATAGAGTAATTATTAGACCTATTTTGAAAAAGACCCCCATGAACTCTTCAAAGGAAGGAAATCAAACATTGCTTATTTTCATATTTTTGGATGCAAGTGCTTTATCTTAAATAATGACAAAGACAATCTCGGTAAGTTTGATGAGAAATCCGACGAAGGTATTTTTCTTGGTTATTCTCGTAATAGTAAAGCTTATAGAATCTATAATAAACGAACTTTAACTATTGAAGAATATATGCATGTCTCTTTTGATGAATCTAACCCCTCCAAGGAGGAAATTATTGTGTGTGATGATGATGATGATGATATTATAGATGTTCCTAAAGAAGATAATTCCAAAGCAAAGATTGATGATCAACCGAAGTATCATGAAGAACATATTCAGCAAGAGTCAAATAATGATCTACCTAAGGAATGGAGAACTCACACAGATCATCCAATTGATAAAGTCATTTGTGATATTAGTCAAGGCGTTGGAACTAGACGAAATGTCAAAGATGTGTGCTTGAATGTGGTGTTTGTCTCAAAAATTGAGCCTTCCAAAGTATATGAAGCCTTAGGAGACGATCAATGGATAATTGCTATGCAAGAGGAGTTAAACCAATTCGAAAGGAATCAAGTTCGGGAACTTGTTCCTAGGCTAAGTGGTAAACACATCATAGGTACCAAATGGGTGTTTAAGAACAAACTTGGTGAGAATGGAATAATTATTCAAAACAAAGCAAGATTGGTGGCCCAAGGATATAATCAAGAGGAAGGAATTGATTTTGAAGAAACATTTGCTCTGGTTGCAAGGTTAGAAGCTATCCTTTTATTACTTACTTATGCATGTTCATTGAATTTTCAGTTATACCAAATGGATGTCAAGAGCGCATTCTTGAACGGCTACATCAATGAAGAAGTCTATGTCAAACAACCCCCTAGCTTTGAAGACTTCAAGAATCCTTCACATGTCTTTAAGTTGAGAAAAGCTCTTTATGGCTTAAAGCAAGTATGATCGACTTAGCAACTGTCTTTGTGAAATAGGATTTGAAAAAGGTAAAGTAGATAAGACCTTGTTTATTAAGAGAATTAAGGACAACACTTTATTGGTTCAAGTCTAGTTGACGACATCATATTCGGATCAATAAACAAAGAACTTTGTGAAGAATTCTCATTGATGATGCAAGGAGAATTTGAGATGTCTATGATGAGTAGGATGAACTATTTCCTTGGATTACAATTTAAGCAATAAAAGGATCGATCTTCATCAACCAATCTAAGTATTGCAAAGAGTTGTTGATGATATTCGATATGGATGGTTGCAAAGCTATGTCTACTCCAATGGGATCTGGAGCCTACGTTGATTAAGACGAATTGGGTATTTGAATTGACGTTACTAAGTATCAAGGTATGATTGGTTCTCTATTGTATTTGACGGCAAGTTGTCCTGACATAATGTTTAGTGTCTTTATGTGCCCGTTTTCAAGCAAGTCCGAAGGAGTCACATCTCACCGATGTTAAAAGAATCATGAAGTACCTCAAGGGAATGACCAATGTTGGCTATGGTATCCAAAAGGTAGTGTTTTCAATTTAGTAGGTTATTCTGACTCAGACTATGCAAGTTACAAAAATGATCGCAAAAGCACAAGTGGTACATGTCATATGCTAGGGATTGCGTTAGTATCATGGTCTTGCAAGAAACAAGCTTGTGTCGCACTTAGCACGGCCGAAGCAGAATATATTCCAGCAGGAAGTTGTTGTGCCCAGATTCTATGGCTCAAGCAACAACTACGTGACTATGGACTCAATCTTGGATGTGTTCTTTTACGATGTGATAATACAAGTGCAGTCAACATAACAAAGAATTCGGTTATGCATTCAAGGACAAAGCACATCGAGATATGACATCACTTCCTTCGTGATCATGTACTTCAAAAGGATGTCGAAGTCACCTTTTTGGATACACACAACCAACTAGCTAACATCTTCACGAAACCGCTCGCAAAAGAATAATTTTTCAAGTTTCGGCGGGAGCTTGGTATTCTCGATGAAGGTGACGAGTAATTCTTCAAGGTTTATTCATTATAATTAATAATGAACATAAGGTACACATATAATTTCATCTCTAGCAATTTTAAAAGTTTTCTATATGTGTAAATTTTTTCTATTTTCACTTTTTATTGTGGTTAAAATATTTTTTATGACATGGTTGTTGAATTAAAAGTTGCATTATATTGTATTATAACATGTCAACGTGTTAAAATTAAAATTTTCTTAACATACACAAAATTATGAAGTTGCTATTTTTTGTAGTATGTTAATCGATTAACCATTTGCCTTTGCAAATGTGTTAATCGATTAACACTTAGAGTATTTGCCAAAAAAAATTAATCATTAATCGATTAACCAAGTTATGTTGGTTTTGGGTTAATAGATTAACCCTGTAGCTTCATTGAAAAATACGTTAAATTAATTATGCAGAATTTTGGTTTTATTTTTTCCTTTTATTCCAATGCTTGTCTTGGTCATTTAAGTGCTTTTTAGATAAGTCAAAAACACTTTCCAACTTTCATTGGTACACTTCAAAGCTCTTTACTCTCATTTACTCTCTTCTTCAATCCATTAAAATCCATTCAACCACAACATTAAAACCCACTCTACCAAGTCTTCTTTATAATCTCTCATCACTTCAAAACTGTCATATCAAAGCCCTCACTTTTCCAAATCTGAAAATTCCATTCTACCTCTCAAACCCTTCATCCATCCATGGCTTTCACAAGGAAAGACAAGGGAAAATCCAAAATTGGAGAAGAAAGCTCAAATCTTGAGGAACATGTACCAACAACTAAGTCTAGAAGGCTCACTTTCAACTTCAGGAATCGTCTGCTCATGCCGGTAAAGTATGTGAACTTATCATCCTTTCCTTCTCACATCTTTAATTTTCCTTAACTGTTGAAGAACCATAACATTAATAAAATAGTTTCTGAGGTTGGTCCTTACTACCCTGATTTAATGAAGGAATTTTTTGCTAATTTGCATGTCGGAACCGATGAGTTTGATGACCATATTTTGACATCAAAAGTTAAAAATGTTGAAATTAGTTTGGATTTAGATACTGTCGGAAATATTTTAGGTGTGTCTACCGATGGTTAATTTATTCGGCAAGGTGTTACCCCAAATACTAATGGTTGGGAAAATTACAATAAGATGAACTATTATTTCGAAATTTCTCGTTATAGTGAGGCAGAGATTTTGGGTAGGCAAAGTGTTGCTGCTTCTAGAGTTTTGTTATTTGCAAAGAACTTAATCGTTAGCGATCGTATGATGCACTATATTATTGCCTATATTTTGATGTCGAAACACTCTAATCACGCTCAAATTAGTGACACTGAGTTACAAATTATCTATGCTTTCAAGAATGGTTTGAAGGTCAATTGGGCGTGTACCATTATGTACCATATGTTCTATCAACAAAATTTGAGCGGAGGTGATCAGTGGTTTTCATACGTTATTTCGCAATTTGTTTTAGTTACTATTTTGTTATTGTTTATTTGTTTTATATCTCTTTTACCGCATTTTATGCCTTGGTTGTGTTCTTTAGTGTTTTCAGGTTCACATAAACATTCAGGAAGAATCAGAGCGAAAATCGAGAAAAATCTCAAAAAATCGGAATGAAATTGGAATGAAGACAGTGGGCTGACACGGGTGCCCGTGTCAGTAGGTCTGGAGCAACACGCATTTGAAATTGAAGGCTTGGGCTGAAGTCAGAGAGCTCACACGGGTGCCCGTGTCAGCTGACACGACCCGTGTCAGCACACCTGGAGTGGGAGAATTTTTGCGCTGAGAGTCAGAGGGCTGACACGGGTGCCCGTGTCAGCTGACACAACCCGTGTCAGCAGGCCTAGGAGAGACAATTTTGTGATTTTCCTTATTTTCTGAGTTAAGTGTCCTGAGGGGTATTCTGGGTATTGCACACTGTTATATTTGATCTGGAACTACTTAGGCTAGTTTTTGAGGAAAGAGAAGACACTTTTGCTTTTACGAACAATTTACAATAGAGTTTATGCGATCAAGGAGATTGGGAGAAGACGATCGTTCATGACCGAAAGCGATTGAAGAATTAGTTTTCCTCCGATCAAATTGTAATGTCTACCTTTAATTTTCTTATTGTTTTTGTTTTGAATACTATGAGAGGCTAAACCCCCCAATTCTAGGGGGGTGTCCCTGAATTGTTATGTAATGAATACCTTTTGAATTATTCGATGAGACTATGCATTTTTACCTTAATCTTTTGTATGCAATGTGTTTAATGCTTTTTCGATCGGACAAATTGGGAATGATTTACGATTAAGGATTAGGCCTGAGAAACCAACCTAATGCTTTTGCGTAATAACATTACGGTAGATATTGCCTAGGAATGGGGATATCCTGTAGTGACTGATAAAATCTTGATAGAACTGTTGCTTGATGTTCTTCCTTGACTGCTGAGGAATTAGGGTCAAGGGAGAATCTCAAAGGTTTTTCTGTTAAGGAATTAAAGAAAAATATTATTGAGATTCAGTAAAATTAAGGTTTTGAGGCATGTCTCTTTGATAATGATTTAGGGTTCTTACAGAGCAATTCATACACCTTTCCCTAGCATATTTTCTCATAATTGTTAAAGTCATTTTTATTATTCTGCTTATTTCATACTGTCATTATAATTATTTTCAAAACCACCAAACAAAACCCCAAAGGATATTTTTGTTTAATTGAAATAACATTTGTACTTACAATTGCATGCAGTCCTCGAGAGATCGATTCTGGGGATAACCCCAACTATTACTACATCGGTAAAAATAGCACACTTGCTATTTTTTCGATCAGGAGGTCTTCCATACGCAAGACTTATTTCAAAGCTTTTGGAATCACTTGACTTACCTTTGAAGAGAGAACCAAAGATTGAGATAAAGTCAAAAGTTTGTGAGATTAATGCTTCCACATGCCTTAAAAACATGGGAATTGTCAAAAATCGACATGGGCATTTTTTATACAAAGATTAGGCTCCTCAATTTGTTCCTCCACCGGCTCCAGAAGGTGGCTACACAAATGAAGCCCTTTATAACAAGATGTGCTCCATTGAGGCAACCATACACAAGAATCACCAAGACCATACCTTCGAGATGGCTTCCATGAAGCGTATGTTGCTTAAGCTCACCAAATCTCATCGCCGTAAACCAAGAGTGGAAGAAAGTGAAGATGAGGAGGACACCAATATGTCGGAAAATGACTAGTTTATGATTGTAGTCTTATTATGTTATTGCTTTTAGATAAGTTTTTTAGAATTATTGTTTTTAGACTATGTTACCGTTGTTTCGTGGTAAGGTTTATGTTGTGTTATGTCGAATTATGTTATGTCTTAGTTTAATGTTTCGTTGTCATGACTTTGTTATGTTTTGTCAAATCTATGTTGTGTTATGTTTTGTTCATTTAGTGTGTGAAAATGTCTCAAATGTCTTATGCTTTACTTATGCTTCTCATAGTTCATACATATTATGTTTTTCCATTTTTTTCAAGTCTATTCCCTTCCTTTTTGGTAATGAAAAAGGGGGAGAAGATATCAAGTGTTGTTGTTTGTTTCTTTAACACAAATTTGCAGCAAGTAAAATGTCTTTAAATCTCTCAAGCTTGGATTAAGGGGGAGCTTATATCAAGGGGGAGTATTGCCTTGTTAGAAAAAACAAAGGTTGGAACCAAATTTTCAAGAAAAGGGTTGTCATCATAAAAAAGGGGGAGAGTGAAGAATCAAACTTCTCAAATGTGTTTTGATGAAGGCAACAACATTATGCAACCTATTGATAATGGAAAAAAGGAATGGCTCAAGACAAGTATCAAGTTTCAAGTTTCAAGTATATCAAAAATGTCTTGAAGTTTTTAAGAAATTGATCATGAATTAAGGTATATGAACACAACTTATCTTTGCATATTCAAGTTGTAGTGGTAAAAATCGTGAGTATAAGCTATTGATTAACTTAACTCAAGGAAAACAAGAGTCTCCACCGCACTTTTATTTTATCCACAAAGGGAAAGGAAAAAAGAGCGAACAAAACCTAAGGAGTTCTAAAAAAACAAGAACAAACAGAGAACGGGTAAGGGGGTTGGTTACGCAATGGGAAGGTGTAGAATATTCCACATGTGATCAAAATAGTGAAAATTGGTGCCAATTGCTGCAGAATTTGAATTTGGCATATTTTTTCAAAAATTGCACGTGTTAATCGATTAACCACTTCACAGTGCAATTAGGTTAATCGATTAACACAGTGAAAAATGAGAAAAATTTGCTTTTTGATGTGTTGTCTTGGCTCTGGCTCGATTTTCTTGCTTGTCAAATAAAGCATGGAAATAAACACATAAACCTTGGAATCCCTTGAATAATAATCAATTAAATCTTAGAAACTCTTGATCAGATAATTTTTGAATTAATCGCAGATCAACTTTGACTTTATTCAGATGAAATCCATTTGAGTTGAGGGACTGGTTTTTGGTATTTTTAACCTGTTCTTCCCCTAAAAAATTTAGTGAAAGAAAACAAAATATTTTTGGATTTTGATTAAAGTTTAGTAAACATAAACAATTAAACAATAAAACAACTAACAAACACACACAAACCCAAAGATCCCTGCAAGGCACAATCCTATAGAAGAGGGAACCAATGTGTGATCCTGTTTGTATGAATGCACATGAAAAGCAAAGAATCTTAGGGGCAAAAATTAGGGTATTACAGCTGCCCCTATTTAAGTTTCTTCTATTCGAAGAGCAAATCTCCACTAGGGAAGAACAAAGAGTAAGATTCCAACTGAGGGAAAATTACCGACACCAGAAATAAGAGAGGGATAACATTGTCCCAACATGGAGAGAAAAATCTCCGTTGGGGAATAGATCGTCTAATACCAGACATCTGGTAATAGCATGATCAAAAGGAAAGATTGCCAACTACCAACCAAGTGATAGCTACACCAAGGCAGTCAATAAAAGGATATGAGAAGAATTACCTACTACCAACAAAGGGTAGGACGACAAAGGTAACGATCTCACAAAGGGGATAAGATTACCAGCTATCAACCAAGTGACAACTATAACAAGGCAACCAAACCGGGCTATATTACCTACCACCAACAAAGGGCAGGACAACAAAGGTAATAAGCCAGCTAAAGAAAGAATACCAACCATCAACCAAGTGACAGTTACAACAAAGTAAACAGCCAAGGGTATGAGAAAGATTACCTACTACCAACAAAGGGTAGGACGACAAAGGTAATAATCTCAAAGGGGTCGAGAAGTATCGCCTACTACCAACACAGGCCAGGATGACAAAGGTGATAAACTCGAACAAAGAAGGGAGAGATTACCAACTATCAAACAAGTGATAGCTACAACGAGGTAATCAAACCCGACTATATTACCTACTACCAACACAGGGCAGGACGACAAAGGTAATAAGCCAGCTATATCACCTACTACCAATAAAACGGGTAGGACGACAAAGGTGATAAGCCCAAAAGAAGGATTACCAACTATCAACCAAGTGATAATTATGACGAGGTAATCAACCAAGGGTGTGAGAAAGATTACCTACTACCAACAAAGGGTAGGACGACAAAGGTAATAATCTCAAAGGGGTCGAGAAATATCACCTACTACCAACACAGGGCAGAACGACAAAGGCGATAAACTCGAACAACGAAGGGAAAGATTACCAACTATCAAACAAGTGATAGCTACAACGAGGTAATCGAACCCAGCTATATTACCTACTACCAACAGAGGGTAGGACGACAAAGGTAATAAGCCAGCTATATCACCTACTACCAACAAAACGGGTAGGACGACAAAGGTGATAAGCCCCCATTGCCAAGGCAAGGGACCAAAATTCAATCCGGGAATAAACCAGAGAGAAACGGTCAAACAAGACTCATCTCGAGGAGGAAATATCTCAACTTGGGATTAATTCCAGCCAGACAAATGACTGGGGAGGAAGGCTAAAACAAATATCTTCCACGAGGCATAAACTCAGTGGTGATTTATCAAAGATAGGCATTTTCTGCTTACGGGTCGACACTCTAAATGGAGAGAGGACACACATGCTCTGCGAGGATAATAGCACCAGAGAGTAGAGAAGCACCAACACAGATGCAAAATGCACAATGCAACAATAACATGCTATGCACAACAAAAGGATGCGCATGCAATGCGTGTGATTATGAATATGCTGACAAAACAGACATAAGGATAAACAGAGGGCAGAAAACATCACAACGCCGCTGAATACTCGGCTAATCTCAACAAGATAGAGATATCATTAGCAGCTCTACTAGGGATTCGTCTGACAGAATCCTGCAAGAGATAAACAAAAGCCATCAAAGGAAAATAAATCCTACTACAAGGCTCAAATCTGGCTGGGGAAAAGAAGATACTCCTTGGGGAGAAACCCAAATATCAATCTTCTAACATCAACGAACAACATAAACTCTGCTTTGAGGATGGAAGGAAAGCTGTTGGGGAATCATAGCAACCCAAATCTTTCTGACCTTTCCTGGGGTAATAAAGAATTCACAGGAACTTCCATTTTAATAAGATGAGGAGATCTGCTGCGGAAAAATAATGAATCTACTGGGGATAGTAGACATATAAATATCTATGCAAAATCCACTGGGAATACAAGGCAGATCTGCTGGAGATACAAGAGAAAAGGTCTATGAGGATTAACCAATTCTGAGCAAAACAACCTGGACTTGTTGAGGAAAACAGCAACAAGGTCAAACTGTGGAGGATTTTAGATCGATATTCATCATAAATGAGAGAAAACCCAACAGGTGACTAATATCAGTATTCCTTAAATAGAGATATTATCGGCAACTTCATTGGGGAACACCCGAAATAGTGATGCACAATCTTCTCTGAAAACAAACAATCTGGAGAGAAAAACATCATGGACTTGCCGGGGAAGATAACGCTGCTATGCGCTTGGGAATATCCAAAGCAACAACAACACACCTAGAAGGTAAAACTCTGATGGAAATTCCTCATATGATTCATACCGGGGGACAGCAAAAATGAATCTCCGCATGAGGACTACCATCAAGGAAAGGTGGACCGTCAAAACTACTCGACTACCTGACCATACCATAATCAGCTGGAGAAGATCCGGATCAAGACCTAGCTGGGGAAAAAACCAAACAGCATTGGACCTTATGAATTCAACACACCATAACAAACCTTTGAAGGAACCCATCATCTTGTCAACAACTGGTTATATGAACAAAACTCTGCCGAGGAAATATCAACAAACTTTATTGGGGAGCTGTCAATAAATTCTGTTAGAAGAGTAAGAACAAACCCTACTGAGGAAAACATCGATCTTACCATCCTTGGAATAACCGTTGACGTTCCTTTTTGCATTCATAAATCAAAGGAAAATGTTTTTATAATTTTCAAAAATTTAAATCAATTATTTACATTTTGTTTCAAAAATCATCATAAAAAATAAATGAAATTCTGCGAACAGAAGCAAAATAAGAATTGCAAACAAAGGGACAAAGGCCCAAATTTTATTAATAGAATGGTAGTCCGCAAATGGAGTAACTCCATGGATTATTACAAAGTTTGAAAAATGGTAAATACATGGAAAGGGTTACATTGAAATACAATGACCACTATTCTCCCTAACAACTTTGAATTCCGCTGTGCTCAAAACTTCAGTTGAGAATGGTTGAAATAGAATTTTTTGATAGACAATGTTGCTTTCAACGATCAAGACTGGCCAGATACAGTTACTTGCCATAATCCCTAACTTTTGCCTAGATTGCCCTCTCGGGTTTTCAATCTACCGGGATGATTATTTCTGTTTTTATCTCTAATTTTTGCCTAGACCGCCCTTTCGGGTTTTCAGCCCACCGAGACGCTCATTTTTGCCTAAGCCGCCCTTTCGGGTTTTCAACTTAGCGAGCTGTTCTTTTTTTTTTAGGCGAAGTATTTCTTGACTGCATCGGCATTAACAGGACGAGTGAAATCTTCACCATCCATAGTTGTAAGAAGTAATGCACCGCTAGAGAAGGCTCTCTTGACAACATATGGGCCTTCATAATTAGGAGTCCACTTGCCCTTAGAATCATTGGTAAAAGTCGAGATCTTTTTGAGCACGAGGTCGCCTTCTCTGAACACACGAGGTCGAACCTTCTTGTCAAAAGCTTTCTTCATTCTCTGTTGATACAATTGGCCATGACACAAGGCTGTCATTCTTTTCTCTTCAATCAAATTCAACTGTTCATATCTGCTTTGGCACCATTCAGCCTCAGACAATTCAGCTTCCATCAAAACTCTCATAGAAGGGATTTCAACTTCCACCGGGAGCACTGCTTCCATACCATAAACAAGAGAGAAAGGGGTTGCCCCCGTTGAAGTGCGGACGGATGTACGATACCCATGCAAATCAAAAGGGAGCATCACATGCCAATCCTTGTAATTAACAACCATCTTCTAAACAATCTTCTTAATATTCTTATTAACAGCTTCAACTGCCCCATTCATCTTAGGTCTGTAAGGAGAAGAATTATGATGCTCGATCTTAAACTCATCACATAATTCCTTCATCATCTTGTTGTTCAGGTTTGACCCATTATTAGTGATAATTTTGCTCGGAACACCATATCGACAGATGATTTAGTTCTTAATAAACCGGATCACTACTTGCTTGGTCACATTGGCATATGATGCCGCTTCAACCCACTTGGTAAAATAGTCAATAGCCACCAATATGAAATGGTGTCCGTTTGACGCTTTAGACTCAATCATTCCAATCATATCAATGCCCCACATGGAGAAAGGCCATGGATAGGAGAAAACATTGAGAGGAGTTGGAGGAACATGAATTTTGCAGCATAAACCTTGCACTTATGGCACTTCTTCATAAATTTGTAAAAGTCAGACTCCATTGTCAGCCAATAGTAACCTGTCCTTAACATCTTCTTAGCCATTGCATGCCCATTGGCATGGGTACCAAAAGATCCTTCATAAATTTCTTTCATCAACATGTCTGCTTCGTGTCTATCCATGCATCTGAGCAAAACCATGTCATAATTTCTCTTATACATCACATCATCGTTCAAGAAGAAACTACCAGCCAACCTTCTCAAAGTCTTCTTATCTTCTTGGATGCCCCAAGCGGGTACTCTTGATTTTGAAGAAAGCATTTAATATCATAATACCACGGTTTATCATCAACAACCTCTTCAACGGCAAACACATGAGTTGGTCTATCAAGCCGCATAACATCGATTTTGGGCACATCATTCCACCGATTCACCATACTCATGGAGGATATAGTGGCTAAAGCATCCACCGTTCGATTTGCTGATCTGGGTACATGGTGAAACTCAACCTTATTAAAGAAAGTTAACAACCTTCTTGTATAATCTCGATAAGGAATCAAATCAGGTTGACGTGTCTCCCATTCTCCTTTAATTTGATTAATCACTAGGGCTGAATCTCCGTATACATCCAGAATCTTGATACTTAAATCAATGGCTTCTTCCAAGCCCATAATACATGCTTCATACTCACCCGCATTATTTGTGTAAGTGAACATCAACCTTGCAGTGAAAGGAATATGAGAACCATGAGGAGTAACGATTATCGCTCCAATACCATTGCCATACTCATTAACAGGTCCGTCAAAAATCAAACCCCAACGGGATCCAGGCTCAGGCCCTTCATCAGGTAATGGTTCTTCACAATCTTTAAGCTTTAGATACATCACATCCTCGTCAGGAAAATCAAACCTAATAGGTTGATAATCATCAATTGGCTGGTGTGCCAAATGGTCAGCCAAAATACTTCCTTTTACTGCTTTTTGAGTTCGGTACTCGATATCATATTCTGACAACAACATTTGCCAACGAGCAATCCTCCCGGTTAAAGAAGGATTTTCAAAGATATACTTGATTGGATCCATTTTGGATATCAACCAAGTCGTATGATTCAACATATACTGGCGGAGGTGCTTGGCAGCCCAAGCTAAAGCACAACATGTCTTTTCAAGCATTGAATACCGAGACTCACAATCGGTGAAATTCTTACTCAAATAATAAATGGCAAACTCTTTTTGACCAGATTCATCTTGTTGTCCCAGAACACAACCCATAGACTCTTCTAGCACATCAAAGGTCTTCCTTCCACGGGAGGAGACAAAATTAGAGGTTCAAGCAGATACTCTTTAATTCTTTCAAAAGCTTTCTGACAATCCTCTGTCCATATACAACCCTAATCTTTGCGGAGAAGCTTGAAGATCGGCGTACATGTGGCAGTCATATTGGATATAAATTGGGAGATGTAATTCAAACGTCCCAAGAATCCTTTTACTTGTTTTTTTTGTTTTGTGCGCAGGCATTTCCTGAATAGCTTTAACTTTGTCAGGATCAACTTCAATGCCCAACAATTTTCCAGAACGGACACCAAAAGTACATTTATTAGGATTCAAACGGAGCTTAAACTTTCTCAAACGTTGAAACAGCTTCAATAAGTACTCAATATGATCTTCTTCAGTCTTCGACTTACAAATCATATCATCCACATAGACCTCAATTTCTTTATGCATCATATCATGGAACAAAGTAGTCATAGCTCTCTGGTACGTTGCACCAGCATTTTTTAAACCGAAAGGCATCACTCTGTAACAGAATGTTCCCTAGGGTGTAATGAATGTTGTTTTTTCCATATCCTCGGGTGCCATCTTTATTTGATGATAACTGGAAAATCCATCCATAAAAGGGAAGATACTGAATTGAGCAGTATTATCTACTAGCATATCAATGTGTGGCAGTGGAAAATCATCTTTTGGACTCGCTTTATTCAAATCTCTATAGTCGACGCACATTCGGACTTTTTCGTCTTTCTTTGGAACAGGCACAATATTGGCCACCCATTGAGGATACTCAGAAGTCACAAGAAAACCAGCATCAATCTGCTTTTGGACCTCCTCTTTGATCTTCACAGCCATGTCAGGGTGAGTTCTTCTCAATTTCTGCTTCACAGGTGGACATTCAGGCTTCAATGGAAATCTATGCTCCACAATATCAGTATCAAGACCAGGCATGTCTTGATAATTTAACACCCCCAATTAAATAAAGCGATAACAAATAATCAGAGTATAATTCAAACATTCATGGCATAAACTGAGGCGTCACATTAATTGAGACAAAACACAATAAACCTGCTCATAAAGATATGCAACAATCAGGTAGTAATACAAACAGAGGAACTCAGTGCCTAACACCCATAAATCAGATACAGAATATAAGCGGAAAATCTGCAACTGAATCTCATATATATAACATAAAAGTTTGTCTGTCATATACAAAGCCAACCATGTACAATCCAAAAGATATATATACATATACACAAAAATCACAAACGATCTCCCCGACTACCCGGTGCTACATATCAGAGCCGACCGACAAAAGAATGAAGTTCTAAGCTTCACAAAAGACCTCCAGCATCTAATCTGCAATGCCTCATAGAGCATTCAAAATAGCAGAAGGGTGAGAAACACAATCATAATATAATTGCATACAATTATATAATAACACAAGAAAACACATGCAAACGTTCTCACCACAATTCACACCATAATTCAAACACAAAACAACACATTTGATATCTCATATATCCATCACAAAGACATATAAATCATGCTCAACACATTTATGACCAACATTTACATATATATCAGTCATCAATTCCATTCACAATTCCACACAAAATCAATCTATTCATGATTTATGCAAATGCACAGAGACCGACGCAACAACTCTAAGCAATGCAATGCGGTACCATCCATCCATCAATCTCATCACTAGTTCACTCAGGAACTATTGGAATCATCGCTTGTTACTTAGTGTAACTCCCCGTTGGGTAAACGATGTTCCCCGTCGCTCACACCTCTTTGTATAAGGCACACGACGTTTATGGATCGCTCACACCTCTTTGTATAAGGCACACGATCCGATCGCTCACACCTCTTTGTATAAGGCATACGATCATCTATAATCATCGCTCACACCTCTTTATATAAGGCACACGATGTTATAGCGGATTCCCTCTAGAACCGTTTCGTCGCTCACACCCACTAGGGCACACGACATCACAAGAATGAATATCATGATGGTTGGCATACAATGACTCATGACATTCAAATGCACACATATACACATCAATTATCATGCATATGCAATCAAACACAAAACAATACATTTTCTTGCCCTTAGGCCACAAACCATTATCACCATATTTCATCACATGCATTTATCTCATACAATAACACACAAGTCATACGGTATATATCAAAGGCACATTGCATGATAACACATCAAATACACACCATTAAAACGGTAAAAATCGACAAAATGACACATTTCCAAATTCCCAACATAATTAAATCGGACAACCATCCCAAAACTATTCCTATAAGAAAGAACATCTCATTAGCTTTCTAACGCACCCAACCGCGCCTCAATCCGACTTACGGATCAAAAGTTATGAAGAAAACAAAATGGAACAATCTGACATGTTCGCTATGCGAATCTCCTAGCGAGCGTTCGCTTTCCTCATTCGTCGTGCGAAGCTCCAGCGAACCGTGGTAGAGAAAAAACAGTAGAAAGTTCGCTTTGCGAACTCCCAGCGAACCTTCGCTTCCTCTTCACAGTCCAAATCCCCCAGCGAACCGTGGCAGAAAGAAAACAACACAAAGTTCGTAGTGCGAACCTCACGCGAACGTTCGCTTTCCCCTTCGCTAGCCATTCGCAGTGCGAACCTGCGAAACCAGAAAATCCCAGCAGCGCTATAGATCACTCCCAACCAACATTTCAACCCCCAAAACACTTCCAAACCAAAACATAACAATCAGAATATATTACAATCATAACAACAAGTATTCTACCGCATTTACACCGATTTTCAACCGCGAAAACATCGATTTCTCTCGTTTCCTCTCAATCGACCTAGAATTGAAAACTATGGAAGGGCAAGAGAACATTCAAACACACACATACATATTCATACACAAGCATAAGATAATCGAGTTTCACACCTTTACCCGATTTAATCGTGTTTGAAAAGTCGGTTGATTAGATTTCTTCCTTTATAAGTTTTTCTCTCTTTTCTTCTTTTCTTTCCCTTTTTCTTCTTCTCTTTTTCTTTCTCTCTATTTTCTCTCTCTTTTCTTTCTATTTAAGTTTCTAACTTAAGAAAAATAAGTGAAATGACCAAAATACCCCTACACTCAAATATCTCGCAAACGCTCCCAAAACGCGATAAAATATAACAACGATAAAAAATAATATATTATCAAATAAAAGTAAAAAATAAAATAATATAATAATAAGAATAATTAAATCGACTCGATTAAATAAATCTAACAAAAACTGGGGCGTTACAACTCTCCCCCACTTAGAAATTTTCGTCCTCGAAAATATTACCTGAGACAAACAACTCCGGATACGACTCCCGCATTCGACTCTCCAACTCCCTAGTCAAATTTCCCTCAGTAGCGTCTCCCTGCGCTACTTTCACAAGCGCAATATCCTTGCCTCTTAACCGCTTCAACTCGCGATCTAAAATCCTCACCGGTAATGCCTCAACCGTAAGGTTCTCCCTTACCTCTACCTCATCCATCGGAATCACATGTGACGGATCCGAAACATACTTCCGAAGCTGTGAGACATGGAATACATCATGCAAATTCGAAAGATTATGTGGCAACACCACCTGATAAACCACAGCACCCTCTCTCGCGGATATCTGATAAGGACCAATAAACCGAGAAGTAAGCTTCTTCGACTTCAATGCACGACCAACACCCGTCACCGGTGTAACTCTCAAAAATACATGATCTCCTTCTTGAAACTCAAGATCTTTCCTCCTTCGATCATGATAACTCTTTTGCCTACTCTGAGAAGCCTTCATTTTCTCACGAATAAGCTTCACCTTTTCCGTAGTCTATTGTACTAACTCCGGTCCAACCACCGAACTCTCACCAGATTCATGCCAACACAACGGTGTTCGACATCTTCTTCCATACAACGCTTCAAAAGGTGCCATTCCAATACTCGAATGGAAACTCGTGTTATACTTGAATTCCACCAACGTAAGATAACTATCCCAAACACCACCTTGCTCAAGAACACAAGCCCGCAACAAATCTTCCAACGACTGAATAGTTCTCTCGGTCTGACCATCCATCTGAGGATGATGAGCAGAGCTCAACCTTAACTTGGAACCTAACGCCTTTTACAAACTTTCCCAAAATCTGGAGGTAAACCTCGGATCTCAATCTGAAATAATACTCAATGGAACACCATGCAATTTCACAATCACACGGATATAAATCTCAGCCAACTTCTCCAAAGAAAAACTGATGTCAATCGGAATGAAATGCGCCGATTTAGTCAGTCTATCCACCACTACCCAAATGGCATTATGTCCCCTCTGTGTATTCGGCAACCCTGTCACAAAATCCATAGAATTGTTGTCCCATTTCCACTCGGGAATATCCAACGGTTGCAACAATCCACTAGGCTTCTGATGTTCTACCTTAGACTTCTGACACGTCAAACACGCATAAACAAACTGAGCCACATCCCTCTTCAATCCAGACCAACAAAAGATCTTCTTCAAATCTTGATACATCTTATTAGCTCCCGGATGTATACTCAAACTACTCCGGTGTCCTTCCTCTAAAATCATCTTTTTCAAGTCCGAATCATCAGGAATACAAATTCTTCCACGGAATCTCAAAACACCCTTATCATCTACTTTAAAGTCATCATTCACACTTTGATCTCTAACCGTCATCAAATCAACAAATTTCACATCCAACTTCTGTTTCTCGCTAACGGTTAACAGAAAATCATTAGTGACCTTTAACATTCCAAGCCTCACGCTGTCAGCCATCAATTCACACACCAAACTCAAATCTCTAACTGCTTCCAAAAGTTCCCACTCTCTAACTATCAAAGCAGATATATGCAAAGATTTCCTGCTTAACGCATCGGCTACCACATTAGCTTTATCGGGATGGTAATTCAAGCCAAAATCGTAGTCCTTCAAAAATTCCAACCATCTCCATTGCCTCATATTCAACTCTTTCTGATCAAACAAGTATTTCAAACACTTATGATCACTAAAGACTTCGAATCTTGCACCATAGAGATAATGCCTCCAAATTTTCAACACAAAAACCACTGCCGCTAATTCCAAATCATGAGTAGGGTAATTCTTCTCATGAATCCTTAATTGCCTCGAAGCATAAGCCACAACCTTACCTTCTTGCATCAACACCCCACCTAAACCAATCAAAGACGCATCACAATACACCACAAACGGTTCAGTAGGATTCGGTAAGATCAAAATCGGAGCTGTAGTCAATCTTCTCTTCAGCTCACTAAAACTTTCCTCACACTGAATATCCCAAATGAACGCTTTACCTTTACAAGTCAATTGGGTCAAAGGAAGTGCTAACTTAGAAAAACCTTCAATGAATCTCCGATAATATCCAGCTAAACCCAAAAAGCTTCTAATTTTAGTAACAGATCTAGAAGCCTCCCATTGTAGAACTGCATCTACTTTAGATGGATCCACATCAATACCATTACCTGAAATCACATGCCCAAGAAAACTCACTTCTGACAACCAGAACTCACACTTGGACAACTTGGCAAAAAGTCTCTTTTCCTTCAAAATTTGCAACACAACACGCAAATGCTCCGCATGTTCCTCCCGGGACTTAGAATAAATCAAGATGTCATCAATAAACACAACAACAAATCGATCTAAATGCTCATGGAAAATACAATTCATATACTCCATAAACACACCCGGCGCATTAGAAACCCCGAACGGCATCACAGAATATTTGTAATGACTGTATCGTGTCCTAAAAGTCGTCTTCTGAATATCTTCCTCTTTCACCCTAATCTGATGATAACCCGACCTCAAATCAATCTTACTAAACACACATGCACCTACCAATTGGTCCCTCAGATCATCAATTCTCGGAAGAGGACACTTATTCTTAATTGTCACCTTATTCAACTGGCGATAATCAATACACAATCGCATACTTCCATCTTTCTTTTTCACCAATAAAACTGGAGCACCCCAAGGCGATACACTCGGCCTCACAAACCTCTTTTCTAGCAATTCATTCAACTTCTTCTTTAACTCAACCAACTCAGATGCCGACATACGGTTAGGTGCCATAGATACAGGTCTAGTACCAGGAACTAGATCTATAGAAAACTCCACCTCTCTCTCTGGCGGTACATCTGAAATATTCTCCGGAAACACCTCTGGAAAATCACACACCACTGGAAACACATCAAGTGCAACTTGACTATCCACGGTCAACGATGCAAACAACCCGAACAACTGAGTTTCATCCGTCAAAAGTTTCTTCAACTCTTTGGTAGATAAGAAACTCGATTCCTCGTCTTCTTCAAGAGAAGGAAATCTTACTAGCTTATGATAACAATCAATATGAACCCGATTGAACTGCAACCAATTCATACCCAGAACCACATCTAAACCCTCCAACGGCAAACACACCAAATCCATCTCAAAATCTTTACCATAAATGGTCAAAGGACAACTTAAACAAACCAAAGAAGTAGTTACTGACCCCATTGCTGGAGTATCAATAACCATCTCTCCACCCATCGAAGACAACAAAAGATTCAAACGCTTCATACACTCAGACGAAATAAACGAATGAGTCGCTCCAGTATCAATAATAGCAACTAAAGGCGTACTATTAATAAAACAAGTACCTCTGATCAGACGATCTGCACTAGTAGTCTGAGTTCCTGCCAATGCAAACACTTTCCCCCCAGCTTGAGCTTGCTTTGGTTTCGGACACTTCGTACTAACATGACCAGGTTCACCACAGTTGAAACACTTTACCACATTCTTCTTACAATCAGCTGCCACATGTCCTAAACCTCCACAGTTGGAACATTTCCTCATATCTTTTCTACATTCAAACTGACTATGTCCTAAGTCACCACACCTATAACATCTCAGAGGATTAGACATACCTCCCCCACTTGGCCTTTTCTCATAATTACCCATTTCCTTACCCTTGTCAGCTGGTGTCACATAAGGACCACCACGAAACGGTTGCTTCCCTTTCCTTTCGTTCACACTCTTATAGTGAGTAGAACGAGCTTTGCTATCCTCCTCATAAATTCTACAACAATCCACCAGATCTGAAAACCTCATAATCCTTTGATAACCGATTGCCTGCTTGATCTCAGGACGCAATCCGTTCTCAAACTTCACACACATGGAAAACTCCGCAGTTGCTTCAGCATAATGTGGATAAAACTGAACAAGCTCCACAAACTTAGCACTGTAATCCACAACAGACATGTTACCTTGTTTCAACTCCAAGAACTCTATCTCTTTCTTTCCTCTAGCATCTTCAGGAAAATACTTCCTCAAAAACTCCCTGCTAAACAAAGGCCAAGTGACCACCTCATCTCCAGCTTCCAACACATGACGCGTACTAACCCACCAATGATTGGCCTCCTCCTGCAACATGTGAGTACCCAGTCTCACCTTATTTTCCTCAACACAGTCCATCACTCAGAAGATTCTTTCAATCTCCTTAAGCCAAATCTGTGCACCATCAGGATCATGTCTCCCTTTGAAGACAGGCGGTTTGTTCTTCCTGAACTCATTCTCACCAGCATTAGGTGCACCCTGCACAGCCCGAGCCATAGCTTGCATAGCAGCAGCCAAAGCAGCATCATTTCTACCAGCCATAATCTGTTCATATCCAATAACAATAACTACGGTTAAACAAACAGCTCACCCAACCACAAAAACTGACACGGACTGGCACGAACTGACACAAACTGACACGGACTGGCTCTGATACCACTTAATGTAACACCCCTAATCTATACCCCCAATTAAATAAAGCGATAACAAATAATCAGAGTATAATTCAAACATTCATGGCATAAACTGAGGCGTCACATCAATTGAGACAAAACACAATAAACCTGCTCATAAAGATATGCAACAATTAGGTAGTAATACAAACAGAGGAACTCAGTGCCTAAAACCCACAAATCAGATACAGAATATAAGCGGAAAATCTTCAACTGAATCTCATATATATAACATAAAAGTTTGTATGTCATATACAAAGCCAACCATATACAATCCAAAAGATATATATACATATACACAAAAATCACAAACGATCTCCCCGACTACCCGGTGCTACATATCAGAGCCGACCGACAAAAAAATGAAGTCCTAAGCTTCACAAAAGACCTCCAGCATCTAATCTGCAATGCCTCATAGAGCATTCAAAACAGCAGAAGGGTGAGAAACACAATCATAATATAATTGCATAAAATTATATAATAACACAAGAAAACACATGCAAACATTCTCACCACAATTTACACCATAATTCAAACACAAAACAACACATTTGATATCTCATATATCCATCACAAAGACATATAAATCATGCTCAACACATTTATCACCAACATTTACATATATATCAGTCATCAATTCCATTCACAATTCCACACAAAATCAATCCATTCATGATTTATGCAAATGCACAGAGACCGACGCAACGACTCTATGTAATGCAATGCGGTACCATCCATCCATCAATCTCATCACTAGTTCACTCAGGAACTATTGGAATCATCGCTTGTTACTTAGTGTAACTCCCCGTCGGGCAAACGATGTTCCCCGTCGCTCACACCTCTTTGTATAAGGCACACAACGTTTATGGATCGCTCACACCTCTTTGAATAAGGCACACGATCGTCTATAATCATCACTCACACCTCTTTATATAAGGCACACGATGTTATAGCAGATTCCCTCTGGAACCGTTTCGTCGCTCACATCCACTAGGGCACACGACATCACAAGAATGCATATCATGATGCTTGGCATACAATGACTCATGACATTTAAATGCACATATATACATATCCATAATCATGCATATACAATCAAATACAACACAATGCATTTTCTTGACCTTAGGCCACAAACCATTATCACCACATTTCATCACATGCATTTATCTCATACAACAGCACAAGTAATACGGTATCTATCAAAGGCACATTGCATGATAACACATCAAATACACACCATTAAAACGGTAAAAATCGACAAAATGACACATTTCCAAATTCCCAACATAATTAAATCATCCAACCATCCCAAAACCATTCCTATAAGAAAGAACATCTCATTTGCTTTCTAACGCACCCAACCGCGCCTCAATCCGACTTACGGATCAAAAGTTATGAAGAAAACAAAATGGAACAATCTGACATGTTCGCTATGCGAATCTCCTAGCGAGCGTTCGCTTTCATCATTCGCCGTGCGAAGCTCCAACGAACCGTGGCAGAGAAAAAATAGCAGAAAGTTTGCTTAGCGAACTTCCAGCGAACCTTCGCTTCCCCTTCGCAGTGCGAATCCCCAGCGAACCGTGGCAGAAAGAAAACAACACAAAGTTCGCAGTGCGAACCTCCAGCGAACGTTCGCTTTCCCCTTCGCTGGTCATTCGCAGTGCGAACCTGCGAAACCAGAAAATCCCAACAGTGCTATAGATCACTCCCAACCAACATTTCAACCCCCAAAACACTTCCAAACCAAAACATAACAATCAGAACATATTACAATCATAACAACAAGTATTCTACCGCATTTACACCAATTTTCAACCGCGAAAACATCGATTTCTCTCGTTTCCTCTCAATCGACCTAGAATCGAAAACTATGGAAGGGCAAGAGAACATTCAAACACACACATACATATTCATACACAAGCATAAGATAATCGAGTTTCACACCCTTACCCGATTTAATCGTGTTTGAAAAGTCGGTTGATTAGATTTCTTCTTTTCCAAGTTTTTCTCTCTTTTCTTCTTTTCTTTCCCTTTTTCTTCTTCTCTTTTTCTTTCTCTCTATTTTCTCTCTCTTTTCTTTCTATTTAAGTTTCTAACTTAAGAAAAATAAGTGAAATGACCAAAATACCCCTACACTCAAATATCTCGCAAACGCTCCCAAAACGCGATAAAACATAACAACGATAAAAAATAATATATTATCAAATAAAAGTAAAAAATAAAATAATATAATAATAAGAATAATTAAATCGACTCGATTAAATAAATCTAACAAAAACTGGGGCGTTACAGATAAGACCAAGCAAACACATCAACATATTCTCTAAGAAGCTCCACAATCCTCTTCTTACCATCTGACTGAAGCAGTGCCCCAATATTGACTTCTTTTATATCATCCTCTGATCCCAGATTAACCAATTCCACTGGCTCTTCATGAGGTTGAATGGCTTTTTCCTCGTGCTCAAGCAACCGAGAAATTTCATCTGGAATCTCCTCAATACCCTCTTCTTCAGCTCCAAACACAGGGAACTCAAAGTTGGAAGAGGGCATAGGGTCATTGTTTTCAATGGGTTTAACAATCAATCTGCACAATGATTTATGTTTGATTTTAGAATATGAACAAGAAGTGCAAGTATTATGCAGATAAAGGTGATTAACACATTATTATTATTATTATTATTATTATTATTATTATTATTATTTGGTTTTTTATGTTACCATTTTTCAGAAATAAAGCAAAAAGGGAAAAACATAATATGGATAAACAAAATAAAATTTTATTGATGATGATAAAATTTGAAACAAAGCCCTCACAAATTCACTTTCACCTTGGGCAGAGTGAAAGGATTTTTTGAAAGAAACAAAAACAAATTACTTTGAAATATGAACAACAGCGGGAACATCAACAGCTATCTAATTCTGGCAGATCTGTCCATGTGTCACGAAATTGGGAAGTTCTTCTTCTTCATCATCTTCAATGATGGCAGCAGTAGAGTGATCTTTGTTGATGAATCCGACGCTGTGAAATGCCTCATTAATACGCTTCAAATCTCTTCTGACTGTACCAGGCGTAAAGCCTAAACCAATTTTGCCCAGGTTATCAACCACATCAATAACTCAGCCCCAACCGTCAGATCGACCAGTCTTTAATACATGCAGAGCATCCTTCAAGGAAGACATGGGCAACTCATTCTTCTTAACAACTTTATCATCAACTGAAAGAGCTTGGAACGGAGTCCCAACAGTCTCATCAGCATCAACATATGAAAATGATGAAAGATGGCTCACCAGCATCACTTGCTCACCCTCAACAATTACCAGCTTATCATTCTTAACGAAATTTCATTTTCTGATGGAGAGTCGAAGTCACTGCCCAAACTTCATGAATCCAGGGTCGGCCAAGCAGAAAACTATAAGCAGGACGAATATCCATTACTTGAAAAGTAATCTGGAAGAAGCACGGTCCTATTTTGATCGGAAGATCGACTTCTCCAATCACAGTCTTTCGAGATCCATCAAAAGCTTTAACAACAACTCCATTATATCTCATGGGAGGACCTTGGTAAGAAAGCCTTGATAAAGTAGATTTTGGCAACACATTCAAATATGAGCCAGTATCAACCAACACATTGGAAAGCGCATCTTCATGACAGTTTATGGAGATGTGTAAAGCCAAATTGTGATTTCTCCCCTCCTCGGGTAACTCTTCATCACAAAAGCTCAAATTATTACATGCTGTGAGGTTGGCAACAATTCCATCAAAACTGATTAACTATCACATCATGCTCAACATATGCTTGTTCTAATACCTTCTGCAAAGATTGCCTATGAGCTTGAGAATTCATCAGTAAGGACAACACTGAAATCTTGGACGGGGTGTGCAAGAGTTGATCTACAATACTGTACTCACTCTTCTTGATCAATTTCAAAACTTCATCCTCATAAACCTTTGAACCACTGGACTGACCGAAAGCATCAACATTACTCTTATCTTGAGATCGTTTGCCAGCAGCAACATTCTCCACAATCTTTAGAGGCTCAGGAGAAAAGACACGACCACTTCGGGTCACTCTACTCACATCAGCGATGCTTACCACAGAAGACAAAGAAGGAATGGGCACTTCCTTACCATCTTCTACCATGGTAGCATTGTACTTATATGGAACAGCCTTGTCAGATTCATATGGTACTGGATCGGGCAACCGAATGACCAAAGGCGTGACGGCGATCTTCTGACTTTCATAAGAGATAACAACTCGTTTAGGAATATTAAAGCGTGGTGCAATAACATTCACCTCATTCTGATATTCATCTCTTTTAGCAGTGACCTCAATCAAATTCTCGTTCATCATTCTTTGAATATCCCTCTTCACTATTACACAACCACGCGGGTTCACGGAACAGATGCAACAAGCTCCATAGTCATGATCAATATCATGGTATTCACTCAAAAGTGCATGCATTTTCACAAGAGATATTTGGATCCAACGGATATCAAATATTTTAAATGTACTAGGACAACCATAAACCATATTGACAGACACCTTGCCATGATTGGGCAGCGGATTCGATTGTACATTAGGGTTGGAATATTCGAAAGACAAAATACCACTCCTAGCCAACCTTTGAACTTCCATCTTTAATGGATAACAGTTCTCAGTATCATGTCCCGCTCCTCCCTGATGGAAAGCGCAACGAGCTTCAGGCTTATACCACCATGGCAAATCTTTTGGAACAGCAGGTGGTGGACGGGCTTGAACAATATTCTTTTGAATTAAACAAGGAAGAAAATTTGTATATGTCATCGGAATCGGATCAAAATCTTTCTGAAAATGGCCCCGTTAATTGTTCTGTTGATTAGAACGTTGTTGAGCAGGAGCTGCCTGAACAACAGGAGTCGAACTGATAACAGGAGTGACAGATGCAACATGTTGCTGACACTGATTATTCTTACTGTAACTCTTTTTGCGTCCTCCACGGGAAATAGCATTGGTCTCACCTTCTTTCTTCTTGGAAAATCCTCCACCATACTTCTTGGAACTACCAGCAGAATTACCATCTTTTGACAAACGTCCCTCACTGACACCTTCTTCTAATCTCATCCCCATATTAACCATCTCAGTGAAATCACTCGGGGCACTAACAATCATATGCTTATAATAGAAAGGACTTAGAGTTTTCAGAAAAATCTTAGTCATCTTTTTTTCTTCCAAAGGAGGAATAACCTGAGCAGTAATCTCGCGCCACCTCTGCGCGTATTCTTTGAATGTCTCCTTATCTTTCTGAGCCATTGCCTAAAGCTGATCACGATCAGGAGCCATATCCACATTATACTTGTATTGCTTTACAAAAGCCTCACCCAAGTCTTCGAAAGTGCGAATTCGAGTACTGTCGAGTCCCATATACCATTTCAAGGTTGCACCAGACAAACTATCTTGAAAGTAGTGAATGAGAAGCTGATTATTATCATTCTTAGTCAACATCTTACGAGCATACATAGTCAAGTGACTCAATGGACAAGAGTTTCCCTTATACTTTTCAAAGTCAGGGACCTTGAACTTATGTGGGATCTTCACATTAGGAACCAAGCATAACTCATGAGCGTTCTTTCCAAATAGTTCTTTACCCCTCAAAGCTTTGATCTCTTTCTGCATTTCAGCAAACTGGTCTTGAATCTCTTCCATTCTATGATAAGCACTAGCATTTTCACTTGGGGCAGTGTGGAAAATCTGTTCTTCACCAAAAGGAACAGTATGAACCACAGGAGGTGGCACAGTCATCACGGGTTGAACAGTAGGAACAAATGGAACTTCAGGAGGCGATGGTGGTGGTTGATAACCTTCAGGTACAAAGTTAATAGGCATGCCCCAGGGGAAGCCAGGAGGCATGGAGTGTTGAGGAACACAAGCAGGCGCCAAAGAGATAGGCGTAGAGACAATCTCAGAAATGACTGTCCTTTGAACAAGAGTTGAAAGTGGAGGAGGAGGAGGTTGATTCTGAGCAGCAACCATTGCTTCCATCATAGCAGGGAGTCTCTCCAAACTATCCTTCAAATTTGTCACTTCCTCACGAAGCTCACGGTTCTCTTGTTGCAACTGATCCATCTTCTTCTTCAGATTAGCCCGAGTATTATACTGGTGCGATAGCTTGGCTGAATGAAGACCAAAGGGAAACAATAAGACACCTGGAAAAGGCAAGAAACAATGCAGGATGATGCGAATGCTAATGGAAAAATACAAACGTTTCATTCAATTTTCAAGGATCTTTAAGATATAAAGCAATTGCAAACTTCACAAAGAAATAACACTTTTTTTTAAATACTGATAAATATCTCATTTTATTGAATATTATCTGTGATGTTTGCGAAAGGAAAATCTCTAAAATCCTTGAAAATCGACTGAAACAGAATGTCCATGAATGCATGAGTGCATGTATGCAGCAACCACAAACAAGATCACACAAAGCACGCGGGTCAAGGTTCAAGTCATGAGCATGGAGTCAAAGTTAAGAACCAACCCACAAAGATATGTACTAAGGGTATAACACCTGCCGAACAAGGTTCTAAAGAAGTTCCCAGAGTCTACAACCCATCTTTCGGATATTATCGATTTCCCAACTTTCTTGGTAGTCAATAATATTCTAAAGAGAGTCTCGTCTGAGTGTGGTATCGCGTAACAACTGATTCAAGTCTGCACCTGAATAGCCACCGCACCACGTCCTAATAAGGCCAACATGGGTTAAGGGTTCTAAAGTCCTCAGCTTCGGGTCCTCGGATCAAGAAGCATAATGGGTTTGCCATTTCTGGTCTGCCATTACTACCTCTTGGGAAGAGTGCCTCAACTGAGTCCTCGGGAATGGTCGCCAGAGTCGACAGCTCTCTAGGTTACATTCTATCGTCTGCACCAATGCGCAGGATAGAACATTACCAAAGAAAACCTCGTCTGGATGTGGAACTTTCGTGTATACTAAGTCTGGCCAAATGCCACACAAGTCACACTACTTTCCACCCTAGGCCTAGGTGTATACTCAAGCCTGGGTATTGGGCTTTTCTCACCACACAGATCACCAAGCACCCTGACAGAACAATCAATAACAAACAAATCAGATAAAAAGCGACAAATAAATCAAAGTAGGCTAAACCCCTCAAGGGAGATTTTCCCCAGTAGAGTCGCCACTTTTCTGTAGCGGTAAAAATTGTGAGTATAAGCTATTGATTAACTTAACTCAAGGAAAATAAGAGTCGCCACCACACTTTTATTTTATCCACGAAGGGAAAGGAAAAAAGAGCGAACAAAACCTAAGGAGTTCTAAAAAACAAGAAAAAACAGAGAATGGGTAAGGGGGGTTGGTTACGCAATGAGAAGGTGTAGAATATTCCACATGTGATCAAAATGGTGAAAATTGGTGCCAATTGCTGCAGAATTTGAATTTGGCACATTTTTTCAAAAATTGTACGTGTTAATCGATTAACCACTTCACAGTGCAATTAGGTTAATCGATTAACACAGTGAAAAAATGAGAAAAAATGGCTTTTTGATGTGTTGTCTTGGCTCTGGCTCGATTTTCTTGCTTGTCAAAGAAGGCATGGAAATAAACACATGAACCTTAAAGTCCCTTGAATAATAATCAATTAAATCTTGGAAACTCTTGATCAGATAGTTTTTGAATTAATCGCAGATCAACTTTGACTTTATTCAGATGAAATCCATTCGAGCTGAGGGACTGGTTTTTGGTATTTTTAACTTGTTCTTCCCCTGAAAATGTTAGTGAAAGAAAACAAAATATTTTTGGATTTTGATTAAAGGTTAGTAAACATAAACAATTAAACAATAAAACAACTAACAAACACACACAAACCCAAAGATCCCTGCAAGGCACAATCCTATAGAAGAGGGAACCAATGTGTGATCCTGTTTGTATGAATGCGCATGAAAAGCAAAGAATCTTAGGGGCAAAAATTAGGGTATTACACAAGTGTTCAAAATATCAATCTTATTTGTCATATTTCATTAAACCATTTGCTTTAGAAACCCATTGCATTCAAACCTTTTTCTAATGTATTTTTCAATTTTTAATATTGGTTAACCGATTAACCGTTTGATAGTTCAAAACTTTTAATCGATTAATCATTAAAATCTTTGAATTTTTTGTACGTTGGAAGTGGTTAACCGATTAACCATTTGCTAGTGTAAATGTGTTAATCGATTAACACTGAAACAGTATGTAAAAATACTTTGTTTTTTTAGCAGAATGATTTTCAAACTTGGCTTTTTGAAGCATGGTGTCATTTCAATAATCACACTCATTTGAAGAGTTGTCTTATGCCTATATAAAATCATTTAATTTTAGAATTTCACTCACCTCCTCTTGCAAATTTCATACATTAAAAAATCTCTCTTCATCTTTCAATAATTTCTCTAAGTGTTCAAAACCAAATTTTTAAAGTGAAACTTTCTGCACTCAACCTTCATAGAAAAAGCATTATAAATTTCATTTCATATAGCATTGAGCACTTGTGTATCTTTGATAATTTGCTTGTTCAAATGAAAAGATCAATCTTAGATTGATATTGTAATCTTCATATCAAATACTTGTAAAAATTTAGAATTATTGTATCATATCTTATTTTTCCAGGATTGTTGGATATTAGATTGTGAGGTTATTTTCCTTGTTGTCCAGGTTATTGGAAACAAGATGTCCGTATTGAGAGGATTGTTCTCATTTGGACTTAGTGAAAAATCCAAAAGGTTGTTTTGGTGTGGCTTGCTAGTGTCTGTATAGAAAGGCTAGGAAGAGTCTTGTCTAGAGTCCTAACAATATTAAAAATATCTTTCATGTTGAAAGGGGACTAGAGTACTCTCGGACTGTGAGGGGAACCAGGATATATCCTTGTGTCGTTTACTTTCCGCATTTACGATTTTTCATCACATAGTAATCAATTAGGAAAGTAAAACATAAAACCGTAAAAAATTCGAAAAAAATTCTAAGCAACTAATTCAACCCCGCCCCCCCCTCCCCCCTCTTAGGTGCAATATCTACTTACAGACACTTGTATGTTTTTGAAAATGTTCTACAATATCTCAAGGCCAAATTTGGTCAATAATCGATTATAGATCATATTGATTATGGATTGAAATCCCCAACAATGAATTAAGAAGCATTCTAATCAATTATGCTTCTGATCCAGCACATACTTTCTTAATTTTTTAGGACATAATCGACTAGAGCCACAGTCTAATTAATTATAATGCTTATCCAGCCTGAAAATGTTTCCTTTCTTGGTCGATTTTTTAAATATATAAAGAGGATGTGTGTTCACTTCAAAACACACAAGAAATATGAATATTACTCTTTCTTTTACTCTCATTGTCTTCTTAAAAATTTCCTTCACTTAAAACTATGTTAGTCTTGAGTGACTAAAACACTTTAGTAAGAGTTATTCTTGTGTAAATTATTTATTAGTATGCTTGAGTTGTAATTGCAAACCAATAAAGTGTTATTCTTTTGTAATTCTAATATGAGTATAAATGTTGCAAGATGAACCAAGGTAAAAGCTTTGTGTAAGAAGGTTGTGGGTTAATCATATGATAAAAGCTCCATTGTTAGTGGAACTTTCAAGAAAAATTCATGATGAATAGAGTAGGTCGTGTAGTTTAAGGACGAACCAATATAATTTGTGATATGTTTTTTCCTTTCCCTAATCTCTTTATATTTTAGTTATTCATTCTTCTGCGCTTAATTACTACTTCATATATTTTCTTAAAATCAATCAAGTAAAATTAACATTTTCCTTAAAGTTTTAAAAATCTTTTTTAATCATAATTCATCCCTGCTATTGCGTTTGAAATTACTTGGTCTAAGTGGCATGAGAGCCTAAAGGCTAATTGTCTCAGGAGGTAGGATAATCTCAAATGATTCATTAAACAAACCAACATCTTTCAATAGTGAAGGGTATGCTTATTGGAAAGAAAAACTGAAAAGTTTTGTTGAATGAATGGATAGTGATATTTGATATTTGGTCAAAAATAGCTTATTTGTTCCCACTCATCGAATTAACGATGTAGTAGAAATCAAACCAAGAAATCTATGGATCAAAGAGGATAAAGAAAAAAGGAACTACATTTTGAAAGCTTAAATTATCTACACTATTGTGTTAGGCATGCATGACTTTTTACGTGTCTCACACTATAATCTGCTAAAGAAATGTGAGACACCCTTTATGTTATCCTAGAAGGAACTGTGAGGTTTGGATCGAACTCTAGTTTTAAGCATGAGGTCGAAGTCCGTTCGTATACTGCTGTCGAAGTGTTATACTGTCGAAATAATACATGTTGTAGTCGAAGGTTGTTCTAACATGTATTAGTTAATATTGCTAGGGTTGTTAGCATATTGAATTGGGCCTTGTGTTAAGGATCCAATTGTTTAAGTTAGCTTGTACCCTAAGTTAACTTGTAATGGGTATTTTGTTAAAAGCCCATTAGTTTAGTGTGCTAGGTTTTATTATAAATAGCATGCTAGTCTCTCATTCTAGAGTGTGACAAAACCTAGAAAGAGTGAGAGTGGTTAGTTTGTCATTCTTGTATACTTGTAATCCTTGTTTTAAGGAGAAAGGAAAGAATAACAGTTTTATAACCAATCCTTGTTGTTTACTCTTGTTATCTTTGTTAACCCTAACCCTTGTGAGTTCTTTGATCATAAAGAAACCATAAATACTTTGTTTCAAGGTATCCGATTCACAACAAATTGGTGCGGTGAGCGTGGAGAAGATGCCTTCAACAAAGTATGAGATCGAGAAGTTCACCGGAGTGAACGACTTCGGTCTGTGGCGCTTGAAGATGAAAGCCCTACTGGTTCAGCAGGGTTGTTTGGAAGCGTTGAAGGGAATGGCAGCCATGGATACCGCGTTAACGGAAAAAGAAAAGACTACCATGATCGAGAAAGCACACAGTGCAATATTGTTGAGCCTTGGTGATAAGGTTCTTCGACAAGTATCAAAGGAGACGACGGCATCAGGGTTATGGGTGAAGCTTGAAAGCTTATACATGACCAAATCTTTGGTGAATCGACTCTACCTGAAACAAGCCTTGTATTCGTTCAAGATGAGTGAATACAAAGCTTTGGCTGAGCAGTTGGATATGTTCAACAAGCTGATTCTTGATCTTGAAAATATCGATGTGAAGATCGATGACGAAGATCAAGCACTATTGTTGTTGTGCGCTTTGCCTAGAACACATGCTCACTTCAAAGAAACTCTCTTGTATGGAAGGGAGTCCCTGACCTTTGAAGAAGTTCAATCAGCCTTGTACTCTAAGGACCTGAACGAACGAAAGGAGCATAAACCTTCGACGGTTGGTGAAGGTTTGGCAGTTAAGGGAAAATTCTTGCGAAAGGATGTTAGGTTCGACAAGAAGAAAGGTAAAAGTCAGCAGAAGTCTTCTAGTGGTGAAACAACTGGTTTTCGATGCTATCACTGTAAGAAGGAGGGTCACACAAGAAAGGTGTGCCCTGAACGCCTGAAAGATCATGGAGGTAAGGATAATGGCAACGCAGCCATTGTTCAAGATGACTTCGACTCATCTGATGTTCTTGTAGTTTCAAGCGGCGACTCAAGAAAAGAGTGGATTATGGATTCAGGATGCACTTGCCACATGAATCCAAACAGAGAATTGTTCGAAGAGCTATGTGATCAAGATGGTGGATCGGTGCTGCTGGGAAACAACAAATCCTGCAAAATTGCAGGTATTGGATCTGTGAGATTCAAGCTCCATGATGAGTCAATAAGGTTATTGACTGAAGTCAGGTATGTACCTGACTTAAAGAGAAATTTAATTTCTCTTGGTGAATTCGACAGGAAGGGATACGTTTTCCAAGGAGAGAAAAGTATCCTAAGAGTCATGAAGGGGTCGAAGGAAGTCTTGAGAGGCATGAAGAAACAAGGCTTGTATACCCTTGAGGCTGAGGTTGTAAGTGGTTCGACAAATATTGTATCCACGAAACCTGTGTCGAAGACACATTTATGGCACATGAGATTGGGCCATGTCAGCGAAAGAGGCCTAGTCGAATTGGGGAAGCAGAACCTGCTAGGTGGTGACAAAGTCGAAAAGTTGGAGTTTTGTGAATCTTGTGTATTTGGTAAATCCTGTAGGGCGAAGTTCAACAAAGGCAAGCAAATAACACATGGATCCCTTGATTACATTCATGCTGATCTTTGGGGGCCTGCAAGGAATCCTTCACACTCAGGTGCAAGGTATTTTCTATCCATTGTTGATGACTATTCCAGAAAGCTATGGGTATTCATTCAGAAGACGAAGGATGAAACTTTTGAGAACTTCAAAAGTTGGAAAATTCTGGTCGAAACTCAAACTGGCAGAAAGGTTAAGAGGTTGAGAACCGACAATGGCCTTGAGTTCTGCAACCAAGCGTTCGACAATTACTGTGTTGAGTCTGGGATTGCAAGGCATAAGACTGTAGCAGGTACTTCTCAACAAAATGGCTTAGCTGAGAGATTCAATCGAACAATCCTTGAAAGGGTTAGATGCATGTTGGTTAGTGCTGGATTGAAGAAGGTGTTTTGGGCTGAAGCTGTTTCGACAGCTGCATATCTAATAAATAGATGTCCTTCGACTGCATTAGATATGAAGACACCTGAAGAAGTTTGGTCAGGAAATCCACCTAGTCTCGACAGACTGAGAGTATTTGGCTGTGTGGCCTATGCTCACATTAGGCAAGACAAGGTCGAACCTAGAGCTCTGAAGTGCATGTTCATGGGATACCCTGAAGGAGTCAAAGCTTATAGGCTATGGTGCCTAGAGCCAGGTCACAGGAGGTGTATCACCAGTTAAGATGTAGTTTTTAATGAAGCTGAGATGGCTTTCAATAAAATTGATGTTGCTGACGAAGAGCTGGAACAGGGAGAGATTCCTGTTGAGGTGGAGCATGTTGATGCTGAAGTGCGTACCCCTGATGAAGTCGAAGACGAAATAGAAGATGTTGTCGAAGATGAGGAGACTGATAATGACTACCTGTTAGCAAGAGACAGGTCGAGAAGAGTCATCAAGCCACCTCAGAGACTTGGGTATGCAGATCTTATAGCCTATGCCTTAATCTCTGCAAGTGAGGTTCTCGACGAAGAACCTAGAGACTATAAGGAAGTTATGAGGAGTTGAAAGAAGACTGAATGGCTGAAGGCCATGGATGATGAGATGAAATCTCTTCATGACAACGACACATGGGAACTGATCAAGAAACCTGCTGGAGCCAGGTTAGTCAGCTGTAAATGGATTTTCAAAGTCAAGGAAGGAATCAGAGGAGTGGCGTCGAAAAGATACAAGGCAAGGTTGGTTGCTAGGGGAATCACTCAGAAAGAAGGTGTCGACTTCAATGATGTGTTCTCGCCTGTTGTAAAGCATAGATCCATTTGAATGTTGTTAGCCATGGTGGCACAATTAGATCTTGAATTGGAACAGATGGATGTGAAGACTGCGTTCTTGTATGATGATCTAGATGAAATAATCCTGATGAGGCAACCTGAAGGGTATGTCGAAAAGGGGAAGGAAGTTTATGTGTGCAAGCTGAAGAGATCTCTATATGGACTGAAACAATCTCCTCGACAGTGGAATAGGAGATTCGATAAGTTCATGGCACGCATAAGTTTCATCAGAAGTCAGTTCGACCACTGTGTTTACTTCAGATTTCGACCTGGTAATTCATTTGTTATTTTGTTGCTTTATGTGGATGATATTCTAATAGCAAGTAACAATGTCGAAGAGGTAAGGAGGGTGAAGGCTGAACTCAGTAAGGAGTTCAAAATGAAGGATCTGGGAGCTGCGTCCAGGATTCTTGGGATTGACATCCGAAGAGATAGAAAGCAGTCGAAATTATGCTTATCTCAAGAGGCATACCTACGGAAGATTCTCGAAAAGTATGGTATGTCGAATTCAAAGCCTGTTGTAACTCCGACAAACCATCAATTCAAGCTGAGTATAGATCAGTGTCCCAGTACTGATGTCGAAAGAACTTATATGAATAGCATTCCATATGCTAATATAGTTGGTTCTTTGATGTATGTTATGGTCTGTACTAGACCCGACATAGCATATGCAGTAAGTCTTGTAAGCAGGTACATGTCGAATCCTGGAAAGGCTCACTGGCAAGCATTGAAGTGGATTTTAAGGTACATAAATGGGTCTCTGAATAGAGTCTTAATTTATGGTGGAGCCTTGGGTGAATATAGTAAAGCAGAAATCGAAGGATATGTCGACTCTGACTATGCAGGATGTATGGATACCAGAAAATCTATCTATGGATATGTGTTCACTATGTTTGGGACAACAATCAGTTGGAAAGCAACACTTCAGAAGATGGTTGCTTTATTAATCACTGAAGCGGAATATATTGCTTTAACTGAAGCTGTGAAGGAAGCATTGTGGCTTGAAGGTTTTGCAAAGGAGCTTAAACTTCAAGGTCCAGTTATCACTGTTAAATGTGATAGTCAAAGTGCAATACACCTGTCGAAGAACTCGGCCTATCATGAGCAGACCAAGCACATTGATGTGAGGCTGCATTTCTTCAGAGGGGTAATCGAGCGTGGAGAAGTCCAAGTGCTGAAGATTTCGACAAATCATAACGCTGCTGATATGATAACCAAGACGTTGTCAAGTTGCAAGTTTTTTCACTGTATGCAGTTGATAAAGCTGCATGAAGAAAGCTAGTATGTTCCTTGATGGTAGAGTTAGATCCAAGGTGGAGATTTGTGAGGTTTGGATCGAACTCTAGTTTTAAGCATGAGGTCGAAGTCCGTTCGCATGCTGCTGTCGAAGTGTTATACTGTCGAAATAATACATGTTGTAGTCGAAAGTTGTTCTAACACGTATTAGTTAATATTGCTAGGGTTGTTAGCATATTGAATGCCTTGTGTTAAGGATCCAATTGTTTAAGTTTGCTTGTACCCTAAGTTAACTTGTAATGGGTATTTTGTTAAAAGCTCATTAGTTTAGTGTGCTAGGTTTTATTATAAATAGCATGCTAGTCTCTCATTCTAGAGTGTGACAAAACCTAGAAAGAGTGAGAGTGGTTAGTTTGTTATTCTTGTATACTTGTAATCCTTGTTTTAAGGAGAAAGAAAAGAATAACAGTTTTATAACCAATCCTTGTTGTTTACTCTTGTTTTCTTTGTTAACCCTAACCCTTGTGAGTTCTTTGATCATAAAAAAACCGTAAATACTTTGTTTCAAGGTATCCGATTCACAACAGGAACAACTGAGGTAAAAACAACTAGAATGAATACATTAACTCATGAGTAAAAATGGTTTAGAATGAAGCCTATAGAAAATACTTTAGACATGGAAAAACAATTTATTTATACTGTTAATCATTATGAACTCTAGGTAAAAGAATTAAAATGAGGATTTAATTAACAAAATTCTTAGATGTTTAAACAATAATTGGCAACCTAAAGTCATTGTGCTTTATGAATCTAAAGACTTGTCTTCGATGAATTTGTCTACTCTGTTTGATAAAACAACTTGCTGAAAGCTAAAAAGGCGACAAGAAAAATAAAATTTTTGCATTGAAAGCTACAAACATCAAATACATGAACACAAATGATGAAAAATATCAAAATAAAAGTGATATAAACATCAATATCCTATTTCTCAATTTCAAAAAAATTCTAAGGCACGAAAAAATACCTACAAAATTTTAGAAGAAAAGTAAAGAAAGATCATCCTTTATTTCAACTAGAGCGTAAATAAATATCACATAAAAATTGAAATGTTAGCAGAATCAAAGGAAATATAAAAGATACAAAAGATCACAAAAAATTTAGAGAGAACTTAAATTACATGAGATGAAAACAACATGGATGTCTCTGAAATAAAAAAGGAAGAAATCCACGTAAACCATGAAAAAAATGAGATAAAAATCTAACTTATGAATTTACTTATAATGAGTTCTTTCGTATTTGTAAAAAGTTATGAGTCAAATAAATTAACAGAAAATGTTTCTATCTCTAAAACAACTATATGATCTCTCCAAAACGAAAATAAAAATTTAATAGAAAAAATAAATCATCTAAGAAAAACAATCTCGTTTAATTCCCAACTATCTCTCTCTATTCCTTCTTCTTCGAATATTTTGAAAACTCTATTGAGTGTGCAAAATGTAAAGTTGTAAAAAACAAAATCAAATATTTGCATATCATACTTAATACATTTATCAAAAGAATAGACAATTTAAACCTCATTTCAAGTAAGCAAAAAGAGCGTATAATAAAATTGTGTTTGGTTTAAGATATCATTGTAAAATTAAAATATTAAATTCTTTAAAATGTCTTGTCCTGCAAATAAAACATATAATTGTCATATGCATGATAAAAATAAAGATATTTATTTATCTTATTTTATAAAACAAAAGTATGATTCTAATATGAAACGTAATTCTAATTCTACATCTCACACTTTAAAAAATAACAGAGATAAAAAAAAAAACTTAAGTTGTGATAAAAATATGACTTAATGGAGACTTTCAACATTATAATTACAACAATTTATTAAAAAACGACTTATAAGAGACTTTCAACATTATAATTACAACAATTTATTAAAAAAAAGATTGACCGATTGAATTGTCATTATTATTTTTTTTATGGTTGAAAATAGGAATAATCATTACTCAGAAAGCAACGACAAGACGTATATTGACTTGCTTGTCTTCTCCATCTATAGAAAAATGGTATCTTACAAAACCATGCATACAAAAAAATATAGCTTTAATTGCAATTTTGGTCATTTTATTTTGATTTTTTTACAGTTTCAGACCTTCTATTTTGGTTTTAAGCAGTTTTGGTCTCCCATTCTAATTTTGACCAAATTGTTCATGTACGATTGTCTACTATTTATGTACGGTCATGCACTGTTCATGTACGGACAAAATGAACAATACATGACCGTACATAAACAGTTGGGTCAAAATTGAGATGAGGGACCAAAACTGCTTAAAAACAAAATAGGAGAACTAAAATTGCGAAAAAACCAAAATAAAGGAACCAAAATTACAATTAAACCAAAAATATAAATTTATAACCCTAGAGTGTAATCAAGAAGAAAACCAGCTAGCATGGATGCGATAAAACAACCACCTGACAGTGACACCATACATTGTACCAAAGTGTTTTCTGTAACTATTACTAATAACTTATCTGCAGGGTTTTTATGGTGGGGTACTATGAGGTACTCCCTCTGTCCCAAAATAAGAGTCTTTTTAGCACAAAAATTTTGTCCCAAAATAAGAGTCTTTTTATGTTTTCAAGATAATAATAATTGATTTTTACCAATTTTACCCCTAATAAATATTATCTACACAACTTTCAAGATATCATATCACATTACACCTTTATGACAACCAATAGTAACTAAGGACATTTTTGTAAAATTGTTACATTTAATTCTTCAATCATTACTTTTCTTAATCTATGTACAATAACCTTAAAAGACTTTCATTTTGGGACGGAGGGTGTATATGACAGTGGGAAAGAGGAAACGAAACTATATATAATCATGACAAATAAATTAATGATGTACTGGAAATCTTAGCCAAATATATGCATTTTGCACATGTTTATATGTGAAGTCGGAAAATATGTAAAGTCCCTTTGCCTAGCTATTAAATATTGTTGTTTCTTATTTGTTTGCTCCCCATTGTAATTTAAGATATTCGGTGCAATAATGAGACATGTGAATATAGTGAAATTTTACTTATATAAAAGACATTTGTTTATATCAAGTATTGCATATATATATATATATATATATATATATATATATATATATATATTGTTTTTCAATAAGAAACAACAATATTTAATAGCTAGGCAAAGGGACTTTACATATAAACAACAATAATGATATAAACAATTTTCTTGGAATTGAAAGAGGATAAAACAGAAGAATGGTTTTCGAGGAAGCTTTACGATTGGATCAAAATGCCTTTGGATTCCAACAGCTAATTGGGGTAATGGTGTGTTGGTGGTGGAACATGATATGTTCTGCTATAGTCTTTTAGTGCAGCTAGTTTCTTTTGCTGGTCTTGTGTGGGGAATGTGAATATTGGAGGCCTGTAGTTTTATCAGGCTCAATGTAATTGTGTTGAATTCATTTTATAATGGAAAAGTTTCTGAGTATTAAAAAAACAATTACAATGTAATACAACAATTTTTTTTCAATAAGCAAGGATTATTATTAATGCGAGAACAATGGGTTCTCGAAACCGCTTACAGAAAAACCGAAGCCACAACAACGTTCGGAAAAAAGAAAATTACAACCCAATTACCCTTAGGATAAATAGAACAAGGGAAACTTGCTAAATTCATAAAAGCCGTAATTGGTCCGAGTAATTTTCCCGATGTGAGACCATCTCCAAACTAAAGCTTTGATCTCCCAAACCAAATCCAAAACGTTCCAATTGACATTTCTAAAAATAATACCATTTCTTAAAGACCATAAGCTCCACATGGTAGCCAACCAAATACTACCTTCTCTCCCCTTCCTCACCCCTTTCTTCTTACAAAAGAGAGACCACTTAAGAAAGCTATGCTTAATATTAGAAGCGACAAAATTCTCAAATCCAATCCAATTTGCCATCTCCTTCCAAACCAAAACCGCCACAGAACATTTCGAAAAAATATGAGGGACCGATTCTACAAAATTAGAGCACAAAACACAATTCAACCCACTACTCGGGTACGAACAACCGCGTCTAGAAAGGGAGTCTTTAGTAGGAAGCCTATCAATGAAACACCTCCACCCAAAAGCCTTAATTTTTTGAGGCACTACTATCTTCCATAATAAAGGGAACACCTCATCATGGATATTACTAGGACCCAAAGGAGTCCTAAGCCGACACAAAAGCTCATAAAAACTTCTAACCGAATATCCGTCGGTAAAATTAGGAACCCAACAAACCAAATCATTGCCACCCGACATCGGACCAGCCTGCTCCACAAAGGAAAGCAGCTGCTGCCGAGAGGAATCCATAGGAGCAGTACCACGATGCTGCTGAAAATTACCCCCGGAAATGGACGCAGCACCCTGCTGCACTCTCTCAGGAGGACGGGCCAAAAACAAATCACCAGCATGGGAAACGGAATCCAGTTGCACATGCGGAGAAAGATTAGAGTTCAGGACGTCCTGCTGAACGTTTCCCATAAGGTGAGAAGAGGAAACCAGCGAAACTCCATCATCATTCAGCCCCTGCTGGAGACCGTCCAAACACATAGCAGAAACAAATTGCAAAGCTACAACAGCTCCAGACGCAGGAACAGCAGCCTGCCTCGCAATCAACCGACGACCAAAAACAGGAATAACTGCACCAAACCCAAAATCGCCCCATCTCCACCTGTCATGAAACCAAGCTCCCATGCAAGCAACACTCACATGTTTAAGTTTAGATTCAAGAAAAAGATTAGGAAATTTATCCTTAAAACACAAATCACCAATCCACTTAGAGAACCAAAACGACGTAGAAAAGTCGTTTCCAATATTAAATCTCTAATTGGAGACAAATAGATTATCCGAAATTCCTTTGTCCAAATTAGGAATGTCTCTCCACCAAAAAGATTCTTTCGCTCCCGAACACTTAGTCGCACCCGCTCCGACCACCTTCAAATTGATATCACAATAGCGAGCCTTAAGAACTTTATACCAAAGGGCATCCGATTCCACAAGAATTCTCCATCTCCATTTGTTCAAAAGAGCCACATTTAGATCATCTACCCTCCTTAAACCGAGTCCTCCTTTATCACAAGGAAGACAAACCTCCTTCCAACTAACCCAATGAATTTTCCTCTTGTCCTCCGAACCACCCCAAAGAAAACGACTTTGTAATCTCGTAATTTCACGGATAATTTTCGCCGGAGCTTTATAAAAAGAGAGGGTGAAAATAGAAAGACTAGAAAGGACCGATTTTAACAAAGTTAACCTTCCTCCCAAACTAAGACACCGATTCTTCCAACCAAAAAGCCTCCTTCTTAATTTTGAAAGCAAATCCGACCAAATGGCGCCACGACAAGATTCCCAACCAATAGGAATACCAAGAAAGACAAACTTATTATCCTCCTTCCTACAAGAAAGAAAAGAAGAGGCCATATCCAAAAAACGGGGACAAATATTAATACCAATAATTTTACTTTTATGAAAATTAATACCTAAACCGGAAACAATCTCGAAACCCCTCAAAACCGATTTGATCGCCCAAATATGATTCCAACTCCCATCACCAACCAATAAAGTGTCATCCGCAAATTGAAGAATGTCAACAAAACAACCTCCGTTAAATTTGAAACCCACAAAATCTCCGTTCTCCACCGCCTTGTTCACTAAAGCCCTTAATCCCTCCGCTACGATTGCAAACAAAAAAAGAGAGAGAGGATCCCCTTGCCTCAAACCCCTTTCCACCACAAATTCTTTTGTCGGACTACGATTGACAAGAACCGACATCTTACTCGAAAAAATTAAAGCCTCCATCCATCTCATCCATACCTCCCCAAAACCCATCTTTCTCAACATAAATTTGAGGAAATCCCAACTAACCTTATCGTAGGCCTTTTCGAAATCGACTTTGAATAACAAACAACCTCTTCCTTCTTTTCTAGCATGATCCACCAATTCATTTGCCACTAACACCCCGTCTAACAATTGCCTACCCGGAACGAAAGCACTTTGACAATTAGAGATAACCGAACTTAACACCACCTTGAGTCTAGCCGCCAAGATCCTCAAAAGAATCTTATACACACACCCCACCAAACAAATTGGCCTATAACCATCCAACTTCAAAGGGTTGGGAGACTTGGGAACCAATGTCAAAAAAGAAGAGGTAATAGCTTTGGATAAAATAGCTTCCGAATGAAAGCTAAAAAAACATTCTAAGAAGTCCTCTTTCATAAAGTTCCAACAATGCTTAATAAAATCCAAGGAATATCCATCCGGGCCCGGACTCTTATCTCCACCACAACTCCACACCGCCTCCTTAATCTCCTCTTCCGTAAAAGGCACTTCAAGAAGAGATCTATCCCCCTCGCTAATACACTTGAAAGAAATGCCCTCCAAAATAGGCCTCATCTTATCCGGTTCAATAAATTTAGAGGCAAAATGATCACGAACAAACTCCTTGACCTCCTCCACCTTTTCAACCAAACCATTATCCCCCCTCTATCGGCCCAATAAAACAATTCCTTCTTCTTTCTTTCAAGACCCTATGGAAAAACTTAGTATTAGAGTCCTTATCATTCAACCACTTTAACCTCGATTTTTGGATAAGCATATTTTCCTAATCTTAAGGTTCAACCAAAACTTACTACTAGCCGCCTTCTTTCTCCTCAAGAATTCCTCCCCCAAGAGATCACCCGACACCCCTTCCTCATCATCACCTTCATTCAACTCTCTAACCCCCTCCTCCATATCTAGATCAATTTTCCCGAAAATGTTGTAATTCCACCATTTTAGCCTCCCTTTTAAGATACGAAGTTTTTCTTTGAGGACGAAATCTCTCCTACCTTCCACCACAATCTTCCTCCACTCCACCTCGACAAAAGGAACAAAATCTTTATTAGAGAACCACTCATTATTGACTCTAAAAGGCTTCGGCCCACAATCCGCAAAATCCGACAGCAACCAAACCGGGCAATGGTCCGAAATATCTCTTGGGCCAATAACTTGACCGATTAAATTCCACTCCCCAATAATGCCGTCCGACACTAAGAAACGGTCGATCCTACTTTTAGCCATGCTATCTCCACCATACCGGGAAAACTTCTTCCCTTTACAAGGAAGATCAACCAAATTGGTCTCCAAAATAAAATCCTCGAATTCTATACTTTCTGACCCCGAACCGAAAGCGGTTCTACCTCTTCGTTCACGAGAATTTTTCACTGCATTGAAGTCTCCACCTAACAACCATTCACCGTCCGAGTGTCTACTCTGGAGATCCAATAAATTCTTCCAAAGAATTCTTTTTGAACCAATCGTACAAGGGGAATAGATATTAACAATGTAATACACTTTATTCTTCCAAAGAACCTTAATACCCAAGTAACCCGATCCCCTAAAACTACATAAAACATCCAACACCCCCCACCTTCCAAAGAATAATCATGCCCCCGGACAGCCCAACTGAGTTAGTATAAGAAAAATCCACCTCTTCCTTACCCCAAAAACTCTTAGCAACTCCTTCCGTCATACTTTGGATTTTTGTCACTTGAATTAAAAAAAACAGCCGCCTTCCCTTTAGAAATAATTTGAGAAATTCTTCTTCTTTTGATCCTACTAGCACCCCCCCTAATATTCATAGATCCCACAATCATTAAAACAACTTCATTTTCTCCTTCCCTCCTACCAATAAGTTTTTGCCACCAATTTCCAAATCATCCAAAATTTTGGGATAATTCTTATTAGGATCACCCTTCGACACACCTAAATTATTCAAAGATCTCCATAATTTCCCACCAATATTAGAATAAAGGTTCCCTAACATTCTTTGGTTGCACCTCTCAATGTTTGAAATGGACGACTCGTCTCTATGATATCTCTAATCTTTCACCGAATCCACCGTATTGAAAGAAGATCGAGACTCATACATACCCTCCCTAGCTCTTGCGCCTGAACTAACCCCCTTAAGTTTAGCAACCTTTGAATTTTTATTTTTCTTTCTTTTACTAAAAGGGGGCCCACCAGCATCATATAAGTGTTTGAGTTTAAGACTTTTCAGTAACTTTTTCCTCCTATACCCCTTTCTTTTATCCCCCTCAGATGTCCCACTTTTGAGAAGATTATCCTTAATTCCTGATTATGGTCCCACCGTATCACTTCCCAACGTACAAGCAACAAAGGAATTGGCAGAATCTGCTGAAGGTACACACTCCCCAAGACACTCCAATTGTTCAATAGTGAAATTCTGGTATCAGACGTGTGATGTTAAGGTGTGATGTCACAACAACACACTCTGCACAATGGACAGCAATAACAGTAAAATAACACCAAGAATTGTTGACCCAGTTCGGTTACAACCAACCTACTCTGGGGGCTACCAAGCCAGGGATGGAATTCACTACTTGTAGATATAATTTACAGACTCAACAACCCATTGACAATATCCTAAACTTATACTCTACTAATGACTTCCTACCTAAGAAACCACTTAGGTATGAGAACACCACTCAATCCCTTACAAACACTCAAAGAACCCACTTTTAGTACCCTTGATCTTACTTCACAGCTTCGATCAATTCAAACAACTCTCTTTGCTTCACAGCTTTAGAGAGGACAGATCACCAATTCACCCTTGAATGGTTTACTCACGATTCGTACAAATATCTAAGACACTCAGCCTCTGCTCTTGATCTTCAATCTGTACTTTTTCCTTTGGTCTTGTGCGCTTTATATAGCTCCTGAATTGGGCTTGGACTTGTCACAATATTTGATCAGATTTGTTAATTAAAACTGAATCTTCAATACCGATTTTATCCCCAAAATCTTTTTAAATCTTCAACCTTTTAATTCTCCAACAGATTTGCAATCAAATCTCCCATGTAACAGAAAATATCTATCCCAAGATATTCTCATCCAATGAGTTAACCACTCTCCACAATTCCAGCTAATACGCGTGCCCTAATAACATAACCTGCTGTTATTATAATTCTGCAGGTCTGATGTTACAACATCACCTGTGTGACATCAGACATCCAACTTCAGCACTTAACTACTTAACACAGCCCAGTGTTAAGACTTCAATGTTACAACATCAGCACCTTGACATCAACATTGAATAACCTTTGTTTTACCAAAATTCCAGCCAATCCAGGAACTATCAATCTCCCCCTTTGGATAATTTTGGCTAAAACAATCTCTGCACTCTGCAAACAACTTCTGCACTCTGCACCTTCAGAGATTTCAGCAGCGGAATAATCTTCAATCAATTTGCAACTCATTAGCAGCAGTTTGATAATCTTCAAAGTCTTCACCACTTGTTCTGCTGCAGCACCATCTTCATTATTGACAACAGCCAATTGGTGCTCCTCCTCTAAAAACATGAACCAGCATCACAGTTGTTCAGTAGCTCACAATGTGTAGATTTACTCCCCCTAGATGTCTGCTTGGCTGCACTCTCCACATGTCATGATATCTTCAAGACTCCCCCTTAATAACTGTATCACCACTTTTCAACTAAACACCTTTTAGCAGCATCAATCTATCTCCCCCTTAATTTCTGCATCACATTAGCAGCATATGGCACTAATCCTCTTAACTATCTTGGCTAACTTCTCCCCCTTTTTAGCCATAATTAGGCAAGCTTCTATAAGAAGCCCTATTAACTATAGTCAGTATACCCTTGCTCTCATTGTTAGCCTCTCAGTTAGTAAACAGGCAAAACAAATCATAGAAGGAAACTAAAAGCATAAACAGTGCATAAAACAGCACAATATTCAAGTTACAAAACCAAGCACTATAAGTGCTAAAACAAATAAAGCTAACCCTACTGAAATAGAAGGCAATCATTAAAAGCTTGAATCTTCTGAGCTGAGATCATCATTATCGTCTTCATCAACAGCATCCTTCCTTGTTTTGACAGCTTCACCTCCCTTTGTTGCCAATCTCAGAGTCATGACAAGTGTTTCAAATTTTTGTTTCCTTTCAGTACTAACTCTTATGACTTCATCTAACTCCTTGCAAGCCTCCTCTAGTTCTGCAATCACCCCAGTCTTGGCTGGTGACTGTTGTGATGTTGAAGCAGATGTCTTGACATTGTTAGGAACATGTTTCAACTTGTAATGAAGTAACAAGGCAGGCTTCCTTTTGCATACTACATCTGAATACTGTAGAATTCCAGGATGTTGAGACACGATAATCCCACAAATGAGAGAGGGAAAAGCAATGTGCATCTTCACAGCATTTGTAGCAACATGCTTAATAGTATGATCATAGATGTAGGAGCCATAGTCAATTCTTTGCTTTGTCCCAACTGCATAGATTATCTTCCCCAATTCAACAGAAATTGTGGTCTTGTGACTAGTAGGAACCCAGTTGGCAATACCTATTATGTGCAGAAAAGCATATTTGACACTCAACAAACTGGCTAACAGCTTTCCTTCTACGGGCCAAAAATCTACTCGACCAGCAGTGATTTCTCTGCATATAACATTGTTGGAGACTTCAAATTCCCCATAATCTTCCTTATTTCTTCCTAAGTAGGCATTGATCATCTCAGGAGAAAACCAGACACACTTACCTCTGAGGGTAACTCTTCTGAAAGTTCGGCTCTTACTGTCATTTATCGCTTCAGGTATATTCACTATGAACTCCCTGACCAGTCTATCATAGCAATCAGCCAACCCTGACACAGTCCTTATGAGACCAGCAAGCTTAATTAGGTCAATAATTTCAGTAGATTCTAAGTTCTTTGCTACAACCTCTCTTTTCAGAGCTACCTTTCTTAGGCTCACACACTTCCACAAGGAGGCACTTCTGGCACTGTGAGATGAGGTGTTATCAGGCACTTGACTTGTAGCAGGGTTGATGTCTTGAGCATCACTCTCAGAATCTTCCTCCTCCCTGATTCTCCTCTTCTTGCCAGACCTGGCACCTTCGCTCCATGACTTGGGACAGTCTGTAGATGAAGTCCCTTTCTTATCCTTCCCTCTTCCAATTCTATCATCATCAGATGAGTCCTCAATCTCTATAACCTCAACCTGCTCCTTCCCTTTACTCCTGTGGCTTTCATTCCTAAGGGATGATGTTCTGACATCAAGACTGACATCAGTGTCATCAGGATCTTCACCGTCCGCTTCTTGACTAAGGGCCTGGCTTTGAAGATTTTTGTCCTCTCCTTGAGAGTCGACTTGTTCAGCAGGCATTTGCCTTAGAGGGACAGAAATCCCTTTCACCCGTATCCCCTTCTCAAGGATTTTGGTGGCAAGCTGTTCCAAATGCTCGTCTACATCAAACTTCTCCTCAACAGCTTGAGAGGATGATGACCTAGCTTCAGGTTTATTCACCGTTGTCGAGGGTTTAGGGTTACCTGACTCGGGAAGAGCACTGGAAATGAGTTCTTCGGAAGAAACCCCAGTTCGTACCTGCTCAGAGTTCTTGGAAGGGACATACATCGTTCCTTTGTGACAGGCTAGGTTTGGAGAAGAACCTTCTATTCTATTGAGATTTGGGGAGATGAAACGTTGCGATGAGAATGCTTTGGTAAGTCTTGATGTAGTATCAATATGGTAAGGCGCCTGATTTTGAATACTCTTTAAAGACCAATTACTAATTTTCTCCCTCCATAAAGACTTTCCTTTTGAAACATTCACATTTGAACTTGTTAACTTTGAGTGTCCTTTCAGCATCCTGATGTCATAGTCTGATGTTATGACATCAACATCATTAGTTGAATTCCCTTCAAGAGAGGTCCACTGATAGCAGTTGTCTTTGGTTCTGGCACCCTTCATAACAATCTGATTCTGCTCATCAGAAACCACACACTCATCCTTAGTGTAGTTTACCTTGTAACCTTCATCACACAACTGGCTTATGCTGATCAAATTTGCACTTAAGCCATTGACAAACATAACATTGTCAAGTTCAGGTCTACCATCACCTTGCACTTTCCCAACTCCTGCAACAACACCTTTTTCTCCATTGCCAAATATGACTTCATGAGAGGGACAAGGTCTAAGATCATCAAACATGGATCTACATCCAGACATGTGCTTGGAACACCCACTGTCAAAATACCATGTTCTTTCTTTATCACCCATGTGAGCTAATAAGCACTTCACCTTCTCCTTAGGTACCCATTGTTTAACAATTTTGGGCCTGTGCTCTCTCCATCTGTTTTGAGGCTGAGGGTATCCATGCAGCTTGTAGCAAGAGTACTGCATATGTCCAAATCTTCCACAATAATAGCATCTCACCCTTCCATCTCTGAATCTTCTGTCATGATGAGATTGCCTATGCTGCCATCCATGACGTGGTCTCCTCCTACCATAACTGCCCTGCCATCTATTCTGTTGATATCTTCTCCCATAAGACGGCTGAGAATGCTGTTTCCTGGATTGTCTCCCATGATGGTGTGGCTTTCTTCTTCCATATATATATAAGGAACAGCATTGGTGTATCCATACCCATAACCATACCGGTTGTCCTGATGTTGAGACATCTGATGAGACATGTGCTGTTTGAACTGAGCAGCTTGCATGCTCTCATGGTATTGTGGAGGCATATATTGGCTAACTCCCTGTGGCTGCTTTCTCTTCTGATAGGGACCAGTCTTCTTCTCAATCTTCTTAGGTTGTGAAACATCAGCTTTCTTAGGGGTAGGATCCTGCTTCTTTGGCTGATGTTGAGATGAAAGTTGTGACACTTCCTTCTTTGAACCTGAAGTGCTTCCTTCTGAAGTTCCCTTGTCCTCAGCCACATAACCTATCCCAACTTTGTCTCCAGCAGCTTTTTCTGACTGAAGTATCTTGTCAAGTGTGTCTATACCACAGCTCAGCATCCTAACAGACTTGGTCATTTGATCAAGGTGAGCTCTAACTAGCACCACTTCATTTTCCAGATCTGACTTTTCATTCTCTAGCTGAGCAATCTGTTGCTTGTGGCACTTGTTTTCTTGACAAATTTCAGCACTCTTTAAACACAGCTCTTGATAGGTAGATGCCAACTCCTCATAAGTTACTTCTCCATCACTAGAATCATCATCAGAAACAACAGCTCCTGTTAAAGCTCTCACATGCTTTGCTGACTCGCCTTCACTTTCACTATCAGAGTCAGACCAGGAAACTGTCATGCCCTTCTTCTGCTTTTTCAAGAAGGTGGGACATTCTTTCTTGACATATCCATACCCTTCGCACTCAAAGCACTGCACTCCTTTATCTTGGGCAATTTTCTCTTCATCCTTCTTGCTGGTGTCAGAAGTCATGTTCTTGACATTAGGCCTGGAGTTATTATTCATTCTCTTGAATACTTTGGTGAACTGTCTTCCCAACATCACTATGGCCTGAGACAGATCCTCCTAGGATTCAGATTTCTTCCCTTTCTCTTCTTCACCATTTGTCACCAGGGCTATACTCTTTGGCTTCTTTTCTGGTTCTTCCTCATTCAACCCAAGCTCAAAGGTTTGAAGAGATCCAATGAGCTCATCAACTCTCATCTTGTTGATATCTTGTGATTCTTCAATGGCAGTAACCTTCATCTTATACTTCTTAGGTAGGGACCTAAGGATCTTCCTCACAAGCTTTTCATCTGACATCTTCTCTCCAAGAGCACTAGATGCATTGGCCAGCTCAAGAACACTCATGTAGAAATCATGAATAGTCTCATCTTCCTTCATCTTCAGGCTTTCAAATTTTGATGTTAAAATCTGAAGTCTTGACATCTTGACTCTAGATGTTCCTTCATGAGTAGCCTGCAAGATATCCCATGCTTCTTTAGCAACTTCACAGGTATTGATTAACCTGAAGATGTTCTTATCCACTCCATTGAAGATAGCATTCAGAGCTTTGGAATTTCCAAGGGTAAGCTCATCTTCCTCCTTGGTCCACTCTTCTTCAGGCTTTGGCTTAGAGGTGCCTTCTTTATCTTTGCCAGCATCATCCTTCTCACACATGACAGGAGCTTTCCATTCTTTAATAACAGCCTTCCAAGCCCTACTGTCCAAGGATTTTAAGAAGGTGGTCATCCTTGGCTTCCAATAGTCATAATTGGAACCATCCAAAACAAGGGGTCTGTTGACGAATCCTCCAACTTCTTTGTCCATCTTTTCACCAGAAAGTAACTTCCCTAGATCTCACCCAGAGACAGACAGGATGCCTGCTCTGATACCAATTGAAATTCTGGTATCAGACGTGTGATGTTAAGGTGTGATGTCACAACAATACACTCTTCACAATGGACAACAATAACAGTAAAATAACACCAAGAATTGTTGACCCAGTTCGGTTACAACCAACCTACTCTGGGGGCTACCAAGCCAGGGATGGAATTCACTACTTGTAGATATAATTTACAGACTCAACAACCCGTTGACAATCTCCTAAACTTATACTCTACTAATGACTTCCTACCTAAGAAACCACTTAGGTATGAGAACACCACTCAATCCCTTACAAACACTCAAAGAACCCACTTTGAGTACCCTTGATCTTACTTCATAGCTTCGATCAATTCAAATAACTCTCTTTGCTTCACAGCTTTAGAGAGGACAGATCACCAATTCACCCTTGAATGGTTTACTCATGATTCGTACAAATATCTAAGACACTCAGCCTCTGCTCTTGATCTTCAATCTGTACTTTTTCCTTTGGTCTTGTGCGCTTTATATAGCTCCTGAATTGGGCTTGGACTTGTCACAATATTTGATCAGATTTGTTAATTAAAACTGAATCTTCAAAACAGATTTTATCCCCAAAATCTTTTTAAATCTTCAACCTTTTAATTCTCCAACAGATCTGCAATCAAATCTCCCATGTAACAGAAAATATCTATCCCAAGATATTCTCATCCAATGAGTTAACCACTCTCCACAATTCCAGCTAATACGCGTGCCCTAATAACATAACCTGCTGTTATTATAATTTTGCAGGTCTGATGTTACAACATCACCTGTGTGACATCAGACATCCAACTTCAGCACTTAACTACTTAACACAGCCCAGTGTTAAGACTTCAATGTTACAACATCAGCACCTTGACATCAACATTGAATAACCTTTGTTTTACCAAAATTCCAGCCAATCCAGGAACTATCAAATAGGTTGAGTAATGTCATTATCCAAAGCAGCAACTGCTCCGTCGAAAGACATAACGATAGTGCTGCTTTTACCAACCTTATTAACATCAACATCACACAATGAAATGTCCAGCGGTCCTACACCAAAAGTGTCATCAACCGGTCCAAAAGATAAACCCCGGTGATCAGAAAACTCCTCGCCTTCCAATACCGAATCGTCAACTCTCAGCCGCACTGGAACTTCCTTCGAGACCGACTCAACCCCACGACTCCGTGCGTCGTCTTCCAAACTACCATTAAAAAAGCTACGTATTTCATCCTCCGAGTCCGGCAAATCAGAAGATGTCGACGAGACCGAAAAAACTGAGGGCTTTGATAAATAAAGAGCCACAAAATCCTCACGCAACGAAAGAGAGAATTTAACGTTATCCACCAAGACAGGCAAAGAATCCCTAACAGATGCAGCAAGCGGAACCTTCACTTTGATCCTAGCAACCTCAAGGTTCTTACCAATCCTCGTACTCTCGTCAACACAAATGAAAACCCCAATCGAGTTGGCGAACTTCTCAAAAAAATCCAGATGCCAAGCTTGGCAAGGTATCCCATACACACGAATCCATGCCTCTCTATCCTTATCGATATTTGTCTCCGTCCAAGGTCTGAAATATCGAAACCACTTTCTCCACCAAGATTCACGTTCCACCATAATTTCCTTAAGGGGTCCCTCCTCTGAATCCTCAATTAAACAGAGGTTTGGACCTAGAGGAGTAACTAAGACTGAGAAAAAACCCTCAGCCTCGAACTCAGATTGAACGAGGTAAGACATACCCGGAACAGAAACTTCACCCACGAAAGCTCTGTTCAATCTATCAAGAGACCCAGTATCAGAGGAATAACTAATAACCGACAGTTCCTCTCCCTTTGCTTCCTCCGAATGATCCGACCTAACTGCGTCTGCAAATGACCTATTTCCCCGAACAGGATAATAAATCGGACCCCTATGTGGAAACTTCTCCGGCTTGGTAACACGGCCAATGGGCCCAGGACTCCTCCTCCTAGTCTGAGCATTCACTGATCTCCCCTCCCTACTAAACCGAGGAGGATTGGCATGGATCTTTCTACCTTCAATATGAATCTTATCCAACCTCAACGCCAACATTCGCACATCACTGACCTCTCTGAACCTCGCGAAACCGAATCTTTTCCCGAATTTATTCGTCTTCGGCGGGATAACCACTTCAACCACTTCGCCTTCACAGCCGAACAATTCGAAAATATCCTTAGATTTGACCCTGTCCGGAAACTCAGAAAAGTAGAAAGAAGACAAAGGGACTCCTTCCAACCTCTGATCCTTCTCCCCTGGAAAGATATCCCATTTTTGGGACAAGTGACGAAAGCCCCTGTTAGAAACCAAATGCCACGCCATAATAACATGCACTGAAAGAAACCGACCACAAGAATCGCGACCCCCGAAAGACACTCACCACCTCAAAAAACTTCCCAGTAATCCACCGATTGAAGGTCCCTAAGTTCGAAAACTAGGAATTTAAACCAAACAACACAATGAAGAACTGAGAAGAAAGCAAGAGGAGAGTGCTCTAATGAATCTGGATCATCGTTGGAGAGAGCGAAAAAATATGAAAAGGGTGACGGAAAATGAAGAGGCAAAAAACCAACGAAGAAATTCTAGAGAGAGGTTAGAGCCTCTCTCTCTAGAATGATGTATGTTTCATTCCAATCTCAATGTAATACAACAATATTGTGAGAGTGAAAAAATTTTGTTTCCAACCATGGCAAATGGAAGTACAACCGTAAATTAGTTTCCATAAAATCTACAAGTGTTTAAAAGAGAATATTATTATAGATAGTGTGCGTAAATGAAAATCATATTCAGATTTTAAAATGTTTTAAAAATAGTGAATGATAGCTTGTTTGCATTGAAAGCCAATGCACAGGTTGCTCTTTGTGAGTTTAGTAAAAAAAATGGAAAAATGTTTATTTTTGATTGATCAAATGTGTAGATCCAAACATCTTTGAGAAAATTATTGAGGAAGAAGCAAACAATGGTGCATGTGATACACTCAAGAATGTGTATCATGGTGATAAAAAATTGAAGAATGTGATGTAAGAAAAATAATCTAAGTGGAGGGGTTACTTAGATTAACGGGTATCATTGAATTTTTCTCGACTATGATCATTACAAATGATGTTCTTATTTTTCAAAGCTGATATGAATGGTAAAGTGCTGAAAAATAAACGCAGAAAATAAAGAACTCCAGATGTATCTTGGCTCCCCTTTTCAAACAAGGGTACTCTAGTCCCCTCACACCTCGTGAGAGATTTCACTATGTCAGATACATTAAAGTCGATCAACTTGACTCTCTTAACTATCTAACACAATCACAAAAGCACATCACCTTTTGATTTTACAACATACAAGAGAAATCACACAACTTTCACATGAATACACAGTCCAATGATCACTCAAACTTAATGATCAAAACTGAATTTTACTAATAGATGAAAAAGATTTTATACTTGAGTCAATTATGAGAATTGATGTTCCCTTTTTAAATAAACAATTCACAATTTATAATACTTAAGTGCTCAGAACTTGAAAATGAAACATTAATGATGTTGTAAAAGTTATGTAGAAGTTTCACAAAGTTTTTGGCTCAAGGCGCTTAGATGAAAATTGAGAAAGATTTGAATTTTCATTATTATGAAGAGGTGAATTTGAATATCAGAACCCACAACTATTTATATTTGAAATGCACCTTTTGGAAGAAATACAAAATCAGGAATGAAGTTTTGAAAATGTTAGAATGAAAATGAGTTTTGAAAATTTGTTACTAGTTTAGTGGTAATCGGTTAACATATACATGTAATCGGTTATAACTGTAACGTTTTAAAAACAAAACTAAAATTTTGTACGTGTAACCGGTTACAAGTTTTGTGTAACCGGTTACAACTGTTTGAAAATGTTCAATTTTTCTTGTAACAACATAGTTCTATTCCAAATCATTTTAAAACATGCATGGATGATTAGAGAAGATCAGTTCAATTTTTTATGAGTTTATAAAGTGATATAAAAAGCATAATTTCAGTTTGCACCTTTTGTTCAAGATCCTTGTCCAATGTCTTTGCAGATTACTTGTATACCAAGTTTTGATTGTAACAGTTTCTTTGAAACTTTGAGATTTTTCCTTCTTTGATAATGCATTTGAGCTAGATTCTTTGTCTTCATCAAAACACAAGCTAAAGGTGGAAATTTGTCTTCACAGTCTCTCCTTTTTTTATGATGACAATAAATTCTCATTAAATTGTTTAAAGTTGGTTCTTTGACAAATACTCCCCTTACTTTAATATCTCCCCTTGATTGATCAATAAGTCATACACTACAACATATTCTTCTCCCCCTTTGTCATTATAAAAAAGAAGGGAAAATATATAAAGAGACACATACATAGCAAGATTGATAAAAAAATACTTCAACACAAGATTAATCATAAACCAAAACAGAAATGAACATGTCTTAATAAAGTTATATATTGGAATCACAACAGAAACGAAGTAACAATAACTTCAAGAAATAACATAGAAGTAATAGAAACATAAGACACTTTAATCACTTTCATCAATACTTGAATAGAAATAAATATCTCTTTTGAAAAGTGATTAATTAATATGTGTAACCGGTTACTCAAATATTGTAATTAGTTACAACAATGCACCAAGTTTTAAAATTTATAGAAAAAATGACATTTTCGAACTTGTAACCCAGTTACACTTAATTTTTTTTTTAATTGTAACAAAAAAACGGGCATTCAGATAAGGCAACATATTTAAATCTAACAAAAATCATACATATACATAATATAAGCATGTTATAACACATATAAAAGGTTCTATATGAAATATCATCATAGTTTTTAATTCAAACATGAAATTGTGAATTAACCTATAAGAGAAACAATAACCACGTACCTTGATATATGTTTGAAAAGAATCATTACTATGACATTATATATTTGTAGAGCTCGTCCAAAATACCGAATTCTCTTTGAATCTTATAAAAAGGGTCCTTGGTTAATGGCTTTGTGAAAATATCCGCCAATTGATTATGCGTATTCTCAAAAGAATCCTTGACATCTCCTTTGAGCACATGATCCCATAGAAAGTGGTGTCGTATATCTCTATGTTTGGTTCTTGAGTGATTAACTAGATTTTTGGTTATGTTGTAGAACATGTATTATCACACTTTAAGGAAATGCATCCTAGATTTAAGGCATAGGCACAAAGTTTTTGTTTTAGCCATAGGATTTGTGCGCAACAACTTCCTATTGCAATGTATTCCGCTTCAGTTGTACTAAGAGCAACACATGCTTGTTTCTTACAGACCATGATACTAGAGCATTTTCGAGGATATGACATGTGCCACTTTTGCTTTTCCGATTAGTTTTACAACCTGCATAATCTCGATATTTTGTTATATCAATCGTAATACCAGATTTGTCTTGATCAACATATGTTCTGGAATCCATTGGAGTATTTATTTCTTTGCAATTGTCCATATCAAACTTTTTCAACAATTCCTTGCAATATTTGGATTGGTTGATGAAGATATCATTCCTTAATTGCTTAATTTAAAGTCCAAGAAAATAGTTTATCTTACCCATCATGGACATCTCGAATTCTCCTTTCATCATCATTGAAAATTCTTCACATAGGTCTTTGTTTGTTGATCCAAATATGATATCGTCAACATAGATTTGAACCATTAAAGTATGATCTTTGATTTTCTTAAATAATAATGTAGTATCAACATTAGCTTTTTCAAATCCTCTTTCATAAAGAAAGTTGCTAAGTCTATCATACTAGGCCCTTGGTGCTTGCTTCAAGCCATTAAGAGTCTTTCTCAACTTTTAGACATGTGAATGATTCTTAAGGTCTTCAAAACTGGGAGGTTGTTTCACATTGACATCCTCATTGATGTATCCATTCAAGAAGGCAGACTTTACATCCATTTGGAATAACTGAAAATTTAATGAACAAGTATAAGAAAGTAATAAAAAAATAATGTCTAACCTTGCAACCGGAGCAAAAGTTTCTTCAAAGTTGATTCTTTTATCTTGATTATATCCTTGGTCCACCTATCTTGCCTTGTTTAGATCAAATATATCATTCTCATCAAGTTTGTTCTTAAACACCTATTTTGTACCAATGATGTGTTTATCACTTGGTCTAGGAACAAGTTCCCAAACTTGCTTTCTTTCGAATTGATTTAATTCCCCTTGCATGGAAAGTACTCATTGGTTGCCCTCTAAGGCTTCATTAATCTTTAAAAGTTATATTTGAGAAACAAATGCCATATTCAAGAAAGCATCCTTGAGATTTAGCCTTGTTGGAACTCTTTTGCTAATGTCACCAATAACTTTGTTGATTGGGTGATCACGACGGGTTCTCCATTCTTGAGGAAGATCACTCTGATTTTTCTCTTATTGAATGGTTTCCTCTGTGTGTTCCGATTGTTCAACTTTAATGTCTTTAGTAATGTCTTCCATATGCATTCGTAAAATATCATCATCGTCACAAATACCTATATCCTCCTTAGAGGGGTTAAATTCATTAAAAGATACATGCATTGATTCTTCATTAGTTAAAGTTCTTTTATTATAAATTCTATAAGCATTACTTGAGTAAAAGTAACCAATAAAAATACCTTCATAAGATTTTTCGTCTAACTTACCTAGATTGTCTTAGTCATTGTTGAAGACAAAGCACTTACATCCAAAAATATGAAAGTTAGCAATGTTTAGTTTTCTTCCCTTGAAGAATTCATATGGAGTCTTTTTCAATATTGGCCTTATGATAACACTGTTGCTTACATAACATGTCGTGCTTACTGTATCCGCCCAAAAGTACTTTGGTAGATTTGAGTCGCTTAGCATGGTTCTTGCAAGTTCAACTAGAGGTTGATTATTTCTTTCAACTACTCCATATTGTTGAGGAGTCCTTGGTGCTGAAAAACTATGAAAGATGCCATTTTCCTCACAAAATTATTCAAATGGTGCATTTTGGAATTCTCACCATGGTCGCTTCTTATTGATTCAATTTTCAAGGATTTTTCATTTTGTACTTTCTTTGTGAGCTTCTTAAATGCATTGAAAGAGCCGCTTTTTTGAACTAAAAATAGTGTCCAAGAATATCTAGAAAAATCATTGACAGTTACTAAGTCATATACATTACCTCCAAATCTTCTTATCCTTGATGGAAGAAATAAGTTCATGTGCAACAATTGAAGTGGCCTTGTGATTGTTATCACATTCTTTGGCTTGAAAGTGGATTTTATTTGCTTTCCTTTTAGACATGCATCACATAATTTATATTTAAGTTTTTTAATCTTTGATAAACAAATAATAAGATCATGTTTGACTAATTTGTTTAAATGTTCCATATGAATATAAGCAATTCTCTTATGCCAAAGTTATGCATCATTATTTCTTACCATAATAAATTTTACTTTCAAAGATAAATCATCTAAAGAAATCATGAAAATGTTATTAATTATTTTACCCATAAGTTTGACCTCATGTGTGGCTCATCTTCACTTAAGCATTCATCTTTGGTGAACTTGATTTTGAAGTCTTTGTCACAAAGTTGGCTTATGCTAAGAGGATTGTGCTTTAGTCCTTATACATAAAATACATCTTTAATTTTTGTGAAAGGTGGTGATCTAACTTTTCCTATGCCAGTAATTTTACATTTGCTGTTGTCCCCATATGTGACATATCCCTTGACCTTTAGGACTAGAGATGAAAATTTGTTTATATATCTGATCATTTTCTTAGAACAACCACTATCAAGATACCATAGATTCATAGTGGTCTTCAAGCATACCTATAAAACAAACTATGTTTTGTTAGGTACCCAACGTGCTTTGAGTCCTTGGTAATAAGTTCCTTTCCTGATCCATACATAATGGCCACTAGCAACACTAAAGTTCCTTACACAGTAAGCATTAGGTGTGTGACATTTTAAACCATAATGTAGCCATGCAAAAAAGACTCGCCCTTTTACATGTGAACTTTTAATCTATCCCAAAGGTAGGGAAAGTACTAGCACCATAAGTATCTATAGTATCCTATATGAACCTCTTGCATATATTGGTGTTACTGTTGTTTTACTTGTATTGTAATGGGAATTTGTTGATTGGTTTTGAGTGAGTGAATGGGAAATGCTTTTTGTGTTTTTGTAATGAAAAGTAATCTAAGACAAAGGTGTAAGAACCTAATGGTTTTGTTTGTTATTGTGCTCGCTAAGATCTCGCAATCTTATGCCTACATATTCTCAAAAGGAAGTTGAGAAATTAGAGCGTTCGTAGTTCCACCTACTAATGGGTGGAATTGGTTTTTTGGGTTTTTGGGAAGAGAAAAGTTGTCATCTTAAGGGAGATATCTCACCTATTCACCACAAACATTTTGAGAAATAAGGGAATATGCTTTAAACTTGGATGTAGAAAATCCAGAGTAATGCCACATCTTCCTTTAAATGAGTCTTTGCATATTTAAGAGAAGGACCTTGACTTGGATATAGGATCAACAAGTATTCCACTTACATCACTTAAATGAAAAAAAGTGTTTTTGTACCATATTAAGAGAAGGACTCCAGCTTGGATTTTGAATCAACAAGTGTGCCACTTACATCACTTAAATGGAAAAAGTTTTTAAAATGTTTGATTTATGTTGTGGGAAATATTAGATACATCTCTTTCTTAGAGATGACTCATGTCTCATCTCTGGGAGAATATTTTGAGTTTGAAGCCAAAGGTTGCCTAGGGTTGACTTGAGGTTTGAAGGTTTGAAGCCACAAGGGGCAGTGTGTTGACTTTAGAACTCCAAAAGGGGATTTTCATCTCTTTGTTGAAGATTTTTGAGTTTGAAGTCTAACTTCCTTGTATAAATCCCAAGAGGAGGCTAAGTTTCTAGTTGGAAATTCATCAAGGGAAACCTAATGTTTGAACTAAGTTATAGTTGCAGGGTATCCTAATTGTTTTTTTAGTGTATAAACATAAAGGAAAAAAGTTTGTTACCGTGCTCGCTAAGATCTCACAATCTTATGCCTACATATCCTTAAGAGGAAGTCAGAGCAATTGTAGTTTAGACCTAAGCCCTAAGTGTAAACAATGTCAAGAGAAACTTAACAATGTAAGTTTATTTAAGCTTTTGAACAAGTGTACTAATCGAGGATGACATGAGCATTAAATGATTAAGCATGATATATCAACAAGTGGAAGTGTAATAAACAAGGATATATGTTCATCATGGTAAGAGTTTATGAAGGAAATACTTGAATATGTGAGCAAAGATTTAATCTATGAAAACAAACACAAGGAAGTTCAAGCAAGCAATGTATGCAAGGTGATCAAAGATCAAATGAATAATGGAGGAGGGTAATCAAAACCATAATGGAAGTTTTTACAGGAAGGCTCCTAAGCAAGACATTCAACCATAGTTGAATCAAGGCTTTGGGGAATCCAAACTATAGTGGAAGCCCAAGTCAAGCATCAAGGATACTTTCAAAGAAAGAAGTTATTTGAAATAAAACCCTAGGGTTTCAAAAGAATAATCAAAGTATTTTCAAAAGAAAACAATACCTAAACAAGGTATAGATAGAGTATAAGTCCAAAAAATCAAGTTAAATGTTTTGAACAAGGTTTACACAAAATGTACTATAACCATAAGGACATGTATGTACAATTAGTTTAAGAGAGAAATCAAAAGAAGTTATGAAAAGGTATGAAGAACACCTTAAAAAACCATGATTTTCCACTTAAGAAAAATGGTAAAAATAAATATTATTTTTGGAATTTTTTAAAGGATTCTCAAAATATGTAAGATAAATGAGAAGGGTGAAAAAAAAATTGGCTCAAAAAGATTAAATTTTCTTATTGAAATAATTGAATGAATTTGTGAAGAAAAGTGAAGAAAAATAGTGCTAAAAATAGGAATGGCCCTCCCAATCCTTGGGGTGAAAGGCTTAAAACATAACCAACGGAGCCACGTGCATGTGGTTGATAAACAATGTAATGTGATAATAATATATGAAAAATCCTTTAGAAAATGGTTTTAAAAAATTAAAAGGTCTGGGGCGAGGGGGATTCGAACCCTAGACCTTGGACTCGCTCACACACAAATACTAGTGTTTCCACTAGGGCGCAATGCCAATTCAAGTTTTAATATGAATTCAAAAAATAATATATTAAAGCTTCTTTTTATTTTGAAAATTGGCGCCCTTCATGCTCGTCTTCTTCCACGAGCTTCATTAATGTTTGAATTTCTGAACTCCCTTAATACTCAATGAAATGACATGATGTAAACATGAAACTTGTTGGAAATTTCATGAGGAAATGAATGGAATTAACCAATTTTATTTAAATTCAATGTATCAAAAGAATTTGATTTGAGAACCATATGAACCCTAACTGAATAATTTAATATGAAATCTCATACAATCATGATACATGACAATTAATTGAGGAAAAATGATCACAACATCATGATAAACATGTCTGTAACTTGAATGATCAAATTTGATGCATGAATCATAGAGTTCAGTTTTAAAGAAACTTACCTTGCAAAGAGTGTATTCCAATGCTTAGAATGGATGGAAACCTTTTGAATTACTTGGCTCGATTCAAACTTCAGCTTATGATGTGTGTGGAGCAAATGGCATATGACTTGGTGATTCTAATGTTATAGTTTAGGTTTAAGTGTTTGGATCACTTACACATGATGTATGTGAAGTGTTTGGATGATTGAATTGAGTGGAAATAGACTGGTTTGAGAATTCCAAGTTTTCACTCTTTGAGAACTTTGAATTTAGCAAGGAGGATGAAGGAGAGAAAACAAGCTCTTGCAATATTTTGGTGTGTTTTAGAATGTTCAGAATGACCTCTATTTATAGGGGAAATGTGTATGATATTTTGAATTTGAAAGGATTAGGATGCAAGCCATTATCCAAAAGATGATGTCATGTAGCTATTACTTGAATGTCAAGGTACATAACTTACATTCTCATATGGTTATGAATTCTGACCTTTTGGGCTTTGTTCCACAAGGCTTCATCCTATCCTTTGATGTTCTGATTATCCTTGGGCATACTGGAAGGATTTTGCAAAAAATCACTATAGCACTTTGAAGAATCAAGATTCTCAAATATGTTTTGATGAAGACAACAACATTGTAAAATCTATTGAAGATCAAAAGGAATTAATTCAAGTCAAGTATCAAGCTTCAAGTGTTCATCTATATCAAAAAGACTTGAAGAATTTCAAATAAGTCATCATAATCTAAAAGGTATATGAACTCAATTTATTCTTCAATATACAAGTGTTCATATCATCAAGCATACTTGGCATGGAGCATCTAAAAAGTTGTTTTTGATTGCATTTCCTTTTCATACCTTTTATTAAAGTATTTTTCTTTTTTAACTGTGGTTAATTGATTAACGGTTTACAGTTGAGTTATGTGAATCGATTAACCTTAAGAAATTTTGAATTTTCTGCACGTTGGAAGGTGTTAATCGATTAACATATTGTAGTTCAATAGTGTTAATCGATTAACACTGAACTAGTTTGTAAAAATATTTTATTTTTCAGCATTATGAGTTTTTGAAAATAGTTTTTTGATGCATGGCAACTTTTGGACATTAACACCCTTTTGTAAAGGTGTTTAGTGGCATATATAAACTCATAATTTCATATTTTCTTCTCACCTTCTTGCATACAATTTTCAAACATCTTTATTCTCTAAAATCTTTCATTTTCTCAAGTGTAAAAAGTCAGAATTTTCTAAGAGTGAAACCTTGTCATTGAACTTTCATTTCAACCATTATAGTTTCATTCTTGCATCACAAAACACTTGTATATTCTGAATAAAGATTACTTGTACAAGAAGAAGATCAATCTTGTGATTGATATATTGAAGAATCAAAGTTTCATCTACTTACTAAAAATTCATAACTATTGTAAAATCCTAAAGTTCCAAGGTTTGTTTGGATTTAGGTGCTGACTATAAGGAGAAGGATTGTTTCTCTTATAGGGTGTGTTGTAATCCTTGTTATCCGGATTGTGGATACAAGAGGTCCATTGTAAGAGATTTATTCTTGGTTGGACTTTAAACTTGTAAAATCCAAGAGGATTGTTCTTGGTGGTGTGTTAGGGTCTAGTATAGAGAGACTAGGTAGTCTTGTCTAAGATCTAACATTTTAGTAAAATTTCGTTCATGTTGAAAGGGGACTGGACTACTCTCGACCTGTGAGGGGAACTAGTATACTTCTCAGTGTTCTTTACTTTCCGCACTTTTACCGTATTTCCTCACTTAGAAATTTAAGGAAAGTAAAATTCAAGTTCATCCAAAAACCGGAAAATATTTTAAGATACCTAATTCACCCCCCTCTTAGGTTTAATCCTACTTACAATTGGCATCAGAGCAGGTTATTGGTAACCTGTTCCTAACGATCTAGCATGGCTTCCGCAAGCACAAACCCGGTTTTCAAAGACGGTGAAAGTAGTAACAAGCCCCCACTTTTCTCTAGAGAGTACTTTGATTTTTGGAAGATTCTTATGAAGGCACATCTTAAAGCACAAGGAGAAGGTATATGGGAAGCCATTGAGAATGGTCTGCATAATCCTGTTAATATGGTCAATGGTGTTGGTACTGCAAAATTAAAAAGTACATATGATGAAGAAGACAAGAGAAAAATTCTAAATGAAAAGAAAGCTATCAATCTTCTTCAAAGTGCTTTAAGTATAGATGAGTTCTTTCGTGTTTGTCAATGTAAATCGGCTAAAGAAATATGGGATAGGTTAGAAGAAACACATGAAGGTACGGCTGAAGTAAAAAGATCCAGACTAAACACTTTAAGTCAAGAATATGAAATGTTTCGAATGCATCCCGGAGAATCCATTGTCTCATTACAAAAGAGATTTGTTCATTTGACTAATCACTTAATGGCACTTGGTAAAACATTCTCAAATGATGAATTAAATCTTAAAATTCTAAGATCATTAACTAGAGAATGGCAACCAAAAGTAACAGCAATATTGGAAAAGAAAAGCCTCTCTACGATGACTTCCGCATCTCTATTTGGTAAACTCCAAGAACATGAATTAGAACTTGAACAACTTGAAAAACATGAACTCCAAGACAAGAAATCCAAGGGTATTGCTTTAAAAGTAGATGTGAAAAGTAAACAAAATGATGATTCATCGGAGGAAGACGAAAATTTCATGCTGCTAGTAAAAAGACTCGGTAAATTTTTTGGTAACAAAGACAAGTCTTTTTATGCTAAAAGAAAGAAACACTTCAAGAAAAAGGAGGCTACCACTTTGTCTCAAGATATTACATGTTATGAATGTGGAAAGCAAGGTCACATAAAGCCCGAATGTCCACAACTTGCAAAGAAAGGAAGTTTCAAAGGTAAGAAGGAATCAAAAAATAAAAAGGCATACATTGCATGGGAAGACAACGAGATTAGTTCATCATCTGACTCGGAGAGTGGTGAAAGCGCAAATTTGGCACTTATGACTACACACAACTCCGATGATGAAAATGATGAGGTTAGTACTAAATTTTCTCTTTATGATAATGATGCACAAGAAGCTATAAATGAACTCTTAATGAATGTAAGGTCTTGTGTAAAACAATTTCTTCATAAAAGAAACAAATAACATCTTTAGAAGAAAAAGTCTATGTTATGGAAAAAGAGTCAAAAGATGAAAAACAAAAGAAAACTAGTGAAGAAAAACAAGATTTGGTATGTAAAAGTTGTGAATCACTTTCATTCCAAATTGCTCAATTAAAAAGAGTCCTAGAAAGATATGAGAAAGGACAAATTGGATTAGAAGCGGTTCTTAGTCAACAAAGATATTCTAATAAAACAATATTTGTTAAGGCTAGTGATCAAACTTCTAAAGAGAAAGTGAACAAACCTAGGAATGTGCATCCTTATCCTAAAAAGAAAAGAACTCCTACAAAGAAAATATTTCCTAAAAAGAAATCCTATGTTCCTAGATATAAAAGCAATTTTGTTCCTACTTGTTTTAATTATGGTATTATTAGCCATACACCTAATGCTTGCTATGTAAGAAACTTTAGTGTTGCAAGTGGGCATTATGCGTGGGTAAAGAAAGGTACTAATTATGAAGGACCGAAGGCTATTTGGGTACCTAACAAAACTTAATTTGTTTTGTAGGTTTGCTTGAAGACCACTTCAAATCTATGGTATCTTGATAGTGGTTGTTCGAAGCATATGACCGGAGATATAAACAAATTTTCAAATCTAGTGCTTAAGGCCAAGGGTTATGTTACTTATGGAGATAACAATAAAGGAAAGATTCTTGGCATAGGCAATGTTGGTGCACCACCTTTCACAATAATTGAAGATGTGCTTTATGTTGAAGGCTTAAAGAATAACCTTCTTAGCATAAGCCAACTTTGTGATAAAGGATTCAAAATCAATTTCACCAAAGATGAATGTTTGATAGAAGACAAAGTCACTAATGAGGTAATGCTTAAAGGTAAAAGAATTAACAATATTTTTATGATTTCCCTTGATGACACTTTTTTGAAGGTTAAATGTCTTATGGCAAACAATAGTGATTCATGGCTATGGCACAAAAGGATTGCTCACATTCATATGGAGCATTTGAATAAATTAATCAAACATGATTTAGTTATTGGTTTACCAAAGATTAAATATGTCAAAGATAAGTTGTGTGATGCTTGTCAAAGAGGGAAACAAACCAAGTCAACTTTCAAATCTAAAGATGTGGTGTCCACTTCAAGGCCACTACAATTGTTGCATATGGACTTATTTGGTCCATCAAGAACAAGAAGCTTCGGAGGTAATGTATATGCTTTAGTTATAGTTGATGATTTTTCTAGATATACTTGGACTTTCTTTTTAGTGCAGAAAAGTGATGCATTCAAGGCGTTCAAGAAATATGCTAAGCAAATTCAAAATGAGAAATCACTAACAATTGCCTCCATAAGAAGCGACCATGGTGGAGAATTCCAAAATGTTTCCTTTGAAGAATTTTGTGAAGAACATGGAATATCTCACAACTTCTCGGCACCAAGGACTCCTCTACAAAATGGAGTGGTGGAGAGGAAGAATAAGGCATTGGTGGAACTTGCAAGAACAATGCTTAGCGACTCAAATCTTCCAAAATATTTTTGGGCGGATGCGGTAAGCACAACATGTTTTGTAAGTAATCATGTTAATATTAGACCTATCCTTAAGAAGACCCCTTATGAACTTTTCAAAGGGAGGAAACCAAACATTGCTTACTTTCACATTTTTGGATGCAAGTGCTTTGTCTTAAACAATGACAAAGACAATCTTGGTAAGTTCGATGAAAAATCGGATGAAGGTATATTTCTTGGCTATTCTCTTTCTAGTAAGGCTTAAAGAATTTATAATAAAAGAACTTTAACAATTAAAGAATCTATGCATGTTAAGTTTGATGAATCTAACCCCTCCAAGGAGGATATTGTTTTATGTGATGATGATGATGAAATTGTAGAAGTTCCTAAAGAAGATACTTCAATTGAAAATCAAGTGAAACATCAAGGAGAACCGATTCAACAAGAGTCAAACAACAATGATCTACCTAAGGAATGGAGGACTCATAGAGACCATCCAATTGACAAAGTAATTGGTGATATTAGTCAAGGCGTTGCAACAAGGTTAAATCTTAAAGATGCTTGCTTAAACATGGCGTTTGTCTCGCAAATCGAACCTTCCAAAGTTGGTGAAGCCTTAAGTGACGACCATTGGATTATTGCTATGCAAGAAGAGTTAAACCAATTCGAAAGGAATCAAGTTTGGGAACTTGTTCCTAGACCAAGTGATAAACACATCATCGGTACCAACTGGGTGTTTAAGAACAAACTTGATGAGAATGGAATAATTATTCGAAACAAAGCAAGGTTGGTGGCACAAGGTTACAATCAAGAAGAAGGCATTGATTTCGAGGAAACATTCGCTCCGGTTGCAAGGTTAGAAGCTATCCGTTTATTACTTGCTCACGCATGTTCATTAAATTTTCAGCTATACCAAATGGATATCAAAAGCGTATTCTTGAATGGCTACATCAATGAAGAAGTCTATGTCAAACAACCCCCGGGCTTTGAAGACTTCAAGAATCCTTCACATGTATTTAAGTTGAAGAAAGCTCTTTATGGCTTAAAGCAAGCACCAAGGGCTTGGTATGATCGACTAAGCAATTTTCTTTGTGAAAAGGGATTTGTAAAAGGAAAAGTTGACAAGACATTGTTCATTAAGAAAGTAAAAAGCAATACGTTGTTAGTTCAAGTCTATGTTGACGACATCATATTCGGTTCAACGAACGAAGATATTTGTAAAGAATTCTCATTGATGATGCAAGGAGAGTTTGAGATGTCTATGATGGAAAAAATGAATTACTTTCTTGGACTTCATATCAAGCAACTAAAGGACGGTATATTCATCAACCAATCCAAGTATTGCAAAGAATTGTTGAAAAGATTCGACATGGATAGTTACAAGGCTATGGCTACACCAATGGGATCCAGAACCTATGTTGATCAAGATGAATCGGGTGCTTCCATTGATATTACCAAGTATCAAGGTATGATTGGTTCTTTATTATATTTGACGGCAAGTCGTCCTGACATTATGTTTAGTGTGTGTTTATGTGCTCGATTTCAAGCAAATCCAAAGGAGTCACATCTCACCGCTGTGAAAAGAATCATAAAGTACCTCAAGGGAACAACGAACGTTGGTCTATGGTATCCAAAAGGTAGTATGTGTGATTTAGTTAGTTATTCTGACGCAGATTATGCAGGTTGCAAAACTGATAGAAAAAGCATAAGTGGAACATGTCACATCCTAGGAAATGCATTAGTATCATGGTCCTGTAAGAAACAAGCATGTGTTGCTCTTAGTACCGCAGAAGCAGAATACATAGTAGCAGGAAGTTGTTGTGCTCAGATTCTTTGGCTAAAGCAACAATTGAGTGATTACGGAATCAATCTCGGATGCATACCACTTCAATGCGACAACACTAGTGCCATAATATTACAAAGAATCCAGTCATGTACTCCTGCACTAAACACATAGACATTAGACATCATTTTCTTCATGATCATGTGCTTAAAGGAGATGTTGAAGTCTCATTCGTGGATACACATAACCAACTAGCGGATATCTTCACAAAACCTCTTCCTCGGGACGCATTCTTTAAGATTCGTCAAGAACTTGGCATATTGGATGAAGGTGCCATTTAAATCTTCAATATTTATTCATTATATGATATAATGAAGCCAAGGTACACATTATTTCCAATTTTTATGATTATCAATTTTTTATTAAAAGGTGAATTTTATGCAAAAATGTCTTATTTTCTTTTTTTTGCTCATAAAATTATTTTTATGAATTTTCTAGACTACCACAAGTTGCATTATGTTATAGTCTATCATGTCATGGTGTTACATTTTTTATTTTATTAGCATACTAAAAATTATCAAGTTGCTGTTTTTTTAGTATGTTAATCGATTAACCATTTGCCTTTGCAAATATGTTAATCGATTAACACTGTAAGTATTTGCGCAAATTATTGTTCTGTTAATCGATTAACCGAGTTATGTTGGTTTTAAGTTAATTGATTAACCCTGTAGCATTTTCAAAAAAAAAATTCGTAAATTTAATTAAATGCTGTTTTTTTTGTGTTTTCTTAAAATATAATTTACGTGGTTTTGTGTGATCCATGTGTTAAATAAGTGCTTTTATGATAAGTCAACTTGTTCTTCCAACTCACATTGGTACTCTTCATCTCTCTTAACTCCTCTTTACTACCTTTTAATCACATTCAAAGTCATTCAACCACCTACGTTAAAACCCCACCCGTCAAAACTTCTTTATAATCTCACCAAATCACACAACTCATATCCACAAAACCCTCCTCTCTCAAAAATCCGAAAATCAATTTCACACTTTCAAGCTTTCATCCATGGCTTCCTCAAGAAGAGAAAAAGGAAAAGCAAAACTGGGAGAAGAAGACTCACATCAAGAAGAAGCCGCTCCGACAACAAAATAAAGAAGGCTTACGTTTGAGTTCCTGAACAGATTATTGATGCCGGTAAAATATGTTCTCTTATCATCTTTTCCTGCTGATAGTTTTAATTTTCCAGATTTGTTAAGGCATCACAAGATAGATAGCTTTGTCTCTGAGATAGGTCCTGTTTATCCTGATCTAGTAAAGGAATTTTATTCTAATTTGTATGTGGGTTTGGATGAGTTTGATGACCACTGTTTAACTTCAAAGGTTAAGAACAATGATGTTAGTGTTGATACTAAAACTTTTGGAAAGTATTTAGGTTTACCCTCTGATGGACAGATTATTAAACAAGGGTTTACTCCACAAGCTAATGGATGGAAAGACTATAATAAAATGGATTATTATTTCTGTCTCTCGAGAGTGAATCAAGTTGATGTTATGGGTAGACAAAGTAATGCCTCTTCAAGAGTTTTGCTTTATTCGAAGAATTTGTCGGTAACGGATAGAATGTTACATTATGTGATTGCTTATGTGGTGCTGCCAAAACATTCCAATCACGCTCAAATTACCGATCCGGAATTGCAAGCCATGTTTGCCCTTAAGAATGGATTGAAGGTGAATTGGGCATGTACTGTGATGTATCATTTGTTTTACCAACAAAACTTGAGTGGTGGACTACCTTATGGAAGGATAGTGTCAAAGCTCCTTGAAAAACTTGAAATTCTTGTCAAAAGAGAACCAAAAGTTGAGATGAGTTCTAGAGATTGTGAAATTAATGCCTCTACGTGTTTACGGAACATGGGCATCATCAAGAATTGGCAAGGTTTATATGTGTACAAAGATGTTGCTCCAACTTTCACTCCTCCACCGGCTCCGGAAGGCGGATATACTAATGAAGCACTCTGCAACAAGATGTGCTCAATGGAAGCAACAATGAACACACACTCTTTTGAAATGGCTTCCATTAAGAAATTGTTGCTCAAGATGTCTAAATCACGTCGCTGACACCCAAGAGTCGAGGAAAGAGAAGAAGAGGTAGAGGATGAAGAGGAAGAAGATGGAGAGGATGAAGAAAACTATGAAATGTCGGAAAGTGACTAAATGTTGTTTTAAGTTTTCTAGTGTCTTTAGTTTCTTCTAGTATTTTGGTTATGTCTAGTGTTTAAGACTTTTTCAAGAATGTTGTGTTTTGTTTTGAATTTGTGTAAGACTTAAGTTAAATGTGTTGTGGGAACTTAATGGTTAATGCTATGTTTTTGCTTTATGTTGTTCAAACTTGTGTGTTCTAATATGTTTCAAATGTGGTATTTGTTGCATATGTTTTCACCATATCACTTTTAAAACTTTTACCTCCCTTTTTGGTAATGACAAAGGGGGAGAAGCATGTGTATTTTCTAACAAAATTTTGCAGCAAAGAAATGTTTCAAAAAATTCCTCCAAGCATGGTTTTAGGGGGAGCTTACATTTAGGGGGAGCATTGCTTTTGTTAGAAAAATCAAAGTTGAAATAAATTTTTTCAAACGAAGAGTTGTCATCATCAAAAAGGGGGAGATTGAAGAATCAAGATTCTCAAATATGTTTTGATGAAGACAACAACATTGTAAAATCTATTGAAGATCAAAAAGGAATTAATTCAAGTCAAGTATCAAGCTTCAAGTGTTCATCTATATCAAAAAGACTTGAAGAATTTCAAATAAGTCATCATAATCTAAAAGGTATATGAACTCAATTTATTCTTCAATATACAAGTGTTCATATCATCAAGCATACTTGGCATGGAGCATCTAAAAAGTTGTTCTTGATTGCATTTCCTTTTCATACCTTTTATTAAAGTATTTTTCTTTTTGAACTGTGATTAATCGATTAACGGTTTACAATTGAGTTATGTTAATCAATTAACCTTAAGAAATTTTGAATTTTCTGCACGTTGGAAGGTGTTAATCGATTAACATATTGTAGTTCAATAGTGTTAATTGATTAATACTGAACCAGTTTGTAAAAATATTTTATTTTTCAGCATTATGAGTTTTTGAAAATAGTTTTTTGATGCATGGCAACTTTTGGACATTAACACCCTTTTGTAAAGGTGTTTAGTGGCATATATAAACTCATAATTTCATATTTTCTTCTCACCTTCTTGCATACAATTTTCAAACATCTTTATTCTCTAAAATCTTTCATTTTCTCAAGTGTAAAAAGTCAGAATTTTCTAAGAGTGAAACCTTGTCATTGAACTTTCATTTCAACCATTATAGTTTCATTCTTGCATCACAAATCACTTGTATATTCTGAATAAATATTACTTGTACAAGAAGAAGATCAATCTTGTGATTGATATATTGAAGAATCAAAGTTTCATCTACTTACTCAAAATTCAGAACTATTGTAAAATCCTAAAGTTCCAAGGTTTGTTTGGATTTAGGTGCTGACTATAAGGAGAAGGATTGTTTCTCTTATAGGGTGTGTTGTAATCCTTGTTATCCGGATTGTGGATACAAGAGGTCCATTGTAAGAGATTTATTCTTGGTTGGACTTTAAACTTGTAAAGTCCAAGAGGATTGTTCTTGGTGGTGTGTTAGGGTCTAGTATAGAGAGACTAGGTAGTCTTGACTAAGATCTAACATTTTAGTAAAATCTCTTTCATGTTGAAAGGGGACTGGACTACTCTCTACCTATGAGGGGAACCAGTATACTTCTCGGTGTTCTTTACTTTTCGCACTTATACCGCATTTCCTCACTTAGAAATTTTAGGAAAGTGAAATTCAAGTTCATCCAAAAACCAGAAAATATTTTAAGATACCTAATTCACCCCCCCTCTTAGGTTTAATCCTACTTACACACTTTAATGCTAGAGGACAAAACCTCACTTCTCACTTTTGAAATGATCATTTTCACATGCCAAGTGATGAATCTTTAAAAATTCAATAATGCTTTGCAGAGCACATGCTTGTATGATCATTTGGGAGTTGATCTTGTGAAGATTTCAGGTTTGCATGACTTATCCAAATCGTGTGACACAAGTAGGTTAGGCAATTTTGTCATGACAATCAGCTTGATCAAGGCATGTTGCAACATCCATAACTTCTTGCTCAAGTAAGGGATTTTGATGTTCTTGATCATTTTGGAAATATCGTATATCATACTTCAACTTTGATGTTTAAGGTTGGTTTTAAATCATTGTGGATCATAGTGAAAAACAACACTAAAGTTGCTTCCAACACAAGACAAATTTTGTCCAAAAATTTTCTAAGTGTCAAAGTTCAAAAAGTATTGAAACCCTAACTTCATGGCTTATATCTTAAAACCTATGCACCTTTTGGGAATCCACCCTAATTGACAAAGTTGTAGTATGTAACAAGCTCTTCAATTTGATCTTTGGATCAAAGAAAATGGTTACTTGGTTTGGAAGTTATGGCCTTGTAAAGTAGAGCAAAAATCATTGTTTTTCATGACTTAGACAAATTTTAAGTTCTCCATGGTTGCCCTTTTTACAAGTAACCTGACTTTTCTTGATTTTTCTTGATCATACATGATCCAAATCACATATTAACATTATTCTTGACTTGAAGAGACCATGTTTGACCAAAATCTCCAAAAGTCAAACTTGATTTTGACCACAGTTGACTTTTATATTAGAAGAATTTTGAACTTTGTGATCCTTTATAAAATTAAACCCTTGGGCTAAATTAAACATCATGGATGGACTCCAAAGGTTTTTTTGAGTGTCTTCAGTCATGTCCCAAAGTTTGAGATCATGTCTTGGTTAGAAGTCAAAGGTACAGTTGACTTTTCCTCATAAACCCTAGTTTGTGGACCAGATGATTTTAATCTCTTGTATTGCTTATAAATCAAGTTCTTTGGATTAATCCAATCATATGAATGGACTATCATGACGCATTTGAGGTCCTTGAAACATATCTTGAGGTGTTGGATCATGCCTTGCTTTAAAAGTCAACTCAGGGATTAAATTAGGTCAAAACCCTAATTTGGATACACTGAGGATCTTGAGGCTTGATTGAGCTTGTGATGCCATCTTGCACTTGACTATTGATGAGATGAAAGCTCTTTATCTTCATGGATGTGTAGCATGCGATTTTTGTCGGTGACGCGACCACCTTATCGCAAATGGGTTTCTCCTCACCGCAATGAGGGGAGTGGGGTGCTACTTTCTGATTTCTTATTTATCCCGTGAAGATGGAAGGGACAGGGAAGCTATCTAAAACTAACTTTACACGCGAATGTTTAACTGAACAAACGGTAAAAGAGATTCGGGGAGTTCGGGGTCAGGTTATACAATTGGGAGTTGTCAATTACCCATCCTATATATGGTTATCCACAGGTTGTTAGCATTAGATTCTGCTTTGTACTTGATGGTGTTTATCTGTTTTGGGTTGGGAAAGTTTCTTCTTTGGGAGTGTGAGAGAGAGAGAGAGTTTTTGATGACTTTGGTGAGGTACTGGACCTAAGTTTTTGATTAGTGTGAAGGTACTAGACCTAGAGTTTTTGATTGGTATGCTCGCTAAGATTTTGCAATCTTATGCCTACGTATTCCCGTTTAAAGAAACGGGGAAATCAGAGCAATCGTAGTTCCTATTCTATGGGAGGAAAAGATGTTTTGGTGTCTTGTTCAAAGCCCAAGATTGAAGCTAAAAGGTTATTTGTGTCTTGTTCAAAGCCCAAGATTGAAGCTAAAAGGTTTGTTTGTGTCTTATTCAAAGCCCAAGATTGAAGCTAAAAGTTTTGACGGAAATAGAACCTGTCATCTCTAAAGGGAGACATCTCGTCTGTTTATCATAACTGTTGGGTGACTATTTATAAAGGAGAATTACTTTAACTGGGATATGAGAATCCAACAATGCCATAATTTCCTTTATGAGGGATTTGTCCTGAAGGAGAAAACTTTAACTCAATGTAGAGAAATGCCATTTTTTCCTTAGGAATCTTTCATGCTCAGGAAGGGACAATGGCGTGGATGTAAATAATCTAGAGGCTTGCCACTTACAGCAATTAGATGAATGAGGGGATTTACTAGGATAAGAGATGGACGACAACTTGGATATTTGAATCAACAAGTGTGCCACTTATAGCAGTTATCTGGGATTAAGGTTGGTTTTGATTTGTTTGTTTTGATGTGTGATAACACATAGAAATGTCTTCCTGCAGAGAGATTTTGATTTCCTCTGAGGGGAATGTTGATTTTTATGTGCCTTGATCAAAGCCCAAGGTTGAAGCTAAGAGTTTGATTGACTCCACTGGGGAAGTCCTTATACAAAGCCTAAGAGGAAGCTGGAAAAGACTGACTCAACAAGAGAGTGTTTATCTATCTTGTACAAAGCCCAAGATTGAGGCTAAAAAAGAGACTGACTCTTTTGGGGATATCATTATACAAAGCCTAAAAGGAGGCTAAAAGTTGACTTTTCTGGTGAAATATTTTGTCTGTCTTATACAAAGCCCAAGATTGAGGCTAAACAGGGAAACTGACTCTGTGGGAAAGAAATCTTTATCTGTCTTGTACAAAGCCCAAGATTGAGGCTAAAAGAAGATTGTCTCTGCTGGAGAGATTTATACGGTGTCTTATACAAAGCCCAAGATTGAGGCTGAAAGTGAGACTGACTCAGTTGAGGATTTTTTGGTGTCTTGTACCAAGCCCAAGATTGAGGCTATCCTTACTGAGGAAAATCATTATACAAAGCCTAAGAGGAGGTTGAAAAAGGAAATTGATTCTGCTTAGGGATATTATTTCTCAAAGCCTATAAGAAGGCTGGGAGGAATTGACTGCATTGAGGAAGATATTTACCCCGAGCTTAAGAGAAGGTTATGGAGATTTTGAATTTGTTGGAGAAAGTTTATATATGTCTTGTACAAAGCCCAAGATTGAGGCTAAAAGAATGACTCAACAAGAGAGTGTTTTTGGTACCATTGACTCAACAAGAGAGTATGGAAAGGTGATTCACTCAACAAGAGAGTCCTTTTGAAGCTAACTTAGCTCGGGAAAATCATTATACAAAGCCTAAGAGGAGGCTGAAAAAGGTTGACTCAACAAGAGAGTGCCTTAAGGTGATTGACTCAACAAGAGAGTGCTTTGTTTATCTTGTACAAAGCCCAAGACCGAGGCTAAAAAGGGTTAACTCAACAAGAGAGTGTGTTAAGAAATAAGATGGACTTAACAAAAGGGTGTTGTTGGAACTAATTCTGCTGAGGAAAATCATTATACAAAGCCTAAGAGGAGGCTTGCTTCTGCTGAGGATTATTGAGATCCAGAGGCAGGTCCAAAATGGGGAATCAACTCTTGCTGAGGTTTACAGAAGAGTTGAGGTATCAGATGCCTTGAGGTTCTGATTTAGGATAGTGTTATGACCCTAGCTAGGGAATTTTTAGGATAAAAGACTGAGTTTTAAATCCTGTGAGGGTTTTAACTTTACTGGAAATTGGTTAAATGACCAGGGTTTTTCCCTGTGTTTGTAGGGAAATTGAGAATATCTTTGAGATCCAAGAGGAGATTAGACTGTTCGAGTCTACTGGTATGGAAGAGTTTATCTTTGTATGATGCCCAAGAGGAGGCAGGTGTTTAAGGGATGAGAATAAACCCTAAAATGGTCTGAGGTTTTGACTCTGGAAAGACTGCTCTAGCAAAGGATGACTAAGTTCTGTCTTATACCTTTAAGAGGTCTTCAGGGTCTTTGTATTAAGCCCAAGATAAGGCATGAGAACTTCTAAGAAGCCGGAGGGTCCTTGTACAAAGCCAAAGAGGAGGCGGGGATGCGTTTAGGAAGCCTGTGGGTCCAAACTTAAGAAAAGTTCAAGAAAGGTTTCACCGGGAATAATCTTTTCTTTAGTGAACAATTATAGGGTTTGAAGAAATTCAAGAGAGGTTTCACCGGGAATTAATCCTCTCTAGGGAAATGAACTTCTTTGACAATTTCTAATTGTGACAGTCTGAGAAAAGTTTCACCGAGAATAATGCCTTTCTCTTTGTTCCATATTATTTAAGCCCAAGAGAAGGCAATCTGGAATTCCTATGGGGAACTAGTTTTGACTGTATTTAAGAGTGGCCAACTGACTTTACCTAGTTTTAGACCTAGTTGTCGGGGGAAAACTCTAAGCAGATATACAAGTATATATACAGTTGATATATGACAAGTATTTAAAAGGATATGAAAGAACGACTTACAGGTGAGCAAGCTTCCAGCAATACAGTTATATATATATATATATATATATATATATATATATATATATATATATAAAGCTGATAAAAACTTACAGGTGCGCAAGCTTCCAACAATACAGTTATATATATATATATATATATATATATATATATGAAAGCATGTAAAAGAAAGCTGATAAAAACTTACAGGTGAGCAAGCTTCCATAGTAACAGCTGTATGGTTAGTTGTTCAAGAAATTAAATAAAAGTTTTGATAACAACTATGATTTGAACATAAATCAAGAGGGAAGTTGTTTTGAAAAGATTATTGGGGCTTATACTCAAGGAAAGGCCCAGATGAAAAACAGTAATCGTACAGTTGTTTTGTAAACTCTACTAGGGCTTATACAATGACTGAGGCCCAAAAATGTTTTATTTACAAAGAGGGTTGGGTCTTACAACTCAAGGAGAACCACAAAAGTTTGAAAAAGAAAAGAAATGGGACTTACAACACAAGGGTAGGCCCAGATGAAAATGTTTTGAAAAGGCGACGATCGAGCCGAGGTTTTGAAAACACAGTGGGACTTATACAATGAATGAGGCCCAAAAAGGTTTATATTTATAAAGGGGTGGGACTTACACTCTATCAAGAGGCCCAAATATGTTTGAAGAGACTTGTTAGGGTGATTGTAATCAAAACCCTAATTTTTGGTTTTTAAATGTATTTTAATTGAATAAAAATTCAATTAAAATAATCAAACATGTGAAAAAAGGTTGTGATCTTGGATTTATATTTGAAAAATCATGTTTCATTCATGGGATAGTTTAAAAATCATTTGAATTTTACAAAACCAAGAGAAAGAAATATTTTTAATGTTTAAAAACAAATAAAAATATAATTCTTTACAAAAATATCAAATATATGAAATAAATAATATTTTTGTAAAATTTTCATGGAATAAAATATTTTAATATTTTTGTTAATTTTCAAAAAAAGAACCAATAAAAAATATTTAAAATTGAGAGAGAAATTAATTTTTGGATTAATTAATAAAAACATGAAAATATTGAAAAATAACAAAAAATGAGAGAATAGAAAAAAGGGTCTGGGTGGGGGTTTGAACCCACGACCTCATACACAAACACACATGCGTGCTACCACTGGGGTTGTGATACATCCGTGTATCAAAACCACCCCATGTGCATATATGGGGTGCCTTGTTTTTAGGCCTGACCAAGGCAAGGCAAGACAAGTTTTGGGCAATTTACGTGAAGCCTCTAACTTTCTCATTTCTCCATGGATTTAGACAAAATTTAGATGCATCTGGCCTAGAATTTCACAAGGAATCCAATGGTGCTTTTGGAATTTTCAGAAAGTGTCCCTATTTTAAAACCTGATAGTGGTTTCAAAATAGGCCTAGATTTGGATGTTCTATGCTATCTCATGGTACAGGCAAGAATTACATGACAAATTGGTTCAAACACAACATATATAACATGTATGAGATGTTTATGATCAGTGGACATCAAAAGAATGCATAATTCAAAGAGTTCAAATTGTCATGCACTTACCTCTTAGAGCTTCTTGTGCTAACTGTCAAGATCCTTGTGCCAGAAGTAATCCAATGCTTTGGACACTCTTAATTGATCCCTTAGAAGCTTTTAGGATGATCAAAACCAGTTGGATTACTCAGGAACAAGTTTTAGCTTTTTCTTGTAAAAGGGGCAAAAGTGACAAATATGGCAACTCTCTCAAATGGTGTTCCAGATGAGGGAAACCAATTGGGACAGTTTAAGGATGATATTTTGAGTGTCTTTGAGGCCTTGTTTGGTTTTGGAAGTGAATGAATCAAGGCATGGCTTGGAAAATGCAGAAAAGTCCAATTTTGAGGTTTTGGAAGTGGATTTTCTGATTTTGGTGTTTCAGGTCACAAGTGAGTGTTTGGACATCTTAGATATAACATATTGGATGTGTTTGGATCATGAGATATGGTGGAGTTGCTCTCTAACTCAAAAACTCAGAGATGACTTGCAAAAGAAGACATTTTGGCCTAAAGAGAGAGATTTTGAGGAAAGCATCAGTTGTAGTGCTTTGGTGTACTCAAACTGAGCACAAATGAGATCTATTTATAGTAGAGCAAGTTTGTTTTGGCATTAATAGTGAATGACAGCTGCAGCAGGCTTTTGGCCAATGTTGATCCAAGGGAATCTTTAGTCTCCTATAGCCATTGACTTGAGGTTAGGGCACAACCCTATGGTTCTTTGATTCAGTGCTGATTCTTGACTCATTCAGTTAGGAATGTGTCAGTCCATGCCACCTTGGTGTATCCATTGAATGCTTGGAAACAAAATTGGAGTCTTGGCACCTTTTTAGCCTTTTTAGGTTTGTTATGGCTAAGTGTAGATTCTTGGACTTTGGAGGCTTAGGGATCAGATCACTCTCCTTTTGTTTTATCCTCAGATATGTCCAAATGGATGACAAGGCTTGAAGTTGTCCAAATTTTCCAAATCGAGCAAAATGCCAAAATCTGCCTTGCTTAGGACAGTTGGAAATGGTGATCATAGTTTATTTTGAAACTATTTGGATCCAACTAAAAAAACTCCATGAACATTGATGTTCAAGGCTGGTAACTTAGGCAGATTTTCACTAAGTGTTCGAAAAAGTGTCATTTTCATGTTTTTGTGATTTTGATCAATCCATAACTCAAAATCCATGAAGAATTGGAGTCTGAGGTAGTTGAAGCTTTTGTAGAGTGTAGCAAGACCTACAAATCCAACTTTGGATCACCCAAAATGGTTGCTTGGATCTCAAGTTATGATCCTTGGAAGTTGGTACCAAAATCACTTTTGTTCCATAACTTAGAAAATTTTTGGTTTCTTATGGTTGCCCCTTGTGCAAGAAACCTCACATTTTCTTGATTTTTCTTAATGAATGATGATCAATACTATACATTAACATTATTTTTGACTTAGGGGAACCATATTTGTGAAAAATTCCAAAAAGTCAAACATGGTTTTGTGCACAGTTGACTTTTTATCGGATGAAATCCAAATTGTGCGATCCTTTGTGAAATCAAGTCTTTAACCTAAATCAAACCTAATGGATGGATTCCATAGGTGTTATAGGGTGTATTGAATCATTTCCCAAGGTTTGGGAGCATGTCTTGGTCAAAAGTCAAAGGAACAGTTGACTTTTTCCTTAAAACCCTAATTGTGGTCCTGGTGAAATTAAAACTCGTGAGCCAAGCTTCTTGGGCCAACCCATTGTTTCAAATGGATCAATTTGGTGTATTGGCGGCCCTCAAATCATGTCTTGAGGTCTTGGCTCAGGTTTTGCCTCAAAAGTCAACTTAGGGGTGAATTAGGTCAAGAAACCCTAATTCCTAATTTTTGGTAAATGCATCCCCTGAGGTTAAATTGACTTGATGATTGGGTCCATGAGGTCCCTTGGAGTATCTTGGGTTATGCTTTGACGCATTGGCTCATGCCCAGAGGAAAATTCCCATCTGGAGGCTTGATCCTCTTGGAATGTTGCAACTTTGTGCTTGATTCTTGATGCGGGAGTCATCTTGATCCTTTATAGGTGTTTGAGAGGTTAGACAAGTTGAATATCATGTCATTCCTTGATTGATCGTTTGTCCAAGTGCTCTGAGAGGGCTCAAAAACCCTAGTTCTTGATCGTGGTAAATGCTCAATTATCCTTGAGGAAATTGATGAGGCATGAAAGTACATCCATATTGTGATGATGATTTGCACAATGATGGGAAATCTTGGTGGTCATAATTTGGGGTATGACAGATGTCCCTATTTAATCTTCTTGGACTCGAAGGTGTGAATGGCGAAGGTATTCAGGCATTCGGAGTGCAAGAGGATTAAATATCGGAATACCAAAATTTTTGAGAGTGGTTATGAATGGTAGTTTGCCAGTCCATCTTCTTTTGCTAAGTAATGATGCTTAGAAAAGGGTAAAACTTCCCCTCGATCTTGGTTTTTATCCATGGAACTGGTCTTAGTTTTTTGAAATAAACTTCCCCTCGATCCCGGTCTTCAGCCATGGAACTGGTCTCAGTTTCTGATATAAACTTCCCCTCGATCCTGGTCTTTAGCAATGGAACTGGTCTCAGTTTCTGATATAAACTTCCCCTCGATCCTGGTCTTCAACTGCGGAACTGGTCTCAGTTTCTTTTGTCAATAAACTTCCCCTCGATCCTGGTCTTCAACCACAGAACTGGTCTAAGTTTTCTTCTTGAAATAAACTTCCCCTCGATCCTGGTCTTCAGCCAAGGAACTGGTCTCAGTTTTTTTTTCAGTTCCTTCCTTGACAAGGGACGCTAGGTGTAGCGGTTTTCATCAGCCTTCTCGCCGAATTTTCTTGGGGAGATGCCATTTGATTGAGTTGTAGAGGTGTTCAAACTTCTCTGTTGGAGACGCCATATGTTGACTCTACTGGGGAAAACGAGTCTCTTGAGAGGTTGTTTCCTGCTTGGGGATATTACATAATACTTTTCTTCGAGATCTTCTTGGAGAAATGCCATGTGATGTAATCCAATTTTGAGCTGCTGATGACTTCATTAACATTGACACTCTGGAGAGAAAAACCAATGTGTTGCCAAGAGTCTTTAGTTACGAGGCTTTCTCTAGGGATTTTCCTTAATCCGGGAAAGCGAAGATATCATCTTTAATGGTGAAGAGTGATGTTCTGAAGGTTTTCTTGCCTTTCAGAGGTTCAAGTTATCAAAGTGGTCGAGGACCGGCTCCAATCCCAAAATAAACTGGGGAGAAATTGCTCAGATAAAACATTTCCTAACAAGTAAAGGACTGACAACTCGATTGAGAGGACTTTTATCACTTGGGAACAAGACTGACCAGAGTGATAGTGGTGCAATATGAATATGAATCAATAATGCATGATGTATGTATGTTTATGCTAACAAAACTGACGCGACATACAGACTAATAGATGAACACGACTGGATACTCGGCCACGACGGGGGATGAAAAGTATCAATGTTCCAAGATAGCAATCCTGCCTTGCTTAGGAGAGATTGTCCCTGTAGAGAGGAAGAGTTGTTCAATCGGTCTTAGGAGGTAAGAACTCTGCCGGGGATGTCAGATGAAACATGGTCTCTGACACAGTTGATTCTTCATTCAGGCATACTGGTTTAGAAGGGGTACTTTGATTCTGCACTTTGAGGTTCAACCACCTTCAGAGAAGCGATCGATGTTCTTTCGATGTTCAACAGTCAAAAGAATTGCCATCTTTATTTTAAAAGCAGAAATATTTTGACAAGTAAATTCATTTTTGTTTTATTTTAAGAATCGTTGATCATGTTAAAAATGTCATTCTGCAAAGCTAAAACAAATAAGATTTACAAACAAAAGTACCAAGGCTCAAATTTTATTGATAGGATGGAAATCAACCAAGCGCGTGATTCCATAGAACATTTACAAAGTTTAGAAAATGGTAATTTAAGGGAAAAGGGCTACATTGAAACATAACAACCATTATCCTTCTACCAACTTTGAATTTTGGACATCCTGAGCTTCTATCGAAGATGACCTTGACTGGAGTTTTCCAGATGGATGGCATTACTGCTGGGGATTTAACCTTGTCGATCGTAGTTACTTGCCATTAATCCCTAACTTTTTCCTGGATTGTACTTTAAGATTTCCAATCCATCAGGATAATTTTTGCTTATGTCTCTAATTTTTGCCTAGGCCGCCCTTTCGGGTTTTCAATCCACCGAGACGTTTTTTTATTTAGGCGAAGTATTTCTTGACTACATCAACATTTGTGGGGTAGAAAAATTCTTCTCCATCCATGGTTGCAAGCCTCAAGGCGCCGCCTGAGAAGGCTTTCTTGACCACATAGGGGCTGTCATAAGTCAGAGTCCATTTACCCCGGGAATCAGTGAGAAATGATTGTATCTTTTTGAGCACAAGGTCTCCTTTCCTGAAGACACAGGGTCGAACCTTTTTGTCGAACGCCTTCTTCATTCTTTGTTGAAACAACTAACTGTGGCATAAAGCCTTTATTCGCATTTCTTCGATTAGGTTCAGTTCATCGTGTCGACTTTGACACCATTCAGCCTCTGTTAGCTTAGCTTCCATTAATACCCGGATTGATGGGATCTCTACTTCTATGGGAAGCACTGCCTCCATGCCATATACTAGAGAGAAAGGGGTTGCCCCTGTTGAAGTGCGGACAGATGTGCGATAACCTGGAAGAGAAAAGGGTACCCTCTCGTGCCAGTCTTTGTAGGTTACAACCATCTTTTGAACAATCTTCTTGATGTTCTTATTAGCCGCTTCTACTGCTCTGTTAATCTTAGGTCGGTAGGGAGATGAGTTATGGTGTTCGATTTTGAACTTAGTGCATAATTCTTTCGTCATCTTGTTGTTCAAGTTTGATCCATTATCAGTAATGATCTGGCTTGGAACGCGATAACAGCAGATGATATTATTCTTGATAAATCAGACTACCACTTGTCGGGTTACATTGGCATATGACGCTGCTTCGACCCACTTGGTGAAGTAGTCAATGGCTACCAGGATGAACCGATGTCCATTTGAAGCCTTGGGTTCGATCATGCCAATCATGTCGATTCCCCAAATGGAAAAAGGCCATGGGGAAGAGAGACCTTTGAGATGTGTTGGCGATACATGGATTTTGTCTGAGTATATTTGACACTTGTGACATCTCCTCATGTACTTGTAGCAGTCAGATTCCATTGTCAACCAATAGTACCCTGCTCTCAGAATTTTTTTGGCCATTGTATGTACATTGGCATGAGTGCCAATGGATCCTTCGTGAATTTCTTTTATTAGCATGTTTGCTTCTAGTCTGTCTACACATCGGAGCAAAACCATGCCAAAGTTTCTCTTATAGAAGGTATCACTGCTCAGGAAGAAGCTGCCAGCCAGTCTCCTGATGGTTTTCCTGTCTTTTCTGGATGCCCCAGGTGGGTACTCTTGTTTCTGAAGGAAGCATTTGATATCGTGATACCAAGGTTTGTCGTCTATGACTGCTTCAATCGTGAAGATGTAAGCGGGCCTTTCAGGGCACATTATGTCGATCTTAGGTATGTCATTCCATTGACCTACACTAATCATGTAAGAGAGAGTGGCTAGTGCATCAGCCATGTGATTCTCTTCACGAGGGATGTGATGAAACATGATTCTGTTGAAGAATGGTAACAACCTTCTCGTGTAGTCTTTGTAAGGAATCAGCCTTGATTGGTATGTGTTCCAATCTCCTTTGATCTGATTGATAACCAGGGCTGAGTCTCCATACACATCCAAGTTCTTAATCCTTAAATCAATTGCTTCTTCGAGACCCATGATACAAGCTTCGTATTCGGCCTCGTTGTTTGTACACTTGAATGTCAATCTGGTAGTGAAAGGAATGTGGGTACCCTGAGGTGTTACGATGATTGCCCCAATTCCGTTTCCGCAAATGTTGATAGCTCTGTCAAAGATTAGTCCCTATTGGGAACCTGGTTCTAGCCCCTCACTGGGTAGTGGTTCATTGCAATCTTTCATTTTCAGATACATGACATCTTCGTCTGGGAAGTCAAATTCGAATGATTCTTGATCGTCAATCGGTTGATGAGCCAAATGATCGACTAAAATACTTCCGTTGACGACTTTCTGAGCATGGTACTCAATGTCGTATTCTGATAACAACATCTGCCACCGGGCAATCCTTCCCGTGAGAGCAGGTTTTTCAAAGACGTACTTGATCGGATCCATTTCGGAGATTAACCAAGTAGTGTGGCAAATCAGGTACTGGCGAAGACGTTTAGCTGCCCAAGCCAGAGCACACAAGTTTTCTCAAGCAAAGTATACCGAGTTTCATAGTCGATAAATTTCTTGCTCAAATAGTAGATGTCAGACTCTTTTCTTTTCGTTTTGTCTTGTTGGCCAAGTACACAACCCATAGAGTCTTCCAAGTCTGTTAGGTAGTTGATCAGTGGTCTTCCTTCCACTGGAGGTGACAGGATTGAGGGATTCAACAGATACTCTTTGATACTATTGAAGGCGATTTGGCAGTCTTCTGTCCTTACGCAATCCTGATTCTTTTTAAGTAATTTGAAGATTGGCGCGCATGTCGCGGTCATAAGGAATATAAATCTGGAAATGTAATTCAGACATCCTAGAAATCCTCTAACTTGTTTTTCAGTCTTTGGAGAAGGCATTTCTTGAATGGCCTTGACTTTGTCAGGATCAGCCTCAATTCCTTTCTGGCTGACGATGAACCCTAGCAGTTTTCCTGAGTGGACACCAAACGTGCATTTGTTAGGATTCAAGCGGAGTTTGTATTTTCTCAGGCGCTCGAATAGTTTTGACAGGTGGGTCACATGCTCTTCTTCTGTTTTAGATTTGGCAATCATGTCATCGACATACACTTTGATTTCTTGGTGTATCATGTCATGAAACAGAGTAGTCATGGCCCTTTGACAGGTTGCCCCAGCGTTTTTCAAACCGAACGACATTACTTTGTAACAAAAAATGCCCCATGGGGTGATGAACGAAGTTTTCTCCATGTCTTCTGGCACCATTTTGATTTGATTATAGCCCGAGAATCCATCCATGAAGGAGAAAACTTTGAACTTGACTGTACTGTCTACCAGCATGTCTATGTGTGGTAAGGGAAAGTCATCCTTTAGACTGGCTTTGTTCAGATCCCTGTAGTCTACACATATTCTGACTTTTCTATCTTTTTTCGGAACTGGTACTATGTTGGCTAGCCATTGAGGATATTCTGAGGTGATGAGAAACCCGCGTCAATCTGTTTCTGTACTTCCTCTTTGATTTTGATGGCCATGTCTGGATGAGTCCGTCTTAGTCTTTTTATTTTACCGGCGAACATTCTGATCTTAACGGTAAATGATGTTCCACGATGCTGGTATCCAACCCTGGCATGTCTTGATAGGACCAAGCAAATACATCGGGAAAATATTTGAGAAGTTTTATCAAGTCTTCTTTGACAGTTGGACTGAGCAGTGCCCTAATCTTGACTTCTTTCCTCTCTTTTTCTGTACCCAAGTTGACCGTTTCCAATGGCTCTTTGTGAGGCTCAATGGACCTTTCCTCCTGTCTGAGTAATCGGGAAATATATTTTGGAATTTCTTCGTCTTCTTCTTCTTCAGCTTCACATACCGGGAATTCAAAGTTGGGAGAAGGCATTGGATCTTATGTTTCAATGGGGTTTAAAACAAGCAATCTGTATGACCTGATGATTTATTTTTAGAAGAGATAGAGAGAAATGCAAGAGTGTGTGCAGTGTTTTTTCTGAACAATGCTTGTTTTTTTTTGAGTTGTTTTTAGGATTACCATTTTCTGAAAAACGAAAAGTGAAAACATCAATAAATGCGGAAATTTTAGAATGACGTTTATTTATTTATGATTTAGTCGATTCTTAAAATACATCCCTATAAAACAAAACTCTGTCGCTTTGGGCGAAGCGAAGAGGGATATTTACAAAAAAGTGAGCCCTATAAAAAACATCTGTTTCACCTGGGCAGGGTGAAAGGTTAAAACAAAGACGACAATTACTTAGACTTATGGACGACTTTCGGGACATCGACAGCAACCCATTGGCGGCGACCTCCTCGGTGAATCACAAAGTATGGCACCTTCTTTCTTGGTTTGTCCTCAGAAATGACGCTGATTTCTGGCTGAGCAGGATCGTTGGAATCTTCCTCCCATGCAGAGTTGAACTCTTCTGTTGTATCTTGCACAGTGCTTTCACTCTCAGGAGGATCTCCCCATCCAGTTGGCTGGATGTCTTCGAGCCTAATATGAGAGCTTTCATAAGCGGTGTATTTGACCAAGAAGTCGTACTTGCCACTCGGGTGTCCTAAGGTGTCCCATACATCCGTGGAACTGGAGGAGCCATCCTTCTCGATGACGTTGATGATAAGTGTATTTTGTATCGCTTTTATTTAGTAGTTTTCCTTGTTATTTCATCGCATTTTGCCTACTTTCTTTGCTTTTTCCATATTTTATGCTTTGGTATTATGTTTTTGTCTTTTTTAGGTCTTCACAAGCATATTGGAAGAAAAGGGGATAAAATCGGGCGAAAATCGAAGTAGAAGCACAAGAGCCGGAGCCTTCCAGTACAAAATCCAAAGCTCTGTTACGGGTGCCCGTAATGCACATTACGACCCGTAATAGAAGTCCCAGTAGATCACTAGAAGGAGGGTGTCCTAGTACTAAAACCAGAGTTCTGTTACAGGTGTCCGTAACGTGTGTTACGACCCGTAACAGAAGGGCGAGAAATCAACTTTTTTCATTCCTTTTTCGTCTCGATTTGATTCCTGATTTGAAGACCTTGGCATTGATACCTGGCTGATTCTCTTATGGAATGGTATTGAAGACCCTTTATTTGATTTTATTTGATTTTATTTTTAGTTTATGGCTATTTAACTCCAATTAGAATGGAGTTTTTAGGACCGCACTTTTACCATATTTTCTACGCTTTCTGCAATTTTACTTTTCTACGCATATTTTCTGTACAAGTCTCCATTGAGCTGAACCAAGTTTATATTCAAGTTATTTTATTCAGGTTTTATTATTATTATTTCGATTATGTCTTTTATTTTCATTATCGTTTTTGTTGTTTCAAACCTCACCATGAGTGAGCAGTTCCTTAGGGATTAAGGGTCATGAGACCCACTCACGATTATCCGTATAATTAGATAAAAAAGCAATACAAGGATTTTAACGCGTTCATTATTTTAAAATTCGAGTTTTTATTCCAGAATTTGTTACGAAAGTAAAAGGTTTACGTTTTAGGTATTTGTAATGATGTGAAAGCACTTTATCCGGTACCCGAAAGCGAATTGTTAAACAATTGAATCTGATGATGCGAAAGTACTCGGAGGAGGTTGAGAAAGGTTATAGCCGCATGAGTAATATAACGGTTTCAGTAAATTCTATTGAACATGCGACAGCTGACAGATTATTTACCGAAAGCATGATAATAGATTGCAAAAGCCGGTGTTATCTACAAAATCTATTTTCTATAAGTCGTGTAAAAATCCTTGTAGCGCGATTAATCAAGTCATACGGAGATGTTAGAGTGGGGAATCATGATCCTAAATCCTGCTGTTTATTTTGATTATTTTTCTTACCTTTGTTTCAGATCTGTTTCTCTAAATATTCGGTTACTCTAGATTTACAAAGATCAAACAGAAATCGGTACTTAACCATTGGTCCATGTGGATCGATAACTTTTTATTACTACGATATAGTCGTGCACTTGCGGCCGTGTCAAGTTTTTTGCGCCGTTGTCGGGGACCAATTGCGTTAATATTGAAGTTCTGTTTTATCACCGTAGAGACTAGAGTTTTACTTTTCAGTTTATGCGAACAACGCGTTCCATTGATCTTCCAGTCGAACCCGTTGAGGATCCAGAGAACATTATACGAGAAGGGCGTAGAGTCTGAAGATAGCTCATAATGGCTGCCAATAAAGTTGATACTAAACCTTTGAAGGATTATGCGATTCCCACTGACGAGGAACCACACTGTAGCATTGTACATCCGCCTATTACGGCGAATGATTTTGAACTTAAACCGTCATTGGTGGGTATGGTTCAGCAAAATTAATTTTCAGGATTATCTTCAGAAGACCCGAACCTCCATCTATCTATATTAGTTGATAATTGTGGTACAATAAAAGCTAATGGTGTTGATTAGAATCCCATCTGTCTTAGGCTTTTTCCTTTTTCTCTCAGAGACCGAGCACGGGCTTGGCTCCAATCCTTACCAGCAAATTCTATTACTTCTTGGCCTCAATTGAAAGCCGCTTTTCTAGCAAGATACTTTCCACCAAGCAAGAGTGCTCAAATAAGGGGAGAGATTAATAATTTCAAGCAAGAAGATGGTGAGCCTTTGTTTGATACTTGGGAACGTTTCAAAGAATTGTTGAGACTTTGTCCTTTTCACGGGTTAGAAAAGTGGATGACTATCCACATATTTTACAACTGTCTCCTACACTCCACTAGGATGACCCTCGATGCGGCTTCAGGTGAAGCCTTTATGAAAAGTCCTAAGGATACTGCTTATGATCTTATTGAAGAGATGGCACAAAACCATCATTCTTGGGGTAGCGTGCGACAACAAACCACTAAAACCACCCCGAAAACCGGTGGGATATATGAAGTGAATGCTTTTAATCATATGAATGATAAGGTCGATGCTCTCTATAAGAAGATTGAAGAGCTAAGCATTACTCCTGCTACTCCCAACACTGTTGCTTCTACCAACTCGCTCAATTGTGAGATTTGCGGTGTGAATGGGCACACTGGTAATGATTGTCAGATGGTTCTCGCCGGAGGATCTACTCAAGAGAATGTCAATTACATGAACAATCAGAAAAATAATCCTTACTCCAACACCTATAATCCTGGGTGGCGTGATCACCCAAACTCCTCATACAAGAACAACCAACCACAACAAGCCATGGGACCACCGGGGTTCCAAAAGGCATTGGTTCCAGTTCCTAAAAAGTCCAATTTGGAGCTCCTAATGGAAAACTTCGTGACTACACAAACTCTTCAAAACGAGGAGTTCAGGAACCAAAACCTCCATACCAATGAGATAATTAGGCAACTGACCACAAAGGTGGAAAGTATTTTTACCCACAACAAATTGTTGGAAACCCAAATCTCCCAAGTTGCGCAACAACAATCTTCCTCATCTTTCCCTCAAGGATCATTCCCAGGGCAACCCGAACAAAATCCTAAGGGACAAATGAATGCCATAATCACGTTAAGTGATGAAGAGTTGGACAAACTAAAGAGAGAAGAGTTAGAGGTTAAGAAATTTGTCAAGTCAATAGTGGGTGAAATTATGAAAGATTCGAAAAAGGAGGTCATTGAAAGAAGGGATTCCATCACTCCACCCCTTTTTGAAGTAAAAGTTTTGCCCCGAAGTAAAAACATTGGGCTCATTATGAGGACTCGTCTTAGAAAGTTCGTATGGTTACTGAAGAAGCTTTATGATAGTATACCTGAGAACTTATCTCAAGTGCCTAACTTCGAAGAAATTCTAAAGAGGATCCTCTCCAAGAAAAAGAAACTGAACGATCATGGGATCATAAAACTCACAGATAGGTGTAGTGCCCTAATACAACACGGAGCGCCCCCTAAATTAGAGGATCCAGGGGATTTTTCCATTCCTTGTAAGATAGGAGCTTTGAGCTGTCCTAATACCTTGTGTGATCTTGGTGCTACTGTGAGTATGATACCTTTGTCTATCCATAAAAGATTAAATTTGGGGGAACTGAAACCCTGTAGTTTGCGTCTGCAACTTGCTGATGGGACAGTAAAATCTGTGGAAGGGATTTTAGAAGATATTCTGGTTAAGGTTGAGAACTTATACATACCCACTAATTTTGTGGTCATGGATGTGGACGAGAACCAGAGCACACCTGTTATTCTAGGAAGACCCTTCATGGCTACGGTCGGAACAATTATCTATGTCAAGGAGGGAATGTTGACTTTTGAGGTTGGAGGGAATAAGTTAGGATTCTCTTTCCACGGTAAGCAAGAATTGATGGAGGAACAAATTAAGAATCTTAGCCTCTTAAAAGAAATGATCACTACGAAGGGTAAAGAAAAGTTAAGCTCGAGGCAAGAGTTTCTGGAAAAGAGAGGGTGTTTGTCACCTAAGGCAATGTTTGGTTGGGATCCAAAAATTTTCAAAGGAAAGGTTGGACAAGGGACAAAGTTGGTTCTTCAGGAACCATCCTGAGTGGTAACGCTCATGGACCGTCGAGCCATGCAACGTTAAACGAAGTGCGCGGTGGGTGGCAACCCACTATTTTCGTGCTAATGTTGTTTTCCTTGTTTTTGTCTTTATTTTTGTAGGAAAGCAGGTAAATGAACTGAGGAATCAAGAAAAATACAGTATTGGAAATCGTGCCCGGAAGAACGGAACCGAAAAACCAAAAATTACACCCTCCATACAAAAACCAGAGGTGCATTACGGCCGCCCCTAATGGCCATTACGGCCCGTAATGCACCCCACGCCCAAAGACCCCAAAACCCTACCTCCCATAGTAAAACCCGCGCCATGTTATGGGTACCCGTAACGTGTGTTACGGACCGTAATGTGTGTGCGGTAATTTTTTAAAAAAAATTTCAAATGATCCCTCTTTCTCTTTCCCCAAATCCATCTCATTAACTCTCTTTATTATCCATAACCACCCATAAACACCAATCAAATATTTCCCTTTTCAAATTCTCTTACACCTTTTTCTTCCCCTGTTTTTCATTACCTTCTTCTTCTTCTTCTCCCACACAACAATTTACCACCTCCTTCTTAACCACCCTTACATAAAAACTCAATCTTTCATCTCCTCATTCACCAAAACACCATAACTACTTCACAAAACCTTCTCCATTCGAACCCCTATCCATATTCAGGGCACTTTTTCTCGTAATTTCAAGAAATTTTTTTCGAAGATTTCCATCTATGGCTCCCAAAAGGAATGTTCAAAGGGAAACCGGGGATACCTCAAGGCCAAAGAAACGAGGAAGCACTAGAGCTGCAAACCCTCATGGTATCATTTTCGCGAATGACGACCAAGTGGCCCGCTACAAAGTCCTCACCAAATGGAAAATTGTTCCGACCAGGTATCTCTGAGAAACAACTCTAATTACTCTTGGTTTGAAAACGGAAGTTGACAGGTTATTTAAAAATATTGGAATGCTGGACTTTATGACGAGGGATGCTCCCGCTTATGAGCGCATTACGCTCGAATTCTTGAGCACCCTCGATTTCTAGCATGAAAAGAAATGGCAGGACGGTGTGAGGGTCTACTTTGGAACCCTCAAATTTCGGCTTATGAACCAAGACATCCAAATGGAAGTCGAGGATTTGGGGGAAATACTCCAACTCCCTACTTATGGGCCCGGTTATGTCCCTTAAGGGTTTGACTTCAAAAGCTTTTGGTACGCCATCACAGGGCATAGTGATTACTCTGCTGCTAACGCCAAGGCTTCTCGCATCCAAAACCCGGTTATCCGGTATTTGCAAAAAGCCTTGGCATACACTCTCTTTTGCCGTGGTGGCTCTACAGGTGTTACTTCCCAGAGGGAGCTATTTTTCTAACATTCCATGATTAATAATAATTTGCTTAATGTCGCCGCTTTTGCGGCTTATCATTTACATCATGTTGCTAAAGCTTCTACAAGTGATTTATCAGTGGGCGCCATGATCACCTTGATCGCTGAACATTGTGGACTTACCTTCCGAACTAAAAATGACACTATGGTCATGGGAAAATCCAAGGTGGACATTGAGTCCTTAATCAACCAATTTATGATTCATTGTGAAGGCGGAAACACCTATTCGGTGTTATTGGGCAACATGCCCATACTTGACTTGCCCAACCCAAGAAAGACACGGGTTGATTTAGAGAGAAACTGGACTTATACTCTTGCCTCCGACTCTCCGAATGTTTTCGAGGAGGACAAGGATAATGTTTTTACTAATGTTGATGCAGGTACCGGAATACCAGTCGAGTCCACCATGCCTCCCCATCCTACATACACTAAGACGGGTACATCTACCCAAAGCCAAGATAGGTGGGATTGGGTCCAAAATGAGATCCGAGGCATGCGAGGAGAGCAAGCCCGCCAAGCAACTTTTATGGATGGTATGCACCTGGAGCAAACGCGGGAAGGCACAATTCTAGATAATGTGCAAGAGATGATGCAACGAATGATGTTGCAGTTTCCCCCACCTCTTCAGTGAGGTGCCCTGTGATTTCCCCCTCCCTTTCTTTTACTAAATCATTGAGGACAATGTTTGGTTTAAGTTTGGGGGGGGGGGGTATTTACCTGCTTTCTAGTTTTTAATTTTTCATGTTATTTGTTATTGTTTTTCCCTTCAATAATCCCAAAAACACATTGATTTCCACCCCAAGCTAGAACTCGTCCGCAAGTGCACGGCTATATCATAGTAATAAAAAGTTATCGATCCACATGTACCAATGGTTAAGTACCGATTTCTGTTTGATCTTTGTAAATCTCGAGTAACCGAATATTTGGAGAAACAGATCTGGAACAAAGGTAAGGAAAATAATCAAAATAAACAGCAGGATTTAGGATCACGATTCCCCACTCTAACATCTCCGTATGACTTGATTAATCACGCTACAAGGATTTTTATACGACTTATAGAAAATAGATTTTGTAGATAACACCGGCTTTCGCAATCTGTTATCATGGTTTCAGTGAATAATCTGTTATGTTCAATAGAATTTACCGAAACCTTTATGTTACTCATGCGGCTATAACCTTTCTCAACCTCCTCCGAGTACTTTCGCATCATCGGATTCAATTGTTTAACAATTCGCTTTCGGGTACAGGATAAAGTGCTTTCACATCATTACCAATACCTAAAACGCAAACCTTTTACTTTCGTAACAAAATCTGGAATAAAAACTCGAATTTTAAAATAATGAACGCGTTAAAATCCTTGTATTGCTTTTTTTATCTAATTATATGGAAAGTCGTGAGTCGGTCTCATGACCCTTAATCCCTAGGGAACTACTCACTTGTGGTGAGGTTTGAAACAACAAAAACGATAATGAAAATAAAAGACATAATCGAAATAATAATAATAAAACCTGAATAAAATAACTTGAATATAAACATGGTTCAGCTCCAATGGAGACTTGTACAGAATATATGCGTAGAAAAGTAAAATTGCAGAAAGCGTAGAAAATACGGTAAAAGTGCGGTCCTAAAAACTCCCTTCTAATTGGAGTTAAATAGCCATAAACTAAAAATAAAATCAAATAAAGGGTCTTCAATGCCATTCCATAAGAGAATCAACCAGGTATCAATGCCAAGGTCTTCAAATCAAGAATCAAATCGAGACGAAAAAGGAAAGAAAAAAGTTGATTTCTCGCCCTTCTGTTACGGGCCGTAACACACGTTACGGGCACCCGTAACAGAGCTCTGGTTTTAGTACTAGGGCGCCCTCCTTCTTGTGATCTACTGGGCCTTCTGTTACGGGCCGTAATGTGCATTACTGGCACCCGTAACGGAGCTCTAGATTTTACACTGGAAGGCTCCAGCTCTTGTGCTTTTACTTCGATTTTCGCCCAATTTTATCCCCTTTTCTTCCAATATGCTTGTGAAGACCTGAAAAAGACAAAAACACAATACCAAAGCATAAAATATGGAAAAAGCAAAGAAAGTAGGCAAAATGCGATGAAATAACAAGGAAAACTACTAAATAAAAGCGATACAAAATACACTTATCAAATTCCCCCAAACTTAAACTGTTGCTTGTCCTCGAGCAATGAACTCGGATAACACTTTTTAGACCAAGCAAAGTACTTCACATTAGATCTTATTGATACTCATACAGGAGTTACTCGTTCCGATCGGCTAGTCGTCGTTCTTCCAATACTTCTCCGTCAACGAGGATATTCCAAGAACACAAACCATGGTAGAACCACAGACCTAGATACCCCTTTTCGGCCACCTCTCCAACTACGCTTTGGGCTTAAGACTCTTCTCGATTTTCCCCCTTTTTGTTCGGATAGTCAAATTAAGACATTTTCGCTTCTTTATATAAGCACAAGGTTGGTCAAGAGCAATTTTTTTTTCTCTTTTTCTAGGCACCCTCTGTAACGCCCCGGTTTTTGTTAGATTTATTTAATCGATTCGATTTAATTATTTTTGGTCTTTATATTATTTTATTCTTGGTTATTACGTTTTATCGCGTTTTGGGAACGTTTGCGAGAAAATTGAGTGTAGGGGTATTTTGGTCTTTTTGGCTTGGGTAGATATTGTTTTTCATTTAAAATAGAAACATAAAAAGAAAAGAGAGAAAAATAGAAAGAAAAAGAAGAGAAGAGAAAAGGAGAGTGAGAAGAAGAAAAAGAGGAAAAACTTAGAGTTTAAGTAATCGATTCAACCGACATTTCAAAACACGATTAATCGGGTAAGGGTGCGAAACTCGGTTATGCTATGTTTGTGTATGATCATGTATGTGTTTGTTGGTTTTTCCTAGCTTTTCAATTCTAGGGCGAATGAGAGGAAACGAGAGAAATCGATGTTTTCGCGGTTGAAATGCGGTATAAATGCGGTAGATTACTTTTTGTTATGATTGGAATATGTTCTGGTTGTTATGATATGGTTTGGATGTGTTTTGGTGGGGAAATGGTGATTTAGGATGAGTAACAGCGCTGCTGCGAATCCCAGAATTCGCAGGTTCGCAGTGCGAACAGCAGCGAAGAGGAAAGCGAAGGCTCGCCAGAGCTTCGCAGTGCGAATGGGTGGGCGAATGTTCGCCAGCAGTTCGCAAAGCGAACTTTATGCTATTTTTATCTGCCACGGTTCACTGGAGCTTCGCACGGAGAATGAGGAAAGCGAATGCTCGCTAGGAGCTTCGCATTGCGAACATGACAGATTGTTCCATTTCGTTTTCTTCATAACTTTTGATCCGTAACTCGGATTGTGGCGTGGTTGGGTGCGTTGGAAAGCTAATGAGATGTTCTTTCTTATAGGAATGGTTTTGAGATTGGTTGGCCGATTTAATTGTGTCGGGAATTTGGAAATGTGTCATTTTGTCGACTTTTACCGTCTTAACTGTGTGTATTTGACGTGTTATCATGCGATACGCTTTTGATATATAACGTATAGCTTGTGTGCTGTTATATGATGTGAGTGCATGTGATGAAATGTGGTGATGATGGTTTGTGGCCTAAGGGCAAGTAAATGCATTGTGTTATATTTGATTGTATATGCATGATTATGGATGTTGGAATGGTTTACATGGTTGTATATGTGTATGCATTTGATTGTCATGAGTCATTGTATGCCAAGCATCATGATATGCATTCTTGTGATGTCGTGTGCCCTAGTGGGTGTGAGCGACGAAACGATTCCCGAGGGGATCTGCTATAACGGTCGTGTGCCTTATACAAAGAGGACCGAAAGCGACGTTAGGGACGATCGTGTGCCTTATACAAAGAGGACCGAAAGAGATCGGATTGTGTGCCTTATACAAAGAGGACCGAAAGTGATCCATAAACGTCGTGTGCCTTATACAAAGAGGACCAAAAGCAATGGGGAACATTGTTTGCCCGGCGGGGAGTTACATTAAGTAACAAGCGATGATTCCAATAATTCCTGAGTGAATTAATAATGAGATGATGGATGGAACGGTACCGCATTGCATTGCATAGAGTCGTTGTGTCGGTCTCTGTGCATTTGCATAAATCATGAATGGATTGATTATGTGTGGGATTTGTGAATGGAATTGATGAGTTGATATATACACATGTTGGTGATAAATGTATTGAGCATGATTGATATGCCTTTGTGGTGGATGTATGAGATAAGAATCGTGTTGTTTTGTGTTTGAATTATGGTATATGTTGTGGTGAGAATGTTGTTGTGTGTGTATTTCCTGTTATTACATAATTGTATGCAACTATATTATAATTGTGTTTCTCACCCTTCTGCTGTTTTGAATGCTCTATGAGGCATTGCAGATTAGATGCTGGAGGTCTTTTTGTGAAGATTAGGTCTTCATTCTTTTGTCGGTCGGCTCTGATATGTAGCACCGGGTAGTCGGGGAGATCGTTATGTGACATTATGTATATTTATCTTTTTGGATTTGACATGTATGACTCTGTATAAGACAGATAAACTTTTATGTTTATAAATATGAGATTTCAGTTGCAGATTTTCCGCTTTTATTCTGTATCTGAATTGTGGGTGTTAGGAACCGAGTTCCTCTGTTTATGTTGCTACCTGATTGTTGCATATCTATTTGAGCAGGTTATTTTATTTCATCATTTTGATGTGACGCTCCCGTCTATGCCATGAATGTTTTAATTCTACTCTGATTATCTGTTATCGCTTTAATTAATTGGGGGTATAGATTGGGGGTGTTACACCCTCTTTTTACGCTCATTGACGTTTATTTGACAATTGAGACTCAACCGCTATTAGGCTAAATAACTGGGTGAGGGTTACCCAACTTAGAAGGTCGGTTGTCTTTATTGTTTTATTCCTTTTTTTTCGGTGCCTTGTTTCTCAACACTTGCCACTCGGCTGTCCTAAGGTGTCCCATACATTCGTGGAACTAGAGTAGTCATCCTTCTCGATGACGTTGACCTCAGGAAAAGCATAGTTGATGAACTCTTATCCTGCATTCTTTGCAGATTCATCGTTGTGCTGGATATTTTTCAAATGCCGTGAGTAATGATCCCATGATTCGGTGGGGACGTATGTATTCTTTTCAATGATGCTTAGCTGATATGCATCATTTTGCTGACTCTTTTGCCCCAAGTCTTCCAGGTACGCTGCCAGATAGACAAGTCCTCCATTGGGTCATAATAATCATAGTCAAAGTTATCTTTCTTCAGATTGTCCTCCTCTAATGAGTTGGGTGGAGTACGACATCCTTCCAGATCAGAATCTCCGTACATCATCTTGACGTCTGATCTTGTTATATATCTCGGACTTTGCGTGAGATAGCAAAATGGCATAGGCGTTTCTTCCTGAGACATATAACCGTCCACGTTGAGATATGACTTCCACTCTTCATCTGGATCGGATGAATCACCCTTATTGATGGTATGTGCTTCTTGAGACACTGGGTGAAGGAAGCCTCCACTGTGGAAGAAGTCCTGAATGGGATGAAAACTTTCGTCATTAGTAGTAGTCTGGGTACAGGTTGAGGAAAAACCAAGACCTTTCTTTGTCTTATTATCCGTAGGAATGACAAGTTGTCCCCATCCTTTTGCGTTATTACTCTCGATCACTTTGAGAGCGTCTTTTTATGAGGAAATTGATGTTCCCTTTTCTGATTAATTCTCATTGCTCACCGAAAGTGCTTGGAACTGAGTTCCAACAACCTCCTCTGGTTCTATATAGGTTGATGATGATAAGTTGCTTACGATTAAGGCCTGTTCTCCACAGACTGTGACTAGCTTGTCATTCTTGACAAACTTCAGCTTCTGGTGAAGTGTCGAAGTGACTGCCTCCGCTTCGTGTATCCAAGGTCTTCCTAATAAACAGTTGTATGCTGCCCGGATGTCCATGACCTGGAAAGTGACTTGGAAAGTGTGAGAACCAATAGTTATGGGAAGATCGACTTCGCCGATAACTATTTTTTTTGGATCCGTCAAAGGCTTTGACGATGACCTCACTGCCTTTCATCGGAGATCCTTGAAATGATAGTCGCATTAGAGTAGATTTTGGCATAACATTTAGAGCTGATCCCGTATCTACTAGTATGCTGGCTAAAGCATCGTCCTGGCAGTCGACTATAATGTTAAGCGCCATGTTGTGATTTTTGCCTTCTTTCAGAAGTTCTTCATCACTGAATCCTAAATTATTGCAGGAAGTGATGTTGGAGATGATGCTGTCGAATTATCTTATCGTCACATCTTGTTCCATAGAGGCTTGCTCTAAGACTTTCTATAGAGCTTCTCTGTGAGCTTCGGAACTGAGAAAGAGAGATAGCACAGAGATTCTCGAAGGAGTTTGCAACAGTTGGTCTACAGTGTTGTACTCGCTCTTCTGGATGAGCTTCAGCATCTCATCGTTGTTCTTTGAAAGGTCGGGATTACTGGATGGACCGACTGGTTAATTGGGAACTTATGTTTGAGGTTCCTTTTCCTTGGTGGGTTCTCCAACTCCTCGGTTGAAGGTCCGACCGCTCCGTGTTACTCGACTGATGTCAGCAATGTTTACGAGGGAGAGTAATGGAGTTTCCTTTCCATTCTTGATTGTTGTTTCATTGTGCTTGTAAGGGATAGCCTTATCTGATTTGTACGGTATTGGACCTGGCAGATAGATAACCACATGAGCCTTTTGATTTTTCCGACCATCGTAGCCAGCCTTAATTGGTTCGAGGTTAAGAATCTTTCTACTATCAAGAGGAACTCTTGATTCATGGAGTAGAGGGATTATAGTGCATACATCTTTGGCCATTTTCTATTTAGGGATTAAGACAACGTCTTTGCTTTGATCAAGAAGATAGTCTTGCATTATGTTGATCGAACCAGAGCTTGAACATGGTCGACTCTGTTTCTGGTCCAACTAATTTTGAAGACCTGACCGTACAAGATAACATCCTTGGTTGTTCTTTGAGCAAAATCTACAACGCTTATAGTTGTGTGGTGGCACCCGACCACGTCTGCTTTGTATGCAGTGTAACTTTACTATATCTGTTTCCATCGCGCGAACATCCTGACTTTGATGCCTAGTAGGATTCCCGTCAGTCATACTGACTTGTTGTGTGTCTTCATCTAGGTAGATCGGAAGCCACCAGTGGTTCAACAGATGTTGAAGTGTTCTTTGGACAAGTGCACATCCTTGGTCGTCTTCACGACACACTTTACGATCCTGATAATCATGTGAAGCCAGAAAACCGAACCTGACTTGCTTAGCATGTAATTCTACCATACTGGTGTTCATCAAACGAATATCAAAGATTTGAATCATATTAACTTGATGACTACTTCTATCACGGTAATCCTAGATCCATCTGAGATCTATCTGACGCTATAGGGCCTCTTGTACAAAAGAGCACCCTTGATTGTTTATTGAGTATATCAGACAGGAATTGTAATCGTGTCGTGGTAGGTCATGATGTTGGCTTTGCCTTGAGTGCATTGCCACCAAGTTGACATTCATTGCTAGAATGTTGTGGTTTTGGAGAATGTTGGGATTTGCGTGAGCCATATTGACCTCACGGATTCTGTGATCTTGGATCCATCCAAGATTCATCTGTTCTTGTAGAGCTGATTGCACTACGGAACATCCTTGATTATTCTTTGAGCAGATATCATACTGGGGATAATTGTGAGACGGTATATGACTGTACCCGCACTGTCTGCAATGCATTTTGACCGGATTAGTTCCTAATAGGAGTACATTTTGAATCTGATAACTGCGGCTAAATTCTTCTTCTATTAAATTTACGGCAATCTTCTCATATTGAGGCAACGGGTTCGTCTGAACATTTGGATTAGTATCTTTGAAAGATAGGACCTCGTTCCTGACAAGCTTCTGTACATTAGATTTGAAGCTGAGACAGTTTTCAATGTTGTGCCTGGTCCTCATTGATGATAAGGGCAAGTTTGATCTGCTTTGAACCAAAAAGGCAGATTTTCCGGTACTGTAAGAGGAGACCAGGTTTGGACGTGCCCCTTGACTAGTAAGAGTGGAAATAGTTCTGTGTACAACATTGGTATAGGGTCAAACCCTGGTGGTCGTGTTGTATGGTTGTTGTTGTTGTACTGTGGATGAGCCTGCTGAAGAGGCTGTTGTGTCCTTTGCTGATACTGTTGTTTATTTGGTTGGATCAGAGCAACCTGAGGTTGATACGTTGGAGTTGGCACAGGGTTGATAGCAGGAGTTACCGCTGCTACTTGTTGATACCTTCGCCTTTGCTTTCTGAGAGAGGTATTACCAATATCTTGCTCTTTTTTCTTAGGGAAAGCACTACCGTATCTTTTGGTACTACTTGATGGTCCTGTATCTTTGACCAGACGTCCTTCTTGGACTGCTTCTTCAAGGCGTACTCCCATGTTTACCATTTCTGTGAAGTCGCTGGGTGCACTGGCGATCATTCAGTCGTAATAGAATGAGCTCAAGGTTTTCAAAAAGATCTTGGTTATCTCTTTTTCCTCAAGAGAGGGACAGATCTGGGCGGAAATTTTGTGCCATCTCTGAGCATATTCCTTAAAAATTTCCCTATCCTTCTGTGACATTGCTCTGAGTTGATCTCTGTCTGGTGCCATGTCCTAGTTGTACTTATACTGCTGAACGAAGGCAGCGCCAAGATCTTTGAAAGTGACAATCTTGGTGCGGTTTAAACCCATGTACCATTTAAGTGTGGCACCGATTAAACTGTCTTGGAAATAATGGATCAGTAGCTATTGATTCTCTGTCTGAGTTGACATCTTTCGAGCGTACATCACCAAATGACTTTGAGGGCAAGAGTTGCCCTTGTATTTTTCAAAGTCAGGTTCCTTGAATTTGTGCGGGATTTTCACATTGGGGACCAAACAAAGGTATGCAGCGTCCTTTCCGAATAAATCCTGACCGCGTATCGCATTCAGTTCCTTCTGCATCTCCAGGAATTGCTCCTGGAACTCATTCATTATGTCGTACAAATATTTATTTCCACCATAGATTATTTGTGGAATCTGTCCTTCTGGAACAGTGTGTACCACTGGTTGTGGTATAGTCATTACGACGGTGACTTTTGGTTCTTCTATACCCCGAAGTTTGTAACCTTCAGGAGTTGCTGTCATCACTCTTGTGTCTTCGCTTTCCCGAAGTTTGTAACCTTCAGGCCCAGCGGTTCCTGCTGCAGTTTTTGGGTCTTCCATGACCGGCGGGATATATCCTTCAGGGATAAAGTTGATAGGCATGCCCCAGGGAAGATCTTTAGGCATGTTGTACCGAGGATCATACGTCTCCACTATGGGCATGGATGTGATCTCCGAGATCACAGTCATTTGTTGTTGTCTCTGAGCTGTTTCCAGATATTGCATGTCACTGTGAAGTTTTCTCAAATCTTCCTTCAGAGCGTCGATTTCTTCTCTCAGCTCTCTGTTCTCTTCCTCGAGATCGTCCATTTTCTTTTGTCGATTGACCCGAGTATTGTACTAATGAGACAATTTGACTCTAGAATCGTGACACATACATGAGATTCGAAGGTAAGAAGAATGTGTTATATGAGAATGATGAATGATATGCAAAGTTATATATATTAATTTTTTTTTAATTAAAAAGAAACTTCAACAAATATATTGCAAATATCATACAGTGGGGAGACCCCGTTTTATTGAATTTAAAAGATTGCGGAAATGGAAATACAGTATTTTACAAAGTGTTGTAAAAGGAAAATTCTAAGCTTATGGATCCTAAGTCTTCTCTGAGAAGAGCTCAGGTGCTGGTTCTGGTATTTTCCTTTTCTTTGATCGGGGCTCTTGAGCCATTGTCAGGTTGTCGGTCCTTTGCAAGTTGAAATGAGCGAGCAAATTTCATTGGTCTTCTTGATTTTCTCCAACATGTTGCTCTAATATCCTAATCAGAGCGTCCTTTTCTTTTAACAGTTGCTGAATTTTGGTACATTACACATTGAGAATACGGTACTTGTTCTTCCAAGATTTCTTTTCCCGTCGAACTTTGTTGAGAGTGGCCCATAGTTTTTCCGCATCAGACTTAAAATAAAGGACAGATTCCTTTAGCGAAAGAACTTCTTGACGAGGGTAAGGCATCTTCAGCTTGAGGGCTCTAGTTTGTACCCAGTGGAGATAAGGTTCCACAGAGACACAGTCTGGTTTTCCTAGAGACTCTCTTCCTTTCCTATGAACATGTTTCCAGGCATGCACTATTTCTGTCTTTAGTGCCCTGTCATTTTCTCCTTCCTTGAAGAAAAGACCTTCCAGATGAACATTATGTGAGATATGCTTTATCGGGTATCCGAGTTGACGGCGAACTAAAATCAGATGATAGTTGATTCCTCCTTTAGTTCCTATGAGGGGTACATTAGGGAAATTTCCACATTTGTCGATGATCCTTATCCCATCATAGATTCGATTGTACCAATCTATGTCAGAGTTGGTAAGAGACATGATTCTCTGTGGTCAACGTAGAGTACTCTTATGATCCCAAAAAGCAGCAGACTTATGTAAATGGGAAGTGAACCATTTGTATAGCAGGGGTACACAACATGAGATCATTCCCTCTATACAAATTCCTTAAGTGTACAGAATGATAAGCATCTGTGAGCAAGGTCGGTACGGGGTTTCCAATCAGAAATATCTTAATGGCATTGGTATCGACGAAGTTATCGATGTTGGGAAAAAGGAACAACCCGTATGTGAGTAGAACAAAGATATCTTCGAAAGCAGTAACGTTTCCTAAATTGGCAAAGTATAGGGCTTTCTCTACTAAAAACTTGGCCGGTAAACCTTGGATTCCTTCCTTAGTGGTCATGTGAGTCCTGACTTCTGACTTGTCCAAATAGATTGCTCTTGCAATGGTTTGATCCTTTGGAATTTCTTCCAGTCCAGAAAAGGGAGCTTGGCCAGTGATGGGTAAATCAGTCAGGTGAGAGTATTCCTCCAGTGTTGGTGCTAGTTGATAATCCAAGAATGTGAAACAGTGATATACCGGATTGTAGAACTGAATCAGTGTAGACATAATTCCTTCAACTACATGGGCCCTTAATAGAGACAGCAGTCCTCCGTACTTAGCTCTGAAAGCATCAGGGTTGGTGATCATCCTTGCCAACCCCCTTAAATCCTCTAGTTTTTTAGCCCTGAAGGTGTACTTGTGCGTCTTCCTTCTACCGAAATCCATAACGCAATCTTTCTCTCTGTTATTTGCAATCATTATTTTAGTTTAATTTGAAAAAAGAGAAAGGAGAAAAGATGATTTTTTCTTTGTTTAAGATTTTTTTAAATGAATGCATGAATGCATCACACAAAAACATTTAAAAAACATGGGTTCAAGGATTCAACGTCACGAGCATGGAGTCATGGCTCTACCCATCCCCAAAGGTTGTATTCTGGTGAATTTTTGTACCTGTAGAACGGGTTAAAAGTTCCCAAAATCATTTACCCCTAGGGACAACAACAACAAGCTGGTTCACCCGAGCGAGCTGTAGCATCCTAGGGTAATCTCAATTGAGTGTAGTATCGCGTGTCAACTATTTCCATAGCTACCGCACTACCAAATGGCAACATGGTTACTGTTTACTAAATCCTTAGTTTCACGGATACCACATTGGGACAATCTGCCTTCACAATGGAGTCGTTAAGCATTGAATCTGCAAAGGGTATCTCCACTGATTTGATGGTTTACCGGGATAGCTTATTCGGGATTCACTCCCTGTAAGACCGCCCGTCTATGCCATCACTTATCTTATGTATCACTCATACTTTCCACACGCGACATCACTCGCATTCCCATTAACAGAAAAAATAAACACGAATATCAAGTAGGAAAAGCAGTATATATATAGTATGATTCCTAAAACTAACGTCCTAGACCTCTTAGGAACTATAATCCTAGTCATATACAGACAAAATGTGTCCCCAGCAGAGTCTCCATTTTCCTGTAGCGTGCGATTTTTGTCGGTGACGCGACACCTTATCGCAAATGGGTTTCTCCTCACCGCAATGAGGGGAGTGAGCGCTACTTTCTGATTTCTTATTTATCCCGTGAAGCTGGAAGGGAAAGGGAAGCTATCTAAAACTAACCTTGCACGCGAATGTTTAACTGAACAAACGCTAAAAAAGATTCGGGGAGTTCGGGGTCAGGTTATACAATGGGGAGTTGTCAATTACCCATCCTATATGTGGTTATCCATAGATTGTTAGCATTAGGTTCTGCTTTGTACTTGATGTGTTTATCTGTTGTGGGTTGGGAAAGTTTCTTCTTTGGGAGGTATGAGAGAAAGAGAGTTTTTGATGATTTTGGTGAGGTACTGGACCTAAGTTTTTGATTAGTGTGAAGGTACTGGACCTAGAGTTTTTGATTGGTATGCTCGCTAAGATTTTGCAATCTTATGCCTACGTATTCCCGTTTAAAGAAACGGGGAAATCAGAGCAATCGTAGTTCCTCCTATTCTATGGGAGGAAAAGATGTTTTGGTGTCTTGTTAAAAGCCCAAGATTGAAGCTAAAAGGTTATTTGTGTCTTGTTCAAAGCCCAAGATTGAAGCTAAAAGGTTTGTTTGTGTCTTGTTCAAAGCCCAAGATTGAAGCTAAAAGTTTTGACGGAAATAGAACCTATCATCTCTAAAGGGAGACATCTCGTCTGTTTATCATAATTGTTGGGTGACTGTTTATAAAGGAGAATTACTTTAACTAGGATATGAGAATCCAGCAATGCCATAATTTCCTTTATGAGGGATTTGTCCTGAAGGATAAAAATTTAACTCAGTGTAGAGTAATGCCATTTTTTCCTTAGGAATCTTTCATGCTAAGGGAGGGACAGTGGAGTGGATGTAAATAATCCAGAGGCTTGCCACTTACAACAATTAGATGAAAGAGGGGATTTACCAGGATAAGAGATGGACAACAGCTTGGATATTTAAATAAACAAGTGTGCCACTTATAGCAGTTATCTGGGATTAAGGTTGTTTTTGTTTTGTTTGTTTTGATGTGTGATAACACAGAGAAATGTCTTCCTGCAGAGAGATTTTGATTTCCTCTGAGGGGAATGTTGATTTTTGTGTTCCTTGATCAAAGCCCAAGCTTGAAGCTAAGAGTTTGATTGACTCCACTGGGGAAGTCCTTATACAAAGCCTAAGAGGAGGCTGGAAAAGACTGACTCAACAAGAGAGTGTTTATCTGTCTTGTACAAAGCCCAAGATTGAGGCTAAAAAAGAGACTGAATCTTTTAGGGATATCATTATACAAAGCCTAAGAGGAGGCTAAAAGTTGACTTTTCCAGGGAAATATTTTGTCTGTCTTGTACAAAGCCCAAGATTGAGGCTAAACGGGGAAACTGACTATGTGGGAAAGAAATCTTTATCTGTCATGTACAAAGCCCAAGATTGAGGCTAAAAGAAGATTGTCTTTGTTGGAGAGATTTATCGGTGTCTTGTACAAAGCCCAAGATTGAGGTTGAAAATGAGACTGGCTCAGTTGAGGATTTTTAGCTGTCTTGTACCAAGCCCAAGATTGAGGCTGACCTTACTGAGGAAAATCATTATACAAAGCCTAAGAGGAGGCTGAAAAAGGAAATTGATTCTGCTTAGGGATATTATTTCTCAAAGCCTATAAGAAGGCTGGGAGGAATTTACTCCGCTGGGGAAGATATTTAACCCGAGCTTAAGAGAAGGTTATGGAGATTTTGACTTTGTTGGAGAAAGTTTATATATGTCTTGTACAAAGCCCAAGATTGAGGCTAAAAGAATGACTCAACAAGAGAGTGTTTTTGGTACCATTTACTCAACAAGAGAGTATGGAAAGGTGATTGACTCAACAAGAGAGTCCTTTTCAAGCTAACTCAGCTGGGGAAATCATTATACAAAGCCTGAGAGAAGGCTGAAAAAGGTTGACTCAATAAGAGAGTACCTTAAGGTGATTGACTCAATAAGAGAGTGCTTTGTTTGTCTTGTACAAAGCCCAAGACCGAGGCTAAAAAGGGTTAACTCAACAAAAGAGTGTGTTAAGAAATAAGATGGACTTAACAAAAGGGTGTTGTTGGAACTAATTCTGCTGAGGAAAATCATTATACAAAGCCTAAGAGGAGGCCGGCTTCTGCTGAGGATTATTGAGATCCAGAGGCAGGTCTAAAATGGGGAATCAACTCTTGCTGAGGTTTACAGAAGAGTTGAGGTATCAGATGCCTTGAGGTTCTGATTTAGGATAATGTTATGACCCTAGCTGGGGAATTTTTAGGATAAAAGACTGAGTTTTAGATCATGTAAGGGTTTTAACTTTACTGGAAATTGGTTAAATGACCAGGGTTTTTCCCTGTGTTTGTAGGGAACTTGAGAATTCTTTGAGATCTAAGAGGAGATTAGACTGTCCGAGTCTACTGGTATGGAAGAGTTTATATTTGTATGATATCCAAGAGGAGGCAAGTGTTTTTAGGGATGAGAATCAACCCTAAAATGGTCTGAGGTTTTGACTCTGGAAAGACTGCTCTAGAAAAGGATGATTAAGTTTTGTCTTATACCTTTAAGAGGTCTTCAGGGTCCTTGTATTAAGCCCAAGAGAAGGCATGAGAACTTCTAAGAAGCCGGAGGGTCCTTGTACAAAGCCTAAGAGGAGGCGGGGATGCTTTTAGGAAGCCTGTGGGTCCAAACTTAAGAAAAGTTCAAGAAAAGTTTCATCGGGAATAATCTTTTCTTTAATGAATAGTTCTAGGGTTTGAAGAAATTCAAGAGAGGTTTCACCGGGAATTAATCCTCTCTGGGGAAATGAACTTCTTTGACAATTTCTAATAGTGACAGTCTGAGAAAAGTTTCACCGGGAATAATGTATTTCTCTTTGTTCCATATTGTTTAAGCCCAAGAGAAGGCAAGACAGTATCTGGAATTCCTATGGGGAACTAGTTTTGACTGTATTTTAGAGTGACCAAATGGATTTACCTAGTTCTAGACCTAGTTGTCGGGGAAAAACTCTAAGCAGATATACAAGTATATATACAGTTGATATATGACAAGTATTTAAAAGGATATGAAAGAAGGACTTAAAGGTGAGCAAGCTTCCAACAATACAGTTATATATATATATATATATATATATATATATATATATATATATATATATATATATATATATATATATATATATATGAAAACATGTAAAAGAAAGCTGATAAAAACTTACATGTGTGCAAGCTTCCAGCAATACAGTTATATATATATGAAAGCATGTAAAAGAAAGCTGATAAAAACTTACAGGTGAGCAAGCTTCCATAGTAACAGCTGTATGATTAGTTGTTCAAGAAATTAAAGAAAGTTTTGATAACATCTATGAGTTTGAACATAAATCAAGAGGGAAGTTGTTTTGAAAAGATTGTTGGGTCTTATACTCAAGGAGAGGCCCAGATGAAAAACAGTAATCATACCGTTGTTTTGTAAATTGTACTAGGGCCTATACAATGACTGAGGCCCAAAAAGGTTTTATTTACAAACAGGGTTGGGTCTTACAACTCAAGGAGAGGCCCAAAAGTTTGAAAAAAGAAAAGAAATGGGACTTACAACACAAGGGTAGGCCCAGATGAAAATGTTTTGAAAAGGCGACTATCGCGCCGAGGTTTTGAAAACACAGTGGGACTTATACAATGACTGAGGCCCAAAAAGGTTTATATTTACAAAGGGATGGGACTTACACTCTATCAAGAGGCCCAAAGATGTTTGAAAAGATTTGTTATGGTGATAGTGATCAAAACCCTAATTTTTGGTTTTTAAATGTATTTTAATTGAATAAAAATTCAATTAAAATAATCAAACATGTGAAAAAAGGTTGTGATCTTGGATTTATATTTGAAAAATCATGTTTCATTCATGGGATGATTTAAAAATCATTTGAATTTTGCCAAACCAAGAGAAAGAAATATTTTTAATGTTTAAAAACAAATAAAAATATAATTCTTTACAAAAATATCAAATATATGAAATAAATAATATTTTTGTAAAATTTTCATGGAATAAAATATTTTAATATTTTTGTGAATTTTTAGAAAAAGAACCAATAAAAAATATTTAAAATTGAGAGAGAAATTAATTTTTAGATTAATTAATAAAAACATGAAAATATTGAAAAATAGCAAAAAATGAGAGAATAGCAAAAAAGGTCTGGGTGGGGTTTGAACCCACGACCTCATACACTAACACACATGCGCGCTACCACTGGGGGGGTGATACATCTGTGTATCAAAACCACCCCATGTGCATATATGGGGTGCCTTGTTTTCAGGCCTGGCCAAGGCAAGTTTTGGGCAATTTACGTGAAGCCTTTAACTTTCTCATTTCTTCATGGATTTAGACAAAATTTAGATGCATCTGGCCTAGAATTTCACAAGGAATCCAATGGTGTTTTTGAAATTTTCAGAAAGTGTCCCTATTTTAAAACCTGATAGTGGTTTCAAAATAGGCCTAGATTTGCATGTTCTATGCTATTTCATGGTACATGCAAGAATTACATGACAAATTGGTTCAAACACAACATATATAACATGTATGAGATGTTTATGATCAGTGGACATCAAAAGAATGCATAATTCAAAGAGTTCAAGTTGTCATGCACTTACCTCTTAGAGCTTCTTGTGCTAACTGTCAAGATCCTTGTGCCAGAAGTAATCCAATGCTTTGGACACTCTTGATTGATCTCTTAGAAGCTTTTAGGATGATCAAAACCAGATGGAATCCTCAGAAACAAGTTTAAGCTCTTTCTTGCAAAAGGGGCAAAAGTGACCAATATGGCAACTCTCTCAAATGGTGGTCCAGATGAGGGAAACCAATTGGGATAGTTTAAGGATGATATTTGGAGTGTGTTTAAGGCATTTTTTGGTTTTGGAAGTGACTGAATCAAGGCATTGCTTCGAAAATGCAGAAAAGTCCAATTTTGAGGTTTTGGAAGTGGATTTTCTGATTTTTGTGTTTCAGGTCACAAGTGAGTGTTTGGACAGCTTAGATATAACATATTGGATGCGTTTGGATCATGAGTTGTGGTGGAATTGCTCTCTAACTCAAAAACTCAAGGATGACTTGCAAAAGAAGGCATTTTGGCCTAAAGAGAGAGATTTTAAGAAAAGCATCAGTTGTAGTGCTTTGGTGTACTAAAACTGAGCACAAATAAGCTCTATTTATAGTAGAGCAAGTTTATTTTGGCATCAATAGTGAATGGCAGCTGCAGCAGGCCTTTGGCCAATTTTGATCCAAGGGAATCTTTAGTCTCCTATAGCCATTGACTTGAGGTTAGGGCACAGGCCTATGGTTCTTTGACTCAGTGCTGATTCTTGACTCATTCAGTTAGGAATGTGTCGATCCATGCCACCTTGGTGTATCCATTGAATGCTTGGAAACAAAATTAGAGTCTTGGCACCTTTTTAGCCTTTAGGTTTGTTATGGCTAAGTGTAGATTCTTGGACTTTGGAGGCTTGGGGATCAAATCACTCTCCTTTTGTTTTATCCTCAGATGTGTTCAAATGGATGATAAGGCTTGGAGTTGTCCAAATTTTCCAAATCGAGCAAAATGCCAAAATTTACCTTGCTTAGGACAATTGGAAATGGTGATCATAGTTTATTTTGAATTTATTTGGATCCAACTAAAAAAACTCCATGAACATTGATGTTCAAAGCTGGTAACTTAGGCAGATTTTCACTAAGTGTTGGAAAAAGTGTCATTTTCATGTTTTTGTGATTTTGATCAATCCATAACTCAAAATCCATGAAGAATTGGAGTCTGGGGTAGTTGAAGCTTTTGTAGAGTGTAGCAAGACCTACAAATCCAGGTTTGGATCACCTAAAATGGTTGCTTGGATCTCAAGTTATGATCCTTGGAAGTTGGTACCAAAATCACTTTTGTTCCATAACTTAGAAAAATTTTGGTTTCTTATGGTTTCCCCTTTTGCAAGAAACCTCACTTTTTCTTGATTTTTCTTAATGAATGATGATTAATACCATACATTAACATTATTTTTGACTTAGGAGAACCATATTTGTGAAAAATTCCAAAGAGTCAAACTTGGTTTTGTGCACAGTTGACTTTTTATCGGATGAAATCCAAATTGTGCAATCCTTTTGGAAATCAAGTCCTTGACCTAAATTAAACCTAATGGATGGATTCCATAGGTGTTATAGGGTGTATTGAATCATGTCCCAAGGTTTGGGAGCATGTCTTGGTCAAAAGTCAAAGGAACAGTTGACTTTTTCCTTAAAACCCTAATTGTGGTCCTGGTGAAATTGAAACTCGTGAGCCACGCTTCTTGGGAAAATCCATTGTTTCAAATGGATCAATGTGGTGTATTGGAGGCCCTCAAATCATGGCTTGAGGTCTTGGCTCAGTTTTTTCCTCAAAAGTCAACTTAGGGGTGAATTAGGTCAAGAAACCCTAATTCCTAATTTTTGGTAAATGCATCCCCTGAGGTTAAATTGACTTGATGATTAGGTCCATGAGATCACATGGATTATCTTGGGTTATGCTTTGAAGCATTGGCTCATTCCCAGAGGAAAATTCCCATCTGGAGGCCCTAGTCGACCAAAACCCTAATTTGGTGACACTGTCGATCTTGAGGCTTGATCCACTTGGAATGTTGCAACTTTGTGATTGATTCTTGATGTGGGACTCCTCTTGATCCTTTATAGGTGTTTGATAGGTTATACAAGTTAAAGATCATGTCATTTCTTGATTGATCCTTTGTCCAAGTGCTCTGAGAGGGCTCGAAAACCCTAGGTCTTGATCGTGGTAAATGCTCAATTATCCTTGAGGAGATTGATGAGGCATGAAAGTACATCCATATTGTGATGATGATTTGCACAATGGTGGGGAATCTTGATGGTCAAAATTTTGGGTATGACAGGATGAAAAAGGGGCTTGAGAGGTTGAGGATCATACTCATCCTTTGATAATTCACTGCTTGAGCTTTTAGAGGTCCACTTAACCTGTAAAGCAAACAAACACACGTATATTGCATTTGTAATGGGTTAGTGATGCATAAAGATACACACATATATGTTATGATGAATGTTATGCCAATGATGCAAATGATGTGGCATATTGGGGGTAAAAATTAGGGTATGACACATAATAGAAACATGTAGGACCAAAATTACTTCTACGTCTAGGAGCATAAGAATTTTTTTGAACAAATATTTTCTGAGGATGATGATGAGCATTTTGTACTTTATTCACTATCTATTTATTGGATTCCTTACTTGCTTTAACAAAGATAGTTTTACTGGTACTTGGTTTGTCAAATTTTGAATAGTCAAGTCCACTTTTATCATTAGAATATCTTTGTCTACTAAGGACATCTTCCAATCCAATTAGTCCCATTTCATATCTTTCAATAACTCTTTTTAATTGGATGATTTGAAAAGAAATTGAATTACACTCATTGCATGTATAATTCTATTTTCCTTTATCAAAATAATCATGTTTTTCTTTATTAAAATCTTTTTGCATTGCATCAATCTTCTCTTTAAGAGATGAGATTTGTCTATTTTGTGTTGACACCATTTTGTACAAAATTTTATATTCACTAAGTAATTCATCTATTGCTCCTTCTGCGTCATTATCATAAGAAATTTTTTCATTGCTAACCTTATATTCTTCATCATCAGAATGATGTGATGCCATCAATGTAAGATTAGCGCATTCTTCACTTTCCGAATCAGATGATGAACTTATTTCATTATAATCCCATGCAATATAGGCCTTTTTGGATTTTGATTCTTTTCTTCCTTTCAGTCTACTTTTCTTAGTAAGTTTTGTACAATCTTCCTTTATGTGTCCTTGCTTTCCACATTCAAAGCAAGTGAAATTTTGAGTTGACGTATATGTTATTCTTCCTGAAAATTTTCTACCTTTTTGCAAAGTTTTAAGATTTATGATTATTAAAAAACTTTCCTAACCATCATGTGATTTGTCAAGTGCACACAACTTTTATACAAGTTAAGGATTGATTATCCAAGCTTCATTATGCATAATTCATATTATTGACATAACGGGTTCAATCTTGACCATTTTACTTCAGTGGTTTCTTCATGAGTGACTACTAATGTATCCCATATTTGTTTACCATTGTGCATTGAGTGACATGGAAGAATTCATACATTCTTAGTGCTGCTTGAAAAAGACTATTTGCTTTCTTTTCATAGAGAACTTTTTTCTTATCATCATCAGTCCATGAACTTTTGATATTTATTGTACCAACGTCATAAACAACACTTGTGGGAACAAACAAACCATTTTCTATAGCATCCCAAACTTCTTCTCCTTGTGCTTCAAGATGTGCTTGCATGTGGATTTTTCAAAAAGCAAAGTATTCACCACATAACAATGGAGGCTTAGGCTCTATTAGGTAAAACTAGCTGATAGCTGATAGATAGTAGCTGATGACTGATAGGTGGTAGCTGCAACTGATGAAAGATAATTTATAGCTGATAAGTTAATTTGGGTGTTTAGAAAATTAGCTATTACACTAGATGATAGATACAAAATGACATAAAAGGATATTATAAATTAAAAATTGGTGGTTCATTATCTTATTCTATTATATTATTAAATTATTTTTTATTCGATAAAAGTAAATGTATTAATAAAAACATACAAAACAGTTTTAATATATAAAAAAATTAAAGATAGCATCAAAATATATTATATTATATTTGTATACAAATTTTATAATGAAATTACAGAGATACACAAATTAATAACATTGTAATTTTGAATTCTGTTTGATTAATCTAAAATAATAATAAAAATAAGTTTATTGCTTAATATTCTACAATAAAACTGCAATGATATCCTAAATTTTTTTTCGTCTTGGTTGGTCTCGTTGATTCTCCTATGGTGTTTCACTAGCTTGAGAATTATCAATACTATTTCGAAATTCATTATATAATTTAGACGTTACTCAAAGACATCAAACATTGCATCATCTTTGATTTTGTAAATTGACGCTTATATATATATATATATATATATATAATGTAGTACATTGAAGGGTAAGAATTAGTTTTTGTTAAAATAATAAGGCTATAAATGGAAGAAAAAGTCACAAGCTGAAAGCTACAATCTCAAAAGCTACTTCAAATAGCTTATTAAAAAAAAAGAAACTAAAAGCTAGTAAAAAAAAACAACAAGCTAAAAGTTAAAAAACAGAGTTTTTTTCATTAATGTGGACTAAAAAGCTAAAAGCACTTTTATGGGTCTTACGAAACAGACTCTTATTATTGCTACCACCGTCTCTAAAAACCAGATTTGTGTAAGCCATTTCTGGATCTTTAGAAACATGTAACTTATAATCTGCTCTGATGCCAAATGTAAGTATGAAAAGTAATCTAAGAGCGGGTGAGTTAGATTAACTGTTATTATTGGTTTTTTCTCAATTATGAACGTTAGCGGTGATGTTCATATTTTTCTGAGCTTATATGAATGTTAAAGTGCTGAAAAATAAATGCAGAAAATAAAGAACACCAAGATATATTCTGATTCCCCTTTCCAAACAAGCGTACTCCAATCCCTTTACACCCTGTGAGAGATTTCATTATGTCAGATATGTTACTATCAATCAACTTGACTCTCTTAACTATCTAACACAATCACAAAGGCACATTACCTTTTGATTTTACAACATATAAGAGAAAGCACAACGCATTCACTTGATACACAATATAATGATCACTTACACTTAGTGATCAAAATAGAATTTGATTAATAGATGAAGAATATTTTGTACTTGAATCAATTATGTGAATTGATCTTCCCTTCCAAATTGTAGCGGTAAAAATTGTGAGTGTAAGCTATTAACTAACTTAACTCATAGAACAAGAGTCGCCACCACACTTTTATTTTATCCAAAAGGAATGGAAAAAAGAGCGATCAAAACCTAAATAAGTTCTAAAACAAGAACAAATAAATAGAGACAGGGTAAGGGAGTTGGTTACGCAATGGGAAGGTGTTAGCACCAAAAACGTCTATAATACTCCATAGGAACCCTTTGAAATATCTACGCTTTTTGGTTTGAAAATGGTTGCTTGAAATGAGATTGGGGAGATGAGAGAAGAAATATTTTTTAAGATTTTTTTGTTTGGAGAGACTTCTTAAGCCTCATGCCTACGTAAATAACAAAATTGGTTTGTTTGGTTCATTTTAAATGAAAAGACAAGTTGTCATTTTAAGGAGAAAACTATAACTAGTCACCCACAAGTATAAGAAAACAACATTTGCATCATCTTAAGATGGAGGATTTTTGCTTGGATAAAAATAAACAAGTCTATCACTCAACATCTAAGTGGAAAACGTCAACATCTTTAATACTATGGGGAATAGGAGAATTACATCTCAACTATGAAAATGACTCATGTCTAAACTTTATGAAAAGTTTTAAATGAAAAAGTGCACAGAGACACAAAAGTTTGAATGAGTTTGAGGATTTTTTATGGTCTTTTTGAAATGCTCAAAATATGCTTAAGGTTGATTAGCATTTATTAAAGAAAATGAAGTTTAAAAAATCACTTGACAAAAGTCAAGGTTTATTGTAAAAGAGGTTATAGTTTGAAAACAAGAAGGTTTTGAAAAAGGGAGAAGATTTTAAAAATTGAAGAAGGGGAGGAGATAAAGCTACTACCCTAAAACATAAAATAAAAGCTAAAGAAGCAAAAATCTAACCACACAAGGAGCAAACACTTGACAACAAGTCAACATAAGCACTCCTTTCTTTTTTGGACTTAAGCCACAAGCATAATAACCAGATGAATTAAAGCATCAGAGGAAGTCCCAAGGTAAGCCATAGAAAAGTCAAAATAAGGTCTTCCCAAGGGTTAAAAGCCAATTAGGAGAGTCATGCATCAGATGATTTTCAAATTGTCAAAGTATCAACACCTGCACACAGAAAATTTCCCAACAAACAGACAAAGGCAACACAAAGGTCGAAGGTCTCTAATCTCCAAGAGCATAGTGCAAGGATCCTAGATCTAAGTCCAAAGTCCAAGTCTAATCACAAGGTCACAAAAGTCTGAGATTAAGAGAACCAAGTTTTTAAGTGTTTTGATATTTATTAATGTCTTAAAAGAAAGTCCAAATGGACAAATCAAAGAGAGCATAAGCATAAACAAAGGTACAAGTGGACAAAGAGAAAAACAATATTATAATATGATGTGAAATGATAAAAGTAAAGGCATAAAATAAATGAAAAGAATTAAAAAGTAGGAATTAAATGGAACAAAGTAAAGTTAGTGCAACAATATAGTTAATAAGTGAGTATTAGTGATGAAGAATATTTTGTCATTTTTCTGAGAACACTCGACTATTCATCCATAAGCATGAAAACATGAATTTATACATCATTAAGATAAGGGCTCCAACTTAGATAAAATCGACAAGTATGTCACTAGCTCTCTTAAATGACAAAGAGACAATCTATTTCACACCACACTATAGAGAGTAGGAGGCTGATAATCTCACTTACAAAAATGACTTGATTTTTGATTTGGGACAAATGTAGCACTATGTTAAGAAATCGTGGCATGACCTATGAAGAAGGCCATACTGTGGGAGGCCGGTCAATAACACTCTTTGTGTTAAAACAAGCTAGAGAAGTGACATATAAGTCACTCTCCTAAAGCTTGCCACACTAAAATAAAAGAGGTAGCGATCTCATCTTAATAAAAAATTTTCATCGATTAATCAAAGGAAATCTATCACTATTCCAAAGTATGGAGAATAATCCAAATGATCATTCATCCATAGATTTGAAATAAATAAGATTAAACATCCTTGAAAACCAACAATCCATGATCCATATATTTCATTGACTAAAAAAAAGGAAGAAGAAGAGAACAACAAGACACGAGATCAAAATCAAATTGAATCAAAGTAAGGATCAAGTTCCAATAATGTTCCAATATAATCAAGCTTCACTATGATCCAATAACAACCAACAATTAATCAATCAACAATCAAGAAACCACAAGAAAATATAATCAAGAATTAAGTCAATTTTCATGAATTTTAAAATAGATTTTTAATAAAATACCAAAATGAAAAAACTAAAGAAATTCAAAATCATTTAAAATATTAGAACAAGAAAAATATCTTAAAAAGACATTTCATAAAAAATTATTTAAGAAAAAGTTTTACTAAAAAGAAAAGATTAAAAAAAAATGAGAATAGAGGAGGGAGGTAACACGGTCCAACCCAATGCCTTCATAGTGGATACATCTTTAAAACTCAAATAATGAAATCTAAAAATTAAAAAAAAAAAAAGGAAAAACAAATTACATCTTCTTCTTCTTCACGGATGAGAATACGCACGGGTTACTGTTCATACACAACTAGCATTTTCGAAACTCAACCAAACCGGAGCGGCGAGATACAAATCATATGCGGAATTGATCGGAATCAAGTGTAGACTCCAAATAAGCTATCAATTTCAGATCAAACGAAACTCAATCACGGATTCAAATTCAGATCGTAAAATTTTGTCGGAAACCGTAAATTACCTTTGAATTCAGGTTAGAAATGCTTCAACTCTTCCTCTTCTCCTCTTCTGAGCTTGTTGTGGTTTGTTGCTCTTGATTTTGAATGAAATTAGAAATGAATTTGGAATTGAGAGTGATGAAGAAAATTGGAATCTGAGGTAATTTTTGGCAGAGCTTCAATGGCTCTTTGAGTTTGAAGAATGAGTGCGTCTTGCTATTTATTTATATATGGTAAATGGAAAAGATTGAATGTCGTTTTTGAATTTCCCCCGCGTTTTTCTTGATGTGTCGTGCGTGTATGATGCTCGTGTTTTGATTTTTCGTTATGTACTACGCGACCTATGTTGAAAATTGGTGTCGTTTTTTATTTACAAATTGTAGCTTGTGTATGACTTGAAGCTGAAATTATGTTGCCATTTTGAAATTGATTTTGCGTTTTGTTTCTTGCTGCAGCGTGTTTGATTGCGTTTTGTTGTTGTGACTTGGTACTGAAAAAAAATTTGTTGCCGTTTTGCATTTTTACGCGTGATTTCATGTCATTTTGAACTCACGTTTTTCTTCCCTTTTCAGCGTTTTGGCTATTGTGACGTTGGGTGAATGTTTCTCTTAACTTGTTAGCCCATGGCTTGTGACTTGTGGGGTCGTAGTAACTTAGGAAGTCGTGGAAGGCTTGAGAAGTTGTAACTGGCTGTAGCGTTGTATTGTGGATGCTTGGCTTGATTATGTTAGGGGTGTTCGCGGTGCGGTTTAGGCGGTTTTGACGCTAAAAATCATCCGAACCGTAAAGGAAAAAAGCATGCGGTTTGGTTTGGTTTTGTTGGTTTCTTGGATTGGCTAGAATTTTGGTAAAACAAAGGTTGGTCAATGTTTGATGTCATATGGGTGATGTCGCAACATTGAGTCTTAACACTGGGCTGTGTTAAGTGTTTAAGTTACTGAAGTTTGCATGTCTGATGTCACAAGCGATGTTGTGACATTAGATCTGCAGAATTAATAACATCAAGTTGTGATGTTGTTAGGGTTTGCGTGTTAGCTGGAATTGTGGAGAGCTGTTAGTCTCATTGGATGAGAATATCTTGGGATAGATATTTTCCGCTGCATAGGAGATCTGGTGCAGATTTGTAGGAGATTTAAAAGGTTGAAGATTTGAAAAGATTTTAGGAGAAAATCTGTTTTGAATATTCAGTTTTAAATAACAAATCAGGTCAGATATTGTAGTAGGTCTAAGTCCAATTCAAAGAGCTATATAAAGCGCACCAGTACTGAAGGAAAAGTAACGAAGAAAGTGAGCTAAAGACTGAGTGTCGATTGTGTCTTCGTGTATGATTTGTAAACCATTCGAGTGTGAATTGGTATTGTAGTCTTGAGTTGTTCTTGATCAAAGCTGTGAAGCAGAATCAAGTAGTGCTATTCAAAGTGTGTAATCTTTGAATTATATCACTGAAGCGTTTTAGGGATTGAGTAGTGTTCTCATATCTAAGTGGTTTCTTAGGTAGAAAGTCACTAGTAGGAATTAAGATTAGGAGATTGTCAACTGGGTTGTTGAGTCTGTAATTTAATTCTACAAGTAGTGAATTTCATCCCTGGCTTGGTAGTCCCCAGACGTAGGTAGTTAGACCGAACTGGGTGAACAATTCCGTGTGTTATTCTGCTGTTTATTTTGTCCATTGTACAGAGTGAGTTGTTGTGACATCGCACTTAACATCACACGTCTGATACCAGAATTTTAATTGGTATCAGAGCAGGCATCTTGTCTGTCTCTGGGTGAGATCTAGGGAAGTTACTTTCTAGTGTAAAGATGGACAAAGAAGTTGGAGGATTTGTCAACAGACCCCCTATTTTGGATGGATCCAATTATGATTATTGGAAGCCAAGGATGATCACGTTTTTGAAATCCTTGGACAGCAGGGCTTGGAAGGCTATAATTAAAGAATGGAAAGCACCTGTTGTGGTTGAAAAGGATAATGCTGGAAAAGATAAAGAGGGCACCTCAAAGCCGAAGCCTGAAGAAGAATGGACCAAGGAAGAAGATGAGCTTGCCCTTGGTAATTCCAAAGCTCTGAATGCAGTCTTCAATGGAGTGGATAAAAACATATTCAGGTTGATCAATACATGTGAAGTTGCTAAGGAAGCATGGGATATTTTGAAGGCTACACATGAAGGAACATCTAGAGTTAAGATGTCAAGACTTCAGCTTCTAACATCGAAGTTTGAGAGTCTAAAGATGAAGGAAGATGAGACTGTCCATGACTTTCATATGAGTGTGCTTGAGCTGGCTAATGCATCCAGTGCCCTTGGTGAAAAGATGTCAGATGAAAAGCTTGTAAGGAAGATCCTTAGGTCCCTTCCTAAGAGGTACAAGATGAAGGTGACTGCTATTGAAGAAGCTCAAGACATCAGCAAGATGAGGGTTGATGAGCTCATCGGATCCCTTCAAACTTTTGAGTTGGGGTTAAGTGAAGAAGAACCTGAGAAGAAGACCAAGAGTATAGCTTTAGAAGCCAAGAAAGAGAAAGTAGATGAATCTCAGGAGGAGCTGTCTCAGGCTATGGCGTTGTTGGGTAAACAGTTCAACAAAGTTATGAAGAGGATAAATAGGAGTTATAATCCCAATGTCAAGAACATTACCTCTGACATCACCAAATCAGGAGAACAAGGGAAGAAGTCTAAAGATGAAGAAAAATCCTGTAATGACAAAGGGGTACAATGCTTTGAGTGTGAAGGATATGGACATGTCAAGAAGGAATGTCCCACTTTTCTAAAGAAGCAGAAAGGGTTATCAGCTTCTTGGTCTGACAGTGAGAGTGAATCTGAAGAAAATTCAGCTAAACTCGCTAGAGCCATGGTTGGGGTTTATGAGTCAGATGATGAGTCTTGTGATGAAAAGGTCTCTTACGATGAACTGGCTGTCACTTACAAAGATCTTTTCGTGAGAAGTGAGCAAGTGTGTCTTAAAGGAGAAGAGCTGAAGAAAAACATAAGACAGTTGAAAGCAGAAAAGACTGAACTCGAAGGCGAAGTCAGTATGCTTAACTATAAGCTGGACTCTATGAACAAAACTATAAGAATTTTGAACAATGGTACTAATGCGTTAGACAACATTCTCAGTATTGGGAAGATGGCTGGAGACAAAGGTGGTTTGGGATTCACCAGTGATACAGCTTCTATCACCCCAAAACCAGTGATGTTAAAACAGATGTTAAAACATCATGACAGAACTCCATCTAAGAAGAAATACAGACGCTGGAGATGCCACCATTGTGGATGTTTTGGACACATTAAGGCTTATTGTTATAAGCTACATGGGTATCCACAGAAGGCTCATCAGGCTGTTCACAAACAGAACTATGATAAAGGAAGGCAGGTTTCCAAGCCTAAGAAGCAATGGGTCCCTAAAGTTAAGGTTACCAGCTTGATAGCTCACACTTCCTTAAGGGTTTCTACCAAAGAAGACTGGTACTTTGACAGTGGGTGTTCAAGGCACATGACTGGAGTAAAGAATCTGTTGGTAGATGTGAAACTTCAGTCTTCAGGCTATGTTACATTTGGTGATGGGGTCAAAGGAGAGATCAAGGGGATTGGTAAACTAAACTGTGCTAGTGCTCCCAGACTGGAGGATGTTCTTCTTGTTAAAGGACTAACGGCAAATTTGATTAGCATTAGTCAACTCTGTGATCAAGGATTCAAAGTAGACTTTTCAAAGTCTGAATGTATTGTCAAAGATGATAAAGGAGAAGTCATTATGAAGGGAGCCAGGTCTAAGACAATTGTTATCTTTGGGTGCCTCAAAACTCAAATCCTTCCACGTGTGTACTTGCTAAAGAAGATGATGTCAAAATATGGCATCAGAAGTTGGGACATCTTCACCTAAAGGGAATGAAGAGAATCATCTCCTCAGAAGCAGTCAGAGGAATTCCCAAACTTAGTATTGAGGAAGGAAAGGTGTGCGGAGACTGTAAAAAAGGGAAGCAGACAAAGATGTCTCATCCGAAGCTTCAACATGACACCACCTCCAAGGTATTGGAACTACTTCATATGGACTTAATGGGACGTATGCAGGTGGAAAGTCTGGGTGGAAAGAAATATGCTTATGTAGTTGTGGATGACTATTCAAGATACACCTGGGTAAACTTCATCAAAGACAAATCGGAGGTGTTTAATGTCTTTAAAGAGCTTTGTCAAAAACTCCAAAGAGAAAAGGAGAGTAAGGTTATCAGAATAAGAAGTGATCATGGAAGAGAGTTTGAGAATAGCAAGTTTGAAGAATTTTGCTCTGCTGAAGGTATAAGTCATGAGTTTTCATCGCCAATTACTCCTCAGCAAAATGGAGTTGTTGAGAGAAAGAACAGAACTATCCAAGAGTCTGCTAGAGCAATGATTCATGCCAAGAAACTTCCTTATAATTTCTGGGCTGAAGCCATGAACACTACCTGCTACATTCACAACAGGGTTACCCTGAGAAGAGGCACTTCATCCACTCTGTATGAACTATGGAAGGGAAGAAAACCTAATGTTAAGTACTTCCATGTTTTTGGAAGTAGATGTTATATTCTGGCTGATAGAGAGCAGAGAAGAAAATTGGATTCCAAAAGTGACGAAGGAATATTTTTGGGATACTCTACTAACAGCAGAGCATATAGGGTGTTCAACTCTAGAACCAAGGTGATGATGGAGTCAAGAAATGTGGTGATTGATGACAGTGACAAGCAGGAAGATGATGATGTCCCAGATGTTGTTGAGACATCAGTTGGTGAAGTTGCACCAGAAGCTGAAGACAGAAGCCAAACTCCTAGTGTTGCTGCTGCTGAGCCTGAAGCTGAGCAACCTCATAAGGATCCCTCCATCAGAGTGCAGAAGGACCACCCAAAGGAGCTCATTATAGGTGATCCAAACTCTGGAGTAAGGACTAGGTCAAGAGATGTTATAGCAAGTTCATGTTTTGTCTCCAAAATTGAGCCAAAGAACGTCAAGGAAGCATTGACTGATGAGTTTTGGATAAATACAATGCATGAAGAGCTGGAGCAGTTCAAGAGGAATAAAGTATGGGAGCTTGTTCCTAGACCTGATGGAGTTAATGTGATTGGCACCAAGTGGGTCTATAAGAATAAATCTGATGAACAAGGAGTGGTCACCAGAAACAAGGCCAGACTAGTTGCTCAGGGATACGCTCAGGTTGAAGGAATTGATTATGATGAAACCTTTGCTCAAGTGGCAAGACTGGAGTCTATCAGATTGCTCTTAGGCGTGGCTTGTAATTTCAAATTCAAGCTCTTTCAGATGGATGTTAAAAGTGCCTTCTTGAATGACTACTTGAATGAAGAAGTGTATGTTGATCAACCAAAAGGATTTATTGATCCAACATTTCCTGACCATGTGTACAAACTAAGGAAAGCTCTATATGGTTTGAAGTAAGCACCAAGAGCCTGGTATGAAAGACTTACTGAGTTCCTAGTTGTGAATGGCTACAGAAAAGGAGGGATTGACAAGACCTTGTTTGTTAAAGAGGAAGAAGGGAAACTGATGGTAGCTCAAATCTATGTTGATGACATAGTATTTGGTGGGATGTCAGATGCGATGGTTAAACAGTTTGTGGAACAGATGCAGTCTGAATTTGAAATGAGTCTTGTTGGTGAGCTAAACTATTTTCTTGGCCTACAAGTTAGACAAATGGAGGACTCCATATTTATTTCGCAGAGCAAGTATGCAAAGAACATAGTGAAGAAGTTTGGTTTGGAGAATGCTAATCACAAGAGGACTCCTGTTCCTACTCATCTAAAACTATCCAAGGATGAACATGGTGTCAGTGTGGATCAAAGTTTATATCGAAGCATGATTGGGAGTTTATTGTATCTCACAGCTAGCAGACTTGACATTGCTTTTGCTGTTGGAGTTTGTGCCAAATATCAATCTGAACCTAAGGTTAGTCACTTGAATCAAGTGAAGAGGATCCTGAAATATGTTAATGGCACTAGTGACTATGGGATGTTGTATAGTCATGGATCTGGGACTGAGTTAAAGGGATATTGTGATGCTGACTGGGCTGGGAGTGCAGATGATAGGAAAAGCACTTCAGGAGGCTGTTTCTTCCTAGGGAATAATCTGATATCATGGTTTAGCAAGAAGCAGAACTGTGTGTCTCTCTCTACTGCTGAGGCCGAGTACATAGCAGCAGGGAGTAGTTGTTCTTAACTTGTCTGGATGAAGCAAATGCTGACTGAATACAATGTCAAGCAAGATGTCATGACATTGTACTGTGATAATTTGAGTGCAATCAATATTTCTAAGAATCCTATTCAGCACAGCAGGACTAAGCATATTGATATAAGGCATCACTTTATAAGAGAGTTGGTTGAAGACAAAGTTGTTGTCCTAGAACATGTAGCTACAGATAAACAATTAGCAGATATTTTCACTAAAGCCTTAGATGCAAACCAATTTGAAAGTTTAAGAAGTAAATTGGGAATTTGCATTTATGAAGATTAAGCGTGCTGGAGGGTGTATTGTGCAGTTATGTACTTTATTGAAAATTGATTCAACTGCTGAAGGCATACAAGATTGGAGTTCATAAAAAGTTACAAACAGAGAGTCTACAAATTGTCCCAACCCCCTGAATCTAGAAAAGTTTTCCAGTCTTCATCCCATTCATCATCAGAAGCATGTAGTTGCACTGGAAGTTTCTTGCTGGTTCTCATTTTTGTTTCTGAGGTCCTGCCAGCTCTTGTTGCTCCTGAAGAAGTTCCAGCTGGTGTCTGTGTTTTGCTCTTCCTCTTCAGTGGATCTAGTTTCGTGTCCTCCTGCTTGAGGTTCTTAGCTGCATCTTTGGAGTGTGACTGGCTCATTCTTGGTTGCTGAGTGGTACTGCTAGAAGAAAGGCTTGTGTTTATATTAAAAAACAAGGAGCATCGTTTGTATCGACTGGACAGTCAATGTGTTGGAACTTGTGATATTTGACCATGACTTTATGTCAGGACATTGTGTTTGGTGTTTGTCCAATTGTGGCTAAAAAGGGGGAGAGTTAGCCTAGGTGTGTAGAAGTGCAGTCTAAAAAGTGTTGTGATGCAAAATTGAGGGGGAGTATTTGCTGAACAGCTGCTATGCTGGTTGTTGCATTGAGGGGGAGTGCTCATTGCTGCTAATGTTGAAATATGTGCAGCTCTGTTTGAAGATTGTAGCTGTTAAAGATGGTGCTGCAACAGAGTTTTTCTGAAGTGAAGTTTTGAACATGCTGCTGCTTAAAGTTTCAAAATTATTCAAGTTTATTTCGCTGCTGAAGTCTCTGAAGGTGCAGAGATTGTTTTAGCCAAAATTAGCCAAAGGGGGAGATTGTTGGTTTCTTGGATTGGCTGGAATTTTGGTAAAACAAAGGTTGGTCAATGTTTGATGTCATATGGGTGATGTCGCAACATTGAGTCTTAACACTGGGCTGTGTTAAGTGTTTAAGTTACTGAAGTTTGGATGTCTGATGTCACAAGCGATGTTGTGACATTAGATCTGCAGAATTAATAACATCAGGTTGTGATGTTGTTAGGGTTTGCGTGTTAGCTGGAATTGTGGAGAGCTGTTAGTCTCATTGGATGAGAATATCTTGCGATAGATATTTTCCGCTGCATAGGAGATCTGGTGCAGATTTGTAGGAGATTTAAAAGGTTGAAGATTTGAAAAGATTTTAGGAGAAAATCTGTTTTGAATATTCAGTTTTAAATAACAAATCAGGTCAGATATTGTAGCAGGTGCAAGTCCAATTCAAAGAGCTATATAAAGCGCACCAGTACTGAAGGAAAAGTAACGAAGAAAGTGAACTAAAGACTGAGTTTCGATTGTGTCTTCGTGTATGATTTGTAAACCATTCGAGTGTGAATTGGTATTGTAGTCTTGAGTTGTTCTTGATCAAAGTTGTGAAGCATAATCAAGTAGTGCTATTCAAAGTGTGTGATCTTTGAATTATATCACTGAAGCGTTTTAGGGATTGAGTAGTGTTCTCATATCTAAGTGGTTTCTTAGGTAGAAAGTCACTAGTAGGAATTAAGATTAGGAGATTGTCAACTGGGTTGTTGAGTCTGTAATTTAATTCTACAAGTAGTGAATTTCATCCCTGGCTTGGTAGCCCCCAGACGTAGGTAGTTAGACCGAACTGGGTGAACAATTCTGTGTGTTATTCTGCTGTTTATTTTGTCCATTGTGCAGAGTGTGTTGTTGTGACATCGCACTTAACGTCACACGTATGATACCAGAATTTTAGGTTTGATTGGCTTTTAAAAAAAATCCGAACCAAACCAAACCAAACCAATGCAGTTTGGATTGGTTCGGTTGGTTCGGTTTTTTACAAGATTTTTATTGAGTGACATTTACATATATAGAGAACAACATAACTTTGTGTTTAGTCATTCATACATTACCAAATAACAATAAAACTCATCATATTTAGACAAAAAGTTCTCTTTCAATATACAAAAATCAATTTAAACAAAAGTGAAAAATAATAGTAGCATAAAACAATATCAAAATATTATAATAAAACAGAAAATATAAGAGAAGGGAGATTAGAGAATATGAAAGAGAAAGAATATGTGAGATGAGAGATTAGTGTAGAAGAGGCGAGACGTACATGGCAAAGAAGATGAGAAAAATGCACAATACTATTAGGAGAGATTTGAAAAGATTAAAACTGAAAAGTTAAGTCTGAGTAAGAGAAAATATTTCGTAATTGAAAGGTTAAGGCATAATGGGTTTGAGTTTTGGGTTAGATGTGACATAAGTGAAGTTTGGGTTGTAACATAACGCGGTTTGATTTGGTTTAGTTCGGTTTGCAAAATACAAACCGCAAACGAAACCGAACCGTGCGGTTTTGTTAAAAGATGGCCCGAACAAATCCGAACCAAATGCGGTTTTTTGCGGTTTTGGTTTGGTTTGGTTTGGTTTGCGGTTTTTTATTGGGTTGGTTCGGTTTTGAACACCCCTAGATTATGTGACTTTTTTTTTACTGTAGTATCCTCTTTTTGAAACATAAATATCAAAATAAATATAAAAATATTCTGTTTTAAAACAAAATAACTAGATGCCCTCAGTAGGCGTTTGTCATCTTCCGTTAAAAAAACGCTGCCACATCCACTAGACCATTCAACTCACTTGTGTTTTTACTTGCAATAAATTTATATATTACATAAATCCAATATTCACTATTTAATACTTATATTTGAAATACTGCACTTATTTAATACAATTAGTATAAATTATTTTATACTGATAATATAAATTATTTTATACTGATAGTAATATTTATATTTACTAATAATTTAAATATTAAATAGTTTAATTAGTATTTTTAATAGTTTAATTTACTAAATAATTACAGTAAATTTATTTAGTTTAATTTATTAAATAATTAGAGTATTAATTATTAGTTACGATAATAAATAATAAAAATTTACGATAATAAATAATAAATAATTATTAGTAAATAATATTGTATTATAAGTTGATAGTAAATAATTACGATACTAAATAATAAATAATTACGATAATTAATAATTGAAATATTAAATATTTGGAATATTAAATAAATGAAATATTTAATAAACTAATTATTTATACTAATTTATTAAATAATTTATATTTATATTAATAAGTATTAAATATTAAATTATATACAATAATTTATACTAACTATATTAAATAATTTATATTAACTATATTAAATAATTTATACTAATTATATTAAATACTTTATACTAATAGTATATATAAATATTTATACTAAGTAATTTTTATTTATATTAATTAGTATTAAATATTAAACTCTATAAAATAATTTATATTATTAGTATAAAATAATTTATACTAATTGTATTAAATAGGTGCAGTATTTCAAATATAAGTATTAAATAGTAAATATTGGATTTATGTAATATATAAATTTGTTGCAAGTAAAAACACAAGTGAGTTGAATGGTCTAGTGGCTAAGAACCATGTTGTGGAAGCAAAGGTCATGGGTTTAAGTCCTCTTGGGACCAAAATTTAAATTTTTGTCTTTTTAAACTATAGGAACCAATATCAAAACCCTTTATGTGGAATTAGTTCAAGTCCTCTTGGGACCAAAATTTAAATTTTTGCCTTTTTAAACTATAGGAACCAATATCAAAACCCTTTATGTGGAATTATTGAAGATTAAAATAAATGGAAAAAGTAAAAAAAGTCTGCCACGTATGTGTTATGTACCACATCAGCAGCGCCAAGTCATTACCGTCTACCACCTCAGCGTTTTTTTAACGGTTAACTCACAGCAGAGACTAACGCCAAAAAGAAATAGATATATGAGGACTTGGACCGAAAAAAAAAAGATTCAGGGACGAAAACCAAAAACTCGCCAACTTACAGGAACTAATTTAAAAATATGAAAACGAAAAAAAATATAATCTTCATGTGCTCGCCAACTGAGATGGCGATCACCTACTGAAAATAGAGCATCTTGGTTATTTTGTTTCAAAACAGGGATTTTGGTATTTGTGTTTCAAAAAGAGGTACTAAAGTAAAAAAGTCTAATTATGTGAAATTGTCTTGGCTGAACTTGGCTACTTGGAATGGTTAATGACTTGTTTCAAGGCTTGAAGTGACCTTTGGAACTTTAGCTCTAGTTGGAAGTGGCTGGGCCGTGTCACTTTTTTATTGTAATTGTTGTAATTTCTACTATAACAATGCATAATGGGCCTTGCTTTGGTGGTATTGTATCATGGGCTAGAGATTATATTGGCTAAGCTATTTATTTGTTTTTGTGGGATTTTGAAATGGAATTAGTTTAGAGAAGAAAAAAAAATTGGAAACTGGACATGGATATATGGATAATGGATATTTGATATTGGATAAATGAATTTGGTTTAAAAGTGGATTAGGAAAATGGATATGAAATCTATATATGTAAAAATGGATATCAAATGGATAAAAATGGTTATTGAAAATATGGATTATTGGATATTGGAGAAAGGATAATGGTTTAGAATGTGGTTTTGAAATTAAAATGTGATTTGCCCTCCCAATGATATTTTCCAACAACACATTCATGAAGCCTTGACTTTTCAAACCCAAGTCCTTGAATTAGCACCATTAATACACACCTTGACGAAATAGCAAACAAACATGCCTTTTTCCCACAAATCTCTGAATTTCTGATTAAAACTGAAATATGTCTTGAATCACTTTGAATCTGATTTGAATCACTCTCTGAGAAAATAAATCCACATATGAACACAGTTACTCCTGGATCAGGAAATTACTTGCACCTGAAGCAACAACCATCTGAATATGTTTTGCCCTGATATAGATCAACATTGAGGAAAATAAATCTATGGGTGAACCACTGATGAACTTGTAACTGAAGCAAAGGCCACCTGAATCAACTTGGACTAAACTTCTCATAAGTCACTTCTTGATAACTTGAGGAATTTCAATACAAGGCAATATGACCTTGAACATTCACTTCTTGAGAAATAGACCACTGCCACTGTATCAATCATTTTTTCGAGGTCGCCCTTACATGTGAACTTTTAATTTATCCCAAAAAGAGGGAAGGGGAAAAATATGAATAAACCTGTGAGTGTGCAATGTAAAACAATGAAATAAGAGATCGGGAATCGGGGGTTAGTTATACTAAGGGAAGGTACTATCACCCTAAGTATTTATAGTATCATATAGGAACCACTTGTGTATATTTGTGTTACTGTTGATTAAGTCATCTGCTGTGTATTGGGGATTTGTTGACTGTTTTGAGTGAATGATAAGAGTGGGAAATGTTTTTGTTGTTTTTGTAGGGTATGTTGAAATAAACTAAGACAAAGGTATATGAACCTAAAGGTTTTACTTATTATTGTGCTCGCTAAGATCTCACAATCTTATGCCTACGTATTCTCAAAAGGAAATTGAGAAATCAGAGTGTTCGTAGTTCCACCTACTAATGGGTGGAATTGGGTTTCAGAGAAGAGACAAGTTGTCATCTTAAGGGAGATATCCCACCTATTCACCACAAATATTTTGAGAAAGAAGATAATATGGGAAGAACCTTTAAACTTGGATGTAGAAAATCCAGAGTAATGCCACATCTTCCTTTAAATGAGTCTTTGCATATTAAAAGAAGGGCCTTGACTTGGATATAGAATCAACAAGTGTGCCACTTATATCACTTAAATAAAAGAAGTATTTTTGTACCATAATAAGAGAAAGACTCCAGCTTGGATTTTGAATCAACAAGTGTGCCACTTACATCACTTAAATGGAAAAAAAAGTTTGAAAAGTTTGATATATGTTATAGGGAATAGAAGAGACATCTCTTCTATAGAGATTATTCATGTCTCATCTCTGGAGAGTTTGAATTTGAAGCCAAAGGTTGGATAGGGTTTGACTTAAGGTTTGAGGTTTGAAGTTTGAAGTTTGAAGCCACAAAGGAATATGGTTTTGACTTGAGTGAAGTTGAAAACTTCAAGGAGAATCCTAAGGTTTTATTGAGGTTTAGAACCTCAAAGGGGATCCTAGGGTTTTAACTGAGTTACAGTTTGAAAAGGATCCTAAAGTTTGAACTGAGTTTAAACTTAAGGATGAGTATTGAAATGCAACAATTGTATGAATGCAAGTGTTATAAGCATAAATTTCAAGAGAAACTTAATAAGACAAAATTAATATAAGCTTTTAAACAAATGTAGTCATCAAGGATGAAATGAACATGATTGTGATCAAACATGGTACATCAACATGTGAATGAGCATCAGACAAGCAGATATGTTAATCATGGTGAGAGTTTATGAAGGAAATACTTGAATATGTGAGCAATAAGTTGATCAATAGGAACAATCACAAATAAGTTCAAGTAAGCATGTATTCAAGACATCCAAACATGGATGAATCAAGGGCTTTGGGGAATCCAAACTCAAGTCGAAGCCTTAGTTATGTATCGAGATGTTTTTCAAAGGATTATTTGAACAAAACCCAAAGGTTTCAACTAAACAAAATTTAATCGAGGTATTCTTCAAAAGAAATAACACTTAATCATGGTATGTATAAGTCAAGACTACATGTTATGTACATTAAACAAGACTTAAATAAAGTATATTATGACCATACAAACACATAACTACAATTAGGTCAAAGAAATGATCAAAAGGAATCATGAAAAGGCATGGAAAATACTTAAAAAGTACTAGTTTTAAACCTAATAAAAATGTTAAAAATAAATATTATTTTTTATATTTTTTTATGGATTCTCAAAATATACAAGATAAATGAGAAGTGTGTAAAAAATTGGCTCAAAATAATTAATTTTGCTTGGTGAAATAATTGGATGAAGTTGTGAAGAAAAACATGAAAAATAGTGATGAAAAAGAAAGGAATGCTCCTAGCAAGGATTGAACTCACGCCCTTCAGGTCATGGGCTTAAAATTTTACCACTGGGCCATGCGCCTCGGGTTTGAAAAATAGTACGTGTGTTGAATAGTATATTAAGCCTACATGTGAAAATGTTAAAAAATAACATCAAAAAATCTGGGGCAATGGGGATTCGAACCCCATACCTTGGACTCAGACACAATGCACAAATACTAGTGTTTCCACTAGGTCACAATGTCAATTCGTTAATTAACTTTCAACGAAATAATAATATATTAAAAATTAATTAAATTATGAAATTGGTGCCATGCCCAAATTGATTGACACTCTAATGACTACAAATTGAAACTTGGACAAAGATTAAAATGGTAAGGATGTTGATGTGAAGAATTATAGACGTATGATTGGTTATCTTCTATATCTTACAGCGTCTAGGACGGACATTATGTTTAGCGTGTGTATGTGCGCTCATTATCAATCAACTCCTAAAGAATCACATTTAAAAGCGGTAAAGCGCATCCTTAGATACCTTCATGGTACATAGAAGTATAGGTTTTGGTATTCCAAGGGATGCGGTTGTAATTTGGTTGGTTATATTGATCCCAATTTTGTCGATTGTAAATTAGATAGGAAAAGTACTAGTAGGACTTGTCACATGTTTTCAAACTCCTTAGTAAGTTGGCATAGAAAGAAACAAAATTTCATTGCTTTGTCAACCGCTGAGGAAGAATATGTCACAACCAGTCGTTGTTATGCTCAAATTTTGTGGCTCAAACAAAAACAACTTGATTTTAACATTATGCTACAACATATTCCTATTAGGTGCGACAACACTAGTGCTATTAATCTAACAAAAAATCTGGTGATACATTCTCGCACTAAACATATTGAGATACGTCACCACTTACTTTGTGACCATGTTGAAAAAGGGGATGTCGTATTTGAGCATGTTGATAGCAAAAATCAACTTGCGAATATTTTTACAAAACCTCTTGCAACTGAACTGTTTTTCAACATTCGAAGGGAATTGGGGATACTTGATATCTCAAATCTTGTGTAAATATGATTTGTTGCATGCACTTTATATTCTTTTTCTCTAACCTTCCTTGGAAGTTCAATTAAATACAAGTGCATCCCTCACCAATTACTAAGCAAGGTAATATTTTTCATTTTCTTCCCTTGTTAGTAAGCCTTGTTAGTAAGCCTTTTAATTTTACATATTATCTATGTTCCAAATGCTTGATATACTTGATGTATGAATTATATTATGAATGTTCACTTCCAAAAAATCTAAATTGATGTCTTTCAATTTATATGCTTATAGTGCATTCATGCTATTATCTTTCTAGACGTGAAATATCGTGCTTGTGTATGAGCATGTTCTCTATTATTAGCTCTTACATAATATATGTGATGATGGTGTTTATCTATTCAGGCATGAAATATGTTTGAACATGTTATAATGTTAACTAAATTCTTGTTGTGTGTCATTGAAATTATGGCATTTATGCTTTTAGTTTGAGTGGTGATAAATCTATAAAATCGCCTTGCTAGAGCACATGCCTGTGCAGGATTCGGGAGCACCAAAAGAATATGTCACGTAAAGATGTTGCGTTTGAAGCAACACAAGTGTTTATGATTGCATTGTATCCTTCATCTTTCATGTTCATTGTTTATGATATTGGGCATAATTTGTAGCAACCATGTCATATTGTTGCTTTAAATGTTTTTATTTATGTTTAGGCATTCTTTTTACAATATGTACATTATTCTATGTGAGTGTCGTGGTATTAAGGATCTTACATTTGAAAACCCCTTTGGGTGTGATATTGGTTTATATCTGATATAAGATACTTCTTATGGCTTGCTTTGTCTCTCTTTGATGTTGTCAAAGGAGGAAAAGCATCTTGTCATACCCTAATTTTTACCCCTAAGATTCCACCTCATCTGCATCTTCAATGCATTAAGATCACAAACTTGGTTCTTCCCTAGCCCCTTATCCTTGGGTTTGGCTTTGCAGAGATCACCAAGCATCTATGTGTTTTTTAATTGCTTTATGTTTGTTTATGTTTACTAACCTCTAACTAAAATACCAAAAATATGCTGCAATTTGCGTGTTTCTTTTTCTCTATGTGTTTAGGGTTTTGCAGGGAGATTAATGGCAAGGCCATTTGTCCTCAAGGCTATATTGAGCATTATTCTTTCTCTATTTGAAGTTCATCATCATCTCAGGGTTTCTCCTAGTTCTTTGCTTCACAAGTCAACATCTTTAATAAGGTTTAGAGGATTCCTCAAGGATTTACCTTTGGGGTTAGATCATTAATGTGAGAAGAATTTTGCTAAGTCAAGACCTTTTTGTAAGTTCCTGGATTGGCTGGAATTTTGGTAAAACAACAAGGTGTTCAATGCTGATGTCATGGTGTTGATGTTGCAGCATTGAGTCTTAGTACTGGGCTGTACTAAGTTGTGAAGGTTAACTATGTTTGATGTCATGGGCTTGATGTCATAACATTGCACTTAATGCTGGGCTGTGTTAAGGTTGCTAGTTGCTGAAATGGATGTCTGATGTCACATAGGTGATGTTGTAACATCAGACCTGCAGAACTGAAGCTAATGACAGCATGGGCTTGTTGTTATTAGGGTCGCGTATTAGCTGGAATTGTGGAGAGTGTTGACTCGTTGGATGAGAATATCTTGGGCTAGATATTTTCTGTTACATGGGAGATTTGATTGCAGGTTTGTTGGAGAATTAAAAGGTGGAAGATTTAAAAAGATTTTGGGGATAAAATCTATTTTAAAAGATTCAGTTTTTAATTAACAAATCTGATCAAATATTGTGACAAATCCAATCCAAATTCAAGGAGCTATATAAAGCGCACAAGACCAAGGAAGAAGGTACAGAAAACAGATTGAAGATCAAGAGCTGGAGGCTTAGAGTCTAGGGTTTGTTTATAGTACTTGTAATCACACTATTCTAGGTTTGAATAGGTGTTGAATTTTCTGTCCTCTCTAGAAGCTGTGAAGCAATAGAGAGTTGTTGATTGATCGAAGCTAGGGAGCAAGATCAAGGGATCTCAAAGAGGTTGTTCTTTGAGTGTTTTAGGGGATTGAGTAGTGTTCTCATATCTAAGTGGTTTCTTAGGTAGAAAGTCACTAGTAGAGTATAAGTTTAGGAGATTGTCAACTGGTGTGTTGAGTCTGTAAATTATATCTACAAGTAGTGAATTTCATCCCTGGCTTGGTAGCCCCCAGACGTAGGTAGTTAGACCGAACTGGGTGAACAATTCCTTGTGTTTTCCTGTTGCTTATTCTGTCCATTATTGCAGAGTGTGTTGTTGTGACATCGCACCTTAACATCACACGTCTGGTACCAGAATTTCAATTGGTATCAGAGCAGGAATCCTGTCTGTCTCTGGGTGAGATCTAGGGAAGTTACTTTCTGGTGAAAGATGGACAAAGAGGTTGGAGGATTCGTCAACAGACCCCCTATCTTGGATGGCTCAAACTATGAGTATTGGAAGCCTAGAATGAATACTTTTTTAAAGTCATTAGACAGCAGAGCTTGGAAGGATGTCATTAAAGAGTGGAAAGCTCTAGAGGTATGTGAGAAAGATGAGGCTGGCAAGGATAAAGAAGGCACCTTAAAGCCTAAGCCTGAACAAGAATGGACCAAGGAAGAAGATGAGCTTGCCCTTGGGAATTCAAAAGCCCTAAATTCTATCTTCAATGGGGTTGACAAGAACATATTCAGGCTGATCAACTCATGTGAAACTGCTAAGGCTGCTTGGGATATTTTGAAGGCTACTCATGAAGGCACATCTAGAGTTAAGATGTCTAGACTTCAGCTTCTAACATCTAAGTTTGAAAGCTTGAAGATGAAGGAAGATGAGACTATTCATGACTTCCACATGAGTGTGCTTGAGCTGTCAAATGCATCCAGCGCTCTTGGTGAGAAGATGACAGAAGAGAAGCTGGTGAGAAAGATTCTTAGGTCCCTCCCTAAGAAGTACAAGATGAAGGTAACAACTATTGAAGAATCTCAAGACATCAGCAAGATGAGAGTTGATGAGCTTATTGGATCTCTTCAAACATTTGAACTTGGGCTGAATGAGGAAGAACCAGAAAAGAAGCCCAAGAGTATAGCCTTAGTCTCCACTCCTGCAGCAGCTAAAGATGATGAGTCCCAGGAGGATCTGCCTCAGGCTATAGTTATGTTGGGAAGGCAATTCAACAAGGTGTTCAAGAAGATGAACTATAACTACAGGCCTAATGTCAAGAACATCTCCTCTGACATTAGTAAGTCAAAAGAGAAAGGTGAAGAGAAGACTGTCCAAGATAAAGGTGTTCAGTGCTTTGAATGTGAAGGGTATGGACATGTCAAGAAAGAGTGTCCCACATTCTTGAAGAAGCAGAATAAAGGCTTGACAATTTCCTGGTCTGACACTGATAGCGAAGATGAAAGTGAGTCAGCAAAGCATGTTACAGCTTTGACAGGAATTGTTGAATCTGATGATAGTGATGGAGAAGTCACCTATGATGAGCTAGCTTCAACCTACAGAGAGCTGTGTTTTAAGAGTGCTGAAGTCTGTCAAGAAAACAAGTGCCACAAGCAACAGATTGCTCAGCTTGAGAATGAAAAAGCTGATCTGGAAAATGAAGTGGTGCTAGTAAGAGCTCATCTTGATCAAATGACCAAGTCTGTTAGGATGCTGAACAGTGGTACAGACACTCTTGACAAGATTATTCAGACGGAAAGGATAGCTGGAGACAGGACTGGATTAGGATTTGTGGTTGAGGGAAAAGTATCTACTGAAGCAAGTACTTCAGGAACCAAAGTGGAGATGTCTCAACCATTGTCTCAACATCAGCCAAAGGTGCAGGATCCTACTCCTAAGAAAGCTGATGTTTCACAACCTAAGAGGATTGAGAAGAAGACTGGTCATAATCAGAAGAGAAAGCAGCCACAAGGAGCTAGTAAGTGTATGCCCCCACAATACCACAAGAGCATGAAGGCTGCAAGGTTCAAACAGAACATGTTCCATCAGATGTCTCAACATCAGGGTAACTGGTATGGATATAATAATGTTGTGCCTCATTACTATGGAAGAAGGAAGCCTCATCACCATAGGAGACAGCCTAGAAGACAGCATCCTCAGTTCAGGAGACAATCTACCTATGGTAAAAGACAACAGCCTCACCATAGAAGACAGTCAAACTATGGAAGAAGAAGACAACACCAGTACTATGGATGGAAGCCACAGCAGTTTCATCATCAAGGTGGCAGGAAGTTTAACAACTTCAGTAAAGAGAGAGTAAGGTGCTTCTATTGTGGAAGAGTTGGTCATATGCAGTTTTCTTGCTTTAAACTGCATGGATATCCCAAATCTGTTCCTCAACCTAGACAGAAGGAGAACAGGACTAAGGTTGTTAAACAGTGGGTTTCTAAAGCTCAAGCTACATGTCTATTGGCTCACACCTCAGATATACATTTTACTAAGGATGAATGGTACTTTGACAGTGGATGTTCAAAGCACATGACTGGATCCAAGGAGCATTTGGTAGAGTTCAATCCTTGCCATACAAACGATGTTATTTTTGGCAATGGTGAAAAAGGAGTAGTAGAAGGAGTTGGAAGAGGGAAGAATCATGATGGTCTTACTCTTGATAATGTGCTCCTTGTTCAAGGGTTGAGTGCTAATTTAATTAGCATAAGTCAACTTTGTGATGAAGGTTACAAGGTAAGCTACACCAAAGATGAATGTGTGGTAGCTGATGAGCAGAATGAGGTAGTGATGAAGGGAGTAAGATCCAAAGATAATTGCTATCAGTGGATACCTCAAGTGGACAGCTTATCTAGTGATGTTAAAGTTGATGTTGTAACATCAGATGGTGACATCAAGTGTGAAAGGTGAAAAGTCAATCTGGGTTAATAACGTGTGAGCTGGATGATCCGTTAAAAGCCAAATTGAGTAGTCAGTTATGTGAGCAAGATGAAGAAGTCAACAATGCTGATTGAAGGATCAAAAGTTGTGACCTTACGAAGTGTTGGGAGCTGAATACTTGCAAGGCCAAGAAAGATGACAACCTGACTAATGACTCCTATAGTTCAGAAGAAAAATTTCACAAGTTGACAATCCTTAGGTTGGAAGATGCAGATGTTAGAGCTGATGTTAAAACATCTCAAGTCAAGAAAGGCACTTCTAACCTTAAAATAAAGAAGAGTGATGATGAACTAATTGCAAAAGTGGTTTCTGGGGTTGCTAAACGACTGAAATCAAGGAAGAGGAAAGCTATTGAGTCACCTCCAAATATGAGAACTGATAAGCAGAAGATCTATGTGGATGGTACTACAAAATCCAGGAGTAAAGTGTTCATCTCTTCCAGAAATAGGATGATCAGAGATAAGTCTGATGATAGTGTCCAGGATATCTCTCAAATGAAGGAAGCCGTTGTTGTTAGAACTTCTGAGAAAATTCAAAAGGCCATACTAGATAACATTCCTGTGCTTTTCATAAAATGGTGGAAGTATGATCTGGAGAAAGAATTTGACAAAGACATTCTGGATATGGTTGAATTGGCTAAGATATGGTTCAGAGAGGGTGTGGGAACTTATGGTATTCAGGTGTGTATGAATAAGTTGCTCTGACTGTGTCTTATTGGGAGCTTCTTGAAGGACTTCTTTGTGCAATGAGTCATTTGAATGGTGATGAGAAGCTGATGTCCCAAAAGATGTTATAACATCATGTTTGCTGGTGGTTATATCTGGAAGATGATTAAGATTGGACATGTGGAAGAAGTGTTTCTGATTATGTGGTTTAGAATGTGAAGTTTAGCATGACTACTGTATTTGAAGACTTCACCAGTTTCAACATCTACTGGGGGATGTAAGGATAGAGGAATTGTGATCTCTTGAAGAGACTGGATCTCAGTAAAGCTTATAAGTAAGCTGAGGATTTGTGGAGTTTGTGACACAGTGTTGAGATTGGATTATTTTGCTGATAGTAAATCCAGTAGTGGAGCATATGTAATACCCTGGTGTCAAGAGTGTCAAGAGTATCCTTGGTGAAGGATGTCTTTGTTCTGGATCTGAAGCTTAGTGCTTACATTATAGCTATGGAGCATCTATATAGTCATACGGGAGAATGATGAAGTAGATGGTTTGCCTTAAATGGTTCTAGTCATATGAAGCAAATTGTGTGAATCTTGTGCGCACATGCTTCTGAGGAGATGTCTGAAGACAAGATTGAATCATGGCCTTGAATAGATTGTACACTTGTCTTGGTGTGTGTCATTCTAAGTGTGAGGAGTTGACTTAGAGTTCAGTGGCAGGCATTGTGTGCTTCAGATCTTGTGGATGACTGTGTGAAGCCTTCATAACTGGATGGATGAAGAATATGTCTGGATTTTCAATATGTGGATATTGCTGACAGAAGAAGTATGGTTTTGTACAGGGTGTCATAGGCTGTACTTGTTGAGGTTTGTCAAATTATGGCTAAAAAAGGGGAGAGTTAATAAATGCCATAAAGAGAAGATGTTGATGCTGCAAAAAGAACAAGGTGTTTAGTTGAAAAGTGTTGATGCAGCTGTTGAGGGGGAGTGTTGGCAGTATAGATAGAGCTGCTAATGAAGATATTTGAAGAGTGCAGAGTGCAGCAAAGCAGACATCAAGGGGGGGATGTGCTGCACATTGTGAGCTACTGAACAGCTGTGATGCTAGTTCAAGTTTTTGAGGGGGAGCACCAATTGGCTGTTGTCAATAATGAAGATGGTGCTGCAGCAGATCAAGTAATGAAGACTATATGAAGATTGTCAAACTGCTGCAAGTTATTGTTTCAAAATATTAAAGATTCCGCTGCTGAAGTCTCTGAAGATGCAGAGATTGTTTTAGCCAAAATTAGCCAAAGGGGGAGATTGTAAGTTTCTGGATTGGCTGGAATTTTGGTAAAACAACAAGGTGTTCAATGCTGATGTCATGGTGTTGATGTTGCAGCATTGAGTCTTAGTACTGGGCTGTACTAAGTTGTGAAGGTTAACTATGTTTGATGTCATGGGCTTGATGTCATAACATTGCACTTAATGCTGGGCTGTGTTAAGGTTGCTAGTTGCTGAAATGGATGTCTGATGTCACATAGGTGATGTTGTAACATCAGACCTGCAGAACTGAAGCTAATGACAGCATGGGCTTGTTGTTATTAGGGTCGCGTATTAGCTGGAATTGTGGAGAGTGTTGACTCGTTGGATGAGAATATCTTGGGCTAGATATTTTCTGTTACATGGGAGATTTGATTGCAGGTTTGTTGGAGAATTAAAAGGTGGAAGATTTAAAAAGATTTTGGGGATAAAATCTATTTTAAAAGATTCAGTTTTTAATTAACAAATCTAATCAAATATTGTGACAAATCCAATCCAAATTCAAGGAGCTATATAAAGCGCACAAGACCAAGGAAGAAGGTACAGAAAACAGATTGAAGATCAAGAGCTGGAGGCTTAGAGTCTAGGGTTTGTTTATAGTACTTGTAATCACACTATTCTAGGTTTGAATAGGTGTTGAATTTTCTGTCCTCTCTAGAAGCTGTGAAGCAATAGAGAGTTGTTGATTGATCGAAGCTAGGGAGCAAGATCAAGGGATCTCAAAGAGGTTGTTCTTTGAGTGTTTTAGGGGATTGAGTAGTGTTCTCATATCTAAGTGGTTTCTTAGGTAGAAAGTCACTAGTAGAGTATAAGTTTAGGAGATTGTCAACTGGTGTGTTGAGTCTGTAAATTATATCTACAAGTAGTGAATTTCATCCCTGGCTTGGTAGCCCCCAGACGTAGGTAGTTAGACCGAACTGGGTGAACAATTCCTTGTATTTTCCCTGTTGCTTATTCTGTCCATTATTGCAGAGTGTGTTGTTGTGACATCGCACCTTAACATCACAAGTCTAGTACCAGAATTTCACTTTTGATTGATTGAGATTCAAGTATTGATATTTGAATTCATCATGACATCAAATTCTCAAGAACTTGTTTCACTCAAGATTTGGTTCAAGTTGGAAGATTCATTTTTTATGGCTTACTTGGAATGTTAGGCATGCTTTCAAAGTTTCAAGATCCATTTCTTTCCTAAGTTCACCTTTATTCATTATCCATTCTCCATATCCATTATCCAAATGTTCATTAACCATGTTCTCTAATCCATTTTGGTTATCCAATTTCAAAACCATTATCCATCATATCCATTACTAAATCCATTATCCATTAACCTTTATTCTTAAAATCCATAAATCCATTATCCATATATATCCATAAATCCATTTTTTTTCATATTCATAACCAAATTTTCCAATTATATTTTTCTAACCAAATTGTCCATGACCATTTTTCAGTTATTTCTAACCATTGTCCATTATACAAAAAATCATCAATGTCCAAATTGTCCTTTACAAAAATCACAAGTCATTGATACAATTGCCAAAAATAAAAAAGGCCAAAAAACCAAATTTAAGCTCATGATACATTAAAAACAAATTCAAAAAAATAAAAGGCTTAAGAACCAAGAATACACGTCCCATGTATCTTCATGACAAGCTCATGTTACATGAAGCCACACTTTTCAATCTTCATGCCAATCTCAAGCTACATGCTAATGACTCATTCAAGCCATGACTACAAATTCCAAGTCTCTCTCTCGTGCCATGCTAGTACCCCCAAGCAAGCCACTACCAAGCCTTGAATCCACAAGCCACAAACACTTGCTACATACCAAGCCTTTCTTTCCAAGCATAACAAAAGCCTTGAACTTCATGCTAGTAATCCAAGCTACATGTCAACAAAAGCTTGTTCGTGCCAAGCCGTGTTATTCCAAGCTCATACCCCAAGTTATGCCTTCAATTCACATCCTACAAGCCACGCGAGCCATAAGCAAAACCAGGCAGCGAAAAATGATACGTGAGCTAATATCACAACATCACGTGAGCAAAATGGCAACAATACACATTGAAACGAAAAGCAAATCACAATTGCAAATCGGCGCAACAATACGAAAGCTACAATAGCAAAACGACATCATGAACACATTGCATCAAACACACAAGGAAGTTTCAAAAATGACAATTTTTTTTTTGGAAATCTTGGTATCCGGCCTTGCGACCGACTAATTCAAGAGGGACTAATCTCACCGTCTACTAGCGAGAACCTCGTTTAAAATTGGAGCAAAGCTCCGTATGGACTGACCCACACAAGAGTTGATTGCACCTAGTAGGGTTCGAACCTGAGACCTTGAGAGGAGCACACTCTCAAGACCCAAGCCACCACCACTATACGTGAGCTAATTTCACATCATCACGTGAGCAAAATGGCAACAATACACATTGAAACGACAATTGATTCTCACTCATTCTCAATCTATAAATAAGAGAGCATTTCATTCATTTCGATCTAAGCTTTGAAGCCAAGTAAATTCTGCATATTTTTCTCCTCACACTTTCACCTTACGGAATCATTTTGAGCTTCATTCCTTCTTCTTCTTTTCTCCAAATTCATTCCAATTTCAAACCAAAAATCAGCCAGAAGTGATAGAAGAAGAAGAAGGATCATTTGAAACTTACCTGAGCCATTGCAGGTAGTTCGGAGTGAATTTTGCTTTTCCGTTTTAATTTCTTCCTTGCGTGTTTCTTGCAATTTTTTGTAGCATCATGTAGAATGTTACATTTCGATCCATTTCGTATAATTTTCGAGCTCCGGCGTGGTGGAGAAAGTACTAGCTCATGAGAGTTTTCACGCGTGACATGAGGTTGAAGAAGATGGAATTCACTTTCTGATCTTTTTTCTTAAAACATCTTCATGTCATGATACTTGGGATTGTGCCGTGTGCTTTCTTTTTACTACCATTACCACCATTTTTCTTCCTTAACCTCCCATTATATTTTCTTTTTCTTTTAAAATTGTTTTCTCTTGTTTCTTCTAATTCAAATTGTAATTAGTTCTTCTTGAAATTTTTCTCCTAATTGTTTCTTGATTAAATATTTAGATCTTGTTCCACTTCTTTAATCTTTGTTTATTTTTTTAATTTTGTTTAAAAATTTATTTTTAAAATCATTTAAATTGTTTATTACTTGATTTGATATTCCTGTTGATATATTGATTGTTGGTTGTTGCCTTGAATTTTGATTTTTGATAAATGTCTCATCAATATTAATGGACTTTGGGTGTTGATAGAAAAATTCTAATCCACCAAGATAGGTGATTGATATTGATGATGATTTAATCAATTTAAGATTCAATTTGAATGTTCATTTCTTCTTCTTTTTCACCCTTTCTTGGATCAATTGGAAGGAGTTGCAGGCCAACTTGTTCATAAGATCTTGAGTGGTGCTTGATGAAATTTCATCAATTCAAATCTACCATTTGATTGATCATTTTATCAATTGAGGTACTTTGGATTGATGCATAAGTTTGTCCAAAGTACTATGGAAGGTTGATTGATGTAGTGGATCCATCTTTCCTTGACTTAGGTCTTGATCAACCTTGTTTTGACTTGTGCTACATGTTTTAGGAGTGTGATCTTTATATCACATTTCTAACATGTATGGTACATAAAGTTTATTGACCGACCTCCCATAGTATGATCTTCTTTATAGATTGTGCTACGATTGCTTAACATAGCGCTAAATTTGTCCCTAAATAGGAAGTGAACATATTGGTCCAATTTTAGATATGAGTCATCTTTAATTTAGATGTAAATCTCTTATCTCTACAATGTGTGGTTTCTTTTCCACCTAAGAGAGCTAGTGGCATACTTGATTTTATCCAAATTGGAGCCCTTCTCAAAGGATGATGCAAAGTTCTCACACATTGTTGGGTTGATTAGTTGAGTAATCTACTTCAAATGACAAAATATCTTCACTACACTAACACTAACCTTTAATTGTACTAATTTTTACTTTATGCCTTTATTCTTATGCACCTTTATCCTTTATTCTTCTTTATTTTATGCTTTTTATTCATATGCTTATCATTATCATATCATATTATTCAAAATTTTCATGTCTATGTCCTTTTCTCTTTGTCCATTTAGACTTTCTTTTTCTTTTTTTAAGACATTAATAAATGCCTAAACATCTTAAAACTCTTAATGTGCTCCTTGGACTTCTTTGTTACTATCATTTACTCATGGATTATGGACTTAGAATTAGGATCCTTGACATATGCTTTGGAGTATTATCTTGAGACCTTGGATCTTATTTGGCACCTTGACCTTGAGTGAACCTTCTTGAAGACTTGGCTCGGATCTTTGGCTTTCATTTGATGTTTGGTTCTCTGATGCTTGGTTTTCTCTGCTTATCTTATTACTTATCTCAGGTTCTTAAGTCCAAAGGATGAGAGTTTTGGCTTGTTATGTCAAAGGCTTATATCTTGGCTAGATCTTTCCTTAATTAGCTTTTATTTTATGCTTTAGGATAGTCTCTTCTTCTCCTTCCCCTTCTTAAATTTTCAAAATCTTCTCCCACTTTTCAAAATCTTCTTCTTTCAAATTAGAACCTCTTTCATAATAAACCTTGACTTTGTTAAGTGCATTTTCAAACTTCATTTTCTTAATAAATACTAATCCATCTTAAGCATACTTTTACCATTTTTAAAAGACTCAAAAAGCACTTAACTCATTCAAATCATTTTGTGCCTTTGTGCTCTTTTTCTTTTAAACTTTTCATAAAGTTTAGACATGAGTCATTTAAAGTTGAAATGTGATCCTCCTATCCCCATAGTATTATTTGGATTGAGTTGACACTTTTCCACCTTTGAGATTTAGTGGCATATTTGTTGATTTTATCTAAGTTGGAGCCCTTCTCATGGTGATGCAAAGGTCCATTTTCACATACTTGTGGATGATTAGTTGAAGTTTTCTCCTTAAAATGACAAATTGCCTTTTCATTTAAAATGAATCATAACACACCATTTTGGTTATTTTTACCACGAACTACGAGGTTTTGATCCTCCAATGCACTTTATGGGTACGTAGGCAGGAGCCTCAGGAAGTCTTATCAAACACAAAAATTATAAAAAATACTTCTCTTCTCACCTCCACCATCTTTTGCAAACAACACCTTTTTATAAGTCAAATGCTAGATTTTCAAAGAGGCTTCTATAGACTACTATAGACGTTTTGGGTGCTAACACTTTCCCATTGCGTAACCAACCCCCTTACCCTGTATCTGTTTATTTGTTTTTGTTTTATAACTTCTTTAGGTTTTGTTCGCTATTTTCCCTTTCCTTTGGATAAAATAAAAGTGCGGTAGCGACTCTTGTTTTGCGAGTTAAGTTAATCAATAACTTAATTTCAAATTTTCCCGCTACACATCTGCATGATGAAATTGGGATGCAACATTTGAGATGAGTCTTCATGAAGACACGAAACACATCGACTCAAGTTTTAACATCATAAAAAAGGGAGAGTGTGTGAGTATGTGAGTGCAACTTTCTGTTAGACGACGACGACTTGTCTAGAGGGGGGTGAATACACACCCAAGCCAAAATCATCAAATAAAATTTGGGTTTTTAAAGTTATTAGAAAAAGAGACCGCGTAGAAGGTTTTGATATGGACCGATAAAAATCGTCTATACGAACCTAGTTATTGGAACACGGACATGCAAAGCCAAATATGGAATGACAAACACAATAATCGAAATTAACCTTTAATCGAATATCACGTTATTACTCGTTTAAACTAATGAACTTAGTAATGCTATTTCCAATGATAATAAGAAAAAATATTGAACGATGCAATTTATTGAACACTTGGTGTGCGAACGAATTTTCAGAATTTCCTTTGTGTTGTTGTTGATATGAAAACCACTTATAATCAAAAGTGATTATAAGCTAATCAACATTCAAGTTTAAAACAAAAACATCACAGGAAAATTCTTACGAGTCGATCAATTAATCAATGCTATTTGACAAATTGCGCAATGAAAAATAAAGCAAGTAAAGAGATAATAGAGAGACTGACAAGAGGATTTGTTTACGTAGTTACCCACTTTCGTCCTCGCGTGTTGGTACGTCTGCGCCAAATTTCCAAGGTGGAAATAGGATACTTTCTTACTATGCAAAAAGTCAATGTACAAGAAAAGTGTTTAATAGCAACCATACAAACACCACTCGTTTTGATGTTGATTCAACCCTTTCTCTTCTTTTGTTATTGAAAATGACCAAGATAACAATGAATGCCAATTGACTTGTCGATATTGCTACTCCTTTGCATTCTCTATCTCCAAGATTTCCCACACAATCAATTGCACTAATTATTCCACAAGACTTCAATTTGATTCGCCGTTCTCCGTTACTTCCTTTGCGTTCTTTATCTCCAAAGGATCCTTTGCGTACTTTATCTCCAAAGGATTTCACAACGTCGCAATCCTCTTTTGAACGTCTGGCACGAAAACCCCCAAATCGACACACGATCTTGGAGGACAAGCCCGCGGTTTTTCCGGATGAAGACCCCTACAAATCTCAACCCGATATTCTTGGCTACACAAGAACCTAATCGGACGTTATCAGGCATTCGCCTAGCTGTCACCCCAACAAAAGATTATTATGTGGGATTTGTCAATGTGTAGACATAGGATGGAGGTTCAAGATGATGAGCAAATGCAGACTAATTTTATGGTATCACCGGGTTGGAATGAAGTATGAATGATGTATTTATAGTTTTGTAAGATTCGTGGCAACGAGGTAATTTTCGGAGTAAAAAAAATTGATAGAATTGACCAACTTAACAGCATGTTCCGGCCGGAACCATGGATATGCCGGCACATACTGTTAAAAATAACAGCATGTGCTGACCTGAAATTACACATGTGCCGACCAAAGAGAAACATAACATATAGCCTTATTTAGGACACTAGATGTGTCGGCCTGAAGCACGCATGTGCTGGCACATACTAATGAAATTTCCAGTATGTGTCGACCTGAAGAAGGTATGTGTCGGCCAGAACGAAACAGAACCTACAGACTTAAATAATAAGTTACATGTGTCAGCCTGAAATGCGAATGTGTCGGTGTCGCAATGCGAAAAGCAACCGACGGAAAAAACAGAGTCGCCACCGATCGTTATTTATCCTGACGGGGGAAAGGAAACGAAGAAACCTCAAAAGGGAAAAGACGTGGTCATCGCAACCAAATCCTGGGTTCGGAAGTCGATTACGCGAGAGGAAGGTATTAGCACTCCCTCGCGTCCGTTGTACTCAACGGGATCCACGCTTGTTGTATAATCAAAGGGTGTGTTATCTAAAGCCTACTGCTAAACGGAAATGGAAAGGGAAAAACAAAAGGAGAAAGCAAAAGAGGACTCGCAAGGATCATCGTAATCATATGCCTACGTATCTTCATGGACGAATGAAGAATCAGAGTCGACGTAGTTCGAAGGACTACGGGTGGATGAGGGAAGGTTGCTCGCCAAGACTTCGCCGTCTTGTGCCTACGTATCCTCATTCGTACGAGAATGAGGAAGTCAGAGCAATCGTAGTTCGACATATGAGTCGATAAGTATTTTTTATGAGAAACGTTAAATTCGCGTCCCAGCAGTTAGGGTCGATGTTTGTTTGCGGTAGAACGGAAATAACGTACTCTTTCTGAAAATGATTTGACAACCAGTCTCGAAGGATAAAAGGTTTGAATTTGGTTTGTGAGTTTTAAACAGAAGTGGATTGACTTTATTTGAGATGCACATTGCACTAAAGTCTATGACATAGGATTGAATACTTTGCACAAACGATCCAAACGTCTCGCGCACAAAGTACCCTAAGATGAGGTTAGAAATTCTTCCGCTCATCTTTTCCCATGTGCTTAAGGATCGTGGCGCACAATGTACATCATATTTATTAAGTGTTTTGACTTTGTTTTGAGAGAAGAAAGAAGACTCAAAGGGCAAAGAGAAAATCTAAGGGAAACTCACCTAGATGTTGTCACGCAAACTGGCCCTATATTTGAGGATAGGAAAAGGGAAAGTCTATCAAATTTTATCATACAAATGATGGACCTAAGGTCGAGGTTAAAAGGGACTACCCTAATGTTATCATGCATGGATTAGAACCTAACATCTATCCTACTCCAAGCTTAATAAAAAATTAAGTTGGAATAGGAAGCCCTAAGGGAACATGCAAAAGCAAGCCAAAGCAAAGAAAATAAACCAAAAACAGCAGCATACAACAACACTCTAGCTCATAACAACAATAAATTCCAGCAACACCCTAACACAACATTTAACAGCTTACACTTCCAGAACATAACAGTTGTAAAATGCAGCATAACAAACAAGGCAGCATTTAACAACATGTATTCAACACAAAAACAGTGTATACATCAGATTTACGACACATATTCAAAGATATCATGGAAGAATGAGCATGAAAATGTATCACAAAACTATAATCAAACATCAAGATTACAATCCACTAAGATTGAGCAACAATTAGTATGTAATCAAAGCATTCAAGAATACATATGATTATGCATCAACATTTAAACAAATATGCACATGAATTTGAAAGGATCAAGCATGAATAATGCACCAAATAAATCAAGTAATGCTTAGGAACATGCATCATCGTCAAGCATCTTGAATATTCAACCACAATAAGAAATTGTCAAAGGATCAAACACTTAGTAGGCACATACATTCACAATGCAATAAGAACATGTTTCAATAATTTTCATTCATCAACAATCTGTACAAACAAGTCTCAACATCAAACATCTTGAATATCCAACACCAACAAGCAGTTATCAAAAGATCAAACACTTAGTGTGCACAAGTATTCATAAAAAATGCAAACAATTAGTCATGAATCATGAGGTTGAAAAGCAATTTTCCATAACTTAATCACCTGATTACTACATTTTAAGGCATGCACTTATTCAAAAAAAAGTTACATCAAATAACAACAATCAAACGCCAATTGAAACCATCAAACATCAAAATCAACAATTAAATCAACCAATGGATCAATTAACACCAAAATCACAATATCTACATTGTGAAAATGCAAATTAAGCAAAAATAAGAAGTAGATCTAAGAATTACCAACCTACAAAGAGGATATTTGCTTTGGTGATTGTTGCAAACAGAGTTTGATGCTTAGAAACAAAGAAACCCAGAGATCCAAGAAGCTTTAGCAATAAGAGTTGAAGATCAATGCAATAATCCAAGAGCTCATCAAGAAGTGATTCCAAAATTCAAGCAAGATCCAAACAAACTTCAAACTCAGAATTAAACAATGGAATATGATGCAATGGAGGTTTAGCTCAAGGATTCACAAATTGCAATGCACAATTTGTGAAACTTTTGGTTATGGAGCTTTAGTGAGGGTTTTGAAATTAGAGAAAAATGAGGGAAAAGTGAGAGAGAAATGAAAAATTGAGAGGGAAATCAAAGTATGAAAGTTTCAAAATGAATCCCTTGAAAAAATTGAGTTTAGGAGCTTAAATACACCAAAAAAGGGTTAGCACACGCGAATGGTCGACTGCTCGCTACTCTGTGTGTCGACCTAAAGCTGTGCGTCTACCTAAGGTTACCCGTAGCTAAAATTTCCTGAAAATATGCCTATGCGTCGGTCTAAAAGCCTTCCATGCGCCAACCTAAAGTTGTGCGTCAATCTAAGGTTCGACCTGAGGCTGGCAGCAAGCTTCAACACATTTTTTCCAACTTTAAGTCTCCATAACTTTTTATAGGTGCATCTTTTGAAGTTAATTTCTTCTACAAACTTGTAGTATATGATGTTATCCTCAATTATAGCATTGGTTTGAACCATTTGAATTATTGACGAGGGAGATATGAATCGTGCAAGATGGCCACATGAACATGCTCTTCCATACTTAGTGAAATTTCGCAAAAAAAAAAATCCCTAATTTAGCAACCTTTGGGAGTTACTTGATTTATCTTGTTTTCTCTCGATCAAACCTCATAAAAACATGGATGATGACTTGAAAAAACCCATGGTTGACCTAAAAACTCAAGAGTTGACTTTTGTAGGGCATCGGTTGACTTTTTGACCAGATGAATCCAATGCCTCCTCTATCCACTTCAAAAACTCTTGAAATGATTTGTGGTGAACCATGAGACATGTAGAGAAACTTTGAGATGTAAATTGAACCATGGAAATATGTCTTGCTCAAGAAAATAATCACAAGTAGCCTTTTCCCAAAACCCTAAGTCAGAGCCACTAGGAGCTTGATCTGATGAATCACTTGAAATCCTTGAAACCCTAATCATCCAATGATTGGGTGAGATTGTTGAGATGATTTGATGAATATGAGAACTTTGTAGCTTGAGAATACCATGATGTTGAGACTATCTCTTTGCTTATTTCTTTGGGAACCATCTTCTCCTCTTGTTAAAAGTCAAGAAACCCTGATCCCATGTCTAGAACCAATGTAATGCATAAATGAAGATGCAAATGAAATGAAGCATAAGCCAAAAAGGTTAAAGAAAATGAGAGAAAATTTTGGAGTGCTACAGCTGCCCCTATTCAATCGACTTAAATCTGAAGGTATGAAGAGTGACGCCTCTTAGACATTCAAGGTAGAAGGAGATTGAATACCAAAAAAACCAGAAATTTGCAAATGTGGGGATATAAGGTGTAATATAATAATGTGCTAGCCGAAGGTGGACTTAGGATGAAGATACCACTCGAAAGCGGACTCGAAAGGGATGCCGGCCACAGGCGAACTCACAACCAAAGGATGACAGATGAATGCCGACCACAAGAGGACTCACAACCAAAGGATGACAAATCGACCACATGCGGACTCACATCATCAGAAGAAAAGGAATGTCGGCCATAGGCAGACTCACAACCAAAGGATGACAGATGAATGTCGACCACAGGCGGACTCACATCATCGCAAGAAAAGGAATGCCGACCACAAGCGGACTCACAACCAAAGGATAACAGATGAATGCCGACCACAAGCAGACTCACATCATCGCAAGAAAAGGAATGCTGCCCAAAGGCGGACTCACAACCAAAGGATAATAGATAAATGCCGGCTAAAGAGGACTCACAACCAAAGGATGACAGATGAATGCCGACCACAGTAGGACTCACATCTTTGCAAGAAATGGAATTCTGACCACAGACAGACTCACAACCAAAGGATGACAGATGAATGCCGACCACAGGCAGACTCGCATCATCGCAACAAACGAAATGTCAGCCACAGGAAGACTCACAACCAAAGGATAACAGATGAATGTTGGCCACAGACGGACTCACAACCAAAGGATGACAGATGAATGCCGACAACAGGCGGACTCACATCATCGCAAGAAAAGGAATGTCGGCTGATAACACTATTTTAGTGTTTCATGATGACCCATTTTCTCTTATGATTTTAGTTAGGTTTAATTAGGAATTATCTATATTTACTTGTTTTAGTATGTTTTTACCCTAAGTGAACTAGATGCACCTTTTATGGTTTTTGTGTGTTTTTGTTTTAAAGAGAATCTGATTAAGGCAAGCTGAGGCATGACACCTCAAGACACAGTCTGGAGTAGAATAAAGATTAAGGGAAGGAAGATGTCAAGTCTTGTTATCTGTAAATTCACTAAGAGCTTGGAAGGATGTTTATCACTAGGGCACACGTGGCAAGGATTTGTATCAAGAAAGAACTAGAGCATAAAGATAAGATCAAAGAAGATTGAGGACAACAGGTAGTACAGTGGAGACCACGCCTGCAAAAGCGTATCCTGCACCCAGCCACCTGTCGTCTGCTCTGCGCCACTACCTGGTGCAGCAGCCTGACAAAGACACCTTGTCTTCCAATGCTGTCTGTACTAGATAACTTATTCACGAAGGGAGAATAAACAGTTGGAATTTTTAGTGATTTGATATGGGCTAAACGTTATTCTTATCAAAAGCCCATGATCCAAGACCCATCAACTTCCACACTCATACTCAAAATCTATAAAAGCAAGCCTTGTCCATCAGAGCGAGAGATCACGAGCTAGATATTACACACACTCATAATTATTTTTAGAATTAGTTTATTTCACTTTAAGGGTTAGGAAGAATTAAAGAGTTTTCTTCTTCTCATCTAATCTTGTATTTACTGCTTGGAGTTGTCGTGACTGAAGATATATGTTATTGTTTACCCAACACAAGGAATCTTCAAGTTATTACTAGGTTGTCATTTCTTTTACATAATTTTTCTAAGAATATGTCATCCTTTAGCTTCATTTTAGTAGTTTGTACTCAGCTCATTATGAGCTAAACTCGTATTTAATGAGCAAAATAAAGTTAATATAAAGTTGTTTTTATGTTAAAAAGATGTGTTGAATGGTGTCTTGTTTTGTTATAAGTTTTTATTCTATACACCTGCTTCTTAGAATGATCAACTTAGAAAAAGGTACAAGCGTGTTGTTGAGAGAGATCAAACAACACGCGGACTTCATAACAAAAGTGGTTAATAAAGTAGGATAGAGATATTCACTTAATTCAACTTGCTTAGAGATAAGAAGTTGAGACCATATAGATTTTTAGAATCAAAACCAGACGCATTTTAGGGTAATAAGTGAGGCTTAAAGATTTGTTCCTTTGCCCTCGTTATGCATGCTTTGATGTTGTAGAGATACACCACTAGATCACGTTCTGGTCTTTTGAGGCACGACACTTCACATCATGGATACATTTTAGCAATAATATATTAATGGATCTTAGCTCATCAATCATTCTCTCTAATATCTTATCCCCTCTTATTCAGTATTTTAGTTTGTTGTGTGAATTTCTTGCTACTATTATTATTAGTATTTTGCTACCTTAGTCATACTAGTTTTAAATAAGAGTTGAATACTTTAAGGTTCAAAGCTACATCAAATCCACTCCTTGTGGGTACGGTCTCTTATTATTATTACTTGCTGCAATCAAACATACAAGTATACTTACATATGAGACATTTGCTTTAAAATAACATCATAAAGTAAAAATGTAGAAAGCAAACAACAAGTTTTTGGCGTCGTTGCCGAGGAGTGAAAGATATACTTTGAACTACTGTATTTGTTATTTTTGTTTAAAATTTGTATTTGAGCCTTTAACGTTTTTGTTGTGATTTGGTGTCACGACAGGCTTAATCTATTGCATGCGCAGGTCGTTACAACCAATTTACAGTGGTTATCCTGAACCTGAAAGAATTCTAAGAGCACGAAAGAGATTTTTGCATTCTCAACAACTATCTGGAGACCCATCAACATCAGTTGTGGCTGAACCAGAGGAAGAAGTGCTCGTGGAAACAGATGAAGAATCTTCGTCATCATCATTAGACGAGTCACAGCCCGAAGCTGTCATGGATGAGCAAGAAATCTTTGGCATTGTCAATGACAGGGCGCACAACATTAGGGATTGGTGAGTCCAAGCCTTTGAGGTTGACATCAATTTTGGTAAAACTAACATAGAAGAAAGATGTTGGACAAGATGTCCCGACATGATGAATTAACTGCAGGTTAAAGTGTTAGACAAGATGTCCTATCATGTGGATTCGACTTCTTTGTCTGTTACAGTTTCAGAATAACTGTATTTGTTTTCCAGGTGTGATTGGAATATGATTTGATCCTAGTGGCATTTGAGATTGAGGAATCATAGATTCTGATTCTAAAAGGAATATGTCGTTTCCTTGTAAAGAGACATTTTTGGAAACTTAGGATTGAAGAAAAGAATAGGTCGCAGATTCTGTTGAGCTGAATTGCGGCAGTTTTGAAGCCCAAATCCAGCTTTGTTTTGCTATATAAATAGGATGGATTTGACATAGAAGAGGTGTGGAAGTTTTACAGCTGTTATAGAGTACTAGAGTTTGTACTTTTGTGAGCCTCTCTTGTTTTGCGTGAATACCAGAGTAGGACAGTTTATTGAGTTATAATTTTTCAGTCACTGCTGTGATTGAAAGGGAATTGAGAAGGGTCTCATACCTAGGAGTGTCTTAGGTAGAAATCCAGGAAGGGTAGTTTCTATGTGCTAAGTTGTAAACGTTGGAGTTTAGCTTAGAACCAATTCTACTTAGTTGAGTTCATTCCTGGCTTGGTATCCCCCAGACATAGGTGTTGTTGATCATCGAACTGGGTTAACAATTCCTGTGTGTTGTTTTCTTTCTGCTGCTTATTCCGTTCTTCCTTAATCCGTGTGAGAAGTAGAGATCAAGTGTCACGACATCCTGTCTGACATCCTAGTGATCTAATTAACCAGAATTTCAGGGACTATGTTGTCTTTGATCCTGCAGCCATGGGCACTGGTATTGTTAGACCAGAGATCATGGCACCACAATTTGAGTTTAAACCTACGATGTTTCAAATGCTGCAAACCACTGGTCAATACTCAGGCTCTTCTCGTGAAGACCCACACTTGCACTTGAGACAATTTCTAGATGTTGCTGATAATTTCAAGATTCCTGGCGTGACTGATGATGCCTTTAGGTTGAGGCTATTTCCTTATTCTCTGTGAGATAGAGCCAAGAGCTGGTTAAATTCCTTGGAACCAAATTCCATTTCCACATTGAGTACTTTGGAAAAAAAAAATTTGGCCAAATACTTTCCTCCTTCAAAGAATGCAAAGATGAGAAATGAGATTACTTCATTTAGGCAAGGAGATGATGAATCGTTGTTTGATGCTTGGGAAAGATTTAAGGAGCTTCTAAGCCAATTCCCTCATCATGGGATTCCCATTTGCATTCAACTTGAGACTTTCTATAATAGATTAATTACATCCTCAAGGAACATGCTAGATGCATCCAGTGGTGGAGCTCTTTTGTCTAAACCTTATGAAGAAGGCTACAAATTAATTAAGAGTATTACAGCCAACACTCACCAGTGGCCTGTCACTAGGGGTACTGGAAACTCAACTCACAAGAAGCCTATTGGAGTTCATGAAGTCACTGTTACAACAGCTCTTGCTGCTCAGGTGGCTCCAATCCACCAGATGATGAAGAATATGATGACCTCTAAAGTGGCAAAACCTGAGCTAGTTAAGGTGGTTACTGATACGACTGCGATTGCCTGTGTCTACTGTGGAGGACCCCATTATTTGAAGAATGTTCTTCAAATCCTGTTTTAGTCAACTATGTTGGCCAGAGCAACAATAGATACAACAATCCTTACAGCAACACATACAATCCAGGGTGGCGCAACCATCCAAAATTTTCTTGGTGTAATAATCAAAATCAGCCGAAGCCTCAAGCACCACCAACACTACAAGCTCCTCCTGGTTTTTCTACTCCTATTTATGCTTGGGGAAATCAAGGAAACGATCAATTGGAGAATGTTTTGAAGTCTTTTATTCAAGAAGACAAAAATCAATTTCAAGAACAAGGAGTAAGTATCAAGAACTTGGAGAATCAAGTAGGGCAAATAGCTACTGCCTTGAGTTCAAGAAACATGGGAACTCTCCCAAGTTCCACTGAAACTCCAACTGCACCCTCTGGAGTAATGAATGTTGAGACATGCCAAGTTATCAAGCTCATAAGTGGGAAAGAAGTTGAAGAGTCTATTTCAAGAAGCAAAGAGACCAGTACAAAATTTCCTGAGCCAGACAATTCTGGAACGAAAGAACACACTGATGGAGAACCGTCTTAGCATCAGAAACAGAATGAAGAGGTCACTAATGCATATTTGACTTCTCAAGAGACTCAAGAGGTCACGACTGACACCAACAAGAAGCCAAAATTTATTCAAGAAAGGCCTCCCCCACCTTTTCCACAAAGGATTAGGAAGGCCAAGGAAGAGCAACAATTTGGAAAATTTATGGAGATTCTGAAGCAGCTTCATATCAACATACCCTTGATTCGAGCTACTCAACAAATTCCAAATTACTCAAAGTTCATGAAGGATGTGTTCACCAAGAGAAAAAAGGTAGGAAAATTTACCACGGTTGCACTCACTCAAGAGTGTAGTTAGTTGGTATAAGGCAAGCTTCCATCCAAATTAAAAGATCCTGGGAGTTTCACTATTCCATACACCATTGGAGATACTTTCTATGGAAAAGCTCTGTGTGATCTTGGGGCTAACATTAACCTTATGCCCCTGTCCATCTTTGATAAGTTAGGGATAGGAGTTGCCATGCCTACAACCATCACCTTATAATTGGCGGATAGGAGTATTTGTTACCATCAAGGAAAGATAGAAGATGTGCTAGTAAGGGTTGACAAATTTGTCTTCCCTGCTGATTTCATTATCATGGATTTTGATGCTGACGAGGAAACACCTATATTGTTGGGAAGACCATTCCTAGCAACGGGTAGAACCTTGATTGATGTGGAAAGAAGAGAAGTCACAATGAGAGTCAATGGACAACAAGTAGTATTCAATGTACTCAATGCTCTACAGTATCCTTAAGAAGATATAGCTGATTGTTCCATGATATCTAGCTGGGAAGGTATAATTCATAAAAACCTTCTCAAGACTAGTGATGTGTTGAAACGGGAGCTAGGAAAATTAAAAGAAGAAGAAAAGTCACAAAGTGGAATTATTTATTGTCCAATGAAGAAGCATGAGGAAGAATATGTGGAAGTGATGGAATCAACAGTTGTTGGTCACAAGCAGCATCTACCTTCCATAGAAGAACCTCCTGAACTGGAACTAAAACAACTACCCGAGCACCTATAATATGCTTATCTGGAGGAAGGCCAGAAGTTACCAGTCATCATTGCTATAGATTTGAAAGAAGATAAGAAGGAGCAATTAATAGCACTGTTGAAGAAGCACAAAAAGGAAATTGCATGGCAGATCTCAGACATTAAAGGGATTAGTCCAACAATTTGCATGCATAGAGTTTTGTTGGAAGAAAATGCTAAGAATAGCATTGAAAGTCAAAGAAGATTGAATCCAATTATGAAGGAAGTTGTCAAGAAGGAAATTATTAAGTGGTTGGATGCTGGAATTATCTACCCTATCTCTGATGGTGTGTGGGTAAGTCCCATTCAATGCGTTCCGAAGAAAGGAAGCATGACTGTGATTGTCAACAAGAGGAATGAACTAATTCCCACAAGAACAGTTTCTGGATGGAGAATTTGTATGGACTACAAAAAGTTGAACAAAGCAACAAGGAAGGATCATTTCCCATACTTTTTATTTATCAGATGTTGGATAGATTGGCTGGAAAAGAGTACTATTGTTTCTTAGATGGATACTCGGGGTACAATCAAATTGACATAGCCCTGGAAGACCAAAAAAAGACAGCATTCACCTGTCCTTATGGCACTTTTTCTTTCAGAAGAATGCCTTTAGGATTGTGCAATGCTCCAGCCACCTACCAACGATGTATGATGGCGATATTTTCAGATATCATTGAGAATTCCATGGAAGTCTTTTTGGATGAATTCTCTGTTTTTGGAGAATCATTCAAGAATTGCTTGGAAAATTTGGATCTGGTATTGGCTAGATGTGAAGAGAATAATTTGGTCCTTAATTGGGAGAAGTGTCATTTTATGGTAAAAGAGGGAATTGTTCTTGGGTATAAAATCTCAAAGAAGGGTTTAGAAGTAGATCAAGCAAAAGTGGAGGTAATAGAGAAAGTACCACCCCCTGTGAACATAAAGGGAATCAAAAGTTTTCTAGGCATGCTGGCTTTTACAGAAGGTTCATCAAAGATTTTTCAAGAATTACTAAACCTCTGTGCCAACTACTGCAGCATGACGTGCCATATGTTTTCAGTTAGGAATGTTTGAATTCCTTTAATCTATTGAAGAAGGCCCTCATTTCTGCGCCCATTGTGAAGACTCCTGATTGGTCAAAACCCTTTGAGTTGATGTGTGATGCAAAGGATTTTTATATTGGAGTTGTGCTTGGTCAAAGGTACAACTAATTTTTCACACCATTTATTACGCTAGTAAGACCTTAATTGAAGCACAAATCAACTACACCACAACTGAGAAAAATTTGCTGGCCATAGTGTTTGCATTTGACAAGTTCAGACCTTACTTGGTTGGAACAAAAGTCATTGTATAAACAGATCATGCAGCCATCAGGTACTTGATTGCTAAAAAGAATGCTAAACTGAGGCTCATAAGCTGGATTCTCTTGTTGCAAGAGTTTGACCTAGAGATTAGAGATAAGAAAGGGATAGAAAATTTTGTTGCTGATCATCTCTCAAGATTACCAGAAGAAGTTCAAAACAATAACAGTGGAGACATTCAAGAAAATTTTCCTAATGACAAGTTACTGCTGATAAGCACTGACGCGACACCATGGTATGCTGGTATAGTGAATTATCTGGTCAGTAGATATGTGCCCCCTGATTTCAACTTCTAGCAAAGGAAGAGGTTCTTTCATACAGTCAAGAGATATTTCTGGGATGAACCTTTGCTTTACAAAAAGTGTGCAGACCAATTTCTTAGAAGATGTGTAGATTATCCAGAGGAACGACAAATCTTGTCTGCCTGTCATGAAGCTCCATATGGAGGACACTTTGGAGCAACCAGAACTGCTGTAAAAGTGTTGTAATCAGGTTATTTCTGGCCCTCTCTTTTTAAAGATGCTCATGAATTAGTTAAGAGATGTGATAGATGCTAGAAAGTAGGAAATATTTCCATGAGGCAAGAGATGCCACTCACCAACATACTTGGAATTGAAATCTTTGATGTGTGGGGCATTGACTTCATGGGACCTTTTCCTCCATCTTTTGGTAATCTATACATTCTTATAGTTGTAGACTATGTCTCTAAATGGATAGAGGTAGTAGCAACACCCACTAACGATGATAGAGTTGTGGCCAAATTTTTGCTTAAAAATATTCTGACAAGGCATGGAACGCCTAGAGCAATCATTAGTGATGGTGGGTCTCATTTTTGCAATAAGATTTTTTTAGAATTTAATGGTAAAATATGGGATCAAACACAAGTTTGCTACAACCTATCATCCTCAAACAAGCTGCCAAGTTAAGCTATCTAATAGAGAGATTAAAAGGATCTTGGAGAAAGTTGTTAACCCCACAAGGAAGGATTGGTCCAAACAATTGGACGATACTATTTGGGCATACATAACTGCCTACATGACTCCCTTAGACATGTCTCCTTATAGACTTGTTTATGGGAAGGCTTGTCATCTACCCATTGGATTAGAGCACAAATATTTTTGGGCCATTAAGCAATTAAATTTCAACCTAAAAACTGTTGGCCAAGCTAGAATGCTCCAACTCAATGAGTTAGAAGAACATAGGTTGTTCTATTATGAAAATGTTGAACTCTATAAGGAAAAGACCAAAAGATGGCATGACAGTGTCGTACCTCGAAAAATACGATCCTCGCGATGGACGCGGAAAAAACTGTTCGAAACAGAGTCGCCAACGAACTTTATTCATTCCAAGGAAGGAATAGGAAAATATCGATAAAAGCTTTTAAAGGATAAGAAAATGGTCATCGCAACCAAATTCGGGTTCGGGAGTCGGTTACGCAAGAGGGAAGGTATTAGCACCCTCTACGTCCGTTGTACTTAACGGGAACCTCTTGATTCAATTTGTGAGAAAGTTAGCTAGATTGTTTGTTATCTTCTAAGGTAATATTGCTTTCTAAGGAGGAAATGAGGTGGTTTTTATTAGGGTGTTCGGCAAGGATTAGAACCCTTGTGCCTACGTATTCCCTCGTGCAATGGGAAAGTCAGAGCATTCGTAGTTCGTGGGACTACGGTTGTTTGGTTTGTGTTTTTTGTAGGCCCCAATTGTCCATACACGAGTAAGAGAACTCGCACCCAAACAATTGAGGAGAAAGGTCAAAGACTTGGCCCCCCTCACATCACCTTTTAGGAAGTTGTGTTTGAATATACGATTAAGTGTGTTAAAGAGATTGATTAAGAAAAGAGGATTTGATTTGTATGTGTTTTAGGGTTTCGATCGCACGGGGGCGAGAAAAGTATTGTTTTAGATGTTTTAGAGGTGACAATTGTTCGCACACGAGTAAGAGAACTCGCACCCAAACAATTGAGGAGAAGGGCCAAAGACTCAACCAACCTCACTTCACCTTTTATGAAAATGGTGTTTGGATATGGATTACGTGTTTTAATGAGTGCTTAGAAAATAGTTTGAATGTTGTCGAGTTACAAGTGTTTTAGAGGCATCAATTGTCCACACACGAGTAAGAGAACTCGCACCCAAACAATTGAAGAGAAAGATCAAAGACTTGATCTCCCTCACCTTTCACCCTTCAAGAAATAGTGTTTAAGTATAGTTAAATGTATTGATTTGATTTGTAAAATACTCAATGTGGGCCGAGGTTTGAATTTGCGTACGAAAGAGGTTGAAGGATTGAACTAAGGGAAAGGAGGTCCTAGTGATTCAAGGTAAGGTCGATGGCGAGGCAAAAGCACTCGACTTACAAGAGGGGTGAAGGGACTTGATATGTGGATCAAGTGAAAGCTTGAGGATGAATTCTTATTAATTGAGTTTGTTTTGAAAAAAAGGCTTGACGTTGGATCAAGCGTGTTTATTCTTGTAAAAAAGGTTGATTTTAATCTAATGGGAGAGAAATACAATTACTCAAAGTGAGAATAATCAAGCCACAGTTAAAGTAAGACAAACACACATATGCATGCAAATAAGATTGTGAAATGTGCAACAAGTATCGTTGTATAGAGCCCAAGAGGAGGCTATGTGAGGTTGATGGCGATCGTGAAAACAATCGACTTATAAGGTGTTAGAAAAGGGCTTGACATTAAGTCAAGGTATTAGTTTGAAAAAGGTTTGGATAAGCATATTATGAATGACATACATATAATTAGAGCATGAAATTAACCCATAAGAGAAAATTATAAACATCAAAGATTAAAAACCAAATAAAAAAAGGAGGAGAAAATAAAATTAAATATGTTAGTCTAATTAATATCTTAAAGTTGTAATGTTAGTCTAAAAGGAGGGGATAATTCTAAGTTAAATTGTTATGTTTTAAAATTTTTAGAATTTAAAGAAAATTCAAGCAATTAATTAAATTAAACTAAAATATTTAATAAAATTAACTATTAAAGTTAATTAGTATTAAATAAAATGTTTTAATAAAATTAAGTAAATTTGATTAAAGAAAACAAATATTTTTTAGATTTTTAAAATTAAGTGAGCCAACTTAAAATAATTAACCAAATTAAAATCAATTATTTAATAAAATTAATCACTAAATAGATTAATTTTTATTAAATAAAAGTTTTTAATAAAATTAATTAATAGTATTTTTGAGATTTTCTAAAAATAAAAATTAAATAAACAAGTTTTTTGGGATTTTCCTCTGAAATATATTATAAGACAAAATATAAGACCTAAAAAGAATTAAATGGGCCAGAACTGGTTAGAAACAGGGGGGGCGAATAGAAATTTTTTCCAGGCCCAAGTCAGTAGAGCCCAACGAAGGGAGGGGTTCATGCATCCAAGGTCAACTCTTTGACCTAACCCTAAATCTGAGGCGTTAGATCTTAAGGAGTCAAAGGCTGACTCTCAATCTAAAGGCAGAGAAAGCATCTACGTGTGGTAAGATGGTACACTACATACACCTTATCTCAAGACACACCAAGGACCGGTGACACTTGTCACCGGTGGAGAACTTATATTAACAGCTCATAAAAAAAAATAATGAATAAAGGAACGGTGGATTATTCATTTATTTCAATTCAGACCCTCTCTCTTAAGGTCTTTCTTCTCTCTGCAAATAAGCCATCGGAAACCTAATCGCGGCCGGAGAAGCGGCGATGCGCGGCGGCCGCCACCGTCTTATCCGGCGACAACCCCACAAAACCTAAACACAAAACAACACCCCCTATTCTTAGCCGAAGATCATGAATCCTACCCTCGTTTTCGCAAATGAAAACCCCAAAAAACCCAAATCAGAGTTCACAGTAAAAAACCTAGAAATTCAATCAATGTTTGAACAAACACGGAGCACATACATATCAAGCAATTTAATCAACGATTTCAACCAACACAACAAGGCGAGCAGAAAATCAAGCAGATATAAGGAAACTTACAAGGTCGGAGCTAGTCCGATGATAAATCCGGCGAGGTAACGTATCTTGATCTTGTGACTCCTTTTGCTTTTCCGCGTCTTCTTCTCCTTTACTCGTGTGCTAAAATTTGTTCTTTATCTTCTACTCTTTGGCTTCTTTGTGATTGTTTGTTGTAGAAATGGTGGCTAAACTCACTATCTTAGAGTTTAAGTGTGAAACTCTAAGAAGCTTTAGGAATTTCGAGTTTTGGTGAGGGTTGGTGGTGGACTTTGACAAAGTTTCAGTAGGTTTTTCTTCTTAGTTTTTTTTCTTTAGGTGTATGAATTCTCGCTTTAATAGTAACAACAGTAGGGTTTGTGTGTTTGAACCCTTGCTGAAGAATCTTCACCTTGGACATGTCTGTTATCAACCTTATTGATGCCAAAAAATGTTTTTTCCATTTTGGTGAATCTGTCTCTGCCGTACTTCTGAACCTCTGCATTCTGTTCTAAATTTGTCTGGCTATTCGTTTGTGCTTGTAATTTCTTGGTGTACCTGTTATTACTTTCTTAGATTTAGAGTTTATTTTTGTTCAAATTATGAAATATCTCTGTCACTTTCCTGTTTTCAATTTGGAATTGTTTTGTGAAATTCATTGTCACTTTGTTTTGGTGCAGCTTATGGCATATGGCTTTAGAACTGGCTTGGAATCGAATATTGGGATTGGCTTGTGCGTTTTTATCTTTAAAATATCATTTATGCCAAATGCTTTCTATACTTTTGACTTTAAAATGACTGTTGCTGCTTGAAATCATTCCATATGCTTGCTTGTTTTTGAATTACATCCTGTTCTTGTTTTTGAATTAAAACCATCTACAATTCCACTAATTCTTTTGCTTAATATTTCCTTTTATGTGCATTGGTTTTGGCATCAGTTTGGCATGAGAATGAGGGAGCTTGTTGGAGGAATTATGGAGAGCTTGGAGCAATCATGAAGAAGTAGCCAAATAGAGTCTTGTCATTCAAGTTCCTTGTCATGTATTTTATAATTCGAACCATTTGTAACCTTGAGTAGAAATTGCATGTTGTTCTTGAATAGATTTGGAACCAAACAGGCTATATGACCACTTTGTAATACTACTTCAACTTTGTAGTTTCAACCTCAAATGGTACTAATGAAAAATCTTGATCACAAATTACGTGATAGACTCTTTTTGTGAATTTTCAAACTTTTATGTTCACACTAGTTTGGAGTAAGATGCCATAAAATGGCATGTGAATTGTGATGTGAATTTTGTCCTGCTGTTGTGTAATTGTGTAATGAACCTTAGTTCTGATGGCTTAAATGCAATTAGCATTGTTTAAAATGATTAAAACACGGTTGCAAAATATGGACATGGCCCACACGTGACCAAAAAAAAACTCCACACATGGCTTGAAACTAATCTCTTCCCAACGCGTATCCATCCAAATAAGGCCCTGAGCCTCATGGCCTAAACATCAATTGAACTTGTCTTGAAGTCAATCTTGAAATAATCCATCCATGGTTTAAGAAAAAGCACATTGGGTAAATAACTTAGATATAAACTTGAATTAAGTTGAATCAAGGCTTGAAAAAAGAGTGGCTCCATATCCATTTTAAAGTATGAATTGAAACAAGGTTTGAACTCATCTTGAGATCGATTGATTATATCTTGAAATGAATCAATCATGCCTTGACTAATTGATCATGAGAATGAGAGCACATCCTTCCTTTATCTCCATTTGGAAACAAACATTCTTGTAAGAACTTGCAATTACCATAAGCATGCACAACACCTCCGTAATCTAAATTCTAGAGAATCATGAAACCACACAAATACTTAGTATAAGAGAATGAGAAGGTAGGACAAATTTGGGGTATGACAGATGCCCCTATCTAATTGTCTTGGACCCGAGAGAATGAGCCATTGCATGGCGTTCATTTTTAGGGTAGAAGTCAATTAGATATAAGAAGACCCCAAAATTTGTCGGTCCAGAAAGGTAAAGTAAAATGTGAGAAAGAGGTAAGATATAACAGAATGGGGTAGTGGGGCACCACACAAACAAAACAAATGGAGATTCTTCGGATGGTCGAAGCAGCACCTTATACACTAAGGTTCTCCGATGATACCAAAGCAGTATCTCTGAAGGCAGACGATTCTCTGGGTCGTCGAAGCAGTCCCTTATCCATTAAGGTTCCTCGATGATACCAAAGCAGTATCTCTAAAGGCAGACGATTCTCTGGGTCGTCGAAGCAGTCCCTTATCCATTAAGGTTCCTCGATGATACCAAAGCAGTATCTCTGAAGGCAGACGATTCTCTGGGTCGTCGAAGCAGTCCCTAATCCGTTAAGTTTCCTCGATGATACCAAAGCAGTATCTCTGAAGGCAGACGATTCTCTGGGTCGTCGAAGCAGTCCCTTATCCATTAAGGTTCCTTGATGATACCAAAGCAGTATCTCTGAAGGCAGACGATTCTCTGGGTCGTCGAAGTAGTCCCTTATCCATTAAGGTTCCTCGATGATACCAAAGCAGTATCTCTGAAGGCAGACAATTCTCTGGGTTGTTGAAGCAGTCCCTTATCCATTAAGGTTCCTCGATGATACCAAAGCAATATCTCTGAAGGCAGACGATTCTCTGGGTCGTCGAAGTAGTCCCTTATCCGTTAAGGTTCCTCGATGATACCAAAGCAGTATCTCTGAAAGGCAGACGATTCTCTGGGTCGTCGAAGCAGTCCCTTATCCATTAAGGTTCTCCGATGATACCAAAGCAGTATCTCTGAACAAATTTTCTAGGGGAATAGTTGAGCAAGATTCCTGTCGGAGGAAATGTGTTGGCTATGTAGGGGAAAACTCACAAGAAACTTTCCTGGATATCCTCTGCTTGGGGAGTAATAACAACAGCTGTTGGGGATTGTCATTATCAACTGCAGAGCTGAAGAACGACTTACTGGGGAATAGAATTCCTTGTGCACATGCGGGGTATTAACTTCTCTTTAGAAGAATACTACTGTCTTTGAAGGAGGACTGGCCAAGATGCTAGCGAACTGATCCTGGATCCTGTTATGATATGTTGCTGGGAGATGGATATGCCATGCATTGCATGATGCACTGAAACACATACTAAGATGCAACTGCTAGGGAATCTAATGCACGTATGAATGCATAAGATATAATAGTGCTTGATATGATTATGTAATGTTATGCTAGCATGTCATGCACATGACGATGCAAATGATCGGCCGCATTGGGTATAAGTTTCCTTGTCGAGGGTATCACCATGGATTGAATTTGGTAATTGCCAAATGAACTTGGACTTTGGTTATTTTGTGTTTGCCAATAAATTGGGCTTTCAGGTTTCACGAGGATGCTAACAACGGTAGAATTTTGGTGGTTGTCAATGAGAATTGGACTTTAAAGGGTAGATTTGAAGGTGCCAACGAGTGTGGACTTTTGGGTAGTCGCCAATAAAGGATTGGACTTTGAGTTTTACGGGGATGGTGGGAATGTTTGGACTACTCGGCCCCTTAGACTTGAACAAGCCATAGATGACTAAGGAGCATGGTTGCCCTTGTTGGGCTTGAAAGATTCACTGCTGGGGATTACATCGAGTAGATCCCTGAAAAGCTATATCGCTTTTGGTGAGGAGCCAAGACGGCTGACAACTGATTTGATGCTTTCATGTGGTGAAGTTTCTCTAGAGACTATCTATTTCCCTTTTAGTTCTCCCAAAACCAAAACAAATTTTATTGTTTTCAAATATTGTCTTTATTAACCGAAGTATCAAAACACAGTTTATCAAAAACAAAATCAGTTTGCAAACAATCAGATAAAGTAAAAAGTGAGCACAATTTTGTGAGAAAAACAAGGATACAATTCCTTAATGAGGTAATTGCGGTGCAAGAAAAACATAATGGCAATACAAATTAATGAGATTCCATTGAGTTTCAACACTGCTATGGTCCATATGACTTTGATAACTTCAACACCTTGCTTCGTAGGAAGACGGCTGGGTTGATTCCTCTCTTCAGTGGTACATCAGGATCAAGTGGACGTGCAGACCAGATACTTTGCCTTGGAACCTGTCCCTAACTTTTGCCTGGATCTCCCTTTCGGGTTTTCAATCCACTGGGACGCCCCTTTTTGCCTGAACTGCCCTTTCGGGTTTTCAATTCAGCGGGCCTATATCTTTTATCTTATCCCTAATTTTTGCCTGGACTGATTTTGTTTTTTTAGGTCCACCGGGATTGCCATTTTTGCCTAAGTCGCCTTTTAGTTTTTCGACTTAGCGGCTTTATAATTCCACTTTTTTAGGCATAATATCTCTTAACGTACTCTGCATTCACCGGGTATGTTAATTCATCACCGTCCATAGTTGCGAGTTTCAAGGCACCACTAGAGAATGCCTCTCTTACAATATATGGGCCTTCATAGTTTGGCGTCCACTTGCCCCTAGATTCATTATACATAGTCATGATCCTCTTGAGCACCAAGTCACCTTCCTGGATTGTCCGAGGATGCACTTTCTTGTCAAAAGCTTTTTTCATGCGTCTTTGATAGAGCTGGCCATGGCATATTGCTGCCAAGCGTTTTTCTTCAAGAAGGTTGAGTTCATCAAACCTCGTCTTCACCCATTCTGCTTCATCAAGCTGAGCTTCCATCAATACTCTCAATGAGGGGATTTCGACTTCTATTGGAAGGGCCGCTTTCATGCCATAAACCAATGAGTAAGGAGTTGCCCCTGTTGAAGTTCGCACTGAAGTACGGTAGTCGTGCAGCGCAAAAGGTAGCATCTCATGCCAATCCTTATAAGTGACCACCATTTTCTGAATAATCTTTTTGATGTTTTTGTTGGCTGCCTCAACGGCTCCATTCATCTTGGGTTTGTATGGTGTCGAATTATGGTGCTCAATCTTAAAACTAGCACACAGTTCATCCATCATTTTGTTGTTGAGATTAGACCCATTGTTAGTGATGATACGGTTAGGCACTCCATATCTTCATATAATTTTGTGTTTCAAGAAGCGAGCGACCACTTGCTTGGTACCGTTCGTATACGATGCAGCCTCAACCCATTTTGTAAAGTAGTCTATGGCAACCAATATGAAGCGGTGTCCATTTGAGCCTTTGGCTCGATCATCCCAATCATATCTATTCCCCACATGGAAAATGGTCATGGTGAAGTCAAGACGTTCAAAGGAGTGGGAGGTACATGAATCTTATCAGAGTATATCTGGCATTTATGGCATGTTCGGGCATGATGGTAGCAATCAGCCTCCATGGTAAGCCAATAATAGCCTACTCTCAATATCTTCTTTGCCATAGTATGCCCATTTGCGTGGGTACCAAAACAACCTTCATGAATGTCTTTCAGAATCTGCTCAGCTTCATGCTTTTCCACACATCTGAGTAGTACAGTATCATGATTACACTTGTATAACATATTGCCGTTGAGGAAGAAATTTGATGCCAATCTGCACAAAGTTCTCTTATCCACCGCCAAAGCGCCCTCTGGATATTCTCGTTTTTCCAGATAACGTTTGATGTCATAGAACCATGGCTTTTCATCTGACTCTTCATCAGCAGCCAAACAGTGAGCGGGCTCTTCAAATCGCTGTAAATCAATATGCGGCCGATGGTTGGGCCATATCAGTTTATACATAGAAGCCAAAGTTGCCAGAGCATCTGCCATTTGATTTTCCTCTCTAGGCATATGGGTAAAGGTGATATCATCAAATCTGGGAAGTAGCTTTGCCACATAATCTCGATATGGAACTAAATTGGCATGTTTGGCATCCCAGTCACCTCGAATCTAATGTATTACTAGAGCAGAATCTCCAAACACATCAAGAGTCTTGATTCTTAAATTGATGGCTTCTTCCAATCCAAGTATACAAGCTTCATACTCAGCCATGTTATTGGTGCATGGAAAGCAGAGCTTAGTTGTGAACGGTAAGTGGAAATTCTTGGGTGACGTAATCACTGCCCCAATTCCACTTCCATGAACATTTGAGGCACCGTCGAACATGAGAGTCCATCGCTCCCCTGGTTCGGGCCCTTCATTTGGACCTGGGTCTTCATAATCTTTTAGTACCATTATGTCTTCGTCTAGAAAATTGAACTTCAAGGGCTGATAATCATCCATCAGTTGATGGGCAAGATGGTCCGCCAGTATGCTACCCTTGATAGCTTTTTGAGTGACGTATTGAATGTCGTACTCAGACAAAAGCATTTGCCATCGGGTTATTCTGCTGGTGAGAGCAGGTTTCTCAAAGATGTATTTAATGGGATCCATCTTGGAAATCAGATAAGTAGTGTGGGTCAACATATACTGCCTGAGACGTTTGGCAGCCCAGGCTAATGCGCAACAAGTCTTCTTGAGTAAGGAATACCTTGTCTCGCAGTCATTGAACTTCTTGCTGAGGTAATAGATGGCATGCTCCTTCTTTCCCGTCTCATCTTGCTGCCCCAACACACAACCCATAGATTCATCAAGTACAGTCAGGTACATAATGAGTGGCCTTTCAGGAATAGGCGGTATCAGGATCAGTGGTTCTTGCAGATATTCTTTGATTTTATTAAATGCCCCTTGGCAATCATCATCCCACGCAATTGACTGATTCTTTCTTAGCAGCTTGATAATAGGTTTGCAGGTGGCAGTAAGATGTGAAATAAATCTGGCAATGTAGTTTAATCTTCCCAGAAAGCCACAAACCTCTTTCTCTGCCCTAGGCGCAGGCATATTCTGGATTGCCCTCACCTTATCAGGATCCACTTTGATTCCTTTCTGACTTACAATGAAGCCCAACAATTTTCCAGATCGTACCCCAAATGTGCACTTGTTGGGGTTGAGTCTCAGTCTAAACTTCCTCAATCAAACAAACAGCTTTTGCAGATTGATCAAGTGCTCTTTTTCGGTTTGAGACTTGGCAATCATATCATCAACGCACATTTCAATCTCTTTATGGATCATGTCATGAAAAAGCATGACCATTGCACGTTGATACATTGCCCCAACATTCTTAAGTCCAAATGGCATCACCTTATAGCAGAAGGTGCCCCATGGTGTGATAAATGTGGTCTTCTCCATATCCTCTGGATTCATCTTAATTTGATTATATCCAGAAAATCCATCCATAAAAGAGAATACGGAGAACTGAGTTGTATTGTCAACCAATACATCGATGTGAGGTAATGGGAAGTCGTCCTTGGGACTAGCTTTGTTCAAATCTCTGTAATCCACACACATGCGGACTTTTCCATCTTTCTTCGGTACCGGCACAATGTTGGCAACCTATTGGGGGCACTTTGCTACTGCCAGGAATCCAGCATCAAGCTGTTTTTGGACTTCTTCACGAATTTTGAGAGCCATATCCGGATGGGTCCTTCTTAACTTCTGTTTGACAGCATGGCATTCATCCTTGAGTGGTAACTTGTGTACGACCATATCAGTATCCAACCCAGGCATGTCTTGATACGACCAGGCGAATACATCAGCGTACTCACGGAGGAGCTCTATCAACCTGGTCTTGACTTTAATTTGAAGAGATGCACCTAACTTTACCTCTCTTCTGTCTTCCTCAGTACCCAGGTTGATGACTTCAATGTCTTCTTGGTGCGGCAGGATGACTTTCTCCTCTTGCTTGAGCAGCCTTGCCAACTCGTCGGGTAGTTCACAATCTTTCACGCCTTTCTCTTCAGCTTGGTAGATTGGGCAATCAAAGTCATATAGGCTCGTAGCAGCGTCTATATCAAGGACCTCGGTGGTGTTTCTGAATGTTTATGATTTATGCATTTTATTTAGGAAAGTGTGTGCATGAAAATATTTCCATTTATTGTAACGTAAAAAATGAAATAAAGTGAGCGAAAATTGAATGCAAACTGAAATTTATTAATGATAATCAATGTTTGAAAACATTAGGTGGCCCATACAATGCTCCACTACGCCTTGGGCAGAGTGCAGGGTTTTTGATAAACAGTAAAATTACGTTTGGCGTGTAAAGAACTGAGGGACTTCAATGGCCTTCCAATTCTGGAGCTCTTCACAGGGCTTTGCTTGTCGGATCCAGCTTGCAGAAGCTTGCTCATCATCATCATGGTTTTCAATGATCATTGCTACTAGAGAACCAAAGATGTGCCCAGCACTAGTAAAAATCTTCTCAACAGGAAGGATTTGATTTCCGTTGTATGGAACAAAGGCTGAATTGCGGGATGGCCGATAACCTAACCCAAACTTATCAAGCTTTTTAGTAACCTCAACCATTTTGCCCCATCCTTGGGTATTTCCCTCTTCCACCACAGCTTTAGCTTCCTCGTATGAGGCCATTGATGATCTTAATTCTTAGTGCTCTGGTACCCGTTGCACAGCCAGTGTACTCGCCACCTAAAAGGACTGAAAAGGTGCCTCAACTGTTTCACCTTCAACATCAATGTAGTGGAACGATGTCAAATGACTTACCAGGATATCCTCTTCACCGCCTATCACAACCATTTTGTCATTGGTAATAAACTTCAGTTTCTGATGGAGGGTGGACGTAACTGCCCCTGCCGAGTGAATCTGGGGCCTTCCTAGCAAGCAACTGTAACCAGGATAAATGTCCATTACTTGAAAAGTAATGGTAAAGATAGTAGGCCCAATCTTAATTGGCAAGTCCACCTCACCCATAACCGCGCGCCTAGACCCATCAAACGCCTTCACTATGAGAGTACTTGGCTTCATGCTTACTCCACTTATAGGCATTTTTTCTAGAGTAGTCTTCGGGAGCACAATCAAAGAGAATCCAGTATCCACCAAGACCCTGGACAACAAAGTACCTTCGTATCTAATGGAAATGTGAAGATCCATGTTATGGTTCTTCTTTTCAGCAGTCAAATGATCATTAATAAACCCAAGAAAATTTCCAGTAGTGACACTGGCTATCACATCATCAAATTGAGCTACAGTGATATCTTTGGTAATATGTGCGGCACTCAATACCTTCAACAGAGAAGATCTATGTGCCTCAGAACTGAGCAGTAAGGAGAGCATAGATATCTTGGCGGCAGTTTGATTCAGTTGATCGACTACCTTATAGTCGCTCTTCTTTATAATCTTCAGAAACTCTTCAGCCTCTTTCTGCGTGAATGCCCCTGTTGGAGATGGCAACCCTTCTTGTAATTTAGCACTCGGAGTTTCAGCTGGTATAGCAATCGCCTTACCTTTGTCATTGGTTGGCTCATCTACGGGTTTTGCTGCAAAGATTCGACCACTACGGGTCATTCCACCTGATCCTACTACGGCGTCACACTTAGTACCACCATATTCAACGACTACTTTTCCTGGCCCTTGTTTAAAAACTTCAGACTCAGAAACACTAACAGGATACTCAATAGTTATCGGAACAGGGCGCACTTGCCTTGGTTTGCTAACATCCGCCTCATCAAACTGAATAACCACAGGAGCAGGACGAACTGGTCTTTGTTGGAAAACATTAGCTCCATCATATTCAATGATTACCGGAGCAGGACGAACTTGTCTTTGTTGACAAACTTCAGGTGCATCATATTGAATGTTAATGACAACCACACTTTGTTCTCTTGCATCCCGGCGTTCAACCTGAATCACACCTTGATCCAGGAATTTCTGCAAATGTTTCTTAACCACCTCATCAGTCAAATTATCAAGCTCGTCTTCATGGATCATCCCACATTTCTTCAATTTTTCTCCTATAACCGCCATAGGAGTACGAATATCTTCAACCATTGTGATTAATCTCGGTCCATTGCCTTCTTCAACACCATTAATGGGCGGTCCTCCATGCGTGGGCATGGGATTTCTCTTAACATTTGTGCCTCGTTGTGTGAAAGTAAGATCTTTGGACTCAACCAAATCTTGAACTCTGTTTTGAAATGCATAACAGTTTTCTATGGTATGCCCGGGAACACCTTTTTGAAACTCACAATGGGCGTTGGCATCGTATCCGGGAGGGTATGGGAAAACTGCTGGCCTTAAGTCTCTAAGTTTCAAATGCCCACTCTGATACAGTTAAGAAAAAATCTGGCTATACGGTATTGGCACAAGATCGATATGCCTTCTTGGTCTTGGTTGCCTCTGTGGTGGGGAATTTTGATATTGCGGCGGAGGAACATTCTAATAATTCGGCTGCTGAGCAGGTTGTTGAAGTGGGGCTTGTGCAACTGCAGACACTTGCTGATACGGTATATTCACTGGGGCCCTACCCCCTAGTCCTCTCATGATAGCATTGGTCTCTTCATCCTTTCTCTTTACAAATGGCCTATTTCCTCCACTTGTAGCAGCAACAACAACTTTGTTCTTCTTCAGCTGACTCTCAATCCTTTCTCCTACAGACACAACCTCAGCAAAGTTAGGGAAGCTTGATCCTAGCATACGGTCCAAATATTGAGGCTGTAAAGTTCCCATAAACATATCCATTAACTCCTTGTCCAACAGAGGTGGTTGAACACGGGAAGCCAACTCCCGCCAACGTTGAGCATATTCTTTAAATGACTCATTATTGCGCTGAGCCATGTCTTGCAGTTGAGCATATTCTTTAAATGACTCCAGCTGCATGTACCATTCCACCGATGCCCCACTGAGGCTATCTTGGAAATAGTGAATCAGGAGTAGGTCATTTTTAATATGACCAGCCATCTTGCGACAGTACGCTCACAGGTGAGTTTTGGGACAGCTGATTCCCTTGTACTTGTCAAAATTTGGCACTTTAAACTTTTTAGGGATCACAAGTCTGGGAACCAAGCACATATCCACAGCATCCAAGCCGGGAGTAGTATGAACCTCCAAGGCCTTTAATTTTTCTTCCAATGTGCGCAACCTGTCAGCAGATGGATCAGGTCCAACATGTTGAGGAGGTGAAGGTGGTATGTAGAAGGCATCAAACTACTCATCCGCATCACTTACAGACCCATGATGAGCCGAGTGTTCTGACAAGTCTATGTGAACGGGAGGAGGGATTCCCTTATTTACTCCAGAAGTTCCTATCTTTTTAGCTAGCCTTTTGGTATCGGCCACAATTTCAGCATTGTTCTCTTTCTGGGCTAGTACCATCATGGTCTCCAGCAGTTGATCCATTTTGGCCTTCAGCGAGTCAATGTCATTCCTCATTGTGTTCTAATTCTCTTCAATTTGCTCCAGCGTCATCTTGAAGCTACAACGGGTCTCTACAGGTGTCGAGTAGTCAGGTTTTCTGTTTGGAGAAATGATAGAGTGAATGAGTTTATTGCTAGGTGCTTTTATGGAAAATGAACGCAATGATATGTATGCAGGATGTAATGCATTTGTTTTCAGGGAATCGTTCGAATTAATCATTAGCTTATACAGGAATATTAAGGAACAAACTATTGTAAAGAAAACCAAGTCTCATTCATTCATAAGATTGTAATAGTTACGTGATACATAATCATTTGGGAGTAAATACAATCCATAAAGCAAGAAAAAAACAACATAAGACTCAAAACTTGGGCCTTCGAGCCTCGCGCTCCTTCAACTCTTCTTTAAACCTCTTCAACATCTCCTTACAAAGGCAAACAAAATTGACGATGGCTTGAGGGGTAGATTCGTCGAGAGCCTCCAAAGCATCTCTATGCTTCCACACCAAGTCTTCAGCCAACTAGTTACAAAAATTCGCTAGCCCATTGAGCTTGTTGCGGTACATATCCCTATCAGCTATTAGAATGTGAATGGAGCGTTCATAACCAGTATAGTCATCAAGCACCTTCTTCCTCGTGGAGGCCCAAATTTCATTGTCTGCGAGGACAACCTCAAGATGATTCTTCTTCTCCTCGGCAAGCCTCTTGAGGTTATTCAATTCACCACACACTTTGTCCCAATCTGCTGGCCCCATATAAGCAACTTTCATGAGATCCTCCTTAAGTTGGTGTTCCATTGCTTCGGAATCCTTGGAATGGCGTAGAGCTGAGCTTAACCTTTTTATTTCCGCTCCCATCTCTTCTCTAAGTGTCTTTTTCCTCTCAGTGGCGAGGAGCCAAGCTTTCTTATTTTCGGCACACTTCTTGTAAGCTTGATCCAATTCCTCCTTAAACCTATCTATCGCTCCATCAGCTTGGTTAAGACACACCTTAACCCTCTTTTTTTGCTGCTCTTCTTCATTCGCCCAACTTCCTATTGCTTCAAGTTGAGTGTTCTTACGCTGAAGCTCCCACTTCAAGTCATTCTTCTCCTTAGTAACATTCTGAAGCTTCGACTCAAGTTGCTCATTTTCCTTTACTAATCTAGCTATCGTTGCCTTAAGATCCTCGGCCTCCTCAATCGGGACGTGAGTAGGCTTTGGCTCAAGCAAAGGCTCGGACACCTTAATGGCAAAAGGGCGTCTTGATTCTTTCCACTCTTTCTTTGACCCATGTAAAGTACGATTCTTTAGTAATGTTGTTCCTTCTCCCCAACTCAGCATTTTCTTTCCTATGGACCTCCTTCCACGCCTTTGTGATTCTTTTGAGTAGGTCAGGGTTCTCAGCTTTCAAACCATGCATTAAGAATGCTTCCAAAGCCTTCTCATCAGGTGGTCCACTCATCGGATACCCCAACTGCCTGACGGATAATATAGGATTAGAATTAATATAGCCGCGGGTTCCGATGAGGGGAACAATAGGGAACTGACCAAAACTGGATATGACTGTATCGTAGTCTAGGGAGTACAAGGATAAGTCAACTAATTTGAGGGTTCCCAGCCTTTGGGCCCAACTTTCATCCACTTGTTCTATGAAGGGTCCCTTCTTCGGAAGGTGCATTTGGGTCCATCGATACAACAGAGGAGCACAACATGCAATCATACCTCCTTTCTTAACGTGTCTCCAACTCAGGTAATACTACACGTCAGCTAGAAGGGTAGGTACTGGGTTTCCTGTGAGGAAAACATGGATGGCAGTAATATCTATGAAATCATCTACATCCACATTAGGAAACAAAACAATACCATAGATGGCCAATGCTACAGCAGCATAGCAGGCTTCCCAACTTTTAGCTTTCAACAAAGTGTCGACCCTTTCCAACAGAAATGAGAGGAAGAAACCCTTGACCCCTCCCTTAGTCTTCCAACTGTTGGTGACATCCTGTTTAGACATGTGGAGAGCGTTTGCAATGATTTCATCCTTCAAAGTCACATCAACCCCTTCAAATAGCAAAGTGTTGGTGCTAACTAAAAGTCTTGAAATGTGAAACATCTCAAGGGAGCATCATAGAACTATACGAAGGTGTTTAGCATGGCAAAGTCTACATCTTAATTCAGAATGCGCAACTGTTTACCAAAGTTCTTCCCAAAGTTAATTCGGTAGACGGAAGGCATACGCGAAACCAACCCATGTAAAGCAGTCAGATCAGGCCTCTTGAACTTGAAAGAATGAGGGCATCGAAAGTCAGTTTCCATAATTCCTATCTGTAGCAAATGATAATTCTTAGATTCCCTGAAAACAAAAAGGTGTGAATGTTGTCATACCCAAAATTTTGACCACTAAGATTCTCATCATTATGCAAATCATCATCACAATATGGAGGAACCATCATACCTCATTAGTCTCCCCAAAGATGGATGAGCATCCACTACAATCAAAATTAGGGTTTCAAGCCCTCCCAGAGTTCTTAGACAAAGCATCAATCAAGAAATGACATGATCTTCAACTTGTATAGCCTCTAAAACATCTTCAATGGATCAAGAGGACTCCCACTTCAAGGATTAAGCACAAGGCTGCTCCCTTTCAGGTGGATCAAGCCTCAAGATCGCTAGTGTCACCAAATTAGGGTTTGGTCGACCAGGGCCTCCAGATGAAAATTTTCCTCTGGGCATGAGCCAATTCTTCAAAGCATATCCTAAAACACTCCATGGAACCTCATGGGCCCAAGCATCAATTCAATTTGACCTCAGGGGATGCATACATCAAAAATCAGGAATTAGGGTTTCTTGACCTATTTCACCCCTAAGTTGACTTTTGGGACAAATCATGAGCCAAGACCTCAAGAGAGGATTTGAGGGTCTCCAATATACAACATTGATCCATTTGTAACAATGGATTGATCCAGGAAGCTTGAGAAGCAAGTCTCAATTTCATCAGTACCACAGTTAGGGTTTCGCGGAAAAAGTCAACTGTAGCTTTGACTTTTGACCAGGACATGCTCCCAAACCCTAGGACATGATTCAATATACCCTATAACACCCATGGAACATGTCCATCAAGTTTGATTTAGGTCAAGGACATGATTTCCTAAAGGATCGCACAGTTTGGAATTCATCTGATAAAAATTCAACTGTGCACAAAAGTCAACTTTGACTTTTTGAGATTTTTCACAAAAATGGTTTTTTAACCCTAAAATGATGTTAATGTATGATTTGAATCATCATTCATCAAGAAAAATCAAGAAAAATGGGATAACTTGTAAAAGGGGTAACCATAAAAACTTAGAAAAAATTTCTAAGTTATGAACAAAGTGGCAAGGGTACCAACTTTGGAGGATCATAACTCCTAAACCACAAGGCCATTTTTCCCCATCCAAAGCTAGATTTGTAGATCTCATTACCCTCTACAAAAGCTTAAAACTGACCTCCCTCCAAATTCCTCATGGATTTTGAGTTATGGAGTGATCAAAATCACAAAAAGTGAAAATGTCACTTTTTTCCAACACTTAGTGAAATTTTCACTAAGTCAGAATCTGCCTTCACTTTTTTCCAAATGTAGGGGGATTTTTCACTTGGATCCAAAAGGTATCAAGACCAAATATGATCAAACAGTTGTTGTATTATATAAAGGCTTTCCAAAATGACCAAGAACATCACCAAATTCCACTTGAGCCATGAGATATGACAAGGGCAATATGCCTTGCTGAAAACTGCCAAGGCTAGGCAGAATTTTACATTTTTGCTCAATTTGGAAAAATCAGCTAATTCCAAGCCTTGTCATCATCTTGAACACATCTGAGGATCAAATCTAAAGGGGACAAACACTTAGCCAAGCCTCCAAAGTCCTTGGAACAAGAAGTAGCATGCCAAACCTAGAAATCCCTAAAAGAGGGACAAGACTCTAATTTTGGATTGGAGTATTCAATGCATACACCAAGGTGGCATGGACTAAGCCATTTGCAACTGAATTCAGTCAAGACTTATTCAAGACCAAGGGAACCACAGCCCTGTGCCCTAACCTCTAGTCAATGGCTAGAGGAGAGTTGGATTCCAAAGTGCAACCATTGGCCAAACCTCTGTTGCAGTTGCCATTCACTATTGATCCCAAAATAAACTTGCTCTACTATAAATAGAGCTCATTTGTGCTCAGTTTGAGTACACCAAAGCCATCAAACAGATGTTTTCCTCAAAATCACTTTCTTTAGGCAAAAATACCTTCTTTAGCAGGGTAACTCTGACTTTTTGAGTTAGAGAGCATTTCCATCACATATCATGATCCTAACACCTCATAAACCTCATATGTAGGTGATCCAAACTATCAAAAGTGACCTGTAACACCAAAATCACAAAGTCACCTCTCAAAACCTCAAAATAGGCCTTTTTATGCATTTTTCAAGCCATGTCTTGATTCAGTCACTTTCCAAACCAGATAAAACCTCAAACACACTCCAAATATCATCCTTGAACTATCCCAAATGATTCCCCCCATCTGGAACACCATTTGAGAGAGTTGCTATTTTGGCCATTTTAACCCCTTTTGCAAGAAAGGGCCAGTTTGTGTTTTTGCAGGTTCCAGCTGACTCCACTCATCCTAAAAGCTTCTAAGGGATCATTTGAGAGTGTCTAATGCATCAAACCATTTCTGGAACAAGAGGCTTGACAGATTGCACAAAAACTCCCAAAAGCTCAAAAAGAGGTAAGCATCATGACTTGAAATTTCCAAAATATGCATTGCTTTGAAGTCCACTGATCATACACACCTCATACATGTTATATATGTTGTGTTTGAACCAATTCATCATGTAATTCATGCCTGTATCAAAGTGTAACATAGAAAATGCAATTATAGGCCTTTTTCAAATCCACTATCGGGTTTTGAGGAGGGAGTATGATCTGAAAAAAAATACCACCACCATTCGATTCCTTATGAAATTCTAGGCCAGATGCATATAAATTTTGTCCCCAACCATTAAGAAATGGGAAAGTTATGGACCTTCCCGTTTCTTGGCAAAACTTGCCTTGCCTTGCCTTGACTAGGCCTAGAAAACAAGGCATGCCTTGTATATTTGTGGTTTCACTTCAAGCAATGGATGTATCACCACCCCAGTGGTAAGGTGCGCGCCCTATAACCTTGAGGTCGTGGTTTCAAACCCCACCCATGCCATTTTGTGTTTTCTCACATTTTTGCTATTTTTTCCAATATTTTCATGTTTTATTAATTAATTGGAAAATTAATAACTCCTTCAATTTTAATTATGTTTTATTGGTTCTTTTTGCAAAAAATCACAAAAATGTTGAAATATTTTATTCCACAAAAAAATTAAGTTTATATTATTTATTTAATATAATTAGTATTTTTGTGAATAAATTCCTTTTTAATGTTTTTAAACATTTTAAAAATGAATATTTACTTTGAAAATCAAAATCAAGTGAGTTTTAATTAACCTTGTGATTAATCCCTCATTTTTCAAACCTTAAACAAAAATCACAAATGGTTTATTCAAACTTATTTGGTATTTTATTTGATTTTCTTTAAATATTTACTTTTAAAGAATAACAAATTAGGGTTTCTTTGATTTTCACCCTCATCAAACAATTTCAAACACTTTTGGGCCTCTAATAGAGTGTAAGACCCAATCCTTTGTAAATAGAAACCTATTTTTGGTCCTCACTTATTGTATAAGTCCCGTTGTATTTCAAAAAGTTCGACGCGATCATCGTCCATTAAAAAGCAAACCCTGGGCCTCTCCTCAAGCTATAAGACCCATTCAAAATTATTGGGCCTCTATTAGAGTGTAAGACCCAACCCCCTTTGAAAACCAAACCATTTTGGGCCTCAATGCATTGTATAAGACCCATCGTTTTTTCAAAAAACTCGGCGCGGTCGCCATTTTCAAACAAATGACCCTGGGCCTCTCCTTGAGATGCAAGCCCCACCACTTGTACAAAAATAAATCACTTGGGCCTCTTGAGAGAGTGTAAGACCCATCCCCTTGTACAGAAAACTTCTTGGGCCTCAGTCACTTGTATAAGTCCCTCTGTACAAAACGACAGTGCGATCACTGATAAACCTTGGGCCTCTCCTTGAGCTGTAAGCCCCAAAATCTTTTCAAAATACTTTCTCCTTTAAATTTTGAATATACTGTTGTTTTCAATCTTTCTTTGTTGAACAACTAACCTAACAGCATGGAAGCTTTACAACCGAGTAAGTGTTTATATGCTTTCTTTATCCGCTTTCATATACATATAAACTGTATTGTGGGGCTGTTTCACTGTAAGTCTTCTTTCATAAACTCATATCAATTGTGTAATACTAGTATAGATATTTAGAGTTTCCCCGGCAACTACGTCTAGCACTAAGCCCTGTTGGCCACTCTTAAATACATTCACAACTAAATCCTCATAGGATTACCAGATACCGTCTTCCCTCCTCTTGGGGTTAAACAATATGGAGACGTGAAAGGCAACATTCTCGGTGAACCCTTTCTCAGACTGTCACCCTTAGAAGTCGTCAAAGAAACTCTATTCCCCAGAGATGATCTTTTCTCCGTGAATGCCATCTCTTGAGTTTCTTCCAAATTCTCGGACTTTCCTGGCTTGATCTATTCTCAGTGAATAGCCTGTCTTGAATTTCTCGGGGTTTGGGGACCCACAGGCTTCCTAAAAGCATCCCCGCCTCCTCTTGGGCATTGTACAAGGACCCTACGGCTTCTTAGAAGTATTCACAACCTCCTTTTAGGCTTCGTATAAGGATTCTTCCTTCGGGAAGAGAGCCTCCTCTTGGGCTTCGTACAAATTGTCCCTCGGCTTCTTAAAAGTTTCCAACCTCCTCTTGGGCTTCGTACAAATTGTCCCGACGACCTCCTAGAGGTATAGGAACAGAAATTAGTCATCTTAATAGAACAGTCTTTCAAAGAGTCTAGATCTTTCTACCGTGAACGTACTACTACTGTTTCTTTAAGTATAGTACAAAAGATAAAACTTTAGACTTGGACAGTCTAATCTTCTTGAGTCTCGAAGGCATTCTCAAGTAGGGAAAAAACACCAGCAGACTCGGACAGTCTTCAATACCCTCTGGATTCCCCATTTCCTTAAAGAATAGGAAATAACCCTGATCCTCTGATCAATCTCAAAGCATAGCCTTACCTTTAATCATTCTCTTTATAAGAACTGATTTTCTCTTTTAACCAACCTATTGGACTTGCCACTCAACTGAAACAGAACTCCTTTTAGCCTCCCTCTCGGGCTTCGTACGAGACACAAAAAGACTTTCTTCTTGAGTCAAACCTTTTAGCCTCCCTCTCGGGCTTCGTACAAGATACAAAAACACTCTCTTGTTGAGTATAAAAGACTCCCTTGTTGAGTCAACCTTTAGCCTCTGTCTTGGGCTTCGTACAAGACACATCTAAAAAGCACTCTCTTGTTGAGTCAACTCCTTTTAGCCTCCCTCTCGGGCTTCGTACGAGACACAAAAGCATCCTCTTGTTGGGTCAATAGCCTCCTCTTAGGCTTTGTATAAGAAAAACCCCGGTTGAGTCAATCAACCTTTTAGCATCAAAATTGTGCCTCGTTCACAGGATACAAACATCAACAACTCCTTTCATCTAATCGCTGTAATCGGCAAGCCTCTGGATTATTTACATCCACGCCACTGTCACTCTTTTAGCATGAGAAATTCCTAAGGAAAGATGGCATTGCTCTATACTGAGTTAAAATCTTCTCCTTCAGGTTAAAACCCCTATAAAGGAAATTATGGCATTGCTAGGATTCACATATCTCGGTTAAAGTAATCCTCCTTTATAGTCAGTCACCCATCAGTTGTGACAAACAGGCCCCCTTTAGAGATGAAAAATTCTCTCTAGAGACAACACCTTTTCAGCTTCACATCTTGGGCCTCGAACAAGATATAAACCACCTTTAGCTTCACGTCTTGGGCTTTGAACAAGACACCAAAACACCATTTCCTCCCATAGAATAGGAGGAACTACGATCGCTCTGATTTCCCTGTTTCGGTAAACGGGAATACGTAGGCATAAGATTGAAACAAAAATCTTAGCGAGCACACTAATCCAAAAACCCAAATCCCGTACCTTCACATATCAAACGAAAAGCATCAGTCTTAAACCTCCCACCAATCGTCCGGGCACTATTTTAACAAAATAACCTAAGAGAGACCCACAATCTTTGTAGCGTCTATAAACCAACAGTCATCTGTTCAAACTCAGTTTGCAAGCAGGGTTAATTGGAGACATCTATTCCCTTCCTTCACCAGCTTCAATAGGATAAAAAATGAATCGAGTTGTAGTACCCTAAAGCGATAGTGCTTCGCAACCACGTCCAAAAATTCGCGCTACAGAAGAATGACGACTTCACTGGGGACCACGAGATCTTCTTCTCTTCCCATCTCTTAGGTAGAAACCTTAAAAAAAATGCCACAGAAAAATGCCGCCCACCGTGGGGCCCTCTTTTCTTTCTTTCTTTCGGGATTTCACTGGGATAGGACTTTTTTGACTTCATTAGGATCTTAGGTCAAAACCTTTAAAGTTGGGAAGGTGCCACAGAATGGCGACTCCGCCGGGGAGCCATTTTTGTCAGGAACATAGGATTCATAGCTCTTTAAAGTCTAGGACTTTAGGACAAATATATATACTGCTTTTCCTAATTGATATCTGTGTTTATTTTTCTGCTAATGGGAATGCGTTTGATGCCGCATGTGGAAAGATTGAGTATACACCTAGGAAAAACCTCTTTTAGTAGTGTGGAAACTATTGGAAATGGTTGTCACGCGATACTACCCTCTTCTGATGGTTCTTCAAAAAACATCACCTAGCACGGTTCCCGGCCTGCTGGTGTTTTCTCGACAAGAACTGATGATTTTGAGAGATACGTACAAAAATCACTAGTATAAACCTTTTGGGGGGGGGGGGGGGTAGAGCCTTGACTTCATGACACCGACCCTTTGACCCCATGTTTTTTCTATGTTTTTGTGTGTTGCCTTCATGCATTCATCTAAAAAACATTACATCAAGGAAAAACTTCTCTTCTAGCCTCTCTTTTTCAAATTAAACTAAGACAATGATTGCAAATTTCAGAGAAAAAGATTGCGCTCATGGACTTCGGTAGAAGGAGAACTCATAAGTATACCTTCAGGGTTCCAAAACTAGAAGATTTGAGAGGATTAGCGAGGATGATCACTAACCCTGAAGCTTTCAGAGCCAAGTACGGAGGTCTGCTACCTCTGTTAAGAGTCCATGTGATTGAAAGGAATCATGGAGGCACTCATTCAGTTTTACGATCCGATCTATCACTGTTTCACATTCCCGGATTACCAGCTCGTACCAATGCCGGAGGAGTACTCTTACCTAACCAATCTACACATTACTGATCGAGCTCCAATTTCTGGACTGGAAGAAATTCCAAAGGATCAGACCATTGCAAGAGCAATCTATTTGGATGAGTCAGAAATCAAGACTCACATGACCACCAAGGGTGGGCTCCCAGGTTTTCCAGCCCAGTTCCTGACAAAGAAGGCTCTGTACTTTGCTAGTATAGGGAACATGACTGCTTTTGAAAGCATCTTTGTCTTACTCACTTACGGGTTATTTCTGTTTCCCAACATTAATAGCTTCGTCGATATCAACGCCATTAAGGTTTTTCTCGTTGGAAACCCTGTGCCAACTTTGCTCGCGGACGCGTATCATTCTATACACTTAGGAAATTTGTATAGCAGAGGAATTATCACGTGTTGTGTGCCCCTGCTATACAAATGGTTTATCTCCCATTTGCCTAAGTCTGCTGCTTTTTGGGATCATAAGAGTGCCTTACGTTGGTCGCAGAAAATCATGTCTCTTACCAACTCTAATATAGATTGGTGCAATAGGATTTATGACGGGATCAGGATCATTGATCATTGTGGAAACTTCCCCAACGTACCCCTCATAGGAACTAAGGGAGGAATCAACTACCATTCAGTATTGGTTCGTCGTCAATTTGGATACCTGATGAGGCATGTCCCGCGTAATGCTCATCTGGAAGGTCTTTTCTTCAAAGAAGGAGAAAATGATAGGGCATTAAAGAACGAAATAGTGTACGCTTGGAAACATGTTTATAAGAAAGGACGAGAGTCTCTAGGAAAACCGGACTGTGGCTCGGTGGAGCCTTATCTCCACTGGGTACAAACTAGAGCTCTCAAGCTAAAGATGCCTTATCCTCGTCAAGGAGTTCTTCCGCCGAGGGAATCTGTCATGTACTTCATGACTGAAACGGAAAAACTCCAGGTTACTCTCAACAAAGTTCAACAGGAGACGAGGTCTTGGAAGAACAAGTACCGCATTCTCAATGTAGAGTGTACCAAAATACAGCAACTGCTGAAAGATAAGGATGCTCTGATCGAGATTTTAGAACAACATGCTATGGATAATCAGGAGGACCAAAGGAATTTTCTCGCTCCTTTCACTTGGCAAAGGAATGACAACCCGACAACGGCCCAAGAGCCCCGGTCCAAGAAAAGGAAAGTACCAGAATCAGCACACCCAGTTTCTCCCCAGAGAGGACTTGGGACCCCTTAGCTTAGGTTTCTGTTTTCGCACCTTGTAATCTACTGTATTTCTATTTATTGAATACTTTGGATTCAATAAAACGGGGTTTCCCCACTGTTTGATATTTGCAATCTAATTGTCAAAGTTTATTTTGATTAAACCAAAAGAAGAAAACAATTAATATAATCATTACATTCATCATTCTCACGTCACGTATTCTTCTTACCTACGAATCTCACGTTTGTGTCTCGGTTCTAGAGTCAAACTGTCTCATTCGTACAATACTCGGGCCAATCATCAGAAAAAGATGGATGATCTCGAGGAAGAGAACAGAGAGTTGAGAGAAGAGATCGATGCTCTGAGAGAGGATATGAGAAAGCTTCATAACGACATGCAAGCCATGGCAGAAGCTCAGCTACAAAGGACCGTGATCTCGGAGATCACCTCAACGCCCATAGTGGAAAAGTCCAATCCTAGGTACAAAATGCCAAAAGATCGTCCATAGGGCATGCCACTTAACTATATCCCGGAAGGATATGTTCCGCCGATCAATGAGGATCAGGGGACCGCAGCAGGAACCGATGGGCCTGAAGGTTACAAACTTCGGGAAAGCGAAGATGCCAGGGGCATGACAGCAACTCCCGAAGGTTACAAACTTCGGGAGGCACCAAGAGTCTCGGCCATAATGACTATACCACCGCCCGTGGTACACACTGTCCCGAAAGGACAGATTCCACAGATACCTTATGGTGGAAACGACAACATGTTCGAAAGAATGAATGAGTTCTAGGAACAGTTCCTGGGAATGCAGAAAGAACCGCAGGCCCTTCGCGGTCAGGATTTATTTGGAAAGGACGTCGCGGACCTTTGCTTGGTCCCCAATGTGAAAGTGCCGCACAAATTCCAGGCCCCCGACTTTGAAAAGTACAAGGGTAACTCTTGCCCTCAGAGTCACTTGGTGATGTACGCTCGGCGAATGTCAGCTCAGACGGAGAATCAGGACTTACTGATTCACTACTTTCAGGATAGTTTAACCGGTGCCGCACTAAAATGGTACATGGGTTTAAACCGTGCTACGATTAGCACTTTCAGAGATCTTGGCACTGCCTTCGTCCAACAATATAAATATAATTTGGACATGGAACCCGACAGAGATCAACTCAGATCAATGTCACAAAAGGACAAAGAAACCTTTAAGGAATACGCTCAGAGATGGCGTGAAATTGCCGCTCAAATCTGTCCACCTCTTGAGGAAAAAGAGATGACAAAGATCTTCTTAAAGACCTTAAGCTCATTTTATTACGACAGAATGGTTGCCAGTGAGCCCAGTGACTTCAACGAGATGGTCGGTATGGGAGTTCGTCTTGAGGAAGCCGTCCGAGAAGGACGTCTAGTCAAAGACACTAGATCATCAAGTGGTACAAAGCGATACGGTAATGCTCTCCCTAAGAAAAAAGAGCAAGATATTAGGAATATCTCTCTCGGAAAGCAAAGGCGACGTTATCAGCCAGTAGCGGCTGTGACTCCTGCTATCAATCCTGCGCCTATTTCTACGTATCAACCTCAGGTTGCACAGAGCCAACCTAATCAGCAAAGGACTCAACAGCCTCTTCAGCAGGCTCGTCCTCCATACAATAACAACCGTACAACACGGCCACCAGAATTTGATCCTATACCCATAACATACGCAGAACTATTTCCGTTACTATTGGCTAAGGGGTATGTCCAGACTAAGTCCCCTCTTACAGTACCGAGAAATCCACCTTTTTGGTTTAAGGTGGATCAAACTTGCCCTTACCATCAAGGAGGACCAGGGCATAACATAGAGAATTGTCTCAATTTCAAATCTGATGTGTAAAAGCTTGTTAGGAGTGGGGTCTTATCTTTCAAGGATACAAATCCTAATGTTCTCACAAACCCACTGCCTCAACACGAGAAAACTACGGTCAATCTGATAGAGGGAGAGACTAACGGCGTCTATCAGATTCATGATGTACTCTTGTTAAGGACCAATCTGGTCAAGATGCATTGTAGACAGAGTGGATATAGCCATGTGCCACCTCATAACTATCACCGGTGTGATATCTGCTCTAAAAGCAATCGAGGATGTTCTGTGGTGCAATCAGCTCTACAGGAACAGATAGATCTCGGATGGATCCAAGAGCACCAAGTTCATGGAGTTAACATGGTTTACACGAATTCTAACATCATTCAGAACCACGACATCCGTACAATGAATGTCAACTTGGTGGCAATGCACTCCAGGCAAAGCCAGTACCATAATCTGCCGCGGCACAATTACAATTCCTGTCTGACTTGCTCGGTAAACAAACAGGGATGCTCTTTTGTACAAGAGGCCCTCCAGCGTCAGATGGATCTTGGATGGATCCAGGACTACCATGATAGGAATTCCTATCAGATCAACATGATTCAAATCTTCGATGTTTGCTTAATGAATACCTGCCTGGTGGAGTTACATGCTAAACAGGTCCGGCTCGGGTTCCTGGTATCACATGATTATCAGAGCTGTAGGACGGGTTGCGAAAACGATCAAGGTTGTGCCCTTGTCCAGGAATCCCTTCAGCACTTGTTGAACCACTGGTGGCTTCCAATCTATATGGATGAAGACACCCAGCAAATTAGTATTACCAACGGGAACCCTACTCGGCATCATAGTCGGGACGTTCGATCTGTGGAAACTGGCCTAGTGAGGTTACATTGTATTCAAAGCAGGCGTGGCCAGGTGCCACCACACAACTATGAACATTGTAGAGTCTGTTCGGAAAGTAACCAAGGATGTTACCTTGTGCGAGCAGCTTTTCAGGGTCAGGTGGATCGTAGAGAGATTCTCCCATATCCGGGTTCCGGACCAATCAACTGGGTGCCGAACTACCTCGTTGATCAAATTGAGGACGTTGTCGTAATCTCTGATCATCATAAGCCTAGGGATGTTTGTACCATCATCCCTCTACTTGACGAATCGAGAGTTCCCAACCAGGAACGGATTGAAATTACTTACGACAGTCAGAAAAATCAAAAGGCTCCCATAGTCATCTATCTACCGAGACCATTACCGTACGAATCAACTAAGGCTATCCCTTACAAATACAGTGCAACATCAGTTAAGAATGGAAAGGAAATTCCATTACCCTCTGTTGTGAATATTGCAGACATCAGTCGAGTAACACGGAGTGGTCGAATCTTCAACCGAGGAGTTGGAGAACTTAACAAAGAAAATGAACCTCAGACAGAAGTTCCCAATCCACCAGTCGGGCAATCTAGTAATCTCGACCTTTCAGAAAACGATGAGATACTGAAGCTCATCCAAGGATTGAATACAACATTGTTGATCAACTATTAAAAACTCCTTCAAAGATTTCTGTGCTGTCACTTTTACTCAGTTCAGAAGTGCACAAGGAGGCTCTACAAAAAGTCTTGGAGCAAGCCTTTGTAGAACAGGATGTAACAACCAGACAGTTCAATAGAATTGTCTCTAACATCACTTCCTGCAATAACTTGGGATTTAGTGATGAGGAATTACCTGAAGAGGGTCGCCGTCATAACTTGACACTCAATATCACGGTCAGCTGCCAGGGGCGATGCTTTAGCCAGCGTACTGGTAGACACAGGGTCAGCCCTGAATGTTATGCCAAAGTCCACTTTGATGCAATTATCCTTCAAAGGACCCCCGATGAGAACCAGTGAGGTCGTCGTCAAAGTATTTGACGGGTCCAGAAAAACGGTTATCGGCGAAGTCGACCTTCCCATAACTATTGGTCCTCACACTTTCCAAGTCGCTTTCCAGGTCATGGACATCCGGGCAATGTACAGTTGTTTATTAGGAAGACCTTGGATACATCAGGCTGGGGCGGTCACTTCGACCCTCCACCAAAAGTTAAAGTTCGTCCAGAACAACCAGCTCGTCACGATCTGTGGAGAACAAGCTTTGTTCGTGAGTAACTTATCATCATCAACTTGTGTAGAACCCGAGGAGGTTATTGGAACTCAGTTCCAAGCACTGTCGTTGAGCAAGGACAATCAATCCGAAAAAGGAACTTCCATTTCCTCATACAAAGATGCTATCAAAGCGTTCGAGAGTACCAATACAACAGGATGGGGACAGCTAGTCATTCCTACTAACAATAAAACAAAGAAGGGTCTTGGTTTTTCTGCAACCCGTACCCAGACAGCTACTACCAGCAATGAAAGTCTTCATCCCATTCAAGACTTATTCCACAGTGGAGGTTTCCTTCACCGAGTGCCTCAAGAAGTGCATACCATCAATAAAGATGATTCCTCTGATATGGAGGAAGAATGGGAGTCCTATCTTAACAAGGACAGATATACGTCTCAGGAAGCGGTGCCTACGCCCTTTTGCTTTCCTACACAGAGTCCGAGATTTATACCCAGGTCAGATGTCGAAATGATATAAGGAGATTGTGATCCGGAAGGATGTCGTGCTCTACCAAACTCATTTGAGGAGGACACTCTAATGAAGGATAACTTTGACCACAACAATTATGGCCCGATGGATGGCCTGCCAATGTGGCAGCCGTATCCAGGAGGCTTGGGGCAAGGAAATCAGCCGAACAATGAAAATCAGCTGAGCATCATTGAAAAGAATACCTGCGTCCCGACTATGTCATGGGATCAACAATCAGGTCATTCAGAAAATACCCAGCACGACGATGAATTTGCAATGTTTGCAGGACTTGAATTCATCAACTATGCTTTTCCAGAGGTCAACGTCATCGAGAGAGATGACCCTTCCAGTTCCAAAGAAGTGTGGGACACCCTGGGACAACCAAGTGGGAAATACAACTTCATGGTCAAGTACACTGCTCCTGAAAGCTCTCGCATCAGGCTCAAAGACATCCAGCCAACTGGATGGGGAGATCTACTTGAGAGCACAAATGCTATGCAAAATGCAACAGGGGAGTTCTCCTACAACAACTCTGCCTGGGAGACAGATTCCAATGATCCTGCTCCACCAGAAATCAGCGTTATTTCTGAAGACAAATCAAGGAAGGTTCCAGACTTTGTGATTCACCGAGGAGTTCGCCGCCAATGGGTTACTGTCGATGTTCCGAAGATTGTTCATAAGTCAAAGTAATTGTCGTCTTTAACCTTTCGCCTCGCCCAGGTGAAACAGGTGTTTTGATAGGGCTCACTTTCTGTAAATTTCCCTCTTCGCTTCGCCCAAAGCGACAGAGTTTTGTTTTATAGGGTTGTAGTTTCAAGAATCGACTTGTTCATTAATAAAATAACGTCGTTCTGTAATTTCCTCATTTTGTTGTCGTTTTCTCTTTTTGCTTTTCTCAGAAAATGGTAATCCTAAAGAACAAATCAATAATAAAAAACGAGCAGTTTTCCAAAGAAATACACTGCACACACTCTTTCATTTCCTCTATCTCTTCTAAACATAAATCATACCATCATGCAGATTGCTTGTTTTAAACCCCGTTGAAACATACGATCCGATGCCTTCTCCCAACTTTGAGTTCCCGGTATTTGGGGCTGAAGAAGAGAATGACGACGAAATTCCAGAAGAGATCTCCTGATTACTCATACAAGAGGAAAGGTCCATTGAACCTCATAAAGAGCCGTTGGAAATGGTAAACTTAGGTTCGGAAAAAGATAGAAAAGCAATCAGGATTGGGGCACTGCTCAGTCCAACTGCCATAGAGGGTTTGGTAAAGCTTCTCAAAGAATTCCCCGATGTATTCGCTTGGTCCTATCAGGACATGCCAGGGTTGGATACCAGCATCGTGGAACATCATCTACCGTTAAGGTCAGAGTGTCCGCCAGTCAAACAAAGATTGAGAAGGACTCACCCGGACATGGCCATCAAAATCAAAGAGGAGGTACAGAAACAGATTGACGCGGGTTTCCTCGCCACATCAGAATATCCTCAATGGTTAGCCAACATAGTCCTGGTTCCAAAAAAGGACGGAAAGGTCAGAATGTGTGTAGATTACAGAGATCTGAACAAGGCTAGTCCAAAGGACGACTTTCCTTTTCCACACATTGACATGCTGGTTGACAGTACAGCAAAGTTCAAAATTTTCTCCTTCATGGATGGATTCTCGGGCTATAACCAGATCAAAATGGCACCGAAAGACATGGAGAAAACTTTGTTCATTACCCCATGGGGTACCTTTTGTTACAAGGTGATGCCTTTCAGTTTGAAGAACGCCGGAGCAACCTATCAAAGGGCCATGACTACTCTTTTCATGACATGATACACAAAGAAATCGAGGTATATGTCGATGATATGATTGCCAAATCTAAGACAGAAGAGGAGCATGTGACCCATCTGTCAAAGCTATTCGAGCGGTTGAGAAAGTACAAACTCCGCTTGAATCCCAACAAATGCACCTTCGGTGTCCGTTCAGGGAAACTCTTAGGATTCATCGTCAGCCAGAAAGGAATTGAGGTTGATCCTGTAAGGTCAAGGCCATTCAAGAAATGCCTTCTCCAAAGACTGAAAAACAAGTCAGGGGATTCCTGGGACGTTTGAACTATATCTCCAAATTCATATTCCTCATGACCGCGACCTGCGCGCCAATTTTCAAATTACTCAAAAAGAATCAGGACTGCGTTTGGACAGAAGACTGCCAAACCGCCTTCGACAGTATTAAGAAATACCTGTTGAACCCTCCAATTTTATCACCTCCAGTGGAAGAAAGACCACTGATTATCTACCTTACAATCCTAGAGGACTCAATGGGATGTATACTTGGCGAACAAGACGAAACCAAAAGGAAAGAGTCTACCATTTACTATTTGAGCAAGAAATTCACCGACTGCGAGACTCGGTACACTATGCTTGAGAAAACTTATTGCGCTTTGGCTTGGGCAGCCAAACGTCTTCGCCAGTACATGATTCGTCACACCACTTGGTTAATCTCTGAAATGGATCCAATCAGGTATATATTTGAAAAACCTGCTCTCATGGGAAGAATTGCCCGTTGGCAGATGTTGCTGTCAGAATATGACATAGAGTACCACGCTCAAAAAACCGTTAAAGAAAGTGTTTTAGCCGATCATTTGGCCCATCAACCGATTGACGATTAAGAATCAGTCAGGTTTGACTTCCTAGACGAAGATGTCATGTATCTAAAAATGAAAGACTACGATGAACCGCTACCTAGTGAAGGGACAGAACCAGGTTCCCAATGGGGACTAATCTTTGACAGAGCTATCAATCATTACGGAAACGGAATTGGGGCAATCATCATAACACCTCAGGGTACCCACATTCCTTTCATCGCCAGACTTACGTTCAAGTGCACAAATAACGAGGCCAAATACGAAGCTTGTATTATGGGTCTCGAGGAAGCAATTGGTTTAAGGATCAAAAACTTAGACGTATATGGCGACTCAGCTTTGGTCTTCAATCAGATCAAAGGAGATTGGGACACATACCAATCCAGATTAATTCCTTACAAAGACTATGCGAGAAGGTTGTTACCATTCTTCAACAGAGTTGAGTTTCATCATATCCCTCGTGAAGAGAATCACATGGCTGATGCCTTAGCCACTCTCTCTTCCATGATTAGTGTAGGTCAATGGAATGACATACCTAAGATCGACATAATGCGCCTTGAAAGACCCGCTTACATCTTCACGATTGAAGCAGTCATAGACGACAAACCTTGGTATCACGATATCAAATGCTTCCTTAAGAAACAAGAGTACCCACCTGGGGCACTAAGGAAGGACAGGAAAACCCTCAGAAGGCTGGCAGGCAGTTTCTTCCTGAGCGGTGATACTCTCTATAAGAGAAACTTTGACATGGTCCTACTCCGATGTGTAGACAGACCAGAAGCAGACATGCTGATAAAAGAAATTCACGAAGGGTCCTTTGGCACTCATGCCAACGGACACACAATGGCGAGAAAAATTCTTAGAGCAGGGTACTATTGGTTGACCATGGAATCCGACTGCTACAAGTACATGAGGAGATGTCACAAGTGTCAGATATACTCCGACAAAATTCATGTACCGCCAACACATCTCAAAGTTCTTTCTTCCCCATGACCATTTTCCATATGGGGAATCGACATGATTGGCTTGATTGAGCCTAAGGCTTCAAACGGACATCGGTTCATCCTAGTAGCCATTGATTACTTCACCAAGTGGGTCGAAGCAGCGTCATACGCCAATGTAACCCGACAAGTGGTGGTCCGATTTATCAAAAACAATATCATCTGCCGTTATGGTGTTCCGAGCCAGATCATTACAGATAATGGATCTAACTTGAACAATAAGATGATGAAAGAGTTATGCGCAGAGTTCAAGATCGAACACCATAACTCATCTCCCTACCGACCAAAGATGAACGGAGCGGTAGAAGCGGCTAATAAGAACATCAAGAAGATTGTTCAAAAGATGGTTGTAACCTACAAAGATTGGCACGAGATGCTACCCTTTGCTCTTCACGATTATCGCACATCTGTCTGCACTTCAACAGGGGCAACCCCTTTCTCTCTAGTATATGGCATGGAAGCAGTGCTTCCCATAAAAGTAGAGATCCCATCAATCCGGGTATTGATGGAAGCTAAGCTTACAGAAGCTGAATGGTGTCAAAGTCGACACGACGAACTCAACCTAATCGAAGAGAAATGAATAACGGCACTATGCCACGGTCAGTTGTATCAGAAAAGAATAAAGATGACGTTTGACAAAAAGGTCTGACCTCGCGTCTTCAGAAAAGGAGACCTTGTGCTCAAGAAGATACAACCATTTCTCAGTGATTCCCGGGGCAAATGGACTCCGAATTATGACGGCCCCTATGTGGTCAAGAAAGCCTTCTCAGGCGGCGCCTTGAGACTTGCAACCATGGATGGAGAAGAATTTGCCTACCCCACAAATGTTGATGTAGTCAAGAAATACTTCGCCTAAAAAAAACGTCTCGGTGGATTGAAAACCCGAAAGGGCGGTCCAGGCAAAAATTAGAGACATGATCAAAAATCATCCCGGTGGATTGGAAATCTCCAAGTACAATCCAGGTAAAAATTATGGATAATGGCAAGTAACTACTTTCGACAAAGGGGCAAGTCCCTCGGCAGCAGTTACATCATCCGTCACGAAAGCTCCAGTCACGGTCATCTTTGACAGAAGCTCAGGATGCCCCGAATTCAAAGTTGGTAGAAGGATAGTGGTTGTTATGTTTCAACGTAGCCCTTTTTCCCTGTAAATTACCATTTTCTAACTTTGTATATTACTCTTTGGAATCACGCGTTTGGCTGATTTCCATCCTAGGTATAAATTTGAGCCCTCGTGCTTTTGTTTACAATTCTTATTTGTTTTACCTTTACAGAACGACATTTTAACATGATCAACGATTCTTGAAACAAAGAAAAAATGAATTTACTTGTCAAACTTTTCTGCTTTTAAAATAAAGATGGCAATTTCTTTTGACTGTTGAACATCAGAAGAACATCGATCGCTTCTCCAAAGGTGTTCGAGCCACAAAGTGCAGAATCAAAGTACTCCTTCTAAACCAGTATGCCTGAAAGAAGGATCAACTATGTCAGAGACCATGCTCCATCTTACCTCTTCGACCGAGTTCTCATCTCCTAAGCCCGACCAGTGTCGCTCCTAACAGGGACCATTTCTCCTAAGCAAGGCAGAATTGCTATCTTGAACCAGCGATACTTCTTCGCCCCGCGATGGCCGAATATCCAGTCATGTTCATCTATTAGTCTGTATGACGCGTCAGTTTTGTCAGGATGTACATACATACATCATGCATTATTGATTTGCATTCACATTCATATTGCATCACTATCACTCCCGTCAGTCTTGTCCCCTAGTGATGACAGTCTTCTCAATCGAGTTGTCAAGTTCTTTCCTCGTCAGGAAAGGTTGCGTCTGAACAATCTCTCTCCTCCAGTTTATTTCTGGATCAAAATTGCCCCTTGACCACTTTGATAACTTGAACCTCTGAAAGACCAGAGAACCTTCAACCGATGTCACTCTTCGCCATTGAAGATGATATTTTTGCTTTCCCGGATTAAGGAAAATCCCTAGAGGAGGCCTCTTAAGCAGAGATTCGGCAATACAGCAGTTTTTCTCCGATAAAAAAACCATTGATGAAATGGTCATCAGCACCTCAAAATTGGATCACATCATATGGCGTTTCTCCGGGAAGATCCCAAGAAAAGTATGATGTAATATCCCCAAGCGTGAAAGCAGTCTTTCAAGAGACTCGTTTTCCCTAGTAGAGTCGGCAAATGGCGTCTCCAAACAGAGAAGTTTGTACACCTCTACAACTCAGACGACTGGGTTCCCCAGCAACTCTGACATCAAAACTTTTTCTATCAAATGGCATCTCTCCAGGAAAATTCAGCGAGAAGTTTGAGGAAAATCGTTACGAATAGCGTCCCTTGTCAAGAAAGTTTATTGATCAAAGAAACTAAGACCAGTTCCTTGGTAGGAAACCAGGATCGAGGGGAAGTTTAAATCAGAAACTAAGACCAGTTCCTTGGTAGGAAACCAGGATCGAGGGGAAGTTTACATCAGAAAATAAGACCAGATCCTTGGTAGGAAACCAGGATCAAGGGGAAGTTTATATCAGAAAACTGAGACCAGTTCCTTGGCTGAAGACCAGGATCGAGGGGAAGTTTTTACCTTTTCTAAGCATCATTGCTTAGCAGAAGAAGAAGGATGCGCAAGCTGCCATTCTTAACACCCATCAAAATTCTGGGTATTCCGATATTTAATCCTCTTGCACCCCGAATGCCCGAATACCTTCGCCATTCACACCTTCGGGTCTAAGAAGATTAAATAGGGGCATCTGTTATACCCCAAATTTTAACCACTAAGATTCCCATCATTGTGCAAATCATCATCACAATATGGAGGAACCATCATACCTCATTAGTCTCCCCAAAGATGGGTGAGCATCCACTACAATCAAAATTAGGGTTTCAAGCCCTCCCAGAGTTCTTAGACAAAGGATCAATCAATAAATGACATGATCTTCAACTTGTCTAGCCTCTAAAACATCTACAATGGATCAAGAGGACTCCCACTTCAAGGATTTAGCACAATGTTGCAGCATTCTAGGTGGATTAAGCCTTAAGATCGACAGTGTCACCAAATTAGGGTTTGGTCGACCAGGGCCTCCAGATGAAAATTTTCCTCTGGGCATGAGCCAATGCTTCAAAGCATATCCTAAAATACTCCATGGAACCTTATGGGCCCAAGCATCAAGTCAATTTGACCTCAGGGGATGCATACATCAAAAATCAGGAATTAGGGTTTCTTGACCTAATTCACCCCTAAGTTGACTTTTGGGACAAATCATGAGCCAAAACCTCAAGAGAGTATTTGAGGGTCTCTAATATACCACATTGATCCATTTGTAACAATGGATTGATCCAGGAAGCTTGAGTAGCAAGTCTCAATTTCATCAGTACCACAGTTAGGGTTTCGCGGAAAAAGTCAACTGTAGCTTTGACTTTTGACCAGGACATGCTCCCAAACCCTAGGAGATGATTTAATATACCCTATAACACCCATGGAACATGTCCATCAAGTTTGATTTAGGTCAAGAACATGATTTCCTAATGGATCGCACAGTTTGGAATTCCTCTGATAAAAAGTCAACTGTGCACAAAAGTCAACTTTGACTTTTTGATATTTTTCACAAAAATGGTTTTTTAACCCTAAAATGATGTTAATGTATGATTTGAATCATCATTCATCAAGAAAAATCAAGAAAAGTGGGATAACTTGTAAAAGAGGTAACCATAAAAACTTAGAAAAATTTTCTAAGTTATGAACAAAGTGGCAAGGGTACCAACTTTGGAGGATCATAACTCCTAAACCACAAAGCCATTTTTCCCCATCCAAATCTAGATTTGTAGATCTCATTACCTTTTACAAAAGCTTAAAATTGACCTCCCTCCAAATTCCTCATGGATTTTGAGTTATGGAGTGATCAAATTCACAAAAAGTGAAAATGTCACTTTTTTCCAACACTTAGTGAAATTTTCACTAAGTCAGAATCTGCCTTCACTTTTTTCCAAATGTAGGGGGATTTTTCACTTGGATCCAAGAGGTATCAAGACCAAATATGATCAAACAGTTGTTGTATCATATAAGGGCTTTCCAAAATGACCAAGAACATCACCAAATTCCACTTGAGCCATAAGATATGATAAAGGCAAGATGCCTTGCTGAAAACTGCCAAGGGTAGACAAAATTTTGCATTTTTGCTTGATTTGGCAAAATCAGCTAATTCCAAGCCTTGTCATCATCTTGAACACATCTAAGGATCAAATCTAAAGGGGACAAACACTGAGCCAAGCCTCCAAAGTCCTTGGAACAAGAAGTAGCATGCCAAACCTAGAAATTCCTAAAAGAGGGACAAGACTCCAATTTTGGATTGGAGCATTCAATGCATACACCAAGGTGGCATGGACTGAGCCATTTGCCACTGAATTCAGTCAAGACTTATCCAAGACCAAGGGAACCACAACCCTGTGCCCTAACCTCTAGTCAATGGCTAGAGGAGACTTGGATTCCAAAGTGCAACCATTGGCCAAACCTCTGCTGCAGTTTCCTTTCACTATTGATCCCAAAACAAACTTGCTCTACTATAAATAGAGCTCATTTGTGCTCAGTTTGAGTACACCAAAGCCATCAAATAGATGCTTTCCTCAAAATCACTTTCTTTAGGCAAAAATACCTTCTTTAGCAAGGTAACTCTGAGTTTTTGAGTTAGAGAGCATTTCCATCACATCTCATGATCCTAACACCTCATAAACCTCATATGTAGGTGATCCAAACTATCAAAAGTGACCTGTAATACCAAAATCACAAAGTCATCTCTCAAAACCTCAAAATAGGCCTTTTTGTGCATTTTTCAAGCTATGTCTTGATTCTGTCACTTTCCAAACCAGATAAAACCTCAAACACACTCCAAATATCATCCTTGAACTGTCCCAAATGATTCCCCCCATCTGGAACACCATTTGAGAGAGTTGTTATTTTGGCCATTTTAACCCCTTTTGCAAGAAAGGGCCAGTTTATGTTTTTGCAGGTTCCAGCTGATTCCACTCATCCTAAAAGCTTCTAAGGGATCATTTGAGAGTGTCCAAAGCATCAAACCATTTCTGGAACAAGAGGCTTGACAGATTGCACAAAAACTCCCAAAAGCTCAAAAAGAGGTAAGCATCATGACTTAAACTTTCCAAAATATGCATTGCTTTGAAGTCCACTAATCATACACACCTCATACATGTTATATATGTTGTGTTTAAACCAATTCATCATGTAATTCATGCCTGTATCAAAGTGTAGCATAGAAAATGCAATTATAGACCTTTTTCAAAACCACTATCGGGTTTTGAGGAGGGAGTATGATCTGAAAAAAATACCACCGCCATTGGACTCCTTGTGAGATTCTAGGCCAGATGCATATAAATTTTGTCCCCAACCATTAAGAAATGATAAAGTTATGGACCTTCCCGTTTCTTGGCAAAACTTGCCTTGCCTTGACCAGGCCTAAAAAACAAGGCATGCCTTGTATATTTGTGGTTTCACTTCAAGCAATGGATGTATCACCACCCTAGTGGTAAGGTGCGCGCCCTATAACCTTGAGGTCGTGGGTTCAAAACCCACCCATGCCATTTTGTGTTTTCTCACATTTTTGCTATTTTTTCCAATATTTTCATGTTTTATTAATTAATTGGAAAATTAATAACTCCTTCAATTTTAATTATTTTTTATTGGTTCTTTTTGCAAAAATTACAAAAATGTTGAAATATTTTATTCCACAAAAAAATTAAGTTTATATTATTTATTTAATATAATTAGTATTTTTGTGAATAAATTCCTTTTTAATGTTTTTAAACATTTTAAAAGTGAATATTTACTTTGAAAATCAAAACCAAGTGAGTTTTAATTAACCTTGTGATTAATCCCTCATTTTTCAAACCTTAAACAAAAATCACAAATGGTTTATTCAAACTTATTTGGTGTTTTATTTGATTTTCTTTAACTATTTACTTTTAAAGAATAACAAATTAGGGTTTCTTTGATTTTCACCCTCATCAAACAATTTCAAACACTTTTGGGCCTCTAATAGAGTGTAAGACCCAATCCTTTGTAAATACAAACCTATTTTTGGGCCTCACTTATTGTATAAGTCCCGTTGTATTTCAAAAAGTTCGACGCGATCATCGTCCGTTGAAAAACAAACCCTGGGCCTCTCCTCGAGCTATAAGACCCATTCAAAATCATTGGGCCTCTATTAGAGTGTAAGACCCAACCCCTTTGAAAACCAAACCATTTTGGGCCTCAATGCATTGTATAAGACCCACCACGTTTTCAAAAATCTCGGCGCGATCGCCATTTTCAAACAAATGACCCTGGGCCTCTCCTTGAGCTGTAAGCCCCACCACTTGTACAAAAATAAATCACTTGGGCCTCTTGAGAGAGTGTAAGACCCATCCCCTTGTACAGAAAACTTCTTGGGCCTTAGTCACTTGTATAAGTCCCTCTGTACAAAACGACAGTGTGATCACTGTTAAACCTTGGGCCTCTCCTTGAGCTGTAAGCCCCAACATATTTTCAAAATACTTTCTCCTTTAAATTTTGAATATATTATTGTTTTCAATCTTTCTTTGTTGAACAACTAACCAAATAGCATGGAAGCTCTACAACCGAGTAAGTGTTTATATGCTTTCTTTATCCACTTTCATATACATATAAACTGTATTGTGGGGCTGTTTCACTATAAGTCTTCTTTCATAAACTCATATCAACTGTGTAATACTAGTATAGATATTTAGAGTTTCCCCGGCAACTACGTCTAGCACTAAGCCATGTTGGTCACTCTTAAATACAGTCAAAACTAGATCCCCATAGGATTACCAGATACCGTCTTCCCTCCTCTTGGGGTTAAACAATATGGAGACATGAAAGGCAGCATTCTCGGTGAACCCTTTCTCAGACTGTCACCCTTAGAAATCGTCAAAGAAACTCTATTCCCCAGAGATGATCTTTTCTCCGTGAATGGTATCTCTTGAGTTTCTTCCAAATTCTCGGACTTTCCTGGCTTGATCTATTCTCTATGAATAGCCTATCTTGAATTTCTCGGGGTTTGGGGACCCACAGGCTTCCTAAAAGCATCCCCGCCTCCTCTTGGGCGTTGTACAAGGACCCTACGGCTTCTTAGAAGTATTCACAGCCTCCTCTTAGGCTTCGTATAAGGATTCTTCCTTCGGGAAGAGAGCCTCCTCGTGGGCTTCGTACAAATTGTCCCTCGGCTTCTTAAAAGTTTCCAGCCTCCTCTTGGATTTCGTACAAATTGTCCCGACGACCTCGTAGAGGTATAGGAACAGAAATTAGTCATCTTAATAGAACAGTCTTTCAAAGAGTCTAGATCTTTCTACCATGAACGTACTACTACTGTTTCTTTAAGTATAGTACAAAAGATAAAACTCTAGACTTGGACAGTCTAATCTCCTTGAGTCTCGAAGGCATTCTCAAGTAGAGAAAAAACACCAGCAGACTCGGACAGTCTCCAATACCCTTTGGATTCCTCATTTCCTTAAAGAACAGGAAATAACCCTGATCCTCTGATCAATCTCAAAGCATAGCCTTACCTTTAATCAGTTTCTTTATAAGAACTGATTTTCTCTTTTAACCAACCTACTAGACCTATCACTCAACTGAAACAACACTCCTTTTAGCCTCCCTCTCGCGCTTCGTACGAGACACAAAAAGACTCTCTTGTTGAGTCAAATCTTTTAGCCTCCCTCTCGGGCTTCGTACGAGATACAAAAACACTCTCTTGTTGAGTATAAAAGACTCCCTTGTTGAGTCAACCTTTAGCCTCCGTCTTGGGCTTCGTACAAGACACATCTAAAAAGCACTCTCTTGTTGAGTCAACTCCTTTTAGCCTCCCTCTCGGGCTTCGTACGAGACACAAAAGCATCTTCTTGTTGGGTCAATAGCCTCCTCTTAGGCTTTGTATAAGAAAAACCCTGGTTGAGTCAATCAACCTTTTAGCATCAAAACTGTGCCTCGTTCACAGGATACAAACATCAACAACTCCTTTCATCTAATCGCTGTAAGCGGCAAGCCTCTGGATTATTTACATCCACGCCACTGTCCCTCTTTTAGCATAAGAAATTCCTAAGGAAAGATGGCATTGCTCTATACTGAGTTAAAGTCTTCTCCTTCAAGTTAAAACCCCTATAAAGGAAATTATGGCATTGCTAGGATTCACATATCCCGGTTAAAGTAATCCTCCTTTATAGTCAGTCACCCCTCAGTTGTGACAAACAGACCCCCTTTAGAGATGACAAATTCTCTCTGGAGACAACACCTTTTCAGCTTCACATCTTGGGCTTCGAACAAGATATAAACCACCTTTAGCTTCACGTCTTGGGCTTTGAACAAGACGCCAAAACACCATTTCCTCCCATAGAATAGGAGGAACTACGATCGCTCTGATTTCCCTGTTTCGGTAAACGAGAATACGTAGGCATAAGATTGAAACAAAAATCTTAGCGAGCACACTAATCCAAAAACCCAAATCCCGTACCTTCACATATCAAACGAAAAGCATCAGTCTTAAACCTCCCACCAATCGCCCGGGCACTATTTTAACAAAATAACCTAAGAGAGACCCACAATCTTTGTAGCATCTGTAAACCAACAGTTATCTGTTCAAACTCAATTTGCAAGCAGGGTTAATTGGAGACATTTATTTCCCTTCCTTCATCAGCTTCAATAGGATAAAAAATGAATCGAGCTGTAGTACCCCAAAGCGATAGTGCTTCGTAACCACGTCCAAAAATTCGCGCTATAAATATTATGGTCATTCGATGCTCATGCAAGGGTACAAGATCAAAAGCATCATCTGATTCTGAGGAAGGATCTAGACACAGGATATCTCTGATCACAAGACCCCCCATAGGTAGGCTCTAATCGGGTAGGTGCCTAGAGTTATGGATATCTTTCAAAGACATCTCGTCTAGGTGAGGTCTTCGTTTCTTCCCCACGAGAAAGACTCCTCGGAGGTGCCCACTACACAACCATCGACACACGGGTTCTAAGTAGGGTTCTCAGAATCCTAGATCGAGGTCGAAAATTTTACTGTCAGGAAGTAATACGTTCGAGGGATCTCATCTTATTGTGGCGTTTGCATTAACCCACAAATAGTTAACACTACCAACCACCATGGATAAATGGGTTAAAGGTCCTTGGGATCAACGATTCAGGCTCGAAAACATTATCCTCGTGACGAGGTAACATCAAAATGATAACATTTCCAAGGGAATCTACTCCAAGCGGGGTCTTTGCTTTGGCTCATGCGAAAGAGACCACGCAAGCCTCCACTACACAACCACCATCCTAATCCTAGGGTTATACTCGGACTCGAGTATGAATCCATCTCACAGAGCACCAATGATCAGAGAACCCCCACAGTGTCATAAGAGATAATAATAGGATATAATAAAAATAAGCGAGCAAGTAGATAACAGATAATCAAACAAGCAAGAGAAGATAACCAAACAAGGGGATCTAACACTCACGAATCGAGTCATGTTAGGCTTGACTCTCTCTAGCATAGGGAAATGCAATCCCCAGCAGAGTCACCATCTGTCGTACCTCGAAAAATACGATCCTCGCGATGGACGCGGAAAAAACTGTTCGAAACAGAGTCGTCACCGAACTTTATTCATTCCAAGGAAGGAATAGGAAAATATCGATAAAACCTTTTAAAGGATAAGAAAATGGTCATCGTAACCAAATTCGGGTTCGGGAGTCGGTTACGCGAGAGGGAAGGTATTAGCACCCTCTACGTCCGTTGTACTCAACAGGAACCTCTTGATTCGATTCGTGAGAAAGTTAGCTAGATTGTTTGTTATCTTCTAAGGTAATATTGCTTTCTAAGGAGGAAATGGGTGGTTTTTTATTAGGGTGCTCGGCAAGGATTAGAACCCTTGTGCCTACGTATTCCCTCGTGCAATGGGAAAGTCAGAGCATTCGTAGTTCGTGGCACTACGGTTGTTTGGTTTATGTTTTTTATAGGCGCCAATTGTCCACACACGAGTAAGAGAACTCGCACCCAAACAATTGAGGAGAAAGGTCAAAGACTTGGCCCCCTCACATCACCTTTTAGGAAGTTGTGTTTGAATATACGATTAAGTGTGTTAAAGAGTTTGATTAAGAAAAGAGGATTTGATTTGTATGTGTTTTAGGGTTTCGATCGCATGGGGCGAGAAAAGGATAGTTTTAGATGTTAAAGAGGTGACAATTGTTCACACATGAGTAAGAGAACTCGCACCCAAACAATTGAGGAGAAGGGCCAAAGACTCGACCACCCTCACTTCACCTTTTATGAAAATGGTGTTTGGATATGGATTACGTGTTTTAATGAGTGCTTAGAAAATAGTTAGAATATTGTCGAGTTACAAGTGTTTTAGAGGCGTCAATTGTCCACACACGAGTAAGAGAACTCGCACCCAAACAGTTGAAGAGAAAGATCAAAGACTTGATCCCCCTCACCTTTCACCCTTCAAGAAATAGTGTTTAAGTATAGTTAAATGCATTGATTTGATTTGTAAAATACTCGATGTGGATCGAGGTTTGAATTTGCGTACGAAAGAGGTTGAAGGATTGAACTAAGGGAAAGGAGGTCCTAGTGATTCAAGGTAAGGTCGATGGCGAGGCAAAAGCACTCGACTTACAAGAGGGGTGAAGGGACTTGATATGTGGATAAAGTGAAAGCTTGAGGATGAATTCTTATTAATTGAGTTTGTTTTGAAAAAAAGGGTTTGACGTTGGATCAAGCGTGTTTATTCTTGTAAAAAAGGTTGATTTTAATCTAATGGGAGAGGGATACAATTACTCAAAGGGAGAATAATCAAGCCACAGTTAAAGTAAGACAAACACACATATGCATGCAAATAAGATTGTGAAATGTGCAACAAGTATCGTTGTCTAGAGCCCAAGAGGAGGCTATGTGAGGTTGATGGCGATCGTGAAAACAATCGACTTACAAGGTGTTTGAAAAGGGCTTGGCATTAAGTCAAGGTATTAGTTTGAAAAAGGTTTGGATAAGCATATTACGAATGACATACATATAATTAGAGCATGAAATTAACCCATAAGAGAAAATTATAAACATCACATAAACATTAAAAACCAAATAAAAAAAGGAGGAGAAAATAAAATTAAACATGTTAGTCTAATTAATATCCTAAAGTTGTAATGTTAGTCTAAAAGGAGGGGATAATTTTAAGTTAAATTGTTATGTTTTAAAATTTTTAGAATTTAAAGAAAATTCAAGGAATTAATTAAATTAAACTAAAATATTTAATAAAATTAACTATTAAAGTTAATTAGTATTAAATAAAATGGTTTAATAAAATTAAGTAAATTTGATTAAAGAAAACAAATATTTTTTAGATTTTTAAAATTAAATGAGCCAACTTAAAATAATTAACCAAATTAAAATCAATTATTTAATAAAATTAATCACTAAATAGATTAATTATTATTAAATAAAAGTTTTTAATAAAATTAATTAATAGTATTTTTTAGATTTTCTAAAAATAAAAATTAAATAAACAAGTTTTTTGGGATTTTCCTCTGAAATATATTATAAGACAAAATATAAGACCTAAAAAGAATTAAATGGGCCAGAACTGGTTAGAAACAGGGGGAGCGAATAGATATTTTTCCCAGGCCCAAGTCAGTAGAGCCCAACGAAGGGAGGGGTTCATGCATCCAAGGTCAACTCTTTGACCTAACCCTAAATCTGAGGCGTTAGATCTTAAGGAGTCAAAGGTTGAATCTCAATCTAAAGGCAGAGAAAGCATCTACGTGTGGTAAGATGGTACACTACACACACCTGATCTCAAGACACACCAAGGACCGGTGACACTTGTCACCGGTGGAGAACTTGTATTAACAGCTCATAAAAAAAACAAAATGAATAAAGGAACGGTGGATTATACATTTATTTTAATTCAGACCCTCTCTCTTAAGGTCTTTCTTCTCTCTGCAAATAAGCCATCGGAAACCTAATCGCGACCGGAGAAGCGGCGACGCGCGGCGGCCGCCACCGTCTTCTCTGGCGACAACCCCACGAAACCTAAACACAAAACACGACCCCCCCCCCCCTATTATTAGCCGAAGATCATGAATCCTACCCTCGTTTTCGCAAATGAAAACCCCAAAAAACCCAAATCAGAGTTCACAGTAAAAAACCTAGAAATTCAATCAATGTTTGAACAAACACGGAGCACATACATATCAAGCAATTTAATCAGCGATTTCAACCAACACAACAAGGCGGGCATAAAATCAAGTAGATATGAGGAAACTTACAAGATCGGAGCTAGTCCGATGGTAAATCCGGCGAGGTAACGTATCTTGATCTTGTGACTCCTTTTTCTTTTCTGCGTCTTCTTCTCCTTTATTCGTGTGTTACAATTTGTTCTTTATCTTCTACTCGTTGGCTTCTTTATGATTGTTTGTTGTAGAAATGGTGGCTAAGCTCACTATCTTAGAGTTTCAGTGTGAAACTCTAAGAAGCTTTAGGAATTTCGAGCTTTGGTGAGGGTTGGTGGTGGACTTTGACAGAGTTTCAGTAGGTTTTTCTTAGTTTTTTTTTCTTTAGGTGTATGAATTCTCGCTTTAATAGTAACAACAATAGGGTTTTTGTGTTTGAACCCTTGCTGAAGAATCTTCACCTTGGACATGTCTGTTATCAACCTTATTGATGCCAAAAAATGTTTTTCCCATTTTGGTGAATCTGTCTCTGCCGTACTTCTGAACCTCTGCATTCTGCTCTGAATTTGTCTGGCTATTTGTTTGTGCTTGTAATTTCTTGGTGTACCTGTTATTACTTTCTTAGATTTAGAGTTTGTTTTTGTCCAAATTATGAAATATCTCTGTCACTTTCCTGTTTGCAATTTGGAATTGTTTTGTGAAATTCATTGTCACTTTGTTTTGGTGCAGCTTATGGCATATGGCTTTAGATCTGGCTTGGAATCGAATATTGGGATTGGCTTGTGCGTTTTTATCTTTAAAATATCATTTATGCCAAATGCTTTCTATACTTTTGACTTTAAAATGACTGCTGCTACTTGAAATCATTCCATATGCTTGCTTGTTTTTGAATTGCATCCTGTTCTTGTTTTTGAATTAAAACCATCTACAATTCCACTAATTCTTTTGCTTCATATTTCCTTTTATGTGCATTGGTTTTGGCATCAGTTTGGCATGAGAATGAGGGAGCTTGTTGGAGGAATTATGGAGAGCTTGGAGCAGTCATGAAGAAGTAGCCAAATAGAGTCTTTTCATTCAAGTTCCTTGTCATGTATTTTCTAATTCGAACCATTTGTAACCTTGAGTAGAAATTGTATGTTGTTCTTGAATAGATTTGGAACCAAACAGGCTATATGACCACTTTGTAATACTACTCGAACTTTGTAGTTTCAACCTCAAATGATACTAATGAAAACTCTTGATCACAAATTACGTGATAGACTCTTTTTATGAATTTTCAAACTTTTATGTTCACACTAGTTTGGAGTAAGACGCCTTAAAATGGCATGTGAATTGTGATGTGAATTTTGGCCTACTGTTGTGTAATTGTGTAATGAACCTTAGTTCTGATGGCTTCAATGCAATTAGCATTGTTCAAAATGATTAAAACACGGTTGCAAAATATGGCCATGGCCCACACGTGACCAAAAAAAAAACTCCACACATGGCTTGAAACTAATCTCTTCCCAACGCGTATCCATCCAAATAAGGCCCTGAGCCTCATGGCCTAAACATCAATTGAACTTGTCTTGAAGTCAATCTTGAAATAATCCACCCATGGTTTAAGAAAAAGCACATTGGGTAAATAACTTAGATATAAACTTGAAATAAGTTGAATCAAGGTTTGAAAAATGAGTGGCTCCATATCCATTTTAAAGTATGAATTGAAACAAGGTTTGAACTCATCTTAAGATCGATTGATTTTATCTTGAAATGAATCAATCATGCCTTGACTACTTGATCATGAGAATGAGAGCACATCCTTCCTTTATCTCCATTTGGAAACAAACATTCTTGTAAGAACTTGCAATTACCATAAGCACGCACAACACCTCCGTAATCTAAATTCTAGAGAATCATGAAACCACACAAATACTTAGTATAAGAGAATGAGAAGGTAGGACAAATTTGGGGTATGACAGACAGGAAATTCCAGAAAAGGGAATTAGTGGAAGGTAAAAGAGTTTTACTTTTTAAATCTAGACTAAAATTATTCCCTGGAAAATTAAAGTCAAGATGGTTAGGACCCTTCAAGTTAGTGACAATTTACCCTCATGGAGCTGTGGAGTTGTTAAATGAAAAGAATGGTGAAAAATTCAAGGTTAATGGCCAAAGGATTAAAACCTTTTTTGGTGACCCTTCAAGTAGCACTAGGGGAACCATTCATTTTATTGATTAAGGATTTTTGTGTTGGTCAGGCTATAAGACCTTAAAATAGCGCTACTGGGAGGCATCTCAGCTTAATGAATTTTTTTTTAGTTTGTACAGTTGAGCAGTTTTAGATGACAGCAAAAGGCATTTGGAGTCACGATAGTTGGAATAGTAATAAATGAGAAAAGAACAAAGTGACATACAAGGAAGATATTCCTAACTCCAGAGCAATAAATAAAATGTTGAGCTGACATTTTTTATTTTATTCTCTTGGGTGAGAATTAAAGAGTTTTGAATTATGGAGAGAGAAGCTTGTGAGGGCAAGTTGTCCCTATACTCGATTTTCTCGGTTTTAATGATGTCAAAACGTTTATGCATAGAATGGTATATCATGTCAAGCATATATAGAATACACATGTAGGTTCATATAGAAGTGCTTACTATGTGTTTTTAAATGTGTTTGATCAAGTTGATAATGTTGTATGTGCATTAGGTGTTGTTAGGAACCTTTAGAAATGTCAAAATATTGAGTTTTACAAGTTTCAAGGGTTTGAGTCAACTCACAACCCTGTTCTGGTCGAATTAAGGATGTTGTATTTCTTAGTATTAGCCGCTGGAGGGCTCGCGTCGACCCTCCGGTTGACTCATACTGATTGCATTTCTGATTATCAAAAACTGGGAGGTTTACGTCGACGCAATGTCCTGTTTCGGTCGACTCACACATGCCTTTTCTGCGTAGTCTTGGTAACGGGTTAGCTCAGGTCGACCCCCCTATCTGTATAGGTCGACCGTTCGCTCGTTGTGCACTATTTTTCTGCTGCGTTTTGATTTCAAATGTTTGTTATTCTTGTTACTTGGTTCTAACATTGTATATATATTGTTTTTGGCTCTTTTTTACAACAGGAACAAGAAAAGTGAAATAGGTACTGGTTTTCTCTTCATTTTCATATTCAACCTTGCATTCTCTAACAACTACACATAACCATTTTTGTTAGTGTTGTGCATTTTGTGAAGTGATAACGTCCAGACTTAGATGTGTTGTATCCTTCATGTTGGGTTGAGAATCAGTAGGTTTTTCTTGAATAAAACCCTAGGGTTTTGTCCTCCAAGAATCTTGGTGATTTTGGGGTTTTTTGTACAAATCATTTCTCTACAAAGATTCAGCCGTGCGAAGGTGATTGAAGAACAGAGTGTTCGCTCAGTCTAGTAGCAACAATCGGAGGATCGTAGGAGAAATATTTGGGATCGAATTATGGAAGATCCAAATCGACCGAGTGAAGGGGGTTGAAGAGCTACGGGTTCTTGCAATCGAGTAGCGTGAGATGGTGATTTGTTCGACCAAATTCGAGGCACTTGATTCATCTTGAATCAAGGGGAGAGAAGACTTTGCATTCACATAAAAGAAGTTTGAGGGTTTGGTGTATCTGTTTTCTCTTGTACAAACAATTTGCAACAGTAATATATACATATCTCAATTCTATTTTCGAAATTGGGGGCAGAGGTTCCCTTAGTGAGGACGAAAGGGGAGCTGCCTAAACAAATCGTGTTTGTTCTCTCTTTCCCTATCCTTTTTATATTTTTGATATCGATTGAACTGGTGAATTATCAATTGATTGAAATTTTTTTGGTGTAGTGTAGTATAGAGCTGAATAATTGATTTTTAAAAACACTACAATCCTTTGGATTGTTTTTTTATTAGCTCTACACTTACATTGCTTTGAAATTTACACTTGGAGTGCCTCGCACCCCAAGTGTTTGATAAATTGATTAAGCACAAGTTTCTAAAGCGCTTTGTGAATTAAGTTTGTTGTATTCACCCGTTGGTGATTGGATAACATCAAGTGCATATATTTGAGTTGATTACATTGTGTATTGTTGATTCAATTGTATTTTTCTCCTCCACCACATCATTCTTAGTGGCTTTACGCATATCCAATTTTTCTAGTAGCGGTTCGTTGTAGACGAATTGATTCAGTGGTTGCTTCCGCATTAAATTTTTAAAACCAATTTTTGGAACACCATAAGCGTGTAATAAATTGTGGGATCTATTCAACCCCCTTCTAGATCCAAGTCATCGTCTAACAAGTGGTATCACGAGCTCCGATTTATCTGGTGCTTCGATATAATTTCTTAGAAAATGGCGAACGAACCTAAAGGGGCTTATAATAGAGCTCCAGTTTTTACAGGCGAGAATTATAGCTACTGGAAAGATTGTATGTGCGTGCATATAAATTCCATTGACCGAAAGGTTTGGAATATTATTTTAAACGGTCCTATGGAAATAACCATGACCAATGAAAATAATGTTGTTGTGCCCAAGCCAGAAGCACAATGGAATGATGAGGATGAGAAAAAGTACAGCTATGACTGGAAGGCTTGGAATATTTTGATCTCCTTTTTGGGAGTTGACGAATATTATAGAGTCTATCACTGTACAACGGCCAAAGCCATGTGGGATGCTTTACAAGTAACCCATGAGGGCACTAATGATGTGAAATTGGCCTGAATCAACACATTAACGCAAGAGTTCGATCTCTTTTACATGAAGCAAGGGGAAACCATTGCCGATATGCAAAAGAGATTCACTCATATAACCAACAAATTAAATACACTTGGTAAACCAGTTCCCAACGAGGTTGCTACTAATAAAATCTTGAGGTGTCTTAACAGGGAGTGGTAACCAAAGGTCACCCCAATCAAGGAGACCAACGATCTAACTACTCTAGACCTCACGACATTATTTGGAAAACTGGATGAACATGAGCAAGTGCTCATCAACTTGGAAAAACATGAGAAGAGTGTGAAGAAAGAGAAAACAAAGGAAATGGAAAAGAAGTCGATAGCTCTTAAGGCTTCTTGTTCAAAGTCCACATCTCAAGAGCAAAGTGAAAATGAAACCAACAATGATGAAGATGATGACTCGAGTGATTATATGGGGCTGTTTGTGAAAAGATACAATAGGTACATTCGAAAGAATTAAATTCAGCACTTGGATAAAAATCTCATCAAATTTATAAGGCAATCTAGAAATGAAGGCAACAAGAGTGGCAAGTCGAGAGGGTCTTGTTTCAACTGTGGAAAGTCCGGGTATTACAAGCCGGATTGTCCATCACTCAAGAAAGACAAGGATAAGGATAAGAGTCATCAACACAAAAAGTCAAACATATCTAGACGAGCATACATTGCTTGAGCGATTGCGAGTCGAAAAAAAATGACAGCTCAAGTGACGAAAGTGAATTCGTCAACCTTTGTCTTATGGCACATGGAAACAAGAAGAAAGAGGTAAAACACTCTAAATAGGATCACTCTAATAATATGTCTCATTTAGAATTAGAAAAAGCTTTTGATATGTTACACCATGAGGCTAAGGAAGCTTTTCAACGCTTAGCCTCGAACAAAAATATTTTTTCATATTTGGAGAAAAATATTTCCGATTCTGAAAAGGAATTGGAAGCTCTTAAAAACTCTATGGTGGATACATCAAAAGCTGATATTAAAGAGGACAAGTCTCCTTGGTTCAATTGGGGTTGTGATACTTGTCACATTTGGCAAAAATAGGTGAGAACCCTTAAGGCAAAATTAGACAAGGCTCTAAAGCCTAAAGTTACTTATGCTATTGATCGATCACATTATCGAGAAAGTATGAATAATCCGTATCAAAGGTATACGTAAGTGATCCGAGATAGAGATAGCAAAGGTAAATCTCAAGTGAATCGAAATTGCCTATATTGTTGCAAGAGGGGTCATACTATTGCTAAATGTCATTTTAGAAGATTTCTTGTTCCAAATGGCATTTATCAATGGTTGCCCAAATGCAATCCTGGTTTCACACACAACTGAGGACCAAATAAGAATTGGGTACCTATTTCTCTTGATTGACTATGTAGGTACAACGTCTTGAGACCACGGAAAGAAGATGGGTTCTGGATAGTGGCTGCTCAAGACATATGACAGGAGAAATATCTCTTTTCATCAACTTTGTGGCGAAGAAAAAGGGGTTTGTTACCTACAGAGACAACAACAAGGGACAAATACTTGGCAAAGGTAGTGTAGGTAACCCCTCATCTACTACTATCTTTGATGTTCTTCTTGTTGAAGGCCTTAAACATAACCTCTTAAGCATTAGTCAATTATGTATCAAGAACTATAAAGTATCTTTTTCAAAGGATTGTTGCATAATTGAGAATAGTGACAAAAAGGATGTGTTTAAGGGCTTAAGGGTGAATAACGTCTATATGCTAGACTTAAATGAGGTATCGTTGAATAGCGACAAGTGTCTAGTCACCATGAGTGAAGATTCATGGTTATGGCATAGACGGTTCGCGCATATCAATTTTGATTTGCTTAATAAAATAGTCTCTAAAGACCTAGTGATCGGCTTATCCAAAATCAAATTCACAAAGGATCACTTATGTGATGCGTGTCAAATGGGGAAGCAAACAAGGATCTCGTTCAAATCTAAACACATTGTTTCAACTATGAGACCCCTTGAGCTCCTCCATATGGACCTCTTTGGACCATCTAGGATCAAAAGCCTAGGTGGTAACTATTATGGTTTTGTAATAGTCGATGACTTTTCTCGGTTTTGCTGGACTGTTTTCTTAGTAAAGAAGAATGAAACTTTTTCGGCCTTTGAAAGATTTGCCAAGTTATCCCAAAACAAATTAAACACGAACATTATATCAATTAGAAGTGATCATGGGGGTGAGTTCGAAAATCATCTTTTTGAATCATTTTGTGAAATCCTTGGGATTGATCATAATTTTTCCGCACCACGTACCCCTCAACAAAATGGGGTTGTGGAACGCAAAAATAGAATTTTGGAAGAATTAGGAAGGACTATGATCAATGAGAGTGGACTTCCAAAATACTTTTGGGCCGACGCCATAAGCACGGTTTGTTACGTTTTGAATAGGGTGCTCATCCGGCCTATTCTAAACAAGACACTGTATGATCTTTTAAAAGGGAGAAAACCAAATGTATCTCAACTTCACGTTTTTGGTTGTAAGTGTTTCGTGTTGAATAATGGTAAAGAGACACTTGGTAAATTTGATGCTAAGGCCGACGAGGGTATTTTTCTTGGATACTCTTAGTCAAGTAAGGCATATAGTGTTTACAATAAGAGGTTACTTACTGTTGAGGAGTCGGTACACGTTACTTTTGATGATTCTTATCCAAAAAATGTCGGAAAAGGTAGTTCTTTTCATGGTGCAGGTGTATCTTCAGAAGACTTACTCAAGGACACTGATAAAGGGATTGATCAACCTGAAGCAGTGCATGTTGAGGAGGAAAAAGATCACCAACCTATGAAAAGTGAGGAGGATCATCCGTCTAATAAAGATGACCTTCCTCCAGCTTAGAAGTCTACCAAAGACCATCCCATCGACAACATTCTCGGTGATATCTCTAAGGGAGTAACAACTCGTTCCAAGCTAAGTAACTTCTTTTATTTCTCCGCTTTTGTTTCGCAAGTTGAGCCTAAAAACTCTAAAGAGGCCTTACTCGATGAGCATTAGTTTTAATCAATGCAAGAAGAATTAAATCAATTCAGGAGAAATGAGGTTTGGGACCTTGTCCCCCCTCTGCGAGGCCATCGATTAATCGGCACCCGATGGGTGTTTAGGAACAAGCTCGGCGAAAATGGAGTCATAACTAGAAATAAAGCATGGCTTGTAGCGCAAGGGTATAACAAGGAGGAAGGAATCGACTATGAGGAAACTTATGCGCCGGTTACCCGACTCGAGGCTATACGCCTTTTACTTGCTTACGCTTGCACTAAAAATTTCAAATTATTTCAAATGGATGTGAAAAGTGCTTTCCTTAACGGATACATCAATGAAGAAGTTTATGTAGCCCAACCTCCGGGTTTTGAATCCCATGAATATCCCGATCATGTTTACAAACTTAAACGTGCTCTGTACGGACTTAAACAAGCCCCTAGGGCTTGGTATGAACGTCTTAGCAAATCTCTACTTGATCAAGGGTATTCAAGAGGCAAGGTCGACACAACCCTCTTTATTAAACATCAAGGAAAACATTTAATTTTGGTACAAATTTATGTTGATGATATCATTTTTGGGTCTACTAACATGACCTTGGTCAAGGAGTTTTCTAGTTTGATACAGGGTGAGTTCGAGATGAGTATGATGAGGGAGCTTAACTATTTCCTCATATTGCAAATCAAACAACTCGAAGAGGGCACGTTTGTGAGTCAGGCGAAATATTGTCTTGAACTTCTCAAACGTTTTGACATGGTAAACTGTAAGGCAAATGCCTACTTGTGCTAACCTTAATCGTGACGAGAATGGTAAGGATGTGGAGGTAAAGAAGTATAGAGATATGATTGGTTCTCTCCTCTATCTTACCGCATCTCGACCCAACATTATGTTTAGTGTTTGCATGTGTGCGAGATATCAATCATGTCCCAAGGAATCTCATTTGAAAGTCATTAAGCGTATACTTAGATACCTCTCCGGTACTCCAAAGTATGGGCTTTGGTATTCTAAGGGTAGTGATTGTTCCTTGGTTGGCTACTCCGATTCCGACTTTACCGGGTGCAAATCGGATAGGAAAAGCACTAGTGGCACATGTCATTTCTTCTCAAATTCCTTAGTGAGTTGGCATAACAAAAAGCAAGTTTCTGTTGCTTTGTCAACAACCGAGGAGGAATACGTTGCAGCTGGAAGTTGTTGTGCTCAAGTCCTATGGCTTAAGCAACAATTACTCGACTTCAATTTAAAACTTGAGTGTATTCCTATTTTATGCGATAATTCAAGTGCCATTAACCTAACCTTGAACCATGTATTACATTCACGCACCAAGCATATCGAAATACGTCATCACTTACTTAGGGATCATGTAGAGAAAGGTGATGGGGTCTTCGAGCATGTTGACACTAAAAATCAACTTGCTGACATTTTTACAAAACCACTTGCTACAGAGCCTTTCTTTCACATCCGTAGGGAACTAGGCGTTCTCGACATCTCGGATCGTGCTTGTGAATTCATAAGTATACAGGATCTCCATATATATATGCTTGTTTATGTCTTTGACTAACAATATAAAGAATTATTGAGCCATATGTGAGGGCATTCGTCGTCAATGGTTTTCATTAACAATCATTTTATGTGAATGTGTGTTAATGGTTACATGTTGCAAATTCTGAAAAAATGCCAAATTCTATATTGTATCTTTGACTTATTATTTCTTTCTTTCTTTTTGATGTTGTCAAAGGGGGAGAAGAAACCGCAAGCAATAATAACTAATGAGATTGATAAAACATCAACGGATGCATGAAGTTAGGAGGAGGATGATTCTCCAAGCGTGACTTTTTGCTACTGTTTTGCCATCATCAAAAAGCGGGAGTATATGAGGGCAAGTTGTCTCTATACTCGGTTTTTTCAGTTTTAATGATGTCAAAACGTTTATGCATATAATGGTATATCATGTCAAGCATATATAGAATGCACATGTAAGTTCATATAGAAGTGCATACTATGTGTTTTTAAATATGTTTAATCAAGTTGATAATGTTGTATGTGCATTAGGTGTTGTTAGGAACCTTTAGAAATGCCAAAATATTAAGTTTTGCAAGTTTCAAGGGTTTGAGTTGACCCACAACCCTGTTCTGGTCGACTCAAGGATGTTGTATTTCTTAGTATTAGCCGCTGGAGGGCTCGCGTCGACCCTCTGGTCGACTCATACTGATTGCATTTCTGATTATCAAAAACTGGGAGGTTTGCATCAATGCAATGTCCTGTTCCGGTCGACTCACACATTCCTTTTCTGCGTAGTCTTGGTAACGGCTTAGCTCAGGTCGACCCCCACATCTGTATAGGTCGACCGTTCGCTCGTTGTGCACTATTTTTCTGCTGTGTTTTGATTTCAAATGTTTTTTATTCTTGTTACTTGGTTCTAGCATTATATATATATTGCTTTTGGCTCTTTTTTACAATTGGAACAAGAAAAGTGAAATAGGTACTGATTTTTCTCTTCATCTTCATCTTCAAACTTGCATTCTCTAACAACTACACATAACCATTTTTGTTAGTGTTCTGCAATCTATGAAGTGATAACGTCCAGACTTAGGTGTGTTGTATCATTCGTGTTGGGTTGAGAATCTATAGGTTTTTCTTGAATAAAACCCTAGGGTTTTGTCCTCCAAGAATCTTGGTGATTTTGGGGTTTTTTGCACAAATCGTTTCTCTACAAAGATTCAGCCGTGCGAAGGTGATTGAAGAACGGAGTGTTCGATCAGTCTAGAAGCAACAATCAGAGGGTCGTAGGAGAAAGATTTGGGATCGAATTGTGGAAGATCGAAATTGACCGAGTGAAGTGGATTGAAGAGCTGCGGGTTCTTGCAATCGAGTAGCGTGAGACGGTGATTTGTTCGACCAAATTCGAGGCACTTGATTCATCTTGAATCAAGGGGAGAAAAGACTTTGCATCGACATCAAAGACGTTTGAGGGTTTGGTGTATCTGTTTTCTCTTGTACAAACAATTTGCAACCGTAATATATACATATCTCAATTCCATTTTCGAAATTGGGGGTAGAGATACCCTTAGCGAGGACGAAAGCGGAACTGTCTAAACAAATCGTGTTTTTTCTCTCTTTCCCTATCCTTTTTATATTTTTGATATTAATTGAACTTGTGAATTATTAATTGATTGAAAAATTTATGGCGTAGTGTAGTATAGAGCTGATTAATTGATTTGTAAAAACACTACAATCCTTTGGATTGTTTTTTTATTAGCTCTACACTTACATTGCTTTGAAATTTACACTTTGAGTACCTCGCACCCCAAGTGTTTGATAAATTGATTAAGCGCAAGTTTCTAAAGCGCTTTGTGAATTAAGTTTGTTGTCTTCACCCGTTGGTGATTGGATAATATCAACTGGAAGATGTGTCAAAATGGCAACAAGGAAGAATGCTACGCAATATGCAATGTATTGTGACGAGGAACAAGAAGGGCATGTGAAGTTTATCAACAGGGAAACTTCTCACCGCTTCATGGATATTTCATCAAAATGGGTTTTCACACTGAAAGAGGTTTTGTCTTCGACAACCAAGAAGAAAACCTAGGACTTCTGGGGATTTAGGAACAACCATCAAAAATATGGGGTGGATGAAGCTCTGCCGCCAGCCAAGCCCATACAACATCTTTTTGGTCAAGGAGTTCTATTCTAACCTAACTGATCTTGGGCACAAAAGGATCGAAGTGGTTGTGAGAGGCACAAAAGTGATATACAATGAGGCCACTATAAACCTTGCTCTGAATATAAAGGAAACATGTGATGTGTATCAAGAGTTGGTATTGAAGTTGGACGAGGAGGATTTTGATGTGATTATGCAATCATTGTGCACCCCAGGAACTAGGTGGGTGCAGTTCAGTTCTGAAAAGGCTGTGAGGAGGATGGATCTTTTTCCTGAAGTAAAAGTGTGGTATCAGTTTGTGAAACATTCATTGAAGCCCACTGCCCATAATGAGACGGTGAGCAGGGAAAGACTTGTTTTGCTTCACTGTATCACAACACTGAGCAAGATCAACGTAGGAAAGGTCATTATGCAGAAGATCCAAGCTTGTTTAAGAAAGAAAGAAGGGATGTTGTACTTCCCAGGTTTGATCACTATGTTGTGTAGAAGGCATAGAGTACCAGAACTTGACACTGATGAAACTAGGCAGCCTCAAGTTGCGTTGGTTAAAGCTTTGATCCAAACACTCATGAAGCCAAGAGAAAGAAAAAGGTTGGCTGAGGTACGACATGCATCGACAGAAGCTGCTGAGGAGTGTGAGAGAGAGGGGATGTTGTGGGATGTCATTCTGCAAATACAGAAAGACCAAAGAGACTATTTCAAGTTTCAAAAAGAGAAGTTCAATTGGCAGGAAAAAGTTGTTGCTTTGCGATTCCCATCTAGTTTGTTGGATCCAACAGTTTTCCCTAATCACATATTGGGAGAATTAGAAGAAAACAAGGAGGAGAAGAAGCCAGTCTCTGAAGAGAAGAAGGTGAAAAAGAAGGAGAAGTCGAAGAAAAAGAAAGAGGAGAAAAGAGAAAAGAGTTTGAAGAAGAAAAATAAAGAGGTTGTTGTTGGGACAAGTGGAGACATGCCTGTTCTAGACAGCCCAGTTCATCCCAAAAAGAAAAAGAGTGGGAAAGCTGGGAAAGCTGGAGTTGAGCCCCCAAGGGACACTCATAGCTCTCCAAGGAAGAAAAAGTTAAGGGAAGAGTGAAAGAAGAAAGAAACCCCTATTGTCAAGACCCAAGAAAACAGTCCTCTAAAGGACTTTGATTTAAATTAAACTAACCCAGAACTGAGCCCAATTAAGAAGGATGATGTCCTAGAAGAATTGACTGAAGAAGCTGACAATGAGATGAATCAAAATTAAGGCAGAGAAGATGATGAAAACAAGGAAGAGGAATAATTGATGGAAGATGAAGATCGGCTTGTGGATGAGAGTTTACCCAAGCATTATTCGACCACTGAGGAATCATCCCCTGGATCCTTGAAGGCAGAAGAGAAAAAAATTGAAGAAAACTCGGAAGGCGAGGAAGTTGACAGTGAGTCAAGCAAGGGCGAAGCAGTGATAGTCACTACTATGACTACTCCTGTTGTGACCTCAGTCAAGAAGACAACTGTAGAAAGTGAGGAAAAGATTATGCAACAGTAGGTACTTAGCCCAAGGAAAAAAGAGCTGAAAAAGAAAGAAAAGATTGTTGTGGAGGAACCTGTGCCAGAATAAGCTGTCATGCCTGAAGTCTTCAAGGAACAAGCCAATGATCCTGAGAAACCAAAAGTCGCAAAGATAGAAGCCAAGAAGAAAAAGAGAGAAGACATCCAGCCTGCGCGCAAGAGCACTAGGCTTAGGGCCTAATAGGTATCATTAAGAGGCAAGCCTAGTCTTGCCTTCCCTTGACACTTAACAGTGAAGACACTATCCTTACTTTACTTTTGGGAGGGAGGCAGATAAAAGCTTGACCTTCTCTCTTTATTTCCTCTATCTTCTATTTCAATCTGTTTCTGCTTATGTTAGGATGACAATTTCCTGGGATGTTTGCTGTGATATTTTGCTGGGATATTTGCTTAGGTATTTTGGAGGATGTGTTTTTGGCCAAAGTTTGATGTCTGGATAATTAACTCAATTGGTTTATGCTAAAATTTCTGTTTGATTGCGTATTAGGTTAAAATTTATGTTTGCGTAGTTTTTTCTTGTTTAAATTCAATTTCATTTTGCATGAGTAGTGTTTTTTAGGATAGTTGAGAGTTAAGGAAAGAACAACCAAGGATCAGAAAAGTATTCTTTTTGTGCTTAGAATAAAAAACTGGATGATGAGTCTGCCTGTGAATATGTGGAAACAAAGCCAAGTTGTTACCTAGGGTGTTGTTGCAAAGGAAAACTTAAAACCTCTGTCCCGCTTCCGCTAATCTGCTAAATTAGTAAAAAAAAATTAGAAACTTATTTGTTGGAAATTGTAAAGCAAGTAGAAACCTTAGGGAATTACTCTGGAAGGATGAACTGATTTTGATAAAGATTTAGACTCTTCACACAAAAAAAGAGCACACCCCAATTGTTGCTAATAAAACACACAAAAGTGTGCAAAAATGTGGCAAAGACCACTCTTGATGAAAAGTTCATGTGCCCAAAACTGGAGGAACAACCAACATCTTCATCATAATAGCTAATTGGACTCATTACAAGTGAGATCCCGTTGAGTGAAAAGGTGGAGTGTTGAGCTAAAAAAAAAGAAAAAGAAAGAGAAAAGAAAATAAATTGGAAAGGTGTGATCTAGAATGTGAAAGTCAAAAGTCAATAAAAGAGTCAAGACATAATTCCATATTAAAACCCAAGAGGAAGAAAACATAATTCACAAGAGTACTCAAATTGGAATCACAAAGAAAAATTAGCTCATTCTTCTAAAGAGTAGTGGTGTAACAGTAGGTGTCTAATCACTTTGGTAATAACAACTCTTGGGCTAAAAACAGGCTGAGTTACGCTAATTACTTCCCTACCCAGGCTATTCATCTAGTAAATGACTGAGCCCCTTGACTAATATGATCCTACTTTATTCTTGAAAATCTCTTTTGTCGATCACTATCGCATCACTTGAGGACAAGTGATAGTTCAAGTTTGGGGGAGTGATAACGTTATTTTAGTGTGTCATGATGACCCATTTTCTCTTATGATTTTATTTAGGTTTAATTAGGAATTATCTATATTTACTTATTTTAGTATGTTTCTCCCCTAAGTGCACTAGGTGCACCTTTTATGGTTTTTATGTGTTTTTGTTTTAAAGAGAATCTGATTAAGGCAAGCTGAGGCATGACACTTCAAGACACAATCTGGAGTAGAATGAAGATTAAGGGAAGGAAGATGTTAAGCCTTGTTATCTGCAAATTTACTAAGATCTTGGAAGGATGTTTATCACTAGGGCACATGTGGCAAGGATTCGTGTCAAGAAACAGCTAAAGCATAAAGATAAGATCAAAGAAGCTTGAGGACAAAAGGTAGTATAGTGGGGACCACGCCTGCAAAAGCGCATCTTGCACTCAGCCACCGCCGTCTGCTCTGCGCCACTACCTGCTGCAGCAGCCTGCCAAAGACACCTTGTCTCCCAATGTTGTATGTACTAGATAACTTATTCACGAAGGTAGAATGAACAGCTGTAATTTTTAGTGATTTGATATGGGCTGGACCTTATTCTTATCAAAAGCCTATGATCCAAGATCCATCAACTTCCACACTCATACACAAAGTTTATAAAAGCAAGCCTTGTCCATCAGAGCGAGAGATCACGAGATAGATATTAGACACACTCAGAATTATTTTCAGTATTAGTTTATTTCACTTTGAGGGATAGGAAGAATTAGAGAGTTTTCTTTTTCTCATCTAATCCTGTATTTACTGCTTGGAGTTGTCGTGACTGAAGAAATTTGTTGTTGTTTACCCAACACAAGGAATCTTCAAGTTATTACTAGGTTGTCATTTCTTTTACATAATTTTGCTAAGAATATGTCATCCTGTAGCTTCATTCCAGTAGTTTGTACTCAGCTCATTATGAGCTAAACTCGCAATTGATGAGCAAAGCGAAGTTAATATAAAGTTGTTTTTAAATTGAAATGATATGTTGAATAGTGTCTTGTTTTGTTATGTGTTTTTATTCTATACACGTGCTTCTTAGAATGATCAACTTAGAAAAAGGTACAAGCATGTTGTTGAGAGAGATCCAACAACACATGGACTTCATAACAAAAGTGGTTAATAAAGTAGGATAGAGATATTCACTTATTTCAACTTGCTTAGAGATAAGAAGTTGAGACCATAAAGATTTTCAGAATTAAAACTAGACGTATTTTAGGGTTATAAGTGAGGCTTAGAGATTTATTCCCTTGCCCTAGTTATGCATGCTTTCATATTGTAGAGATACACCACTAGATCTCGTTCTTACCTTTTGAGGCACGACACTTCACATCATGGATACATTTTAGCAATAATATATTAATGGATCTTAGCTCGTCAATCATTCACTCTAATATCTTATCCCCTCTTATTCAGTATTTTAGTTTGTTGTGTGAATTTCTTGCTGCTATTATTATTAGTATGTTGTTACCTTGCTCATACTAGTTTTAAACAAGAGTTGAATACTTTAAGGTTTAAAGTTACGTCAAATCCACTCCCTGTGGGTACGATCTCTTATTTTATTACTTGCTGTAATCAAACATACATGTATACTTGCATGTGACACATTTGCTTTAAAATAACATCATAAAGTAAACACGTAGAAAGCAAAAAACACCGGCCACAGGCGGACTCACGTCAAAGGGTACCAACAAAGAGTTGGAATAAAGGATAAGGATACCAACCAAAAGTTGGGATAAACACAGGGTACCAACCAAAAGTTGGAAAAAACGAGGAATGTCGGCCGAAGGCGGACTCACATCCAAGAACATAAAAGTTTGCTGGCCGAAGGTAGACTCACAACCAAAGGATGCCATCTGAACATGTACTTTCAAAATACATGAAGTAACATCTACGAACTCACGACCTGATTAGAATAGAAGATGACTCCGCTGGGGATAAGAGAAGTCTAAACAGACGGCTCTGCTGGGGGAGTAGAATATAATTCCTCTGGAAGGAAATACAAATAGGATGAACAAAACCATCGACGACTTCACTAGGGATAAGGCGAAACAATATCTCCTGAATTACACCACTTTCTGCTGGGGAAACGCCTGGGAGAGATGGTATCAAAAGTAGCTTATACTTCGAATGCATATGTTTGAATTTTTCTACAGTGTAATGCTCTATACGAAATGCAAATGCTACGCATTTTTGGGGATACAATTCAAAAAAAATGCCTATGATATGCATAAGAACACTCCAACGGGAGAAGTACTGAGAAAAACATAAATAAATCCGCTGGGGAAGACAAACTGAACTGCCTTCCTGAAAAAAACCCAAATGAACTTCCATTCTGCCGAGAAGTAAAAGTAACAACCATCTGCTGAGGAAACACCTCTTGACTTCTGACGAAGAAAAGTGCCAATGACCATTGGGCTTTGAATCTGCTGGTAATATCAACCACTACTGATTTATCTGCTGAGAACATCACTACCAAACTCTGCTTGGGGAGAAAAGTCAAAATGCCAAACCTGCTAGGGGACGACATTGAACTTACTCTTCTGTTGGGGAATTAACCTACAACCTTAACCTTGTTGGGGATAAGGAAACACCATTGTTGGAGATATGAACATACTCGGGAAGCACAAATAAAACCACCACTATCCTGTATAAGGTAGCTAACTTCTCGGTGGAGAGCAGTAATCCAAATACGACACTGGTTAGGGAAACAATCTCCTGAACTCTTGATGGAGAGAGTAATCAGTTATTTCACCATTCTGCTGAGGGTGATAAAACTTCGACAATCTCTGCCGGGGAGAACAACTCTAATGGGGAGGATATGTGAGCCACTGGGAATGATTGTGCCAAATACAATTAGGCTTTTGGTTTAGGGGTGAGACCAGATTGATGGCGATTAGATTTTCTTTAGGGACTTTATTCTTGGTTGCCAACGAGAGTGGGCTTTGAAGGTAAACTACCAGACGAGAATTGGTTTAAAAGGGTAGACTACCAAACGAGAACTGGTGTCAAAAGGTTAACGTGTCAGACGAGAACTGACTTCTTGTTTTTTGGTATCAGATGAGAATTGATTTTGTGGTTTTCCAGACGTGAACTGGACTTTGAAATAGTGTTTACCAGCTGGGATCTGGTTAAAAAGTTGTCTACCAGACGAGAACTGGAGTTTAAACGGTAGGCTAAAGAATGGGTGACTAGATGGGAACTGGTTTGAAGGTTGTCTGCCAGACGAGAACTGGTATCTTGAGATGATTTGCCAGACGGGAACTGGTTTTGAAGTGATTTAGGTTACAAAGCTTTTGATGACAGATTCAGGTTGTAGGATGAAACCCAATGATAGAATGCAATGCTTCATGCTTGAGCGAAACGACATGACTAAAACATGAGGATGATTCATGCAATGATTATGCAGGTTGTTGGTTTCTTGGATTGGCTGGAATTTTGGTAAAACAAAGGTTGTTCAATGTTGACGTCAAGGTGGTGATGTTGCAACATTGAGTCTTAACACTGGGTTGTGTTAAGTAGTGAAGTTGTTCAATGTTTGATGTCATATGGGTGATGTCACAACATTGAGTCTTAACACTGGGTTGTGTTAAGAGTTAAGTTGGATGTCTGATGTCACATACGATGTTGTGACATTAGATCTGCAGAATTAATAACATCAGGTTTTGTGATGTTGTTAGGGTTTGCGTGTTAGCTAGAATTGTGGAGAGCAGGTAGTCTCATTGGTTGCGAATATCTTGGGATAGATATTTTCTGTTGCATACAGATTTGATGCAGATTTGTAGGAGATTTAAAAGTTTGAAGATTTGAAAAGATTTTAGGAGAAAATCTATTTTGAATATTCAGTTTTAAATAACAAATCAGGTCAGATATTGTAGCAGGTCCAAGTCCAATTCAAAGAGCTATATAATGCGCATCATTCCTGGAGGAAAAGTAACGAAGAAAAAGAGCTAAAGACTGAGAGTCGTTTGTGTCTTCATGTATGTTTCGTAAACCATTCGAGTGTGAATTGGTATTATTGTTTTGAGTTATTCTTGATCAAAGTTGTGAAGCAGAATCAAGTAGTGTTATTCAAAGTGTGTGATCTTTGAATTATATCACTGAAGTGTTTTAGGGATTGAGTAGTGTTCTCATATCTAAGTGGTTTCTTAGGTAGAAAGTCACTAGTAGGAATTAAGATTAGGAGATTGTCAACTGGGTTGTTGAGTCTGTAATTTAATTCTACAAGTAGTGAATTTCATCCCTGGCTTGGTAGCCCCCAGACGTAGGTAGTTAGACCGAACTGGGTGAACAATTATGTGTGTTCTTCTGTTGTTTATTTTGTCCATTGTGCAGAGTGTGTTGTTGTGACATTGCACTTAACATCACACGTCTGGTACCAGAATTTCAATTGGTATCAGAGCAGGCATCTTGTCTGTATCTGGGTGAGATCTAGGGAAGTTACTTTCTGGTGTAAAGATGGACAAAGAAGTTGGAGGATTTGTCAACAGACCCCCTATTTTGGATGGCTCGAATTATGATTATTGGAAGCCAAGGATGATCACCTTTTTGAAATCCTTGGACAGCAGGGCTTGGAAGGCTATAATTAAAGAATGGAAAGCACCTGTTGTGTTTGAAAAAGATGATGCTGGGAAATATAAAGAGGGCACCTCAAAGTCGAAGCCTGAAGAAGAATGGACCAAGGAAGAAGATGAGCTTGCCCTTGGTAATTCCAAAGCTCTAAATGCAATTTTTAATGGAGTGTATAAGAATATATTCAGGTTGATCAATACCTGTGAATTTGCTAAGGAAGCTTGGGATATTTTGAAGGCTACACATGAAGGAACATCTAGAGTTAAGATGTCAAGACTCCAGCTTCTAACATCAAAGTTTGAAAGTCTAAAGATGAAGGAAGATGAAACTATCCATGACTTCCATATGAGTGTGCTTGAGCTGGCTAATGCATCTAGTGCTCTTAGTGAAAAGATGTCAGATGAAAAGCTTGTAAGGAAGATCCTTAGGTCCCTTCCTAAGAGGTACAAGATGAAGGTGACTGCAATTGAAGAAGCTCAAGACATCAGCAAGATAAGGGTTGATGAGCTCATTGGATCTCTTCAAACTTTTGAGCTTGGTTTGAATGAGGAAGAACCAGAAAAGAAGCCTAAGAGTACAACCTTGGTTTCAAATGATCAAGAAGAGAAAGGGAATAGTTCTGAATCCCAGGAGGATCTATCTCATGCCATTGTTATGTTGAGAAGGCAGTTCAACAAGGTGTTCAAAAGAATGAACAAGAACTTCAAGCCTAATGACAAGAACATCGCTTCTGACATCAGCAAGTCTAAGGAGAAGGATGAGGAGAAGATTGCTCAAGACAAGGGCATTCAGTGCTTTGAGTGTGAAGGTCATGGACATGTCAAGAAAGAATGTCCCACATTCTTGAAGAAGCAGAAGAAGGGCATGTCAGTTTCCTGGTCTGACTCTGATAGTGAAAGTGAAGGTGAGTCAGCAAAGCATGTTAGAGCTTTGACAGGAACTATTATTTCTGATGATGATTCTAGTGATAGGGAAATAACTTTTGAGGAGTTAGCATCTACTTATCAAGAGCTGTGTTTAAAAAGTGCTGAGATCTGTCAAGAAAACAAGTGTCACAAGCAACAGATTGCTCAGCTTGAGAATGTAAAAGCTGATTTGGAAAATGAAGTTGTTCTAGTTAAATCTCAACTTGATCAGATGGAAAAATCTGTGAGGATGATGAACAGTGGTACAGCCACTCTTGATAAGATTCTTTAGTCAGAGAAAGCTGGTGGAGATAAATCAGGTACAGGATTTGTGGCTGAGAAAAAGGTATCTGCTGAAGCAAGCACTTCAGGAACCAAGAAGGAGATGTCTCAACCATTGTCTCAACATCAAACTAAGAGACAATATCCTACACCTAAGAAGGTTGTTCAGCCACAGAATGTTGAAAAGAAAAATAGTACTCATCAAAGGAAGGTGCAGTCTCAAGGAGCTAGTCAGTATATGCCTCCTCAATATCACAAGAGCTTGGAGGCTGTGAGGTCCAATCAGAACAGGTTTCATCAGATGGCTCAACATAAGGGTAACTGGTATGGATATGAAAATGGATACAACAATGTTGTGCCTCATTACTATGGAGGAAGGAAGCCTCATCACCATAGGAGACAGCCTAGAAGACAGCATCATCAGTTCAGGAGACAGTCTACCTATGGCAAAAGACAACAGCACCATAGAAGGCAAGCCAACTTTGGAAGAAGGAGACAACATTATGGGTGGGAGCCACAGCAATATCATCATCATAATGGTAGAAGATATAGCCAATTCAGAGATGACAGAGTTAGATGCTTCTATTGTGGAAAGTTTGGACATATGCAGTACTCTTGTTTTAAACTGCATGGTTATCCACAATCTGCTCCTCAAAGAAAACTAAAGGAGGTCAGACCCAAAGTTGTTAAACAATGGGTTCCTAAGGAGAAGGTGAAATTTCTTTTATCCCACACCTCAGATAGACAAGTTGATAAGGATACATGGTACTTTGACAGTGGATGTTCAAAGCATATGACTGGATTCAAAACTCTATTAGTTGAAGTCAGTCATTGTCCCTCTCATGAGGTTATTTTTGGCAATGGTGAAAAAGGTGTAGTTGCAGGAGTTGGAAAAGTAAAGTGTGGTGGTGGACCTGAACTTGACAATGTTCTGTTTGTCAATGGTTTAAATGCAAATTTGATCAGCATAAGCCAGTTATGTGATGAAGGTTACAAAGTTAACTACACCAAAGATGAGTGTGTGGTATTTGATGAGCATAATCAGGTTGTGATAAAGGGTATAAGATCCAAAGATAATTGCTATCAATGGATACCAAAAGAGGTCAGCTTATATGGTAATGTTATGATTGATATTGTAACATCTGATGGTAACATCAAGCATGAAAGAATACTGAAAGGGCAATCAGAATTAATGAATTCTGATATAAATCCTTTTAAGGAAAGTTTGTATGGAGGGAGAAAGTCATTTACACTCAAAATCAAGCTCCTTGCCTTAGACCATCATTTCCTAGTATTGCAACATCACGCTTCTTCAAAGCCCTGTTCTCACAACTGTTCATCTTCTTCGCATTGAAGAATCAACCCTCATTAAATCTCACCTATCTCAAAGGATTCATGGCTTCTCCATCCAAGAAATATGCGTTTCAGAGTTCTACAAAAGGAATAGCTTGGGTTTCCACTGACGAAGGTTCAGCATCCGATCCTATGAACGTTGAGCCCCTCTCAACAATTCTTCCTGAATCAGGTACTTCGAGACCCACTAAACTAACTCCTAAGAGACCTGCTACTGTCTTTAAGAATTCTGAAACAAAGAAAGTTGTTACTAGTGTGTTATTTGGCGACAAAACTGTGCCAAAATCATCAACTTCTCAGTCTATTGAAGAGAAGTTTGATGTAGATAAAAGGATGGGTAATATTGCCTCAAAAATTCTGGACAAAGGCATCCCTGTTAAAGGAATTTCAATTCCTCTGAATCAGATGCCAGCTGAGAAAGATAACGTGTATGGAGGTTAGTCAAGTCTTCAAGAACTTGCAATAACAGCTATTGAAGATGCTGATCAGAGTGAAGACATGCATGAAGAGACAAATGTTGAGGAGAATGTTAGGACATTTGCAGAACCCACTTCTGTTGGTAATGATAATGCTGATGTGATCAATGTAGATGATCTATCAGATGATGAGGTGATAGCAAGAGCTGTCCCAAGTATTCGAAAGAGATTAAAATCTAGGAAGGGAAAGAAGGTTGAACCCTCTCCTAAGAAGTCTTCTGATGAAAAGAGGAAGAACATTGTTGTTGGACCAGCAAAAGCCTGGAGCAAAGTGGAAGTAAATCCTAGAAAGAGGAAGGTTGTGGAACATTCAGAGTCTGACTATGATGTCGAAGATGATGTCCATGACATCACACCTATCAGTAAAACTATTCTAAAGAGAATATCTAATAAGGTTCCTAAAGTTCCAATTGATAACATCTCTTTCCATTATGTCAGTAGTGCATCTATGTGGAAGTTTGTTTGTCAGAGAAGACTAGCCCTAGAAAGGGAACTAGGTAAAGAAGCTTTGGAAATGGTGGAAATTATGGAATTAATCAATACTGCTGGACTGGAGAAGACTGTGACAAAACTTCCTAGATGTTACGAAGGGCTTGTCAACGAGTTTATTGTAAACATCCCTATCAACATTACTGATAAGAGAAGCACAGACTTTATGAAAGTCTTTGTTAGAGGAAAGTGTATTAATTTTTCTCCTAGCGTCATCAACAAATATCTAGGTAGACATGATGGAGAGTGCAGTGATCTTGAGTCTACTGATAATGATATCTGCAAGGAGATTACTGCTGGACAAGTGAAGGTTTGGCCGTTGAAAGGGAAGCTGAAGACTAGCAAACTCAGCATCAAGTATGCCATTCTTCACAGGATTGGTTCAGCTAACTGGGTGCCAACCAACCATAAAACAATAATTGTTGTTGGTCTTGGAAAGTTTATCTATGCTGTTGGAAAGAAAATGAAATTTGACTTTGGAAGCTATATTTTTAACCAGGTGGTAAAACATGCTGAAACCAATGCTGTCAAGTTACCTATAGCATTCCCCTCTTTGGTTTGTGGAATCATTTTTTATTAGCAACCTGAGACTTTAACAAGCTCAGATATAGCTTGCCAGAGGAAGACAGTCTTGTCCCTACACCCTAAGCTGTTTACTGGACATTATGTTCCAGACATTGTTATAACATCAACTGCTGAAGACAAGAAGAAGACTACAAAGGCTGAACTGATTGAAGAATTGAAGACCATGTGCAAAGACCTTGATGCGGTCATTAGTACCAGTCTGGTTAGAAAAGAGAAACTTGAAAAGCTGATCCAGCAGTTAGAACAAGACAATGGTGATGATCTTCCTGAAGAAAATAATGAGAACAATGTTGATGGGTCAGAAGAAGATGATGTTCCTGATAAGAATGATGAGTGTGATAATGCCAGTGCTGATAGCTCAGAGGAGGATGAAGAGGATACTGGAGTTGGATCAAGTTCAAATGAAGACTAGCTTATTTGCCTTTGCTTCTAGTAGTTTTAGTTTTATGTTTCTGCAATGTTGTCTTTGTTTCAGCACTAATATTGTGCTTGGTTTGTAACATGAATATTGTGCTGGTTATGCACCCTTTACGTTTTTGGTGTTCTATGATTTGTTATGTCCGGTTGCTAACTGTGAGACTAACAATGAGAGCTAGGGTAGTACTAACTGTAGTTAGTAGGGCTTCTGGTGGAAGTTTGTCAAAATTGTGGCTAAAAAGGGGGAGAAATAGCCAAGAGTATCAAGGAAGAGTATCAAGGAGTACAAATTTGAATATGCTGCTAAAAGTGATTGAAGTGAAGATTTGAAAGTGCAGATATTGAGGGGGAGTAATTATTGAACAGCTGTTATGCTGGTTCTTGTTTTGAGGGGGAGCACCATTTTGGTTGTTGCCAAGTTGCTGTTGAAGATGGTGCTGCAACAGTGTTTTCTGTGAAGTGAAGTCTTTATGCATTAAAGATGCTGCAGCTTGAAGAATAAAAAATACTCAAGTTTATTCCGCTGCTGAAGTCTCTGAAGGTGCAGAGATTGTTTTAGCCAAAATTAGCCAAAGGGGGAGATTGTTGGTTTCTTGGATTGGCTGGAATTTTGGTAAAACAAAGGTTGTTCAATGTTGACGTCAAGGTGGTGATGTTGCAACATTGAGTCTTAACACTGGGTTGTGCTAAGTAGTGAAGCTGTTCAATGTTTGATGTCATATGGGTGATGTCACAACATTGAGTCTTAACACTGGGTTGTGTTAAGAGTTAAGTTGGATGTCTGATATCACATGCGATGTTGTGACATTAGATCTGCAGAATTAATAACATCAGGTTTTGTGATGTTGTTAGGGTTTGCGTGTTAGCTAGAATTGTGGAGAACAGGTAGTCTCATTGGTTGTGAATATCTTGGGATGGATATTTTCTGTTGCATAGAGATTTGATGCAGATTTGTAGGAGATTTAAAAGTTTGAAGATTTGAAAAGATTTTAGGAGAAAATCTGTTTTGAATATTCAGTTTTAAATAAAAAATCAGGTCAGATATTGTAGCAGGTCTAAGTCCAATTCAAAGAGCTATATAATGCGCATCATTCCTGGAGGAAAAGTAACGAAGAAAAAGAGCTAAAGACTGAGAGTCGTTTGTGTCTTCGTGTATGTTTCGTAAACCATTCGAGTGTGAATTGGTATTATTGTTTTGAGTTGTTCTTGATCAAAGCTGTGAAGCAGAATCAAGTAGTGTTATTCAAAGTGTGTGATCTTTGAATTATATCACTGAAGTGTTTTAGGGATTGAGTAGTGTTCTCATATCTAAGTGGTTTCTTAGGTAGAAAGTCACTAGTAGGAATTAAGATTAGGAGATTGTCAACTGGGTTGTTGAGTCTGTAATTTAATTCTACAAGTAGTGAATTTCATCCCTGGCTTGGTAGCCCCCAGACGTAGGTAGTTAGACCGAACTGGGTGAACAATTCATTGTGTTGATTTATTGATGTTATTGCATTGTCCATTGCAGAGTGTGTTATTGTGACATCGCACTTAACATCACACATCTGGTACCAGAATTTCACAGGTTCCAAGGTGGAATGACGGTCTTTGTAACAAGGTTTCTTCAGAAAGCAAAAGGTTATTTGGTGGGGTGATGGCATGATTCCCGGACACTGGTCTTGAACTCAATAATTGCTGACGAAATAGAACTTGCTTGAGTAGCTAGAAAGCAAGGAGAGGATTTTCCCCAGTGTAGTTTAACTTGCCCCAGTCTGGTCCGTGGGAAGGTTCAAATTGAAAGGATGTTGAAAGTAGCTTGCCATGAGGTGACCTCAAGATGGCTTGCCCCAGAATCAGAGTCATGAAAGTATTTGTCCTTGATTAACCGACTCTTGGAATGATTGGCTCCGATGTACTCTTGAAGTAGCTTGCCCCCGAACGAGCGTTGGAGCGACTTAACTTGTGCTAACTGAACACTGGATGGATCCGCCCTTAATCAAAAGAACATATGAGTGACCTGCCCCTGATTGGTAGAGTCTCAAGATTATTCACTTATAATCAAACGATTCTCGAATGATTTTCCCCATAATCAACTGATGCTTGAGGACTTGATTTAAACTGACTGATTCCATACTCATTGGATGTCAATGCCCCAGATCCATAGGGCTACAAAGTACACTTGATCCTGATCAACTTTGCTAAATGATCTAGTTCTGTTCGATTTCTCCCTGTTGGAATTTCCTCAATGTCAATTAATGACATGCAGTTAAAATTGTTCATTCACGAATGGTAATTTTAATGCGATGCTCATGCAGATTTTGAAAAAATCAATCATTATTAGAATGATGTGATAGTGTGTGACGAATGGACCACTAGTCCAGACGTAGTACTGATTTAGCTAGTGAAAGATATGGCTAAAAGAAGATTAGCAAATCTTGTAGGAGTCGGTTTATGCAACCTTGTTGTAGTAACCTTTCAGAGTAAACCCTGCCTCAATTAGGTCTTTTAAGGGTAGAATCATGGTCTGGTTCACGGTTATTGAAACAAAGGATGAAAGGCTCAAGGTTTGAGTATTACCCACCCCTTCTTCGTGATAATCTCCAGTCCTACGTTCAGTTAACTTGGCACAAGCACTCACCTTCCAAGAAGTTAATTGAATGGTGGAAGTGATGGTTAAGGAATCCACAAGGTTTTCGGAGTGACAATCATCCCTCTCGTCTTTGGTGTCTGTAGTCACACGACTTTGTTCTGGCTCGAGGATTTTTCTTTTGTAATCCTTTTAGTTTTTTATTTTGTGTTCCCTAACTTATGCCTGGACTGATTCTTTTAAAAAAAATTGATTTTGAAGTCCAGCGGGATGCCCTAATTTTTGCCTAAGTCACTTGTTTTCGACTTAGCGGGCTTTCTTCCTTTTTCTTTTTATTCTCTCTTTTTTTCTTTAAAATAAATCGTGTGACATTGGCTGTCTTGATTTCTTCGAAAGGATCGTGACTGCCTCGCCCTTCGCGGAGAGGGATAACCATTGTGGTTAGTGAGGTATGACCTCTTGAGAGGGATATGATGTGATTGGTCCTCGAATGGGGACACTCCCCTTGAAATTTGAACTCCTAGTCAAACTAACTGACAACTACCCTGCCCCATGGTAAGATATGAGGGTTTGCAAGTCCGAAGGAAACTCCTACTTCTAGGCTCAAAGTGGCTAACTAGGGCGATGATCTTGGCGAGCACACTTCCACATTCTCCGCTCCTTCCCCTTTCTTTTCCCTGGTCCCCTGAACTACGGCGCTCTGATTTCCTCATTGCACTATGAGGGTACGTAGGCACGAGGGCCCTAATCCTCCACGAGCATTTTCTCTTTTTCTTTTCTTTCTATTTCTTTCTTTCTCTCTTCTTTTAGCTAGAATCCTTTGGATAGATAACCTATCCAAGCCTAGAAGCAAGCGAAATGGTTCCCGTCGATTACGACGGATGCGTAAGGTGCTAGTACCTTCCTTTCGCATAACTGACCCCCTAACCCGTTTCTATTCCCTTTGGGTTTTATCGATATTTTCTCTGTCCTTTGGGACTAAATAAAGTTCGCTGGCGACTCTGTTGTATCTTTGAGTGTGCGATTCACTCAGGTATAATCTCGCTAGCTTCAGCTGGCGACTCTGCTGGGGAGCCCTTGCTCTTGCAAGTTGGGGTCTCGCCTACTTTTGTTTGCTTTCTTGCTTGTTTGGGTGTTTATCTTTTTTGCTTTACTCGCTTTATTTTATTTAGCTTTATGTTTATTTACTGCATTTCTTTACTGCTTTGAATATTCATATGCTGTATATTCTGGATATCTGCTATATTTTCTGCTGTTGTTGGGATGGGTAGATATTATTGGAGAGAAAAGTCCTAACATTGGGCTTAGCATACACATAGGCGAGAACATGGATAGTCGTGAGGCCTGCGTTTTGCGCATTGGGTTATCACAATAGCCACATCCCAGATCGTGATTCGCTTGAGAATACTTCCTGTCATACCCCAAATTTTACCCCTTAGATGTCATCATCATTTGCATGAGCATTATAGGTCAATCATCTTTGCATAGCTAACCGATTTATTAGACTTTGTTTGTTTTGTTCATTTGTGGACTAGGGTTTGTTTCAAAAGGCTTAGAGGACTGATCAATGAAGGTTCTAGATAGATCCTCAACCAAGCAAGTTCTCACACTCTTAAGAGGCCTCTACTCCTCAATAATCCAGTGTAATTTGATTTCATCACAAGTTCTCCGAGGCTCAGGTCTTGTAAGATTGAATTGAGGATCGGGTAAGGTTACCAGGTTAAGGGTATGTGTGCAGTGTTGGTGAAATTCAGTGAACAGTTTGACCTAATCTTGGTCAAACAAGTGGTTTGTTTTATTATCAGGTTATCAGGCTTTGGCAAGAATCACTATTTCAGGTGGACAATCACTAGGGCCAGTTGTCATACCCCAATTTTTGACCACTTAGATTTCCCATCATTGTGCAAATCATCAACATAATATGGATGTACCTTCATGCCTCATCAATCTCCTCAAGGATTGTTGAGCATTCACTACCTTCAAAATTAGGGTTTTAAGCCCTCTCAGAGCCTTAGACAAAGGATCAATCAAAGATTGACTTGATCTTCAACTTGTCTAGCCTCTAACATGTCCACAATGGATCAAAAGGACTCCCACTTCAAGGATCAAGCACAAGGCTGCTCCCTTCTAGGTGGATCAAGTCTCAAGATCGACAGTGTCACCAAATTAAGGTTTTGGTCAACCAGGGCCTCCAAATGGAAATTTTTCATCTGGGCATAAGCCAATGATCCAAAACATAACCTAATATACTTCATGGGACCTCATGGACCCAATCATCAAGTCAATTTTGCCTCAGGGGATGCATTCATCAAAAATCAGGAATTAGGGTTTCTTGACCTAATTCCCCCCTAAGTTGACTTTTGGGACAAATCATGAACCAAGACCTCAAGACATGATTTAAGGGTCTCTAATATACCATATTGATCCATTTGGAACAATGGATTAATCCAAGAAGCTTGAGCAACAAGTCTCAATTTCATCTGCACCACAATTAGGGTTTCGCGAGGAATGTCAACTATAACTTTGACTTTTGACCAGGACATGCTCCCAAGCCCTAAGACATGATTCAATATACCCTATTACACCCATGGAACATGTCCATCAAGTTTGATTTAGGTCAAGGACATGATTTCATGAAGAATTGCACAGTTTAGAATTCATCTGATAAAAAGTCAACTGTGCATAAAAGTCAACTTTGACTTTTTGAGATTTTTCACCAAAATGGATTTTTAACCTTAAAATGATGTTAATGTATGATTTGAATCATCATTCATCAAGAAAAATCAAAGAAAGTGGGATAACTTGTAAAAGGGGTAACCATAAAAACTTAGAAAATTTTCTAAGTTACGGAAAAAAGTGACACTAATGTGCCAACTTTGGAGGACCATAACTCCTAAACCACAAGGCCATTATTCCCCATTCAAAGCTTGATTTGTAGATCTCATTGCCCTCTACAAAAGCTTCATACTGACCTATGTCCAAATTCCTCATGGATTTTGAGTTATGGAGTGATCAAAATCAAGAAAAGTCACTTTGTTCCAACACTTAGTGAAAATTTCACTAAGTCAGATTTTACCTTACTTTTTGCCAAATGTAGGGGGATTTTTCACTTGGATTCAAAAGAGATCAAAACCAAACATGTTTAAACAGTTGTTGTATCATGTAAGGGCTTTCCAAAATGGCCAAGAACATTACCAAATTCAACTTGAGCCATGAGATATGACATTGGCAAGTTGCCTTGCTGAAATCTGCCAAGGCAAGGCAGATTTTTGCACTTTTGGTCGATTTGCCAAAATCCGCCAAATCCAAATGCTCCTATCCACTTGGACACCTCTGAGGATTGAATCTAAAGGGGACAATCACTGAGCCAAGCCTCCAAAGTCTTTGGAACAAGAAATAGCATGTTGAACCTAGAATTGCCAAAATAGGGACAAGACTCCAATTTTGGATTGGAGCATTCAATGGAAGCATCAAGGTGGCATGGACTGAGCCATTCTCAACTGAATTCAGTCAAGACTTATCCAAGACCAAGGGGACCAGCAGCCTGTGCCCTAACCTCTAGCCAATGGCTAGAGGAGACTTGGATTTTCATTTGCCAACATTGGCCAAACCTACTCAGCAGTTGCCATTCACTATTCCTTGCAAAACAAACTTGCTCTACTATAAATAGAGATCAATTGTGATCAGTTTGAGTACACCAAAGCCATCAAATAGATGCTTTCCTCAAAATCTCTTCTTTCACTCCAATTTTGCCTTCTAAGGCAAGTCACTATCGGGTTTTGAGTTTGAGAGCTTTTCCAATCAAACCAATCACACACACACCTCAAATGCATCATATAGAAGTGTTCCAAACACTCACATAACATCTGGAACACAGATTTCACAAAATCACCAGCCAATTGCTCAAGTTCTTGACAGATTTGCAGTTGGGGTACCATCTCAAATTCCAGAACATTTCAATCCATTCCAAGCATTCATACACACTCCATGGCACCTAGGGAAGCTATCCAGATCATTGGAACCTAGTTGTAACACCTCCAACACAAATCACGATCACCAGCTGCAAGTGGTAAGCATGAGCTCTTCTAACTCTATGATCCATGCAATTTTTGTTGCACAATAATTTGGCCATATGTTCATAATCATGCATGGAATGTTTCCTCTCAATTAATTGCATTGTTTGAATCGTGTATCAAAAATCCTAGCCTTCATGCAGAAATTAGGGTTCTTGAGGATTTTTCGTGATTTCTTGTTATAAGTTTAATTTAAATGAAATTAAATACCATAGACATGATCGTGAGGTTGAAACGAGTTGATTGGTATGTGGATTACATGATATGATCAAGTATTCAGTGAGATTGAAGAGAAAATGCAAATCTGGGCAAACCCAGAACACGCGCGTGTTCTTGGTGTGTTCTTGGCGCCATTTTTTGAAAATTCAAATATTTGAATTTTGTGATTTTATTTAATTGATTCAAAAATTAATTTCTCTCTGAGTTTTAATGATTTTGAGTTGATTCTTTTTTTAATAATTCACAAAAATGTTAAAATATTTTATTTTCCCAAAAAATACCAAAAATATTATTTATTTTATATAATTGATATTTTTGCAAAGAATTAATGTTTTAATTGTTTTTGACATTTAAAATATTTTTTCCACCTTGATTTTGCAACTTTTAATGCCTTCTAATTATTTTGTAGGTCAATACTTAATTTTTGAAGCATTAATCCAAGATCACAATTTGTTTTTCATGTGTTAAACAATTTTGATCATTTTAATTGAATTTTTATTCAATTAAAACACATTTTGAAAACAAATTAGGGTTTTTGGATTAATTCAGCCCTCATAAATCATTTTCAAAACACTTTGGGCCTTTAGTAGAGTGTAAGACCCAATCCTTTTTTTGACCAAATCATTTTTGGGCCTCAGTGTATTGTATAAGTCCCGATACCGTTAAAAACAAACGGCACGATCGTCGCCCTTTCAAAACAAAAACAAACTGGGCCTACCCTCGTGTTATAAGCCCCACTCTTTTTCTTTAAACCTTTTGGGCCTCTATTAGAGTGTATGACCCAACCCCCTTGTACAGAAAACTTTTTGGGCCTCATTCGTTGTATAAGTCCCTCTGTACATTTTCAAATAAACGACGCAATCGTCGCCTTTTAAAAAAACCAATTGGGCCTCTCCTTGAGCTATAAGACCCATTCAAAATTTTTGGGCCTCTAATAGAGTGTAAGACCCAATCCCCTTTTAACCAAAACACTTTGGGCCTCAGATATTGTATAAGCCCCTCTGCGTTAAAAGAAAACCTCGGCGTGATCGCCATTTTCAAACTGAAAATCAACTGGGCCTACCCTCGAGTAGTAAGACCCATTTCTTTTCTTTTAAAACCTTTTGGGCCTCTTGAGAGAGTGTAAGACCCATCCCTTTGTATAGAAAACAATTTTTGGGCCTTAGTCACTTGTATAAGTCCCTCTGTACAAAACAACAGTGCGCTCACTAGTAAAACCCTGAGCCTCTCCTTGAGCTGTAAGCCCCAAATCTTTCTTTTTCAAAGCATTTTCCCCTTTGATTTTGAATATACTGTTGTTTTCAATCTTTCTTTGTTGAACAACTAACCAAACAACATGGAAGCTCTACAACCGAGTAAGTGGTTATTGCTTTCATTTACCGCTTTCATATACATATAACTGTATTGTGGGGTTGTTTCGCTGTAAGTCTTCTTTCATAAACTCATATCAACTGTGTAATAATAGTATAGATATTTAGAGTTTCCCCGGCAACTACGTCTAGAACTAGGTGACGTCGTTTCGTTTATTCGTAGAAATAGACAACTAGATCCCCAATAGGATCACCGGATACAGTCTTTTCTTCGGCTGTCCTCATTAGGAATTGTCAAGAAACTCTAGTCCCAGAGGTGAATGTATTCTCCGTGAATGGCATCTTTGAGTTTCTTCCAAATTCTCGGACTTTCCTGGCTTGATCTATTCATCGTGGATAGCCTGTCTTGAATTTCTCGGGGTTTGGGGACCCACGGGCTTCTTAAAAAGCATCGGCCTCCTCTTGGGCATCATACAAGGACCCACAGGCTTCCTAAAAGCGACCCCACCTCCTCTTGGGCTTAGTACAAGGACCTATCGGCTTCTTAGAAGTATTCATAGCCTCCTCTTAGGCTTCGTATAATGATTCTTCCTTCGGGAATGATAGCCTCCTCTTGGGCTTCGTACAAGGACCGATCGGCTTCTTAAAAGTTTCCAGCCTCCTCATGGGCTTCGTACAAATTGTCCCGACGACCTCCTAGAGGTATAGGAACAGAACTTAATCATCTGCATAGAACAGTCCTTTCAAAGAGTCTACTACTATTTCTCAAAGCATAGTACAAAAGATGAAACTCCAGACATGGACAGTCTAATCTCCTTGAGCTTTCCAGACATTCTCAAGTGACCTCTTCGTTAAATAGGAAGAAAACCCGCAGACTTGGATAGTCTCAATACCCTTCAGATTTCCCAATTCCTTAAAGAACAGGAATAGCCCGGATCCTCGAATCAAATCCTCGAGTACAGTGTTGCTCATATAAGAACTGATTTTCTCTTTAAATCAGCATACTGGACCTGTCACTCAACTGAAACAGTAACCATAGCCTCCTCTTAGGCTTTGTATAATGATCCTTCTCCAGTAAAGTTAGCTCTCTCTTGGGCTTTATATGATGATTCTCCCCAGCGGAGTCAAACAACGTTTAGTCTCTCTCTCGGGCTTTGTACGAGACATATAAAGAGACTCCCTCGTTGAGTCAATCACCCTTTCGCCTCCATCTCGGGATTTATACGAGATACAAAAAGGTTCTTATTGAGCCAAACAAATTTTATCCTCCATCTCGGGCTTCGTACGAGATACAAAAAACTCTCTTGTTAAAGTCAACTAGCCTTTATCTCGGGCTTTATACGAGATACCAAAAGACTTCATCGTCGAGTCAAAACCTTTTAGCCTCTCTCTCGGGCTTTGTACGAGACACATAATAGCCTCCTCTTAGGCTTTGTATAAGAAAATCACTAGTTGATCCAATCAACCTTTTAGCATCAAATTTGTGCCTTGTTCACAGTACACAAACATCAACAACTCTTTCCCCTTCATCTAATCGCTGTAAGTGGCAAGCCTCTGGATTATCTACATCCATGCCAATGTCCCTCTTTTAGTATGAGAAACTCCTAAGGAAAGATGGCATTGCTCTAAACTGAGTTAAAGTCTTCTCCTTCAGGTTAAAATCCCCTATAAAGGAAATTATGGCATTGTCGGATTCACAAATCCCGGTTAAAGTAATCCTCCTTTACAGTCAGTCACCCAACAGTTGTGACAAACAGACCCCTTTAGAGATGACAAATTCTCTCTAAGGTCAACATTTTTAGCTTCACATCTTGGGCTTTGAACAAGATACAAACTACCTTTCGCTTCACGTCTTGGGCTTTGAACAAGACACCAAAACAACCATTTCCTCCCATAGAATAGGAGGAACTACGATTGCTCTGATTTCCCTGTTTCGGTAAACGGGAATATGTAGGCATAAGATTGAAAGAAAAAATCTTAGCGAGCACACTAAACAAAAACCCAAAATCCCATACTCTCATACATTCGTCCTAACATCCTAACTGATAGCCTAAAGCACCCCTCATCAACAAAATAACCTAGGAGAAACCCCGAATCTTTGTAGCATCTGTAAACCAACAGTTTTGACTGTTTAATCTCAGTATGCAAGCAGGGTTAATTGGAGACATCTATTTCCCTTCCTTCATCAGCTTTAATAGGATAAAAAATGAATCAAGCTGTAGTACCAGAGCGATCGTGCTTCGCAACCACATCCAAAAATCACTCGCTACAGAAAAATGGCGACTCTGCTGGGGAGAATTACAGGTCTCTTTAGGGATCTTGTTCTTTTTTTTGTCCCCTAGGTAGAAACCTTGACGTCATTAGGATCTTAGGTCAAAACGCCGTTAATTTGGAATGAAACCACAGGATGGTAATTCCGCCGGGGAACCCATTTTCTGTCAGGAACTTAGGATTCATAGCTTTAAATGTCTAGGATGATTAGGACAAATATATATATATATATACTGCTTTTCCTAATTGCTATATGTGTTTATTTTTCTGCTAATGGGAATGCGTGTGATGCCGCATGTGGAAAGATTGAGTATACACTTAAGATAAGTGATGGCGACGAGGTCGACCATCAACCTCAGTGGAGGCTGACCAATGCAACCCATTCTCTCACCTAGACAATGGGCCGATTGTGATGTCTGAGAAGCTGAGGAGCCAAACCCTTTTGTAGTGCGGAAACTATCGGGAATAGTTGTTACGCGATACTACCCTCATTTGAGGCTGGTGATCTATTCTCGGTGAATGGAACTTACTCTAAGATTGCTCTATAACTCGCTGGCGATCTGCTTGTTGTTTTGCTTTCCTGGGAAGAGCTGATGATAATGAGTACAGGTACAAAAATCACCCTAGTATAAACCTTTGGGGATGGGTAGAGCCTTGACTTCATGACAACGACCCTTTGACCCCATGTTTTTTATATGTTTTTGTGTGCTGCATTCATGCATTCATTTAAAAAACATTAAAACATTAAAACAAAAAAAAAAATTCTCTTCTAGTCTTTCTGTTTTTCAAATTAAACTAAGACTGTGATTGCAAATATCAGAGAAAAGGATTATGCTAATGGATTTTGGTAGAAAGAGAACTCATAAGTACACCTTCAGGATTCCAAAACTAGAGGATTTGAGAGGTTTGGCGAGAATGATCACAAACCAAGAGGCTTTCAGAGCCAAGTACGGAGGTCTACTACCACTGTTAAGAGTCCATGTGATTGAGGGAATCATGGATGCGCTCATTCAGTTTTATGATCCAGTTTATCACTGTTACATATCACTGATCGAGCTCCATTTTCCGGACTGGAAGAAATTCCAAAGAATCAGACCATTGCAAGAGCAATTCATTTGGACGAGTCTGAGGTCAGGACTCACATAACCACTAAGGGTGGCATCCAAGGTTTGCCAGCCCAGTTCTTGACAAAGAAAGCCCTGTATTTTACCAGTATAGGAAACGTGACTGCTTTTGAAAGCATCTTTGTCTTGCTCACCCACGGGTTATTTTTGTTTCCGAACATCAATAATTTCGTCGATATCAACTCCATTAAGGTTTTTCTCATTGGAAACCCTGTGCCGACTTTGCTTGCAGATGTGTATCATTCTGTACACTTGGGAAATTTATACAGCGGAGGGGAGATCACGTGCTGTGTACCTTTGCATTACAAATGGTTTATCTCCCACTTGCCCAAGTCTGCTGCATTTTGGGATTGCAAGAGTGCCTTACGTTGGTCGCAGAAGATCATGCCCCTCACCAACTCTGATATAGATTGGTGTAATAGGATCTATGATGGAATCAGAATCATTGATCGTTGTGGAAACTTCCCCAACGTACCCCTCATAGGAACTAAAGGAGGAATCAACTACCATCCGGTATTGGTTTGTCGTCAGTTTGGATACCCGATGAGACACGTCCCACGGTGTGTTCATCTGGAAGGTCTTTTCTTCAAGGAAGGAGAAAACGACAGAGCACTAAAGATGGAAATAGTGCACTCTTGGAAACACGTTCATAAGAAAGGACAAGAGTCTCTAGGAAAACCGGACTATGTCTCGATGGAGCCTTATCTCCATTGGGTACAAACTAGAGCTCTCAAGCTAAAAATGCCTTATCCTCGTTACGGAATTCTTCCGCCAAGGGAATCTGTCTTGTATTTCATGACGGAAACTGAAAAGCTCCAGGTTACTCTCAACAGAGTTCAACGGGAGAGAAGGTCTTGGAAGAACAAGTACCGTACCCTCAACGTAAAGTGCATCAAAATACAACAACTACTGAAAGAGAAAGATGCTCTGATTGAAATTTTGGAGCAACATGCTGTGGATAATCAAGATGACCAAAGGAGTTTGCTCGCTCCTTTCACTTGGCAAAGGAATAACAACCCGACAACGGCTCAAGAGCCCCGGTCAAAGAAAAGGAAAATACCAGAGTCAGCACCCGATTTCTCTTCAGAGAGGACTCAGGACCCATTAGCTTAGGTTTCTATTTCTGCACTTTGTAATCTACTGTATTTTCGTTTCCGCAATCCTTTGAATTTCAATAAAAAGGGGTTTCCCCATCGTTTGATATTTGCAATCTAATTGTCAAAGTTTATTTTGATTAAACCCCCAACAATTAATATAATCATTGCATTCATCATTCTCACATCGCGTATTCTTCTTCCCTATGAATCTCATGTTTGTGTCTCAATTCTAGAGTCAAACTGTCTCATTCGTACAATACTCTGGCCAATCGTCAGAAAAAGATGGATGATCTTGAGGAAGAGAACAGAGAGTTGAAAGAAGAGATCGACGCTCTGAGAGAGGATATGAGAAAGCTTCGTAATGACATGCAAGCCATGGTAGAAGCTCAGCTACAAAGGACTGTGATCTCAAAGATCACCTCAACGCCCATAGTGGAGAAGTATGATCCTAGGTATCAAATACCGAAAGATCGTCCTTGGGGCATGCCTGTTAACTATATCCCGGAAGGATATGTTCCGCCGATCACTGAAGATCAGGGAATCACAACTGAAGCCGCTGGGCCTGAAGGTTACAAACTTCGGGAAAGCGAAGATGCCAAAGGCATACTGAAGACTCCTGAAGGTTACAAACTTCGGGAAACGCCAAGATTCGCTGCCGTAGTCACGGTACCACCCCCTGTGGTGCACAATGTCCCAGAAGGACAGATTCCACCGATACCTTCTGGTAAAAAGGAAACCATGTTCGACAGAATGGATGAATTCCAGAAGCAGTTTCTGGAAATGCAGAAGGAGCTGCAAGCCATTCGCGGTCAGGATTTATTTGGAAAGGACGCCGCAGACCTCTGCTTGGTCCCCAATGTGAAAGTTCCGCACAAATTTCAAGTACCCGACTTTGAAAAATACAAGGGTAACTCTTGCCCTCAAAGCCATCTGGTGATGTACGCTCGGCGAATGTCAGCTCAGACGGAGAATCAGGACCTACTGATTCACTACCTTCAGGATAGTTTAATCGATGCCGCACTCAAATCGTACATGGGTTTAAACCGTGCCACAATCAGCACATTCAGAGATCTTGGCACTGCCTTTGTCCAACAATACAAATACAATTTGGACATGGCACCCGATAGAGATCAACTCAGATCGATGTCACAAAAGGACAAGGAAACCTTTAAGGAGTATGCTCAAAGGTGGCGTGAGATTGCTGCTCAAATTTGTCCACCTCTTGAGGAAAAAGAGATGACAAAGATCTTCTTAAAAACCTTAAGCTCATTTTACTATGACCGAATGGTTGCCAGTGCACCCAGTGATTTCACCGAGATGGTGGGCATGGGCGTACGTCTTGAGGAAGCCGTCCGAGAATGACGTTTGGTAAAAGACACTGGATCAACGAGCGGTATTAAAAAATACGGTAGTGCTCTCCCTAAGAAAAAAGAGAAAGATATTTGGAATATCTCTCTCGGAAAGCAAAGGTGACGTTATCAGCCGGTAGCAGCTGTAACTCCTGCTATCAGCACCGCGCCTACGTATTAACCTCAGGTTGGGCAGAGCCAACCTGATCAGCAAAGGACACAACAACCTCTTCAGCAGGCTCGTCCTCTATATAACAACAACCGTGCAACACGGCCACCAGGATTTGATCTTATACCCGTGTCGTACGCAGAGTTGTTTCCATTACTACTGGCCAAGGGGCACATCCAGACTAAGTCCCCTCTTACAGTACCGGAAAATCCGCCTTTTTGGTTTAAGGTGGATCAAACATTCCCTTATCATCAAGGAGGATCAGGGCATAATATAGAGAATTGTCTCAATTTCAAGTCCGACGTGCAAAAACTTGTTAGGAGCTGGGTCCTATCCTTCAAGGATACAAATCCTAATGTTTTCACGAACCCGCTACCTCAACATGAGAGGCTGCAGTCAATTTGATAGAAGGGGAGACTAACGATGTCTATCAAATTCACGATGTACTCTTGTTGAAGACCAATTTGGTCAAGATGCATTGTAGACAGAGTGGATATGGCCATGTGCCAGCTCATAATTATCACCAGTGTGATATATGCTCTAAAGACAACCAGGGATGTTCTGTGGTACAAACAGCTCTATAGGAACAGATGGATCTCGGATGGATCCAAGAGCACCGAGTTCGTGGAGTTAACATGGTTTACACGAATTCCAACGTCATTCAAAACCACGACATCCATGCGATGAATGCCAACCTGGTGGCAATGCACTCAAGGCAAAGCCAGTATCATAATCTGTCGTAGCACGATTACAGTTCCTGTCTGACTTGTTCGGTAAACAAACAGGGATGCTCTTTCATACAGGAGGCCCTCCAGCGTCAGATGGATCTTGGATGGATCCAAGACTACCATGATAGGAACCCTTATCAGATCAACATGGTTCAGATCTTTGATATTCGCGTGATGAATACCAACTTAGTAGAGTTACATGTTGAACAGGTCCAACTCGGATTCCTGATATCACATGACTATCAAAGCTGTAAAGCGGGTTGTGAAAACGATCGAGGTTGTACCCTTGTCCAGGAGGCACTTCAGTACTTGTTAAATCACTGGTGGATGCCAATTTATATGGATAAAGATACTCAGCAAATTAGTATCAATAACAGAAACCCCACTCGGCGTCAGAGTCAGGATGTCCGATCTGTGGAAGCTAACCTAGTGAGGTTACATTATATTCAAAGTGGGCGTGGCCAGGTGCCACCACACAATTCTGACCGTTGTAGCGTCTGTTCAGAAAGTAACCAAGGGTGTTACCTTGTGAGAGCAGCTCTTCAGGGTCAGGTGGATCGTGGAGAGATTCGTCCATATCCGGGTTCTGGACCCATCAACTGGACGCTGAACTACCTTGCCGATCAAGTTGAGGATGTTGTCACAATCTCTGGTCATCATAGGACCAGGGATGTTTTTGCCATTATCCCTCTACTTGACGAATCTAAAGTTCCCAACCTGGAACGGATCGAGATTACTTATGATGGTCAGAAAAATCAGAAGACTCCCGTAGTCATCTATCTGCCGGGACCGTTACCGTATGAATCAGCTAAGGCAGTCCCTTACAAATACGGTGCAACGATAATTGAAAATGGAAAGGAAATTCCATTACCCTCCGTTTTGAACATTGCAGACATCAGTCGAGTAACACGGAGTGGTAGAATCTTCAACCGAGGAGTTGGAGAACCTAACAAGGAAAAGGAACTTCAGACAGAAGCTCCCGATCCATCAGTCGGTCAATCCAGTACTCCCGACCTTTCGAAAAATAATTATGAGATGCTGAAGCTCATCCAAAGGAGTGAATATAACATTGTTGATCAACTGTTACAAACTCCTTCAAAGATCTCGGTATTATCACTGTTACTCAGTTCAGAAGCACACAGGGAGGCTCTACAGAAAGTCTTGGAGCGAGCCTTTATGGAACAGGATGTAACAATCAGACAGTTCGATAGTATTGTCTCTAACATCACTTCCTGCAACAATTTGGGATTTAGTGATGAGGAATTACCTGAAGAGGGTCGCCGTCATAACATGGCGCTCAATATCACAGTTAACTGCCAGGACGATGCTTTAGCCAGCGTACTGGTAGACACAGGGTCAGCCCTGAATGTTATTCTGAAGTCCACTTTGATGCAATTATCATTTAAAGGCCCTCCGATGAGAATCAGCGAGGTCGTCGTCAAAGCGTCCGACGGATCCAAAAAAACAGTTATCGGCGAAGTTGATCTTCCCATAACTATCGGTCCTCACACTTTCCAAGTCACTTTCCAGGTCATGGATATCTGGGCAACATACAGTTGTTTATTAGGAAGACCTTGGATACATCAGGCTGGAGCGGTCATTTTGACCCTCCACTAAAAGCTAAAGTTCATCCAGAACGGCCAACTCATCACAGTCTGCGGGGAGCAAGCCTTGCTGGTGAGTAACTTGTCATCATCTGCTGGTATAGAACCCGAGGAGGTTATTGGAACTCAGTTCCAAGCACTGTCGGTGAGCAAGGACAATCAATCCCAAGGAGGAACCTCAATTTCCTCATACAAAGATGCTATCAAAGCGGTCTAGAGTATCGATACAACCGGATGGGGACAGCTTGTCATTCCTATTGACAATAAAACAAAGAAGGGTCTTGGTTTTTCTGCAACCTGTACCCAGACAGCTGCCAGCGATGAAAGTCTTCATCCCATTCAGAACTTCTTTCACAATGGAGGTTTTCTTCACCCAGTGTCTCAAGCAGTACATGCTATCAATGAGGAAGATCCCTCTGACACAGATGAAGAATGGAAGTCCTACCTTAACGAGGACGGTTATATGTCTCAGGAAGAGGTGCCTATACCATTTTGCTATCTCGCACAGAGTCTGAGATTTATACCACGGTCAGATGTTGAAATGATCTATGGAGATTGTGATCCGGAAGGATGTCGTGCTCCGCCAAATTCATTAGAGGAGGACACTCTGATGAAAGACAACTTTGACTACGACTACTATGGCCCGATGGATGGCCTGCCAATGTGGCAGCCTTACCCAGGAAACTTGGGGCAAGAGAGTCAGCCAAACAATGAAAATCAGCTGACCATCATTGAACAGAATACCTGTGTCCCCACCATGTCATGGGATCAACACTCGGGTCATTCAGAAACTACTCAACATGAAGATGAATTCACAACATTTGCAGGACTTGAATTCATCAACTATGCTTTTCCCGAGGTCAACGTCATCGAGAGAGATGACTCCTCCAATTCCAAAGAAGTTTGGGACACTTTGGGACAACCGAGTGGAAAATACGACTATATGGTCAGGTACACCGCTCCCGAAAGCTCTCGTATCAGGTTCGAAGATATCCAGCCTACTGGATGGGGAGATACAGCTGAGAGCACCAATGCTCTGCAAAATACAACTGAGGAATTCTCCTACGACAATTCTGCCTGGGAGACAGATTCCAATGATCCTGCTCCACCAGAAATCAGCGTCATTTTTGAAGACAAATCAAGGAAGGTGCCAGACTTTGTGATTCACCGAGGAGTTCGCCGCCAATGGGTTGTCGTCGAGGTTCCGAAGGTCGTTCATCAGTCAAAGTAATTGCCATCTTTTAACCTTTCACCCTGCCCAGGTGAAACGGATGTTTTGATAGGGCTCGCTTTCTGTAAATATCCCTCTTCGCTTCGCCCAAAGCGACAGAGTTTTGTTTTATAGGGCTGTAGTTTCAAGGATCGACTTGTTCATTAATAAAATAACGTCATTCTGTAATTTCCGCATTAATTGCTGTTTTCTCTTTTCGTTTTTCAGAAAATGGTAATCCTAAAAAACAATTCAATAATAAAAACAAGCAGTAATAAAAATAAAACACTGCACACACTTGCATTTTTCTCTATCTCTTCTAAACGCGAATCATCACGTCATGCAGATTGCTTGTTTTAAACCCCGTTGAAACATACGATCCGATGCCTTCTCCCAACTTTGAGTTCCCGGTATTTGGGGCCGAAGAAGAAGTTGACAACGAAATTCCAGAAGAGATCTCCCGACTACTCAGACAAGAGAAAAGGTCCATTGAACCTCACAAAGAGCCATTGGAAACGGTAAACTTGGGTTCAGAAAAAGAGAGAAAAGAAATCAGGATTGGGGTACTTCTCAGTCCAACTGCCAAAGAGAGTTTGATAAAGCTTCTCAAAGAATTCCCCGATGTATCCGCTTGGTCCTATCAGGACATGCCAGGGTTGGATACCAGCATCGTGGAACATCACTTACCGTTGAGATTGGAATGTCCGCCAGTAAAGCAGAGGTTGAGACGGACTCACCCGGACATGGCCATCAAAATCAAAGAGGAGGTACAGAAACAGATTGATGCGGGTTTCCTCGCCACGTCAGAATATCCTCAATGGTTAGCCAATATCGTACCCGTTCCGAAAAAGGACGGAAAGGTCAGAATGTGTGTCGACTACCGAGATCTGAACAAGGCAAGTCCAAAGGACGACTTTCCTTTACCACACATTGACATGCTGGTAGACAGTACAGCAAAGTTCAAAGTCTTCTCCTTCATGGATGGATTCTCGTGCTATAATCAGATCAAAATGGCGCCGAAAGACATGGAGAAAACTTCGTTCATTACCCCATGGGGTACCTTTTGTTACAAGGTGATGCCGTTCGGTTTAAAGAATGTCGGAGCAACCTATCAAAGGGCTATGACTACTCTGTTTCATGACATGATACACAAAGAGATCGAGGTATATGTCGATGATATGATTGCAAAATCTAAGACAGAAGAGGAGCATGTGACCCACCTGTCAAAACTATTCGAGCGTTTGCGAAAGTACAAACTCTGTTTGAATCCCAACAAGTGCACCTTCGGTGTCCGTTCAGGGAAATTACTAGGGTTCATCGTCAGCCAGAAAGGAATTGAGGTTGATCCTGACAAGGTCAAGGCCATTCAAGAAATGCCTTCTCCGAAAACTGAAAAACAAGTCAGAGGATTCCTGGGATGTTTGAACTACATCTCCAGATTCATATTCCTCATGACTGCCACATGTGCGCCGATTTTCAAATTACTCAAAAGGAACCAGGATTGTGTTTGGTCAGAAGACTGCCAAACCACCTTCGACAGTATTAAGGAATACCTGTTGAATCCTCCGATTCTATCACCTCCAGTGGAAGGAAGACCACTGATCATCTACCTCACAGTCTTGGAAGACTCAATGGGGTGTGTACTTGGCCAACAAGACGAAACCAAACGGAAAGAGTCTGCCATTTACTATTTGAGCAAGAAATTCACCGACTGCGAAACTCGGTACACGATGCTTGAGAAAACTTGTTGCGCTTTGGCTTGGGCAGCCAAACGTCTTCGCCAATACATGATTCGTCATACTACTTGGTTAATCTCCGAAATAGATCCAATCAAGTACGTCTTCGAAAAACCTGCTCTCACGGGAAGGATTGCCCGTTCGCAGATGCTGTTATCAGAATATGACATAGAGTACCACGCTCAGAAAGCCGTTAAAGGAAGTATTTTAGCTGATCATTTGGCTCATCAACCGATTGACGATCAGGAATCAATCGGGTTCGACTTCCCAGACGAAGATGTCATGTATTTGAAAATGAAAGACTGCGATGAACCACTATCCAGTGAAGGGCCAGAACCAGGTTCCCAGTGGGGACTAATCTTTGATGGAGCTGTTAATCATTACGAAAACAGAATTAGAGCAATCATCATAACACCTCAGGGTACCCATATTCCATTCACTGCCAGACTTACGTTCAAGTGTACAAACAACGAGGCCGAATACGAAGCTTGTATTATGGGTCTCGAGGAAGCGATTGATTTAAGGATCAAGAACTTGGACGTATACGGCGACTCAGCCCTGGTTATCAATCAGATCACAGGAGATTGGAACACATACCAATCAGGATTGATTCCTTACAAAGACTACGCAAGAAGGTTGCTACCTTTCTTCAACAGAGTTGAGTTTCATCATATCCCTCATGAGGAGAATCACATGGCTGATGCATTAGCCACTATCTCTTCCATGATTAGTGTAGGTCAATGGAACGACTTACCTAAGATCGACATAATGCGCCTTGAACGGCCCGCTTACATCTTCACGATTGAAGCAGTCATAGACGACAAACCTTGGTATCATGATATCAAATGCTTCCTTCAGAAACAAGAGTACCCACGTAGGGCACTAAGAAAAGACAGGAAAACCCTCAGAAGATTGGCTGGAAACTTCTTCCTGAGCGGTGACACTCTCTATAAGAGAAATTTTGACATGGTCTTGCTCCGATGCGTAGACAGACCAGAAGCAAAAATGCTGATGAAAGAAATTCATGAAGGATCCTTTGGCACTCATGCCAACGGACACACAATGGCGAGAAAAATTCTAATAGCAGGGTACTACTGGTTGACCATGGAATCCGACTGCTACAAGTACATGAGGAGGTGTCACAAGTGTCAGATATACTCTGACAAAATTCATGTACCGCCATCACATCTCAAAGTTCTTTCTTCCCCGTGGCCTTTTTCCATATGGGGAATCGACATGATTGGCTTGATTGAACCTAAGGCTTCAAACGGACATCGGTTCATCCTGGTAGCCATTGGCTATTTCACCAAGTGGGTCGAAGCAGCGTCATTCGCCAATGTAACCTGACAAATGGTGGTCCAATTTATCAAAAACAATATCATCTGCCGTTATGGTGTTCCAAGCGAGATCATTACTGATAATGGATCTAAGTTGAACAACAATATGATGAAAGAGTTGTGTACAAAGTTCAAGATCAAACATCATAACTCATCTCCCTACCGACCAAAGATGAACGGAGCGGTAGAAGCGGCTAATAAGAACATCAAGAAGATCATTCAAAAGATGGTTGTAACCTACAAAGACTGGCACGAGATGCTACCCTTTGCTCTTCACGGTTATCGCACATCTGTCCGCACTTCAACAGGGGCAACCCCTTTCTCTCTAGTGTATGGCATGGAAGCAGTGCTCCCCATAGAAGTAGAGATCCCGTCAATCCGAGTATTGATGGAAGCTAAGCTCACCGAAGCTGAATGGTGTCAAAGTCGACACGACATACTGAATCTGATCGAGGAGAAGCGAATCACGGCACTATGCCATGGTCAGCTGTATCAACAGAGAATGAAGAAGGCGTTCGACAAAAAGGTCCGACCTCGTGTCTTCAGAAAAGGAGACCTCGTGCTCAAGAAGATACAATCGTTTCTCACTGACTCTCGGGGCAAGTGGACTCCAAATTATGATGGCCCCTATGTGGTCACGAAAGCTTTCTCAGGCGGCGCCTTGAGACTTGCAACCATGGACGGAGAGAAATTTACCTACCCCACAAATGTTGATGTAGTCAAGAAATACTTCGCCTAAAAAAAACATCTCGGTGGATTGAAAACCCGAAAGGGCGGTCCAGGCAAAATTTAGAGACAAAATAAAAAAAATCATCCCGGTGGATTGGAAACATCACAGTACAATCCAGGCAAAAGTTAGGCATAATGGCAAGTAACTATGTTCAACAGAGGCAGGTCCCTCAGCAGCAATTACACCATCCATCGGAGGAAAACTCCAGTCAAGGTCATCTTCGACAGAAGCTCAGGATGCCCCGAATTCAAAGTTGGTAGAAGGATAGTGGTCGTTATGTTTCAACGTAGCCCTTTTCCCTGTAAATTACCATTTTCTAACTTTGTAAATACTCAATGGAATCACGCGTTTGGCTGATCTCCATTTTATCAATAAAATTTGAGCCCTTGTGCTTTTGTTTGTAATTCTTATTTATTTTAGCTTTACAGAACGACGTTGTTAACATGATTAACGATTCTTGAAATAAAACAAAAATGAATTTACTTGTTAAAACTTTTTCTGCTTTTTAATAAAGACGGCAATTTCTTTTGACTATTGAACATCAGAAGAACATCGGTCGCTTCTCCAGAAGTAATCGAACCTCAAAGTACGGAATCAAAGTACTCCTTCTACGCCAGTACGCCTGAATAAAGGGATCAACTGTTTCAGAGACCTTGTTTTGTCTGGCACGCTTCGGCCGAGTTCTCATCTCCTAAGCCCGATCAACATATCTCCCAACAGGGACTATCTCTCCTAAGAAAGGCAGAATTGCTATCTTGAACCAGCGGTACTTCTTCGCCCTGCAATGGCCGAGTATCCAGTCGTGTTCATCTTTTAGTTTGTAGGTTGCGTCAGTTTTGTCAGCATATACATACATGTATCATGCATTATTGATTTACATTCACAGTCATATTGCATCACTATCACTCTAGTCGGTCTTGTCCCCTAGTGATAAAAGTCCTCTCAATCGAGTTGTCAGCCCTTTCCTCGTCAGGAAGTGTTACGTCTGAACAATCTCTCTCCTCCAGTTTATTGCTGGATTGAAGTTGGGTCCTCGACCACTTTGATAACTTGAACCTCTGAAAGACCAGAGAGCCCTCAGTTAACATCACTCTTCGCCATTGAAGATGATATCCTTGTTTTCCCGGATTAAAGGAAATCCCGAGAGAAAGCCTCCTAAATTGGAGATTCGGCAGTACGGCAGTTTTTCTCCGAAAAACCCACTGATGAAAAGGTCATCGGCACCTCAAAATTGGATCACATCATATGGCATTTCTCCAAGAAGATCTCCGAGAAAAGTATGATGTAAAGACCCCGAACGAAAGCAGTCTCTCAAGAGACTCGTTTTCCCCAGTAGATTCAACAAATGGCGTCTCCAAACAGAGAAGTTTGTGCACCTCTACAACTCAGACGACGGGGTTCCCCAGTAAGTCTGACATCAAAACATTTTCCACTCAAATGGCATCTCCCCAGGAAAATTCGGCGAGAAGTTTGAAGGAAAGCCGCTACGAATAGCGTCCCTTGTCAGTAAAGTTTATTGACGAAAGAAACTAAGACCAGTTCCTCGGTAGGAACCCAGGATCGAGGGGAAGTTTACATCAGAAACTAAGACCAGTTCCTCGGTAGGAAACCAGGATCGAGGGGAAGTTTAAATCAGAAACTGAGACTAGTTCCTTGGCTGAAGACCAGGATCGAGGGGAAGTTTACCTTTTCTAAGCATCATTGCTTAGCAAAAGAAGATGAATGCGTGAATTACCATTCATAGACGCCGTCAAAATTTTGGGTATTCCGATATTTAATCCTCTTGCACCCCAAATGCCCGAATACCTTCATCATTCACACCTTCATGTCCAAGAAGATTAAAAAGGGGCATCTGTCATACCCCAAATTTTGACCACTTAGATTTCCCATCATTGTGCAAATCATCATCATAATATGGATGTACCTTCATGCCTCATCAATCTCCTCAAGGATTGTTGAGCATTCACTACCTTCAAAATTAGGGTTTTAAGCCCTCTCAGAGCCTTAGACAAAGGATCAATCAAAGATTGACTTGATCTTCAACTTGTATAGCCTCTAACATGTCCACAATGGATCAAAAGGACTCCCATTTCAAGGATCAAGCACAAGGCTGCGCCCTTCTAGGTGGATCAAGTCTCAAGATCGACAGTGTCACCAAATTAGGGTTTTGGTCGACCAGGGCCTCCAAATGGAAATTTTTCATCTGGGCACAAGCCAATGATCCAAAACATAACCTAATATACTTCATGGGACCTCATGGACCCAATCATCAAGTCAATTTTGCCTCAGGGGATGCATTCATCAAAAATCAGGAATTAGGGTTTCTTGACCTAATTCCCCACTAAGTTGACTTTTGGGATAATTCATGAACCAAGACCTCAAGACATGATTTGAGGGTCTCTAATATACCATATTGATCCATTTGGAACAATGGATTAATCCAAGAAGCTTGAGCAACAAGTCTCAATTTCATCTGCACCACAATTAGGGTTTCGCGAGAAAAGTCAACTGTAACTTTGACTTTTGACTAGGACATGCTCCCAAGCCCTAAGACATGATTCAATATACCCTATGACACCCATGGAACATGTCCATCAAGCTTTATTTAGGTCAAGGACATGATTTCATGAAGAATTGCACAGTTTGGAATTCATCTGATAAAAAGTCAACTGTGCACAAAAGTCGACTTTGACTTTTTGAGATTTTTCACCAAAATGGATTTTTAACCCTAAAATGATGTTAATGTAAGATTTGAATCATCATTCATAAAGAAAAATCAAAGAAAGTGGGATAACTTGTAAAAGGGGTAACCATAAAAACTTAGAAAAATTTCTAAGTTATGGAAAATGTGACACTAATGTGCCAACTTTGGAGGACCATAACTCCTAAACCACAAGGCCATTGTTCCACATTCAAAGCTTGATTTGTAGATCTCATTGCCCTCTCAAAAGCTTCATACTGACCTATGTCCAAATTCCTCATGGATTTTGAGTTATGGAGTGATCAAAATCAAGAAAAGTCACTTTGTTCCAACACTTAGTGAAAATTTCACTATGTCAGATTTTACCTTACTTTTTGCCAAATGTAGGGGGATTTTTCACTTGGATTCAAAAGAGATCAAAACCAAACATGTTCAAACAGTTGTTGTATCATGTAAGGGCTTTCCAAAATGGCCAAGAACATTACGAAATTCAACTTGAGCCATGAGATATGACATTGGCAAGTTGCCTTGCTTAAATCTGCCAAGGCAAGGCAGATTTTTGCACTTTTGGTCGATTTGCCAAAATCCGCCAAATCCAAATGCTCCTATCCACTTGGACACCTCTGAGGATTGAATCTAAAGGGGACAATCACTGAGCCAAGCCTCCAAAGTCTTTGGAACAAGAAATAGCATGTTGAACCTAGAATTGCCAAAATAGGGACAAGACTCCAATTTTGGATTGGAGCATTCAATGGAAGCATCAAGGTGGCATGGACTGGGCCATTCTCAACTGAATTCAGTCAAGACTTATCCAAGACCAAGGGGACCAGCAGCCTGTGCCCTAACCTCTAGTCAATGGCTAGAGGAGACTTGGATTTTCATTTGCCAACATTGGTCAAACCAAATCAGCAGTTGCCATTCACTATTCCTTGCAAAACAAACTTGCTCTATTATAAATAGAGCTCAATTGTGATCAGTTTGAGTACACCAAAGCCATCAAACAGATGCTTTCCTCAAAATCTCTTCTTTCACTCCAATTTTGCCTTCTAAGGCAAGTCACTATCGGGTTTTGAGTTTGAGAGCTTTTCCAATCAATCCAATCACACACACACCTCATATACATCATATAGAAGTGATCCAAACACTCACATAACATCTGGAACATAGATTTCACAAAATCACCAGCCAATTGCTCAAGTTCTTGACAGATTTACAGTTGGGGTACCATCTCAAGTTCCAGATCATTTCAATCCATTCCAAGCATTCATACACACTCCATGGCACCTAGGGAAGCTATCCAGATCATTGGAACCTAGTTGTAACACCTCCAACACAAATCACAATCACCAGCTGCAAGTGGTAAGCATGAGCTCTTCTAACTCTATGATCCATGCAATTTTTGCTGCACAATAATTTGGCCATATGTTCATAATCACGCATGGAATGTTTCCCCTCAATTAATTGCATTGTTTGAATCGTGTATCAAAAATCCTAGCCTTCATGCAGAAATTAGGGTTCTTGAGGATTTTTCGTGATTTCTTGTTATATGTTTAATTTAAATGAAATTAAATACCATAGACATGATCGTGAGGTTGAAACGAGTTGATTGGTATGTGGATTACATGATATGATCAAGTATTCAGTGAGATTGAAGAGAAAATGCAAATCTGGGCAAACCTAGAACTCGTGCGTGTTCTTGGTGTGTTCTTGGCGCCATTTTTTAAAAATTCAAATATTTGAATTTAGTGATTTTATTTAATTGATTCAAAAATTAATTTCTCTCTGAGTTTTAATGATTTTGAGTTGATTCTTTTTTTAATAATTCACAAAAATGTTAAAATATTTTATTTTCCCAAAAAATCCCAAAAATATTATTTATTTTATATAATTGATATTTTTGCAAAGAATTAATGTTTTAATTGTTTTTGACATTTAAAATATTTTTTCCACCTTGATTTTGCAACTTTTAATGCCTTCTAATTATTTTGTAGGTCAATACTTAATTTTTGAAGCATTAATCTAAGATCACAATTTGTTTTTCATATGTTAAACAATTTTGATCATTTTAATTGAATTTTTATTCAATTAAAACACATTTTGAAAACAAATTAGGGTTTTTGGATTAATTCAACCCTCATAAATCATTTTCAAAACACTTTGGGCCTCTAATAGAGTGTAAGACCCAATCCTTTTTTTGACCAAATCATTTTTGGGCCTCAGTGTATTGTATAAGTCCCGATACCGTCTAAAACAAACGGCACGATCGTCACCCTTTCAAAACAAAAAAAACTGGGCTTACCCTCGTGTTATAAGCCCCACTCTTTTTCTTTAAACCTTTTGGGCCTCTATTAGAGTGTAAGACCCAACCCCCTTGTACAGAAAACTTTTTGGGCCTCATTCGTTGTATAAGTCCCTCTATACATTTTTAAATAAACGACGCAATCGTCGCCTTTTAAAAAAACCAATTGGGCCTCTCCTTGAGCTATAAGACTCATTCAAAATTTTTGGGCCTCTAATAGAGTGTAAGACCCAATCCCCTTTTAACCAAAACACTTTGGGCCTCAGATATTGTATAAGCCCCTTTGCGTTAAATGAAAACCTCGGCGCGATCGCCATTTTCAAACTGAAAATCAACTGGGCCTACCCTCGAGTAGTAAGACCCATTTCTTTTCTTTTAAAACCTTTTGGGCCTCTTGAGAGAGTGTAAGACCCATCCCTTTGTATAGAAAACAATTTTTGGGCCTCAGTCACTTGTATAAGTCCCTCTGTACAAAACAACAGTGCGCTCACTGGTAAAACCCTGGGCCTCTCATTGAGCTGTAAGCCCCAATTCTTTCTTTTTCAAAGCATTTTCCCCTTTGATTTTGAATATATTGTTGTTTTCAATCTTTCTTTGTTGAACAACTAACCAAACAGTATGGAAGCTCTACAACCGAGTAAGTGGTTATTGCTTTCATTTACCGCTTTCATATACACACTACGCCAAAAATGACTTTTACTAGCGCACCTTAGACAGCGCTTTTATGAAAAAGCGCTGCTATAAGTTAAATAAAAAATAAAACACGGAAACTGTACATGAAAAAGAGTTAAAGCGTTGTCTAAAAGGCCTACCTTAGACAGCGCTTTTTGTAAAGCGCTGGTAAAGGACAACATTAGCCAGCGTTTTTCAAAAGCGCTGCTAAAGGCCTATATTAGCCAGCGCTTTTTCTCAAAAGCGCTGTCTAAGGTCTTATTAATTAAAATAAAAAATGGAATAGTATCGATCAATATTCTATTTTTCATATTTCCCTCTCTACTGCGAACTGCGAACGAACGAAGAACAACTCTCGCTACCGTCGTCCACCCTCCTCCACCGTCTCGGTTACAGTCTCGCCGTCTTCCTTCCTCCATTGTCCTCCACCGTACTCCACCGTTCTCCACTGTTTAGGTATGTTTTCTTCTTTTCTGTTATGGTTAACGTTAGAGATGATAAATAGTGGTTCTACTCATGAATGTAGCTTGGTACTGATGTGTTGGTTTTATGGTTTGTTTCTGTATGTTGAGCAAAGGATAATTTTGTTTGGAAATTGGAAATATTTGAATTGATATGTTCATTTTTCAGAAACTGGTAATGGTCTTGTACTGGTATGGATACATTGTTACTACTGCGCCCAATTTGTACAGCTATTTTGGTTTGGTTTGATACTTGTAATCAATTTGATATTTATAAATAGTATAAATATGTGATGTTGTTGTTGCAATTCATGTCACAAATTCTATTACGTAAATACTATCTTGCTGAGATTTTGCAATTTGTTGCTTTGTTTGCGGTTTCGGTAACCTGTCAATTTAAGTTGTGCGTTGTGTGAATTACTCCGTTGAATGCGTCTTTTGATCACTATGTATCAGTTCATTTTGTTGTGTGAATAATTCCAATTGTCGGTTGCGGATCTGTTTTGGTTTTCTATTTATCGTATTTAGTTTTCAATTCAATTTCATAATGTTGTTAATCCTTGTTTTCTTTATTACAAGTTAGATGGCTACTAATGAGGATCACCCACATGATGATTCTATTCATGATGGAGGTAAGAACGTAGCTAATGCGGAAGAGGAAATTAAAAGATGAATAACAGTTATGAAGAAAGTGATTCGTGATAGAGATTGAGGCATCATATTAGATGTGCATTGGAGCCCACAAGACCATCTTATTGAGCCTAACGGTTATACGTTGACAAGTTTTATTGGTGCACTTGTAAGGAATGAGGTTCCAATTACTTGTGATGATTGGAGAAATAAAGAGTTGAAGGAAGCCAAAGAAAAAATTTGGAGTGAGATAAAGGTACCATAATTATGTCTTTAATTATGCCAACTAATTCTGTCTTTTAAATCACTTGTACTAACGCACAATGTGTATGTTTTTCTTAGAGGTGTTTCAACATTGACGATGATAGAAGACCTTTTTGTCTCAAATTGGCCGGAAAACTACTAAGAGGGTTTAGAACATTTTTATCAACCAAGTTTCTTAGGGATGCAGAAGGTAATTTTGTTGATGCAGAGCTTCCATCTAAATATGGAGATTTGATTTCACAAAAAGAATGGGACACGTTTAAAGCCAAACGAATAACCCCAGAATTTCAAAGTGTAAGTGAAACAAATCGGGAAAGAGCATCAAGTCCCACCTATCCATATAGAAAAAGACGTGTTGGATATGGATGCTTAGAACAGTCTATAGTAAGTATCTATAAATTTCAATGATATAATTGTTCATCATGAGTTATATTTGATCATATTATTTGGCTTAATGTGTAGTTACAAAAGGAGAATAGTTCTGAAACATCTCTTCCGGCACATGTTTTGTGGAAGGAAGCCCGTGTGGGCAAGGATGGAGTTGTTAAAGAAGCTGTTCAACAAGTATTTGAGAAATGTGTGAGTTTAACATTATTTCTTTAATTAAATCAAAACTTTATTAACAAATATTTGACAAATATTCGATATTCATCTGATTTTCAGGAGACTCTATCTCAGTCTTTATCTCCAGATGAAGCCAATGATTCCAGGAGCATACTTAGTCGGGCATTAGATGTCCGTGAGTATTCTGGTCGGGTGAGGGGTAAGGGTTTTGGGATCACTCCGACATCCTTGAATATTAAAAAACAAAAGGCTCCTAGTAATAAAGAACTTCAGCAAAGATTGGAAGCACTGCAAGCTGAAGTTCGTGAATTAAGAAAGGAAAAAGAAAGAGATAGCGCTTCAGACAAAGATACTATCAACTGTAACTTTCAACCGAATATTCCAGAGGTAATTATATATATTTTTATGAAATTAAATTATTAGCTTAAATTATTTAATTGAAATATATATTATTGGTTTTAGGGCATTTCCCCTTGTCACCTCTACTTATCGTCACCAACTTATCGGATGGTTGGCAAGGGAAAAGTGTATAACACTTTGGGAGAATTACTTCACACTAAACCGCTCCCTACTGGATGTTTGAAAGTCTCGGTTGATATTGCTTTAGAGATGGATGCATTATTACCATATCCTGACGATGTTTCGGATGCAACATTGGTGGGAGATGCAATAGGTTCGTTTGTTGCATGGCCGTCAGGCCTCATTAGCGTAGGATATGAGGTATGCTTAAAACCATTATGAACCTTTGAGTATTCAAAGTTTTTACGCGCATTTTACGTACATTTTTTACATGGTAATGTTAATTAGACTCCAACAACATCCAAAGCAAAAGATAAGAGAATTCTGCAGCATACCGAGTCCGTTGTTTCAAAAAAAGAGGTACATCACAATTATATGATATTAATGCATGGAAAATGTTAAATTCGTGACCTTATACTTCATCTAACTAATTATATGATATATAGCTTCATGGTAAAGAGATTAGCAATGTTTCCACACAAAAAAAGGTTGTTGCTAAGAAGACCGCGCCTAGAAAAAAACCTACTTCCAAGTATAGGTCGTGCCTTCAGACATTTCTAGAAATGACAGATATTCCGAATGGAGGTATTCGTCTTGTACCTATGGAGGAAGGTATTTATGGCTTTCAATATGAACAATCAATTGGTAATGAGGAATTTGAGCAAGTTTTTCGTCATGAAGAATTAGGCGTCAGTGTTGTCAATGCATACGTGAGGTATATCCGATCTACTTTGTTATATTAATTGAACAACTTATTTACTTTATGTTTCAAATGAATAGTCTAATGTTAATGATGTTTTTATTTAAGGTTTCTGTATGACAAATTGATGCGCCCACGTGGATTGGAGCAAAGATTCGCATTCTTAAGTCCCGCGAGTATCAACTTAGGGTTAATCATAAATAAACTAGATGATGTCATGGTGTATGTACTCAACTGCTTTATGGCCGACAAAGATACAGAAAAGTTGTTCTTTTTACTGTTTAATACTGGGTTAGATTTTCATCCTAAATTCATCTATTATAATTTTTTTGTATTTTGACGTCGTGTAGAAAGTTTCCATCTAACATTTGTTTAATTTTACAGTGGACATTGGTTGTTGATCGCGATTAATCCTATCAGAGAAGTTGTGTATTATCTGGATTCGTTAGGAAATGATTGGACAACATACCCGGATATGAAGACAATGATTGATACGTAAGTTAGATTGTTCTAAATATTCATGTGTCTATTTATTTATTTATTTATGTGAATTGTTCTAAATATTCATTTATATTTTATTAGCATTATACAAGCTTTTCGAGCACAAAGAGATATCCAAGTAACAAAGAGGAGAGCCAACAACATTACATGGATTGGAGTGAAGGTATATTAATTATCACATTTTTTATTATATTAGTGATGATACTTGATAAAACTAAGGATTTATCCATATTTTCTTTTCATGTGTAGTGTCCTCGGCAACGTAACGGTATAGATTGCGGTTATTTCATGTTGAGGTTTATGAGAGAAACTCTTTTTTTGGATCGAATAGTGATTCCATCCGATGTATGTATTTCTAACTTATGAGTTATTTTAATATTTAACACATATTTCTCATATAATTAAATAGTTGAAACTAAATCAAACTATGTTATATTATTATGTAGTACTTTGATGAATTCAAGTGTGCGTATTACTCAAGAGATCATTTGGATGAAATTAAAGAGGATTGGTGTCAATTCATTATTGAGCTCGGAGTTTTATAAGGTATATTGTACTCTTACTTATTGATGAGAATTTTGAGTATGTATAACTTTGTAACTATAGACATTGTTTATTATTGTTTTAATTGAATTACAATATTTTTGTGTTGTTTCAGGTTATATGTGCAAAGTAGAAGATAGAGTTATCTTGATGTGCATTGCTTTTTGCTTAGCATTTCTATAAGTAACATGTAGATTTGAAGCAAAATGTTTTGTTGAATGAAAATTGTATATATAAATAGGCAAAATTTGTGAGTATATATTGGTTTGAAGCTCCAATTTATGATATTTTGTGAGTATATATTGGTTTGAAGCTCCAATTTGTGAGTATATATTGGTTGAAAAACAGGTGCAAATTGTAGTTGAAAACCTGGTGCAAATTGTGGTTCAAAAACAGGTGCATATAAACTGTATAAAACAAACAGCGCTTTTTTTCAGTAATTTGAATAAAAAGCGATAAAGTAGGGTTTAGACAGCGCTTAGTCCAAAAAGCGTTGTCTAAGGTATACCAAAAAAAGCAAAAGCGCTGTCTAAGGTATACTAAAAAGAAGGCAAAAAGCGCTGTCTAATGTTAGTCTAAAAAACAAAAAGCGCTGTCAAAGCACCCCTATATACAGCGCTTTTTATATTAACCAAAGCGCTGTCTAATCTTTTAGCAGCGCCAGTTTAGACAGCGCTTTTAAGCGCTGTGTAATGCCAAAAAAAGCGTTGTCTAAATGCTTTTATGGCATAGTGACATATAACTGTATTGTGGGGCTATTTCGCTGTAAGTCTTCTTTCATAAACTCATATCAATTGTGTAATAATAGTATAGATATTTAGAGTTTCCCCGGCAACTACGTCTAGAACTAGGTGATGCTGTTTCATTTATTCGTAGAAATAGACAACTAGATCCCCAATAGGATCACCAGATACAGTCTTCTCTTCGGCTGTCCTCATTAGGAATTGTCAAGAAACTCTACTCCCAGAGATGAATGTATTCTCCGTGAATGGCATCTTTGAGTTTCTTCCAAATTCTCAGACTTTCCTGACTTGATCTATTCCTCGTGGATAGCCTGTCTTGAATTTCTCGGGGTTTGGGGACCCACAGGCTTCTTAAAAAGCATCGGCCTCCTCTTGGGCATCATACAAGGACCCACAGGCTTCCTAAAAGCAACTCCGCCTCCTCTTGGGCTTAGTACAAGGACCTCTCAGCTTCTTAGAAGTATTCACAACCTCCTCTTAGGCTTCGTATAATGATTCTTCCTCCGGGAATGATAGCCTCCTCTTGGGCTTCGTACAAGGACCGATCGGCTTCTTAAAAGTTTCCAGCCTCCTCTTGGGCTTCGTACAAATTGTCCCGACGACCTCCTAGAGGTATAGGAACAGAACTTAATCATCTGCATAGAACAATCCTTTCAAAGAGTCTACTACTGTTTGTCAAAGCATAGTACAAAAGATGAAACTCCAGACATGGACAGTCTAATCTCCTTGAGCTTTCCAGATATTCTCAAGTGACCTCTTCGTTAAATAGGAAGAAAATCCGCAGACTTGGACAGTCTCAATACCCTTCGGATTTCCCAATTCCTTAAAGAACAGGAATAGCCCGGATCCTCGAATCAAATCCTCGAGTACAGTGTTGCTCATATAAGAACTGATTTTCTCTTTAAATCAGCATACTAGACCTATCACTCAACTGAAACAGTAACCATAACCTCCTCTTAGACTTTGTATAATGATCCTTCTCCAGTGAAGTTAGCTCTCTCTTGGGCTTTATACAATGATTCTCCCCAGCGGAGTCAAACAACGTTTAGCCTCTCTCTCGGGCTTTGTACGAGACACATAAAGAGACTCCCTCGTTGAGTCAATCGCCTTTTCGCCTCCATCTCGGGCTTTATACGAGATACAAAAAGGTTCTTATTGAGCCAAACAAATTTTAGCCTCCATCTCGGGCTTCGTACGAGATACAAAAAACTCTCTTGTTAAAGTCAAGTAGCCTTCATCTCGGGCTTTATACGAGATACCAAAAGACTCCATCGTCGAGTCAAAACCTTTTAGCCTCTCTCTCGGGCTTTGTACGAGACACATAATAGCCTCCTCTTAGGCTTTGTATAAGAAAATCACTGGTTGATCCAATCAACCTTTTAGCATCAAAGTTGTGCCTCGTTCACAGTACACAAACATCAACAACTCTTTCCCCTTCATCTAATCCCTGTAAGCGGCAAGCCTCTGGATTATCTACATCCATGCCAATGTCCCTCTTTTAGTATGAGAAATTCCTAAGGAAAGATGGCATTGCTCTAAACTGAGTTAAAGTCTTCTCCTTCAGGTTAAAATCCCCTATAAAGGAAATTATGGCATTGCCGGTTTCACAAATCCCGGTTAAAGTAATCCTCCTTTACAGTCAGTCACCCAACAGTTGTGACAAACAGACCCCTTTAGAGATGATAAATTCTCTCTAAGGTCAACACTTTTAGCTTCACATCTTGGGCTTTGAACAAGATACAAACTACCTTTCGCTTCACGTCTTGGGCTTTGAACAAGACACCAATACAATCATTTCCTCCCATAGAATAGGAGGAACTACGATCGCTCTGATTTCCCTGTTTCGGTAAACGGGAATACGTAGGCATAAGATTGAAAGAAAAAATATTAGCGAGCACACTAAACAAAAACCCAAAATCCCATACTCTCATACATTCGTCCTAACATCCTAACCGATAGCCTAAAGCACCCCTCGTCAACAAAATAACCTAGGAGAAACCCCGAATCTTTGTAGCATCTGTAAACCAACAGTTTTGACTGTTTAATCTCACTATGCAAGCAGGGTTAATTGGAGACATTTATTTCCCTTCCTTCATCAGCTTTAATAGGATAAAAATGAATCGAGCTGTAGTACCAGAGCGATCGTGCTTCGCAACCACATCCAAAAATCACTTGCTACACGAGTTTCACTATTAATTAAGGTTTTGGTATAGTGGCAGTGCAGTTAATATCCTAAGTCACCTTGGTCATGGGCTATTTTGAGGACAAGTGTGGGTTGAATTCAAGTACTTGTGTTCGCGTTTCTTGTCAAGACTGTTTCAAGATGGAGTCAGGATTTGGTGTTATTTCTCATAGATTTAGATCAAGATTTCAGGCCATATCCAGATTGATTGTTAAGGAGAATTCAGAGATGGCTAAGGCTGGTTTCAGGTGGTTTTGCTTAGAATTATTTCAAAGAATTTTGGACGATTCAACCAAGTTGAGCCATTACATTAGTCCAAATGCAAGAAAATAAAACCAAGTTCAATCTCAAGTTTCAAACCCAATCCAATCCAATCCAATTATAATCTCATGTGCAAGATCCAAAATTATTTCAAGTCCACCAAATCCAAGTTCATTTACAAAGTCAATGTTTCTTGACAAGCATCATGTCCCATTAAAGTTTCAATTTCAAGTTTCATTTTGATCAATTTTAATTTTATTCCAATTTATCTCAAGTTCAAATTGATTCAATTTCATTTTTTAATTCAAGTTCATCTTTCCAATTTCAATATTCAAAACCATTCAACATTCAATTCCAATTCAAGCTCAAATCAAGTATTTCAAGTTACAAAATTCAAGATTTGCAAGATTATTTCCAATTCATAATCAAATTTGAGTTCATGTCCATGCTACAAGTTTCAAATTCATGACAATATTTCCAATTTTAGTTCGAGTTCATTGTTTAAATTGTCTAGGTTACAAAATTACACAAGGTCTTCTTCATAGCCAGACGCGGTCAATACAAGCCAATTTGCAATCCCTTTGGCTTTCAAGTTGCTTCATGACAGGCCATTTTCCAAAGTAACTTGACCATACCACCCTCATGATACGCCGCAAGCTACCATTCCTTTTCCACCCTGCCACGCCGTACACCAGCTGTAATGCCATCAAAACTGCTAGTAGTACATTCAGCACATAAACAAGCCTTTCCCAACACGAAAAGCTTCGAGCCATCTCACACCAACAATAGCCTCAACTAGGGGTGGACAAAACCCGAAAAACCGACCCAACCCATGTTAAACCGAAAATAAAAAAGGAATTGGGCGGGTTCAAACGGTTTAACGGGTCCAACGGGTGTACATTGCGGTTTAATATAGTTTAAAATGGGCGGGTCGGGTAGAAACTATTGGACCGCGGAACCCGGACCCGCCCAAGAGGTTATTTGAAATATTGTCCTTTCATTAGGTTACTCTATCAGAAGGCACATTTCATTTCCACATTCACTCAGTTAGGTTCTCTCTTTCTCACGTTCTCTCTCTCTCTCTCTCATTTAGATCTCAGGTTCTCTCTAAGACAAAACCCTTGCCATTTCTCATCACCGACACCGACATCCTTCATCACTCACCACCACCACTCACATTTTCCTTCTCAGATGATGCAGTTGTTAATGGGTTTGTTGGCTTGTTCTTTGAATCTTCATATGAATGTTCCTCCATCTCTACTAGGTATGTGTTTGATTTCTCTCATAAATTCTTAGATTTTGTTTCTTTAACATCACCTCAGAAGAGTTTATGATTTTGTAGGGTTCTTTTGTTCGTGACAAGCAACTAAAACAAAATTCTTCTTCAGTAAACACTTACAGCACATTATCTAATTTTGTTTCTGACTTATTTAGAGATCTAACTTTGTTTCTGAAATTTTATTGACTATACTTTTGTAGGAAAATTAGAGTAAGCCAAAGATGAAGGTTGAGAATAAAGGTATAGTATCTTAGTACTACTTTTGAGATTGAGCAATTGAGGAACATTTACTCATGTGCTTGTATAGTATAGAATAAAGGTATAATATCTTTGTGTTGTGCTTGTATGTGATCCAATTTGCTGTTTCAGGATGAGCAATTGATGAACATTTATTCATAATATGTTTCATATCAAATGGAAAATAATACAAAGAACCATGTGTAAGTGTACTGAGTGAAATAAATATGTTGTTTTATTCATTTTCTATTTCTTTTTGTTTTATTCATTTTCTATTTCTTTTTGTCCATGCTTGTTCCATTTTAAAATAAGCTTAATTGTCCATTCTTGTTCCATCATAAAATATTGCCTGTTTGATGTTGCTACAGGACCATTTCTTCAGAACTTTCTGCAAAAGACTACAAAATTTACCACTGCAGCATGTAAGTTTTTGCAAGTTTAACTCAAATTTAATTTCTTTGTAAATTTTATGCAATTTAGTAATGCGAAAACAATATGCTTGCGAGAATCATGTTTAAAGATTATTCTAGTTGCAGCATGCTGTTTGCAAGTTGCATGTATCTATTAGGATCAGCAGTTCATACACTTGCCTTTCGCACATTAGAACCAAAATAGTATATATAAGTCTTACTATTGTTGAATCTGATATTTTTTATTGAGCTGATGATGTGTGCTTCAAATCTATGAGATAATTAGTTGAGATATGAATTTGAGGATTTTTGTAGAATGTGAATATATTAATTGTGTATAAAAACTTTTATTGTCTTACTTAAAAAGCTCTTGCAGAAACAATTAATGAATTTTGTGGTTGGAAATTTTTTGTGGATGGAAATTATTATATTTGAATGGTTTTGAATATGAGTTATCTGAAAGACTTTTTATGTGATGGATTGTGTATATGATTATAGATGCTGGTTTCTTGAATGGTTTTATCATCATTTGACATCTTACTATATGTTAATTTATTGGTGTGTTTTTCATGCAGGTAGAAGTGTGTTATGTGATGAGAGTAATTTGGAGGAAAGGAAAGTGCTGATAGTGTAATGAAAACAAATGAGGCACAACTTCTAGAAAGAAATGAGTCACCAAATGCACAAGAGGACCCACATGCAAAGAGTGGGAGGAATAATTCTGTTACTAACCAACCACAAAAGGTGGAAGCACGTAGAAGTGGAAGAGCACGCAAGGAAAATACTAGATTAAAGGACTACGTGGCAGCATGAGATATATAATGATTGTAATAGGGATATTGGGGGTGTGTGTGATTTGTGAATTTCTGTTATTCTCTCTCTCTAAAACTCTGTACTAGTGATGAGTTCTATTAAATATTATTCCTTCATTCCCTTTCAATCTATTTTTCTGTTTCATTGGTGCTTTCATCACACCATGGCTCAAGCTAACACAAACGAGATGCAATCTGCAATCAAGCGCAATTCTGACGAAATGAAGTTGTTCCAGGAAGAAATCCTCGAACGAATGGAAAGGTTGGAAGCTGGAAATGCATCGAAGTTTGACCAAATCCATATTGCGCTTGATATCCTCATCCAGCAAACCCCATCGAAGCAGAACCATGGTGCAGGACTCAACAACAAGGCATCGTTTCAGGTACGTAATGTGAAGCTCGAATTTTCCAGATTCGATGGTACAAACGTGCATGAATGGATCTTCCGTGCGGAACAATTTTTTGATTACTACGACACTCCGGACCCAGATCGTTTAACCATTTCATCGGTACATCTAGATAAGGATGTGGTACCATGGTATCAGATGGTGCAACGATCTAACCCTTTTCAGTCATGGGTTGAGTTTACGCGCGTGTTGGAGTTGGATTTTGGTCCATCCATTTATGAATGTCCACGTGCTACCCTGTTTAAGCTCACTCAATCTGGTACGGTTGCTGAATACTATCTGCAGTTTACTTCATTAGCTAATAGGGTCTATGGCCTTAGTAATGATGCTCTAATCGATTGCTTCATTAGTGGATTGAATGTTGATATCCGTCGGGATGTATTGATTCACACACCTACCTCCATTGTTAAGGCAGTGTCCCTAGCTAAAGTTTATGAGGAGAAGTATACCACCATTTCCAAACCACATAAAACCAACACAACCACTTACTCCCCTAGCAAACCATTCACCAACAAACCAGAAAATAACCAAAAAAATATGGCCCCCATCCTCAATACACCCCCAACCAGACCAATGAGCCAATATCAAAAGAATCCTAATATTAAGAGAATGTCACCAGCAGAAATGCAAGTGAGAAGAGACAAAGGACTTTGTTATTGGTGTGATGACAAATTTTCCTTCACACATAAGTGTCATAATCGACAATTGATGTTGTTACAATATGATGACACTGATGCAGACCAATTGCTCGACACAATGACTGAACCACCAGATATAACCTCAAACAACCTTGCGTCCAACCAAACTGAACACCACCTATCCTTTAATGCCATGAAAGGGACTAGTAACATGGGTGTGTTGAGATTCTCCGGCTTTATTGAACATATTCAGGTGCAAATTCTCATTGATGGGGGTAGCTCTGATAACTTTGTCCAACCAAAAATAGCCAAATTTCTTAAATTACCAGTAGAACCAGCACCAGTTTTCAAAGTGTTAGTAGGTAATGGTGAGATCATGACGGCGGAGGGGGTGATAAAAAAAACTACCAGCGGTAATACAGGGACACAAACTAGAAGTGCCAGTGTTCTTACTGCCTGTGGATGGAGCTGATGTCATATTGGGAACATCATGGTTGGCAACATTAGGCCCACATGTTGCTGATTATGCAGCATTGACTCTCAAATTTTTTCTAAATGGCAAATTTGTAACTTTGACGGGAGAGACTACTACTACTGCACCTGCATCAGCCCAACTCCATCACTTCAAGAGACTGCAAACTACGGATGCAATTGTAGAATATTTCACCATTCAATGGCTGAAATCTCATGAGCTGGAAGATATTTTCAATGAGTTACCTACTGACACTGAGCCTGAAATAGCTGTCTTGTTACACACGTACAAAGATATTTTTCGAGCTCCATCATTTCTGCCTCCTGCCAGAGCACATAATCACACTATACCATTATTAGAAGGCTCAAACCCTGTTAAGGTCAAACCTTACAGGTATCCGCATAGTCAGAAAACCCAGATTGAGAACATGGTTCAAGAAATGTTGCAACAAGGAATAATTCAACCCAGCACTAGTCCATTCTCATCACCAATCATTTTGGTGAAAAAGAAGGATGGAACATGGAGATTCTGTACTGACTATCGAGCTCTTAATGCTTTAACCATTAAAGACAGTTTCCCTATTCCAACAGTGGATGAACTGTTTGGAGCTAAATTTTTTTCTAAGTTGGACTTAAGATCAGGCTACCATCAGATATTGGTACATCCAGATGACAGATACAAGACAGCTTTCAGAACACATCATGGCCATTATGAGTGGTTGGTCATGCCGTTTGGCCTCACAAACGCTCCTGCAACATTTCAAAGCTTAATGAACCACATTTTTCAGCATGCCTTAAGAAAATATGTCTTAGTGTTTTTTGACGATATATTGGTTTATAGTACCAATTGGATGGAACACTTAAAGCATCTAGAGGCAGTTCTCAAAGTATTACAAGCGCAGACCTTATTTGTCAAGTTGTCTAAATGTGCTTTTGGAGTTAGAGAGATTGATTACTTGGGTCACGTGGTGAATGGAGAAGGCGTGCACATGGAGAAAGACAAGGTTAAAGTTGTCTTAGAATGGCCAACTCCGAATAATATAAAACAATTGCGTGGATTTCTAGGCTTGACGGGGTACTATCGAAGATTCATCAAGTCATATGCTAACTTAGCTAGTCCTTTAACGGAACTGCTTAAGAAAGATAGTTATGAATGGAGTCCACAAGCTGACAAGGCTTTCCAATAATTAAAGTTAGCAATCACTTTTGCCCCTGTGTTGGCCTTACCAAATTTTCAAAAACCTTTTGTATTGGAGACTGATGCATCAGGCATTGGAATAGGTGCAGTGCTCCACCAAGATGGACATCCTGTTGCTTACTTTTCAAAGAAGTTAGTGCCTCGAAATCAGAAAAAGTCTGCTTACTTTAGAGAAATGTTGGCTATCTCGGAAGCTATTGCTAAATTTCGACACTATTTGCTGGGTCATAAATTTATAATTCGCACCGATCAGAAGAGCTTGAGGAACTTGATGGATCAGGCCTTGCAGACACCAGATCAGCAACAGTGGCTACACAAGTTTCTTGGCTATGACTTCACTATTGAATATAAGCCAGGAAGGGAGAATTTAGTTGCTGATGCCTTGTCTAGAATGATGACTTTAACATGGTCTGAACCTCGCGCAACAATAATTCAAGAGATTAAAGCAGCATTACAAACAAATTCGATCTTATTGGATATTATGAACAAATGCAATACAGGCATTCAATCTCAGCAGCAGTACACAGTAAAGGAAGGCTTGTTGTTTTGGAAGAATAGGATTGTGATTCCCACTCCATCTGACTTGGTTCAAAAGTTGCTGCAAGAATATCACAATTCACCAATAGGTGGTCATGCCGACATCACCAGAACAACTGCTAGAATTAAATCCCAATTTTACAGGCCAACATTACAGAAAGATATTAAAGAATTTGTGCAGACTTACTTGATATGTCAACAAGCTAAGGTGGCTAACACATTGCCTGCGGGGTTACTCCAACCTCTTCCGATACCATCACAAGTGTGGGAAGATATTGCCATGGATTTTATTACAGGACTGCCTCCCTCACATGACAATACTACTATTATGGTAGTGGTGGATCACTTGACCAAATATGCTCATTTTGTGGCTATGAAGTCTGATTACACTAGTAAGTCAGTAGCAGAAGCCTTCATGAACAACATCGTCAAACTACATGGTATGCCTAAATCTATTGTGTCAGATAGAGACAAGGTGTTCACTAGTGTTTTTTGGCAACATCTCTTTAAATTACAAGGCACAACACTAGCCATGAGCAGTGCCTACCACCCTCAGTCAGATGGCCAGACTGAGGTGCTCAACAAGGGGTTAGAATTGTTTTTGAGATGCTTCACATTTAACAATCCTAAATCGTGGTTTAAGGCTTTGACATGGGCAGAGTACTGGTACAACACTGCTTTACAAACCATTATAGGCATGACTCCCTTCAAAGCCTTATATGGAAGGGACCCTCCTACATTGACAAGATACGTGTCGCAAGCGTCTGACCCTACATCACTGCAAGAGGAGCTAATGGAGAGGGATAGAATCCTACAACAGTTGAAAGGTAACTTAGAGAAAGCTCAGCAGTATATGAAAAAGCAGGCAGACAAACATCGAAGTGATGCTCAGTTACGGATAGGCGAGTTGGTCTTAGTGAAATTACAGCCTTACAGACATCAATCTGTAGCACTGAGAAAGAATAATAAACTGTGAATGAGATATTTTGGGCCTTTTGAAGTCTTAGCCAAGATAGGAGAAGTTGCTTATAAGCTGAAGTTGCCTGACCATGCTAAGATTCATCCAATTTTCCACATATCTCAATTGAAGCCTTTTAAGGGTGTTCCGCAAGATCAATACATGCCACTACCTCTTACGATGACTGATACAGGCCCAATCTTTTGGCCGATAGAGATTTTGCAAGCCAGGACAATCACTAAAGGGTCACAAAGAGTTCACCAAGTCCTTGTCCAGTGGGATCAGCAGCCTAGATCTGAAGCTACGTGGGAGGAGATAGCTAGCTTGCAGCAAAAGTTTCCTCTTTTCAACCTTGAGGACAAGGTTGATTTTAAAGGGAAGGGTATTGTAATGAAAACAAATGAGGCACAACTTCTAGAAAGAAATGAGTCACCAAATGCACAAAAGGACCCACATGCAAAGAGTGGGAGGAATAATTCTATTACTAACCAACCACAAAAGGTGGAAGCACGTAGAAGTGGAAGAGCACGCAAGGAAAATACTAGATTAAAGGACTACGTGGCAGCATGAGATATATAATGATTGTAATAGGGATATTGGGGGTGTGTGTGATTTGTGAATTTCTGCTATTCTCTCTCTCTAAAACTCTGTACCAGTGCTGAGTTCTATTAAATATTATTCCTTCATTCCCTTTCAATCTATTTTTCTGTTTCAGATAGGGTCAAAGCCACCTGAATGTGTAAACAAATGTATGAAGTGTAGGTCATGCATGGATACTGTGGTTGTTAATGATCATGATCACCAAAAGAAGGGTTTCAAATTAGATTCTTCTCATGAAGAAAATGATAGCTATTATCTCCTTTTATTTGTTAATTAGCTTAATATGTCTGACTCATTATATATATACTGTGCTTTTAGATTTTCCTTGTTGAACTGAGCTTGTCCATGAGACAAAATTGGACAAAGAACCCAGCAATGGTCACTATTTTTGTTGTTGGTCTGATTTTTTTCACTTGAATGCTATAAATTTTGTTGATAATCATGTGCTATTTCATTTGTTTGTTACTGATGTTCATCATCTCAGGTTTCATGTGTTAAAGATCATGTTGGATGTTAAGATACAACTACGAAATTCACAATTTTGATGATTGAGAACTAGAGAGATTGAGTTTTATGTCAATAGTTTATTTTAATGTAACTATACTATGGTTATTTTAGACTGTTGTAAAATGTTGAAGGAGGTATTATTGTAACTAGTGTCATTTTCATAGATGAATTTTCATTTATGTTCAATCCAATAACCCGGTTAAACCGTATGTGTTAACCCGCGACCCGTGCTAACCCAACCCGTCCAAACCGATTGCGAAAATGGGCGGAATTGGGCTTACATATCTAAACCGCGGGTTGGGTTGGGTGTGTGTTTTGGGCCCGAAACCGCCCAATCCGGCCCGTTGTCCAGCCCTAGCCTCAACCACTACAATTTGTACGACCTACAATAGCATAATTGCAAGACGGTACAAGCCTTCACACCAGACAAAACCTGCTCTGCTACAACCATGATACAACAGACATTGAGAGTTTACACCAAAAAATACTACGGCACACAACAAAACATACATGAAAAAATTGGTTCGCTACACACATATCATGACACAACCCTTTACATAAAGATAAGGGAACACGAAAAGGACGGGCGGAAGAAAGAGACCTCACCTCCATAGTTCTCATCTCCTTCTACTTGACTTCTGACCCGCGTCCAAACAACACCACAATCATCACCCAAACATCAAAACATCACCAAATTTACTTCCAACCGCCACTGTTTCACACCACTGTCACTATTAACCCCTCCCTCACTCTTCAATCAATTCAAACCTTCCTCAATAATCTCCATTTCCTTCATCAACGACCCTCTTCCTAAGCTTCTTCAATCCACCACCTTCATTCTTAAACCCTAAACTCAAACCACCACCTCTCCGATCTTCTTTATCGTATAACTTAGAACCCATAATCCCACCAAATCAAACAACCGTGAAACGAGTAGAAGAGAGTAGGACGAGACACGACCTAAACAAATTCGAAGCAGAAACGAAGTTGAGAAGGGAGATCAGACGAAGTTGAAAGGAACTCATCGAGAAGGAGGTATAAGAATGAATGTTGAATTTACCTTTTATTGTTTATCGACCCTGTTTTTGCGCCGTAGAAGAGAAACATGAAGCAACAAACCCTTTCGCATTTGGCTGATGATTGTTTCGATTCTTCTTAGACGGACGAATTTTGCAAACGAGAAGGTTGAGATGCACCGTGTTCTTGGGTCTTTTTCCACACTATTGGCTTTTTTTTCGTGAGGTTGTTGTGGTTCTTAGGTGCGATGATGGAGTTTGTTCTCTTTTGAGCATCGTGATTTCTTCCCTTTCCCTTTTGGAACTGTTTTCTTTTGTTTTGACAGCCTGGGTGCTTTGACCCAACTTCCTTTTCATGGGCTAGGGCATGGGCCAAGTTTTGTTTTTTCATTCTATTGTTTTTTTTTTGTTGTTGAAGGATGGAGGATGGATGGGCCATAAGGCCCATAATGATTCCATAAAATCTCCATTTTGCACTCAGTTTTTTTTGGATTCATACCTCTATTCTATTGTTATCTTCTAAAAATTCCATTTATTTATTTATTTTATTATTATCATTTTCAAATTATTTTGGTCATTGTGTTATTTTTTTTAAAGATAGAGAGAGAAAAGAAGGAGTTTTTCTTGACCTACACTTCAATCTCTCAATGTTTGATTTTTCTTATTTCATGATTATTTCTTTTCTTTATTTATTTCAACTATCGGTCGATGAAGTTTTAGATATCATGAATGTTGGTTACCTTCGACTAATCAACGGAAATTTGTGATTAAAACGAGACTGCTTGCTTTTCTTGTCGTGTGACACGACTTTCTTGGAGAATGACCCTCAATATCATTTCTCCATCTTGTTTTAGCACAAAATCAAATGGTTCGACTTCCTATAGTATGATCTTCGTCATAGATCATGCTACGATGGTTTAGCACTACATTGGACCCGATTCACCCGACTAACAATTAACCACTAACTTTATTGTCATTTTCATCTTATTCGAAAATACAAAAACATGATAAAACTATCAAAACCCTAAAAGACTGTCAATTGGTGGACTGTCGTTATTAACTCTAGACAGTGGACTTAAACTTAGGACCCCTTGCCCTATGCTCTTGGAGTTGAGATTTGTAGACCTTGGACTTATTATATTGCTTTGTCTGTATTGGGAATTTTCTGTGTGCAGGTGTTGATATTTCGATATTGAAGTCATCTTATACATGAAGCTCTTATTTGGTTCTTGGTCCTCATGAAGATTTGGCTAGGATGGTTTGTTTTCATCTGATGTTGGCTATTGCTCGGCTTGCTGTTGGCTCACCAGTCCAAGAGATGGGAATGCTTGTCAGGCACTATCTTTTGGTTAGATCTTTCCATCTCTTACTATTTGCTTGATGCCTGTTCTTGATTCTGCTCGATGTCTGTTTTCATGATACTTGTTATGCTTTGGCATGAGTTTATACCTTACTTGGTTTATTTGATACTTGTGTTGATGCTTGGTTGACTTTGTTCTTAAACATTTGTACATGTTGAGCATGACATGAGGTAATTGTTGCCATCCTTGATTTGTTATCACATTTGAATCATTTGGCTGTGATGCTTTGATTGTTATTATCTGCATCTTAAAGCTTTTCTTTCAACACTTGTTATCACAAGTGGTTTGTCCCTCATTCCAAAGGAAGGTTCCATCTTTGACTCATAAGTCATATTCCCGGTTGGTTTAAACCTTTCCCTCTTCATCTTCCTTGACCTTATTAGGATCATCACCCTTGGCCTCATTAGAGCCACCTCTTCCTTCTTCAACCTAGTTTTAGGTTAGGGTTTTTGAACCCTATGTGAGTAATATCATCATAGGTACTTACTCTTCTTTCTTGGCCTGATTAGAGCCATTTTGTTTCATAACTTAGAGTTAGGTTTGGAGTTTTTAAACTCTACGTGGGTACCATTATGATGTGTACTCACTTTCCCCTTTGACTTTGCTTAAAGTCAACTTTAAGTTTGTCTTTCAACATAGACTTAGATAGTTCTTTAACTCTATGCAAGTGTCATGATCATGAACACTCATTCCCTTTGGAACCTTGATCATTATTAAGAGTTCCTCATCCCTCGTTGAGGCGAACTACGGAGGCTCTGATTCCTCAGTCCTAGTCAGGATACGTAGGCACAAGATGCAATATCTTGTCGAGCCATTTTGCCTTACGACTTAGACTTAGAGATTTCTTTAACTCTATGCGAGTATCATGATCATGAATACTCATTCCCCTTGGAACTTTGACCATAGTCAATAGTTCCTCAACCCTAGTTAGGTGAACTACGAATGCTCTGATTCCATCCTTATTAGGATACGTAGGCACGAGATGCGACGTCTTGGCGAGCATACTTAGTGTGTATACCCTTAGGTCTTTACCTTTAGCACAGTTCCCTTAGCAAGCAAACATGACATAACACAAATACTAACAAGAGGTTCTTGTAGAGTACTGCAGATATCTAGGATGCTATCACCTTCCCTAGGTATAACCAACCCCCGAACCTTAGATCTCTTCGATGTGTCTTCACATAGCGCAATTAGGGTTTTCTTCGATCTTTTACCCTTTCCTTTGGATAAATCAAAGCTCAGTGGTGAATTTCAAAGATTTGTGATTAAATTTAATTAATAGCTTGATATTCGATTCTCACCACAACACTTCCGTCCTGCGAGAATTCGCTACGGTGGGGGGTTTTCATTCTGAGTCCTATGGTTTGGGTGACCTTTCTGGGGATCACCTTGTTGTGTCTAGATCACACCTGTGAGGGGGATATGGGTTTTTGCAGGAAAACGAGCCGCTTCATACCTTTGTGCTCTCACACACATCAAATTATGTTTCACCGACACAGATTCATATGCAGATATCCAAATTGTTCAGATTTTATTGATAGTGTTGGCTTCTTGTTCTTGTGTTACATATCATTTCATCATGTAAATTAATTTTTGCATGTGCATTTCCAGGTTATTCGCGTGCTTTTTCTTTGTTGACATTATCATAGAGATGAGTACTGGTTTTTGAGGTATCTTTAGCTACAAGTTTGTGGAGCCTAAGCTGAAGACTTTGAGAGGTCTGGCATCCCATGTGGTTGAAGATAACATAGGGGTTTTCAAAGATAGTTATGGTAATTTGTTGGCCTTCCTCAACACTGAAGTCAACATCACTGCCATTCATACACTGGTTCAGTTCTACGACCTGCCACTTAGGTATTTCACATTTCAGGATTATCAATTAGCACCTACACTCGAGGAGTATGCTCATATTTTGGGGGTTGAGATCAAGAAGCAGGTTCCTTTTGTCTACACTAGTGGTTTTCCGAAGTTTCCCCTTATTGCTGATGCTCTTTGCATTAGTAAGAAGGATGTGGAAGCTAATATCAAGACTAAAGGGAATGGTATTCGAGGGGTTGCTTCAAAGTTTCTGGTTGACAAGGCCACTTCCTTTGCTGCAGATGGAAACTGGAAGGCTTTCAATGTCGTTCTTGCCTTGCTGATATATGGGATTGTCTTGTTTCCGAACATGGAGTATTTCGTAGATCAGGCTGCCATCAGTATCTTCTTGTCCAAGAACCCTGTTTCGACACTTCTTGCAGATACTTACCATTCTATTCATTTGAGGAATGAAAAGAAGAAGGGAACCATTGTCTGTTGTGCTCCTCTGTTGTACCAATGGTTCATCTCTCACCTTCCACAAAAGGGTCCCTTTGTTGAGAATAAGGGTAATCTCAAGTGGTCTCAACGAATCATGTCTCTTACTGCTGACGACATCTCTTGGTATTCTCGAATCTTCGACGATACTAAGATCATTTTTCATTGTGGGAAATTCTCCAATGTACCTCTCCTGGGTACAAAGGGTGGAATAAACTATAATCTGAGACTTGTCTTCCGTCAGTTGGGATATCCTATGGTTGCCAAGCCAGATCCTGAGGTAGTGGAAGAGTTCATCTTTCATGAAGGGGTTGATTACATGGGATTGCTAAAGAGGTTTAGTGTCGCTTGGACTCAGATTCACCTTGAAGGAAGGGCCGATTTGGGTAAGAAGAATTGCATAACCAAGGAAGCTTACACACTTTGGGTCAAAGAGTGCGTCAAAGAGATCTTGTTGCCATTCTCTCCCTAGCCTTCCATGAATGCCAAGCTTCCTGAACTTACCATTGTTCCCCCATCTGAAGTCGACCAACTCAAGCGGACTATTGAGATGTTGAAGAAGGAGAATTTTGATCTTCGTCTCGACCTTGATAGAGTCACATCCGAGAAGGAAAGCCTACAGATTGAGCTCCATTAGAAGCGCGAGCGCATGCTCAAAGAGGTGGCAGTTGAACAAAACAAGCGAAGGAAAGTGGGTGATGCTTTGAAGAGTACCTATGATGGACTTGCCTAAAAAAAGAGACAACTCGTTGATACTCAGTATCAAGCCTAATAGGATGAGTTGAGCTACAAGAGACAACTTGAAGAGCTTCGAGGGAAGTTGTCAAAATACAAGATAAAGTTGCAAAGTGAACAAGACCGTGCTAACCAGTTAGCAATGGACTTTTCTCAGTGTAAAGCCAAGCTCGAAAAAGTCTTCAGTGAGATCCAGAAGCTGCAAGATCAAGCACATCAGTGTCGAGATCAGATTATTCAGCTCAACATGGAGATTACTCATTGGGAGCGACAGAGCCGTTAGTTGCAAGTTCTCTTGGATCAGAAAGAGGCCTTTCTTTAGGATATGCTTCGGGGACCTAACCATTCTTTGATGCGCAACCTCATGAAGGATGCGAAGTATTGGAGTAAGAGACACAGTCGTCTAGCCATATTTTTTGAGCATGCACTTGAAGACATGCCTGGGTTGCTGATGTATTACCACACAAGACTCCTTGGGCTGTTTTTCACTTCTTGTCTGTTTATAGGGTGGTATTTGATAGGTTCCAGGCTGATATTGTTGTAGCCCAAAAGGCAGATATTTGATTTATACTTGACTTGTACTTCCTTCCTTTATTGATGAATGAATGAAGTTTCTTACCAGTTTATCTTTGCACCTTTACTTATATGCTTTATGACTTTTGTTAACAAAGATAAGTTTACGAATTCCTAGAATTTAAAACTTTATTTTTGCATGCATTGCATACATTCATGCACACATATGCACGCCCCTTCATCCGAAAAACCTTGCTTACCCCGTCCGTCTCCGCTTGTAGCAAGACGACGACTCGACATCGCTATTTCACTCGCTCAAGCAAATCCAAGATCATGGCTGATTTTGAAGCTGAGAACGCTGCCTATAAGGAAACTCTGGCTCAATTTCAAGGTCGGATAGATCAGTTTTAGACAACATGAATGTTATTATGGAGTTCCTTCGTGCTGAGAAGGACGTCGCTGCTGCTGCCACTGTCGTTGCAACTGTCACTGATGTAACCGTCGTCACTCGTGTTGTGACTGTTCCTTCTATTGTCACAATTGTTCCTACTGTTATTTCTTCTCCTGCTATTCTTGAAGTGCCGGTTGAGCCTGTGATTCAGCCTGTTGCTCATCCATCAAACTCTCAGTTTGGTTTGAACAAGATGTCTGCTGCTTTTCCTTGGGGCATGCCTCCGAATTTCATTCCTCAGATTGCAAATAATGGTGCCTTCGTGCCATATCATCCTTTTGTTGTGCCCATGCCTAGTGGAAATGCTGCTGCATATCCATGGGGTATGCCTACTCCGGTTCCACCTCCGGTGATGAATGATGATCATGAGAATCTTCAGGCTCAGTCTCGTCAGACTCCTGTATTGGCTGATATCAAAACTCCTGATGACGATGAGCATTTGTATAGGGGTCCACCTATTCATGTTTCGGGTTCATCCCAAGCTGCTCACACTGTTGTTTAGAATGTTCATTCTGGAATGCTCTACCCTGGTGTGAGGGCTAAGGTCTTTCATCCATTTCATTTTAATGATGTCAACAAATAGGCTAAGTATTAGATTGTAATTTGAGCGGTATCACTTCACTTGTTGGGCAAATTGCATCTAGTCATTGTTGTTCATGTGTCTAGACATATAGGACTTTGTCTTATCCATTAATACATGTGCATAATCATTATACCGATGTCTAGTATGTTTGTCTGGGTCTTGGCCAGTTAAAATGTGCAAAAAATTGAGTTTTATGTAAAAATACAGGTTATGCGCTGACCTACCCTATGCATGAGTCGACTCATGCTTACTAGTGCAAAACTAGTGAAATGATCGGGAAAACGCATGATTCTGGGAATGAAAAAATTGCATTCGTGCGTCGACGCATGATGTCTTTGGTTCGACGCATAACTTATCAAATTTTCACAATATTTTCCACGGGTCAGCGCACGCCGACCCTCATTAAAGTATGAGTCGACCCATACGCGTCTTAACTGCTTTTTTCACTTAAATTTTTTCTGTTATTTCTGTTATAACTTTTAGTGGGTCAATTCATTCTCTATAAATTGTCTGGTCTTCTCATTATCCAAAACAGCAAGAAACGTGAAAATAGATACCATTTTCTCTCATCTTCATCTTCTTCATTTAGTAAACAAACAATCACACATAATCATCTTTGTTTGTGTCACCCATTGATCGAAGTGATAACGTTCAGAATTTAGGAAGTGTATGATCTTCATTTTTTGGGTTGAGAGCTTGGTAGGTGTTTCTTGAATAAAATCAGTTGGTTTTGTCCTCCAAGAATCGAGTAGATTTTGGGGGTTTTTGTACAAACCGTTTTGTTCTACAGGGATTCAGCCGGGAGAAGGTAGCCGAAGATTGGAGTAATCGTTCGGTTTAGTAGCTGTAATCGGAGGATCGTAGAAGAGAGGTTCGGGTTCAAATCTTTGGTAGATCGCAATTGATCGAGTGAAAAGGATTGAAGAACAAGGTTTCTTGCAATCAAGTAGCGTGAGACGGTAATTGGATCAACCATATTCGAAGCACTTGATTCGTCTTGAATCAAGGGAAGAGAAGGCTCTGCATCAATGATCAAAGACATTTGGCAGTTTGGATGTTCATAGTTCTTCTCTTGTAATAAACAATTTGCAACAGCTATATATATATATATATATATATATATATATATATATATATATATATATCTTAATTCCAATTGTGGAATTAGGGGCAGAGGTACCCAAAGCGAGGACGATTAGGGAATTGCCTAATCAAATCTCGTTTGTTCTCTCTTTCCCTTAACTTTTTTACATTTCAGTTTATTCAAATTTGTGAAGTCGCAACTTATCGAAATTTCTGTCGTAGTGTAATCTTGAGCTGAGAAACTGTTTTGTTAAATTGATACAATTCCTTGAATTGTATCTTGGAGCAGCTTTACATTACATTCCATAGAAATTCTGCACTTACTGTGTTTACGCACACCAAGTGTTTGATAATTTGTTTCAAAGCAAAATCAAACGCATTTATCTCTAATTGTTTATCGATTCACCTCATTGGTTTGGATTAAGTATTAAGCAAGTAAACTTTGTTGATTGCGTTTCAATCGTGTGAATCGTTCTGAATTTTTCTCATTCGTATTCCATTTATAATATTGTCGTGCATATCCGATCCTTTTAGTAGAGGTTCGTTGTAGACGAGCGATTCGGTGGCTGCTTCTGCTTAAAATTTTTAAAATTAATTTTTGCGCGTAAATCTCTTGGGATCTATTCAACCCCCTTCTAGATCTATTGCCATCGTCTAACAAGTGGTATCACGAGCTCCGGTTAATCTGGTGCTTTGGTAAAACTTCTTGGATCATGGCGAATGAACCTAAAGGGGCTTATAATAGAGCTCCGGTGTTTACAGGTGAGAATTACAGCTACTGGAAGGATTGTATGCGCGTCCATATTAATTCCATAGATCGGAAGGTTTGGAACGTTATTTTCAACGGTCCCATGGAAATTACTATGACTAACGCGAAAGGCGTTGTCGTTCCTAAACCCGAAGCTCAATGGAATGAGAAGGATGAGAAAAAGTACAGTTACGATTGGAAGGCTCGTAATATTTTGATCTCCTCATTGGGAGTTGATGAGTATTATTGTGTCTCTCATTGTGAGACGACCAAGGCCATGTGGGATGCTTTACAAGTAGCCCACGAAGGCACTAATGATGTTAAAATGGCCCGTATTAATATACTAACGCAAGAGTTTGATTTGTTTTACATGAAGCAAGGGGAAACCATTGCGGATATGAAAAAATGATTTACTCACATTGTCAACTAATTACATGTGCTTGGTAAGCCAATTCCAAACAAGGTTGCTACTAACAAAATTCTGAGGTGTCTTAACAGGGAATGGCAACTGAAGGTCACCGCGATCAAGGAGGCCAACAATTTGGCTACACTAGACCTCACAACACTTTTTGGTAAACTTGATGAGCATGAGCAGGTGCTCATTGGATTGGAAAAACATGAAAAGAGCATAAAGAAGGAGAAGACAAGAGATACGGAGAAGAAGTCGATTGCTCTTAAGATTTCTTGTTCTAAGTCCACACACCAAGAGCATAGTGATAGTGAAACCAACAACGACGAAGATGATGAATCCGATGAAGACATGGGCCTATTTGTGAAGAGATACAATAGGTATATTCGGAAAAATGAGATCTAACACTCGGATAAAAATCTAGTCAAGTTTAGGAAGCAATCTAGAAACAAAGGAAACAAGAGTAGCAAAGCCAAAGGATCTTGTTTCAATTGTGGGAAATCCGGGCACTACAAGTCGGATTGCCCATTGCTTAAGAAGGACAAAGACAAGGACAAGGGTCGTCACAATAAGAAGTCAAATAAGTCAAGACGAGCTTACATCGCTTGGGAAAGCGATAGTGAGTCCGAAAAAGGGGGCAGCTCAAGTGACGAAAGCGAGTCCATAAATCTATGTCTTATGGCTCAACGAAGCAAGAAAAAGGAGGTAAAGCACTCTAAATATGAAAATTCTCATAATATGTCTCATGCTGAATTAAAAAGAGCTTTTGATACATTGCACCATGAGGCTAAGGAAGCTTTTCAACGCTTAGCCTCAAACAAAAATATTTTTAAATACTTGGAGAAAAAGGTTGCCGATTCCGAAAGGAAATTGGATGATCTTAAAAACTCCATGGTGGATGCATCAAAAGCTAAGATTGATGAGAATAAATCTCCATGGTTCAAGTTTTGGGGCTGTGATACTTGTCGTATTTGGCAAGAAGAGGTGAGAACCCTCAAAGCCAAGTTAGATAAGGCTCTTAAGCCTAAGATTACTTTTGCTATTGATCGATCACATTTTCGTGAGACTATGAATAATCCTTATCAAAAGTATACATATGTGATTCGAGATAGTGATAACAAAGGTAAGTTCCAAATGAACCGTGATTGCCTATATTGTTGCAAGCCTGGTCATACTATTGCTAAATGTCGTTTTAGAAGATTTCTTGTTCCGAAAGGCATTTATCAATGGTTGCCCAAGTGCGATCTTGGTTTCACTTACCGCAAAGGACCCAATGAGAATTGGGTACCTACTCTCCCTTGATTGTTTTTGTAGGTACAAAGTTTTGAGACCACCAAAAGAAGATGGGTTCTGGATAGTGGCTGCTCAAGACATATGACCGGCAACATATCTCTTTTCATCGACTTTGTGGCGAAGAAAAAAGGGTTTGTCACCTACGGAGATAACAACAAGGGACAGATTCTCGGCAAAGGTAGTGTAGGTAACCCCTCATCTACTACTATCTCTGATGTGCTCCTTGTGGAAGGCCTTAGACACAACCTTTTAAGCATTAGTCAACTATGTGACAAGAATTATAAAGTATCTTTTTCAAAAGATTGTTGCATAGTTGAAGATAGTGACAAAAAGAATGTGTTTAAGGGCTTGAGGGTGAACAATGTCTATATGCTAGACTTAAACGAGGTATCGTTGGATGGAGACAAGTGTCTAGTCACTATGAATGAAGATTCATGGTTGTGGCATAGACGTTTGGCTCATATCAACTTTGATTTGCTTAACAAAATAGTCTCTAAAGACCTAGTCATCGGTTTGCCCAAAATCAAATTCATAAAGGATCACCTTTGTGATGTGTGCCAAATGGGGAAGCAAACAAGGATCTCACTCAAATCTAAAAACATTGTTTCAACTGTGAGACCCCTTGAGCTCCTCTATATGGACCTCTTTGGACCATCTAGGGTTAAAAGCCTAGGTGGTAACTATTATGGTTTTGTTATAGTCGATGACTTTTCTAGGTTTTGCTGGACCATTTTCTTAGCAAACAAAAGTGATACCTTTTCGGCTTTTGAGAGATTTGCTAAGTTGTCTCAAAACAAGTTAAACACGAACATTGTGGCGATTAGAAGTGATCATGGGGGTGAGTTTGAAAACCATTTATTTGAAGCATTTTGTGAATCGCATGGAATTGATCATAATTTTTCCGCACCACGTACCCCTCAACAAAACGGGGTTGTGGAATGTAAAAATAGAATTTTGGAAGAATTAGGAAGGACAATGATCAATGAGAGTGGACTTCAAAAATACTTTTGGTCTGACGCCATAAGTACGACTTGTTACATTTTGAATAAGGTGCTCATCCAACCTATTCTAAACAAGACACCGTATGAGCTTTTAAAAGGGTGTAAGCCAAATATCTCTCACCTTCACGGTTTTTTGTTGCAAGTGTTTCGTGTTGAACAATGGTAAAGAGATGCTTGGTAAGTTTGATGCCAAGGTCGACGAGGGTATTTTCCTTGGATACTCTCAGTCAAGTAAAGCTTATAGAACATATAATAAAAGGTTACGTATTGTTGAAGAGTCAGTGCACGTTACTTTTGATGAGTCTTATCCGAGAAATGTCGGAGAAGATAGTTCTTGTCATGGTGCAGGTGTATCTTCTGAAGACATACTCAAGGACACTGATAAGGGAACTGATCAGCCTGAAGCAGTGCGTATTGAGGAGGAAAAGGATCACCAACCAATGAAGAGTGAGGAGGATCATCCAACTAATGAAGATGACCTTCCTCCAGCATGGAAGTCTTCCAAAGACCATCCAATCGACAATATCATCGGTGATATCTCTAAGGGAGTAACCACTCGCTCTAAACTTAGTAACTTTTGTTATTACTCTGCTTTTGTCTCCCAAGTTGACCCTAAAAACGCAAAGGAGACGTTACTCGATGAGCATTGGTTTTTGTCAATGCAAGATGAACTAAATCAATTCAGGACAAATGAGGTTTGGGACCTTGTCCCCCCTCCGCGAGATCATCGAGTAATCGGAACTCGATGGGTGTTTAGGAATAAACGTGATGAAAATGGAGTAATAACACGTAACAAAGCGCGACTTATAGCGCAAGGCTATAACCAAGAGGAAGGAATCGACTATGAGGAAACTTATGTGTCGGTTGCCCGACTCGAGGCTATACGCCTTTTATTTGCTTATGCTTGCACTAAGATCTTCAAATTATTCCAAATGGACGTTAAAAGTGCTTTCCTTAATGGATATATAAATGAAGAGGTTTATGTTGCCCAACCTCCGAGTTTTGAATCCCATGAATATCCTGATCATGTCTACAAACTTAAACGTGCTTTGTACGGACTTAAACAAGCCCCTAGGGCTTGGTATGAACGTCTAAGTAAATTTTTACTTGATCAAGGGTATTCAAGAGGGAAGGTTGACACAACCCTCTTTATTAAACGTCAAGGAAAACAGTTAATCTTGGTACAAATGTATGTTGATGATATTATTTTTGGGTCTACTAACATAACCTTGATCAAGGAGTTTTCTAGTTTGATGCAGGGGGAGTTTGAAATGAGCATGATGGGGGAGCTTAACTATTTCCTTGGATTGTAAATCAAACAACTCGAAGAGGGCACATTCGTGAGTCAAACAAAATACTGTCTTGAGCTTCTCAAACGTTTCGACATGCTAAACTGCAAAGCAATAGATACTCCAATGCCTACTTGTGCCAATCTTGATCGTGACGAAAATGGTAAGGATGTAGAGGTAAAGAAGTATCGAGGTATGATTGGATCCCTTCTTTATCTTACCGCGTCACAAACTGACATTATGTTTAGTGTATGCATGTGTGCGAGGTATCAAGCAAGTCCCAAGGAATCCCACTTAAAAGCAGTTAAGCGCATACTTCGATACCTTTCCGGTACTCCAAAGTATGGGTTGTGGTATTCCAAAGGTAGTGTTTGTTCTTTAGTTGGTTATTCCGATTCTGAATTTGCCGGGTGCAAGTTGGATAGGAAAAGTACTAGTGGCACGTGTCACCTTTTTGCAAATTCCTTGGAGAATTGGCATAGCAAGAAACAGGTTTCGGTTGCTTTGTCAACAACCGAGGCGGAATACGTTGTCGCAGGTAGTTGTTGTGCTCAAGTCTTATGGCTTAAACAACAATTGCTTGATTTCAATTTAAAACTTGAGCGTATTCCCATTTTGTGCGATAACACTAGTGCAATAAACTTGACTAAGAACCCCGTATTACATTCACGCACCAAGCATATTGAAATACGCGCCATCATTTTCTTAGGGATGATGTAGAGAAAGGTGATGTGATCTTTGAGCATGTTGATACTAAAAATCAACTTGCTGACATTTTTACAAAACTGTTAGCCACTGAGCCTTTCTTTCACATCCGTAGGGAACTTGGCATTCTCGATATCTCGGATCGTGTTTGATAATCCTTTAAGATAGTGATCTTCACATATATACATGCTTGTTTATTCTTTTATCTAACAATGCAAAGAGATATTTAGCTTTATGTGAGGGCTCTCATCGTCATAGTGATCAAGGTAATATCGTTCCGATTCATATGTGTTTAACGTAGTTTGTGCCATGTTAACTACTTTAAACTTGATGTTTGTTACACGTTGTGCATATATTGTTCACTTGGATGTTTGTTCTATGCGTGTGTATGCTTATTTATCCTTTTGGAACTTATGATTGCAAAAATTTCAATTCTGTTTCATTTTTGCCTTGGATGAGTCGACCGGACCATGTTATGGGTCGACTCATAAACTGATGCATTTGTTAAGGGAAACACACGGGTTAGCGCAGGATCACCTACGGTCGGCGCATCTTATTTCTTTTAAATGTTTTTCAAGTTCCAGTAAGTGTGCGCTGACGCACCCTGCCTATAGGTTGACGCATAATTGACACGCTCATAATCCCTACTTTAATGGGAATGCGTGCACCGACCTAATGCTACCTATTCCCACTACATATCTTCATTACTCTTAATTTCTTGTTCATTACATGTAAACATATCCGATTTTGTGGTCTCCCTCTCTCTATCTCTTCCATCAAACTCCATCAATACCCATTAATCTCCATCAAAACCTCATCAAAACCCCTAAAAATTAAAACCCACAAAGAGTGAATCCTCAAGGGTATAAGAACAAGGGCTTCTAACGGCTGATCATCATTCCTCTACAACTTCTACGAAACACTGTTCATCTTCTTCAACCCTTCATCAACAATGGCTTCCAGACGCACAACCGGTAAAAGAACAACCAGATCTTCATCAGTCGGAACTTCTTCACAACTGGTAACTGTTAACTCTTTAATTTCTGATACACTGTCTGGTCCTTATGAGGCATTGTTTAGTAGTCATCCTGTTATACCACAACATGGTTTCTATGTATTGATGGGTCAAGATTATCACATTCCTGAGATAACTAAAATGCTCAATGTTCAGAATCTTGGTGAGTTCCTGAAATGTGATGATAAGTACAATAGTGATATGGTTCGAGTGTTCTACTGTGGAATTAAGGGTAAATTTAAGGGGGCTGAGTTTAAGTTTTCTATGAATAATGCACTTCATGATGTGAACAATGATTTATGTTCTACTTTGTTTAGCTTGGACACAAATTAAAATCTTCCCAAAGTAACTGATAAAACGTTTGTTTGAAACTTTGAGTTTAAGTCTGCTCTGAACTCTATGTTACGGGAACCATATCCTGATGATGTTGTGGCAAGTGACGTCTTTCCGAAAAATGTCACTACCGGTCATTTGAAATTTGAAGACCACATTTTGCAATGGATTGTTGCTCGTATTTTGAGACCTAAGAAAGGTGGATACTCATGGGTTGAGAAGGCTGAAGTTCATCTCATGTATATTCTGAAGAATCGGATCAAAATCAACTGGCCATACTATTTTGCATATCGGATATTCATTACCCGCAACTCTAACAAATTTCTGGCTCTAGGTTATGCATCCTGCATTCAGAACATTTTGAACAAGGCTGGCATTTCGGTTCCAAATATTCCTTACATTGAGATTGCATCTGAACAACAATTTCAACCAAAAACCCTCACCATGATGGGTTACCATTGGGATTCCGTTAATAAGAAATTCAATTACCGACACAGATCCACTCATCATTTTCAACCTAAACCTGAAGAACCTATTCATTATGAAGGAAATGATGATGAGGAAGTACATGATAGTGATCATCAAGGGGTTAATGATGTGGATGTGATTATGCAAGAGGAAGACAACGAAGCATGGATGGGCGATCAACATGAGGACAATTCTGAGAATCAGGGCTGGGGAGATTGGAAAAACAGCTGTTGGACTACTTTTGGTGACGCGTATATTCCTCCCACCTATGGCGAGGAGTATGGTTGGCAGCAACCTGATTATTCGGCACCTCCAACTCCACAGCCTCCACATGATTCCCAGGTATCTGAAGAGATTTTGGCGAGGTTGAACCAAATGCACATTCAACATCAAGAATTCCAAGCACTGCAAGAAAGCCGCTACAATGCTCAGGAAGAACGGTTCAAAAACTTATCCAACCAAGTCTCGGCTCACATCACTATCTTCAACAGGTTTGCTGATGCCTCTATGAATCGCTTCACTCAAATGGACGAGAATTTGACTCAATAAAATCTGAATCTTGCAAACAGTCTTGGCACTTTAAATCGCATGCTGATCGAAGTCAACCTGCACCTAGAGGATTTTCCACCACCCGACCAACACTATGGGGGAAGAGGTCATCCATATAGGGGGAGGAGACCATAGAGATTACTACATCATATTACATATGTTTTTATCTTTTATGTTTTGGGGGTTTGGTTTGCATGATCTTTCCTGTTGTTTATCTTTGAATGTTGTTTCAGTGTGTTTTGGATTTTTTAACTATGGAATGAATTGTCTTCGTGTTTTATGTTTCGTATTTATCTGTTTCCAATCTTACATTAACTGTATCATATGTGGATGCGTGTTAATGTTGTTGTGTTGCAAATATGTGATGGATCCTTACGTGTTATAGTATTATTTTGACCACCTTCTTCTCTTCTTTTTAATGTTGACAAAGGGGGAGAAGGATAACAAGCAGAAATTAGTGGAAATTAGCCAAGTGTTAAAGACAGGAGGAGCTTATTCGTTCTCAAATTACAAATCAAAAGAAATCTAAACAGTGTTGCCATCATCAAAAAGGGGGAGTATGTGAGGGCTAAGGTCTTTCATCCATTTCATTTTAATGATGTCAACAAATAGGCTAAGTATTAGATTGTAATTTGAGCGGTATCACTTCACTTGTTGGGCAAATTGCATCTAGTCATTGTTGTTCATGTGTCTAGACATATAGGACTTTGTCTTATCCATTAATACATGTGCATAATCATTATACTGGTGTCTAGTATGTTTGTCTGGGTCTTGGTCAGTTAAAATGTGCAAAAAATTGAGTTTTATGTAAAAATACAGGTTATGCGCTGACCTACCCTATGCATGAGTCGACTCATGCTTACTAGTGCAAAACTGGTGAAATAACCGGGAAATCGCATGATTCTGGGAATACAAAAATTGCATTCGTGCGTCGACGCATGATGTCTTTGGGTCGACGCACAACTTGTCAAATTTTCACAATATTTTCCACGGGTCAGCGCACGCCGACCCTCATTAAAGTATGAGTCGACCCACGCGCGTCTTAACTGCTTTTTTCACTTAAATTTTTTCTGTTATTTATGTTATAACTTTTAGTGGGTCAATTCATTCTCTATAAATTGTTTGGTCATCTCATTATCCAAAACAACAAGAAACGTGAAAATAGATACCATTTTTCTCTTCATCTTCATCTTCTTCATTGAGTAAATAAAGAATCACACATAATCATCTTTGTTAGTGTCTCCCATTGATCGAAGTGATAACATTCAGAATTTAGGAAGTGTATGATCTTCATTTTCTGGGTTGAGAGCTTGGTAGTTGTTTCTTGAATAAAACCAGTTGGTTTTGTGCTCCAAGAATCGAGTAGATTTTGGGGGTTTTTGTATAAACCGTTTCGTTCTACAGGGATTCAGCCGGGCGAAGGTAACCGATGATTGGAATAATCATTCGGTTTAGTAGCTGTAATCGAAGGATCGTAGAAGAGAGGTTTGGGTTCGAATCTTTGGTAGATCGCCATTGATCGAGTGAAAAGGATTGAAGAACAAGGTTTCTTGCAATCAAGTAGAGTGAGACGTTAATTAGATCAACCATATTCGAAGCACTTGATTCGTCTTGAATCAAGGGAAGAGAAGGCTCTGCATCAATGATCAAAGACGTTTGGGAGTTTGGATGTTTATAGTTCTTCTCTTGTAATAAACAATTTGCAACAACTGCATATATATATATATATATCTCAATTCCAATTGTGGAATTGGGGGCAGAGGTACCCAAAGCGAGGACGATTGGGGAACTGCCTAATCAAATCTCGATTGTTCTCCCTTAACTCTTTTACATTTCAGTTTATTCGAATTTGTGAAGTCGCAATTTATCAAAATTTCTGTCGTAGTGTAATCTTGAGCTGGGAAACTATTTTGTTAAATTGATACAATTCCTTGAAATGTATCTTGGAGCAGCTTTACATTACATTCCATAGAAATTCTGCACTTAGTGTGTTTATGCACACCAAGTGTTTGATAATTTATTTCAAAGCAAAATCGAACGCATTTGTCTCTAATTGTTTATCGATTCACCTCATTGGTTTGGATTAAGTATTAAGCAAGTAAACTTTGTTGATTGCGTTTCAATTATGTGAATCGTTCTGAATTTTTCTCATCCGTATTCCATTTATAATATTGTCGTGCATATCCAATCCTTTTAGTAAAGGTTCATTGTAGACGAGCGATTCGGTGGCTGCTTCTGCTTAAAATTTTTAAAATCAATTTTTGCGTGTAAATCTCTTGGGATCTATTCAACCCCCCCCCCCCCCCCCCCCCTCTTCTAGATCCATTGCCATCGTCTAACACCTGGGGCATCTTTAGCTGCCTTGGTACCTCATAAGAATTATCCGTTTAGTTTTCAGATGGGTCAGAATGCTGGTCAGATGGTTAATTATGGATTGGTATATCCTTCTCGATTTACTACTCCCCAAGTGCACGCTCCGGCCGCATCTCAGCTGCCAAATCCTCAAATCCTTATCAGGCCTGCCGATCAGAGTAGACCTGTTGATTACAAGTTGTTGGAAGACCATATCAGAGCTATTGAAGGGTTTTCTGCTTTTGGCATGGAGGCCAAGGACTTATGTTTGGTTCCAAATGTTGTATTGCCGCAGAAATTCAAGATACCAAAGCTTCCAAAGTATAAAGGTTTGAGTTGCCCACGTAGTCACATCATTATGTATTGCTGAAAAATGGCATCCAATATTGATAACGATGAATTGCTAGTTCATTATTTTTAAGATAGTTTGTCTGGTGCTTCATTGGATTGGTACATGGGCTTAGAACGCAGCAAAATCCGTACTTTGAGGGATTTGTCTGAGGCATTCTTAAAGCAATACAAATATAACCTTGATCTGACGCCTACCAGATTGCAGTTACAAAACCAGTCTCAGCGCTCAACTGAAACATTTAAAGAGTATGCACAAACATGGCATGAGATGGCATCTCGTGTACGACCTGTTCTCTCTGACAACGAGTTGGTTGAAATCTTTATGGGTACATTGCAAGGATCATACTATGAGAAAATGGTGGGTAGTTCTTCATCAAACTTTTCTGACATTGTAACCATTGGTGAAATAATTGAGAATGGGCTGAAGACTGGAAAAATTTCTGGAGCTGCTTCCCTGCAGCCGGCTAACAGAAAATCTCAGAATAGTCATTCAAAGAAGAAGAAGGGTGAAGCTAACGCTATGACAGCCAAAGTATCTCCTCAGTATCAAGCACCCATGGCTCTCATGCCATATTATCCATATACGTACATTGCTGCTGCACAATATCAACAACCGCCATACTAGTATCATCCACAACAACCAGTTCAAAATGTTCAGAATCAACAACAACCGCAACGTCAACAACAGACTCAACAGAACAACAGAAATCAGCAGAATCAAAACTGGCAAAACAACAACAATCAAGGAAATCGTAAACGCCCTAATTTCGGCAGAATTTTGGTGCCATACACTGAGTTGTTCCCTTACTTGGTTCACCAAGGGGCAATTATTCCCAAAGAGATTGCACCTGCAATTCCTCCATTTAATCCAAAGCATAATCCAAATGCGTCTTGTGCTTATCACTCTCGATACATAGGGCATGCAACACAGAACTGTACTGTGTTCAAAACCAAGTTTCAGGAGCTCATTGATCGAAAGATTTTGACATTTACTGAAGAAGGCCCTAACATTCAGCACAATCCATTGCCCAATCACGGTGGACCTGTGGTTAACATGATTGAAGATAATTCAAGGGTTGACCTGATCATGGATGTTGACGAGGTAAAGACTCCAATGATTGTGGCTATCAAGAGATTGAATGAACATGGTTTGTTGAAAGGGTTGCATGGCAAGTGTCAGATTTGTGACGATAATCCCAACCAGTGTCGAAAGCTGAAGGGTTGCGTCCAAATTTTGATGAACCGAGGTGAAGTTCAATTTGCTAAAGCTAAGTCTGTTGAAGAAGTCGCTACTATCGAGCCATTCACCTCATTTATAGGAAGGTTCCTGTTGAATCTCCTAAGAAAAAAATACAACCTATCATTGTTTGCCCGCCAAAACCGTTTATGATCAGAATTCTAAGGAGGTACCTAGGAGATATGGGTCTACTGTGTTTTCTAGAGGTCAAGAGATAAGGTTTGTGGAGTCTGAGATTGTGAATGTTACCACCGCTGGAGGTATAACTCATAGTGGACGGGTATTTGCTCCGAAGGTCACTACAAAGCCTGTTTAAGTTCCAACCGTTGTTCCTCCCAACGAGAAGGCTGCATCTGCAACCCCTAGTGTTAAGCAAGGAGCATCTACTGTTGTGTCAGTGCCAACTATTCCGTCTGAGGATTTTTCGAAGAGCAAAGAAACGCTTGATGATCAAGAGTTCCTTAAGTTGATCAAGAAAGTGACTTTAAAATTATGGATCAGCTGGGGTAGACGCCCTCAAGGATCTCAATCTTGTCCTTACTCATGAGCTCGCCCGTGCATAGATCAGCTTTATTGAAAGTTTTGAACATTGTCCACGTTATCCATGATATATCCGTTGTCGAGTTCGATGATGTAGTGGCTAACATAGCTGCAAGCAGATACTTGGGCTTTAATGAATCAGAATTGCCTCCTGAAGGAGCTTCCCATAATCGAGCATTGTACATATCCGTAACTTGCATGGACGCCTTATTATCTCGTGTTCTTGTGGACACCAGTTCTTCCCTCAATGTGACGCCTAAGGGCACATTGAGCCAACTACTGGTACAAGGGAGCGAGATGAGGCCAAGCGCCTTAGTTGTCAGAGCCTTTGACGGTTCTCAAAGGCAAGTTATTAGAGAAGTGAATTTACCCATTAAGGTTGGATCGCTTTTGTTCACCATTACTTTCCAAGTGATGGATATCAATCCCGCATACAGTTGCCTATTGGGTCGCCTGTGGATTCACGCCACAGGGGCAGCTACTTCCACTTTACATCAAAAATTGAAATTCATGTTTGACGATCAGCTGGTCATCGTCTGTGGTGAAGAGGATCTGATTGTAATCGATTTATCATCTTTCCGATACATCGAGACCGATGAAGGCATAACTTAGGTGTCGTTGCAGTGTCTTGAGTTCGAAGATGTCAGTTCCGCTTTAACTAATCAAAGTAGATCACCAAAAGTGACTTTGTCATCCGCCAAGAGTGCTAAATAGACCATCAAGAAAGGTGCCTTGCCTGGCTGGGGGCATGTGATTGATGTAGTTGAAAAGCATAACTGATTTGGATTGGGTTATTGTCCTGGTCGACAATCTAGCTCACGTGGTCAAAAACAGTGCAACTTGATCAAGTTCAATAGCGCGGGTTTTCATAAGGGTGACATCGTGGCAGCCATTGATGATGTTGGTCCTAGAAACCAGATTTCAAGCTTTGTGCGCAAGTGCCCGCCTGGTTTCAAGCTCAACAACTGAACATCTACCGTGATTCTTGTGGTTTTTCCAACAAACATGTAATGCATTTTGCTTTCTCATTCCCTATCCTTTCCCGAGACGACTGGATAGTTTGTAAAGGTCCTCACGCTTTTGCAATATTATGTGATCAATGAAGAAAAGTATTTTGCATTCAAAATCATGCTTTATTTTCTTTCTTTAGTTTACTTTTTCACAAACAAATGGCAAAAGTTTCTTTTATTTTCACCTTTTCAAAGTAGCTCATTCTAAATATATTCATAAACATGCAGAACAAATAAATGCATTGATAACAATATGGCAAACATCCATTATAATTCTGGGATTCCAATTAACCAAGCCGAAGAAGATGGTGAGGAAGATTGTAAATTACCGGCTGAACAAGCAAGGCTCCTTGAGCATGAGCAGAAAGAGATTCAGCCATACAAAGAGCCAGTGGAAGTTGTCAATCTTGGTACCGATGATGTCAGAAGAGAAGTCAAGGTTGTCGCATCCCTCGCAAAGCATGTACACTCCGAGTTGGTCAAGTTATTGAAGGAGTATGTTGATATCTTCGCCTGGTCCTATCAAGATATGTCTGGGTTGGATACCAACATTGTTGAACATCACTTGTCACTCAAGCCTGATTGTCCTCCTGTCAAGCAGAAACTGAGGAAGACTAGACCCGACATGGTGTCTCTACGCGAAAAATACAGAGTCGCCACCGAACTTTATTTATTCCGAAGAAATGGAAAATATCGATAAAACCCCTAAAAGGTGTTGAACATGGTCTCGCAACCAAATTCGGGTTCGGAAGTCGGTTATGCAAGGGAAAGGTATTAGTACCCCTCACATCCATCATACTCGATGGGAACCATCTTGTTTGTCTATGCGTGAATGGGTGTCATTTATCTAAAGGTTACTTGCTAAAGGAGAAATGGAGGGGTTTTAAATTTGTGTGCTCGCCAAGGATAGGGCCCTTGTGCCTACGTATCTTCGTTGTGAAATGAAGAATCAGAGCTTCCGTAGTTCAGAGGACTACGGGTGGAATGAAGGAAGGTGGCTCGCCAAGATCTCGCAATCTTGTGCCTACGTATCTTCATTGACCAATGAAGAATCAGAGCGTCTGTAGTTTGTGGGACTAAATGATTGTGGGTTTGTTGTTTTTAATGGGCGATGTTAACGTTCACATCCTAGCAATAGGTTTTGCCGCTCGCACGTAAGGAGACTTATGCTTTAGCCAATGTTGTGCTAGAATGGAAATAACATGCCCTTTTGAAAATGTTTTGGAATTTCGCCCTTGAGGCAAGATGTCACGTTTGATTGGTGAAGTTGATTTTAGAGGAAAGAGTTTGTTTTGAAAGAGGTGAGGCGAATCTAATAGTAGGTACTTAGAGGGAGACGAGTATCCAACCATAGGCTAAGTACGACCCATAATCAAATACTCGAGAGTTAAGGGGACAAGGGTATCCCAACCACTCATTTTCGCCCTAATAGGACCAGATTAAACTCTTATTGTTATTAAGTGTTTTTGAAAGGAAGACAAGCGTCGGGTCCCAAGCCAATCAGGGCCAGCAACCTAAGTACTTGAGAAATGAGGTGCACAAGTACGTACACTCCATTCCCTTTTCTCCCAAGTTATTGTGAAAATGGTTTGAAAAAGTGACTTGGCGTTGGACCAAGTGCTTGATGTTTTTTAATTATGAGAGGTGAGATAGGAAAGAGATGATGAAAGGGAGATGAGAATTGAGGGAGGTTGTTGGCGATGCACTAGGCGATCAACTTACAAGGGTTAATACATGCAAGGCTTGCTTGTGGTGTAATGGGATGGAACAGATGTAGATAGATGAGAGGTGTAGGAACGTCCTAAGATGAAGTAAGAGAAGCATTTCATTTAATTAGTTTGAAAAGGGGCTCGACGTTGAATCGAGTTTTTATTTATTTTTTTGTTTTGAAATTGTTTTCTAAACACTTTCAATTTTATTTTTCTTAACATTTAAGCAAGCAACAAGCATAAAGCAATAAGAATGTAAAATCCTAAGCTATTACACTTTAATGGGAGTGGGGAAGCATAAAGAACCCACCAAGGGGGGAGACCTAATCTAAGGCATGAAAGTAATAAATGGAAATAAATGGTATAAACCATAAAAGTACAATGACACGATTAAAATTCAAATATCCAAAAGTGAGAAGTTCTCAAGTTACCTCACAAAACAAAGTAGAAATGTTAGCAAGATGATGAATGGAAACAACAATGAAAGATCAATACCAAACATGTACCAAGATGGCTAAAATCATATAACAAGGAGAACAAAGATGGACATGGATATTTGATCACCAAAAATGATTACACAATTATTGATCATATTGAAATATTGGACTAAAATCAACTAAACCACAATCATCAAGCCAACGTAATGAATCATGCCATTTCATACAAAGATTAAAGGTAAAACCATCTAATTAACCATTTTAATCCAATTTATTCAAGACAATTTTAATGCCATTAACAACCTAATCCTGTTAATTTCTAAGTGGGAATTAATCATCAATCACATACACTTTAAATCTAATTTTTATGGCAAAAAATTTAAAATCAAAATGATGAAGAGGAAGAAATAAAATCATAATAAGATTAGAAAATGTAAAGAAAATCAAAAGAAATTAAATAATGGGCCTGTGGGTATTCACTGTAATAGAGGGTGTGAGTAATATTTGTAATCAAGAGAATGGGTGTTTCCACCCATTTCATTCTAACCTCTTTCATATTCTGAACACTCAAGAATCCCCCATGGACCCCGATACTCACCAAGAATCATCATGATACTCACGGATTCATACGGTAGTCTCACACATTCCATGAAGAACTCACAAATCCGTTCCCTTACGCTTGGATTCATTAACCTGCAAACGTAATCGTAGCGGGTTCGTACTCCTCTATTCGAACCATCTACATCCTCGCCGGAATTTCCTCACCGTAAACCCATCGAGCCAGACGAATATTCTCATGGCTAGAAGGGCTTTGCGCGAGCATTTCACCAAAACGAAACCTCGCTCTCGATTCGAACTTCAACAGCATGGTTTGCGTATTTACGGCAATGTGGGACTACATCAAAGCTTAGATACGGCAGATTCACGGTTCAAGGCCAATCTCGACTAGTATTGCATACTTGAGGTCAAGGGATGGTGGATAATACGCTGCTTCAATAATTTAAGCGAAAGTTGCAAAGTATTTACCAAATTCGGCGCGGTTTCGACTATGTTGGCGACTTCGCAGGTAAAGCTTCTATCTTCTTTTTCCCTCAATTCTCTTCTTTTGCAATCTTCACTGCCTCTGCGTCATTCTCCTACTTGTGTTGTTATTGTTGCGTTCTTGAATGATTGTTCTGCGTCTTGCTCTCGTTGCTGTGAATTTTTGCAATTTATTGTTGGTGCATTGCGCGTGAATCCTCAAGTTGTTATGTGAATTGTTGTTATAATCGATTCGTTGCGATGACGCGTGATGAATTTGTGTGAAGTTGCTGCAGTGTGATGTGTTCTGTTATTCTGTGAGGTGATTTATTGGGTATTTGTTGATGTTGTTCTATGATTTTCGCAATGAATTTGTGATGTGGTTGCAGAACTTGCAAGTTGTATTGAAATGGGAGTTTGAAGATGATCTTGAAGGGTAACGATTTTGTGGGTGAAGAAGAAGATGGAGGAGGTGAGTGAAGAATGAGGGAGGAGAGAAAATTGAGCAATGAAGGAGAGTAGGAGAAAAATTCTAAAGCCCCCTGCAGAATGAGGTGAGTTCTAATTTATATAGAGGGAAGGTTGGGGTTAGCTTGGTAATTCAATGTAAAAGTTAGTTATGAATTCTGTTAGCTCTGTTTTGAGTTTGTTAGTTGGATTTTGTTATGAGAGCTGTTATGTGACTGTAGGTTAGTTATCATTTGCCAGCTGGACTTTTAAGTTAGTTAGGAGGCTAGTTATGTGAGAAATGTGGTTAATTTGGTTGACAGTTGAAGGGAATTTGGTTATAAGGAGGTTGTGAATGCTCACTAAATGCTTATTTGCTCACTGCTACGTATGTGGATTTTTCCTTGCAGCTTGTGTTTGATATGGTATTGCAGCTTGTAATCCTTTTCTTTGTGGCTGGCATACTCCAACTATTTTCATTCATTTTTACAAGTGAACATTAAGAACCAAGTGGACATGTTGAGAATTGGTGTGTATTTAATGTTAGCATGGCTGTTGATGAATGTAAGGAGAGGTTCTTCATGTTGTTAGCTTGATGGCTATGTTATGTATGCAATTTTGTTGAAATTGATTTTTATGAATACAAATGGCTATAAACCAATTATGTTCTGTTGGGCTAATTTCGTTTATTTTTGCTGGCTTTGTTGCAGGGCTTTTGAAATATAAATTGCAGTTCTGCTTGTGAATCAATTCTGGCAGGTTAGGTTAACTGGATGATAGGAATGGAAATGTTATTTGGAACTTGAATGCTACTTATACTGCTATGAATTTGAACTGAAAATTAGACGCTTAGTTTAGAATTAATGCTTGTTAGTTTTGGGCTGTGATAAAATGTTGAGCTGAACTATTGCTATCTTGGCCGATGTTAATTGCCAGGTATCTTGAACCATGGATTTGTTGAATTGGATTTTGAATGCCTTGTAGTGAATCGTTTTGTGCAGCTAAGCGACTTGAAATGCACAGTGTAACGCCACAGTGGCTGGTGTTGTTTTGATGAAGGTTTACTTTTTCCTCAGAATGTGACTCTTGATATACTGCCATCTTCACCGTGTCAAAATGCAGCGAGTAGTAAAACACTTGAGCCTTGGCAATTCTGGTGACGGCAATCAGATCACACAAAGGAATGAAAGCTTCAGATTGGTTCCTTTGGGGTCTGCATAACAGTCAGCTCTTCGCAATGTTGTACACGTAGTGCTTCGAATTTCACAAGAGCTTTGGCTATTGATGCTGGAAATGGACTTGCAAAGCTTTTTACACTCATCAACATATACTGCTTCTAGAAGTTTCGTTGTTAGAATTCCACGAGAGTCTTCAACTGTATCATGGCATTATCTGACATTGAAGAGATAGAAGCAGACTTGTCTTGAGGTTGAAATGGGAGATAAGGAATCAACATGAAAAGTCAGGATTAAGGATTAGAAATTTGGTGAGTTGACTTTGGTCAAAGTTGACCATAAGTCAATAGTTGACCAAAGTCAACTATCGGTCAAAATTGCTATTATTATTTTTTGTGTGTAGAATTTGTAAATTTGGATTTTGTGGTGAAATTTGGTGTTTGTAATTGAATAATGAAGTTGAATATGGGAATGAAATTGAATATGGAATTGGATAACTTGGATATGGTTCCTTGTTTTGGGCTTGAATGTAGAAATGGATACCTAGATTAGGGTTTTTGGATATGGATCACAAATAAAAAATCCAACAAGGAAAACATTATAAATAGCTAAATTTATTGTTAAAAGAAATTAAATTCATTTAACAACAAACATAATTATTAATAATGCAATCTTAACCAATGGAAATGTGAGAATCAATTAACAATGCCAATGTCATTGAATGCATCTGATAATGTGCAAGCAAGGGGAATGCCTCTTGATCCATGAACAAAAAGAAACCCCATCTTCAAATTCAACCTTTAAACCAAGGTGTCTAATGGTATGACTTGTAGTGCAACCAACTAATGAGATCGTCCCTCATATGATGAATAAACCCAAGCGTTGAGGAGTGGAATCCTGATATTTGTAAGGTCAACCCTTGATTGAACATGTACATCAAGGCCTTCTCAATAACTTCTACCTTAAGCGATGATGGAACCTTGACTGAGGTAATGATGAATAGTTTTCACAAGTAAACCCTTGAAAGCCACATAATCAGGGAAATAAACCCTACTCATGTGATAGTGAGCATCAGAAGATGATACTCATAATGATTGTATAGTCAAAACTTTAAGGATCCATCTGATAACCATAAGCACAAGGGACAAACCCTAGTCCATGATCTTTGCATCTTTAATTGAAACAAACTTGCAAAAGAGGAGAAACCCTAGTACATTATGTAAATCCTAGCTCTCCATGACCTTTGATCTAAGTAACAAGCATTGATGTTAATGAATGCATGATGTGTTTAACATGCCCTAATAGAGGGTATGTATGATGAAAATGAAAAACATAAGCCATAAGATTTGGATGGGAGGGTAGGACAAATTTGGGGTATGACACATGACACTTAAAATCAGAGAAGAGGTAAAGAAACAGCTTGACGCTGGATTCATGGCCACTTCCAAATATCCTGAATGGATTGCCAACATCGTCCCGGTTCCGAAGAAAGACGGGAAGGTCAGAATATGTGTGGACTATCGAGATCTCAATAAGGCAAGCGCGAAAGATGATTTCCCTTTGCCTCATATTGATGTCTTGGTAGACAACACGACGCAGTTCTCTGTCTTTTCGTTTATGGACGGTTTCTCAGGATATAATCAAATCAAGATATCCCTAGCTGATATGGAGAAGACTACTTTCATCATGCCATGGGGTACATATTGTTACAAAGTCATGCCATTCGGTTTGAAGAATGCAGGGGCAACATACCAACGTGCCATGACAACCCTCTTTCATGATATGATCCATAGAGAGATTGAGGTTTACGTGGACGATAGATTGCCAAGTCCAAGTCTGAAGATGATCACCTAGTCCATCTGAAGAAACTATTTGACAGACTCCGGAAGTTTAGACTACGGTTGAATCATGCTAAGTGTACCTTCGGAGTTCGGTCTGGTAAACTGTTGGGCTTTATTGTGAGCCAGAAGGGCATTGAGGTTGATCCAGACAAGGTTCAGGAAATTCAGAACATGCCGCCTCCCAAAACAGAAAAAGAAGTATGTGACTTTCTGGGCAGACTTAATTACATTTCAAGATTCATTTCACACTTGACGGCTACCTGTGAACCGATGTTCAAATTACTAAGAAAAAATCAATCGGTCGAATGGAACAATGAATGTCAAGAAGCATTTGACAAAATAAAACAATATTTGCAAGAGCCACCGATCTTAGTGCTGTCGGTTCCTGGTAGGCCTTTAATCATGTATTTCACTATTCTCGATGAATCAATGGGATGTGTATTGGGTCAACATGACGACACTGGCAGAAAAGAGCATGCAATTTACTATCTGAGCAAGAAGTTCACTGATTGTGAGACCAGATACTCACTCTTAGAGAAAACTTGTTGTGCTCTGGTCTGGGTTGCTCGACGCCTAAGCCAATACATGATTTTCCATACTACTTTATTGATATACAAAATGGATATGATAAAGTACATATTCGAAAAGCCTGCTGTCTCTGGAAGGATTGCTCGGTGGTAGATGCTATTAACTGAGTATGATATCCAACATGTTACCCAGAAAGCAATAAAAGGGAGTGTCTTATCTGATTACCTTGCTCATCAACCTGTGGAGGGTTATCAACAAATGAAGTTTGACTTTCCTGATGAGGATGTTCTGTTTATTAGAGATTATGAGACTCCAGACCCTGACATAGGACCCGAACCAGGGGAGCGATGGACGCTCGTGTTCGATGGTGCATCCAATGCTAAAGGTCGTGGAATTGGTTTTATCCTCATCTCTCCAACAGGTTTTCATCTTCCCTTTACCGCCAGATTATGCTTTGCATGCACCAACAATATGGCTGAATACGAAGCATGTATCTACGGTATTGAAGCGGAAATTGACATGAGAATTAAGATTCTTGAGGTCTATGGAGATTCTGCTTTGGTTATTGGTCAAGTCAGAGGGAACTTTGTGACTCGGGATTCCAAGTTGGTTCCGTACCAAAAGCACATCCCGAAATTGATTCCCTACTTTGATGAGATCTCTTTTCATCATATCCCCAGAGAGGAAAATCAACTAGCTGATGCTCTTGCCACCCTGGCATTCATGTTTAAGGTCAAGTGGAAGAATGAAGCCCCTTCTATCCGCATTTATCACATGAACAAACTGGCACACTATTTAGCAATCGAGGACGAGTCTGATGACAAACCTTGGTTCCATGACATCAAAAGATATCTGGAAAAACGGGAATATCCCGAGGGTATCACTATCGCTGACAAGAAAGCTCTTAGAGGGCTCTGCGCCAAATTCTTTTTAAGTGGTGGTGTACTGTACAAGAGGAATTATGATTCCGTGTTGCTCAGATGCATGGATAGACATGAAGCAAACACGATCATAAGGTCCATACATGAGGTCTGCGAGGGTGTACATGCTAAAGGTCCTGCTATGGCCAAGAAGATCCTTCGAGCTGAGTATTATTAGACAACCATGGAGGTAGATTGTTACAACTTTGCTAAAAGATGTCACAAGTGCCAAATCTATGGTGACAAGATTCATGTGCCTCCAACTCCATTGAACGTTTTGAATTTGCCCTGGCCATTCTCTATGTGGGGTATCGATATGATTGGAATGATCGAACCGAAGGCTTCCAACGGTCACCGATTCATTTTAGTTGCCATTGACTACTTCACCAAGTGGGTTGAAGCTGCTTCTTACGCAAATGTTACACGACAAGTGGTTGCCAGATTTATCAAGAAAGAGATAATATGTCGCTATGGAATTCCTAACAGCATTATCACTAACAATGCAAGCAACCTGAACAACAAAATGATGAAGGAGTTGTGTCAAGAATTCAAGATCGAGCACCACAACTCTTCACCTTACCGGCCCAAGATGAATGACACCGTCGAGGCAGCAAACAAAAACATCAAGAGGATTTTCCAGAAAATGGTCAAAACTTACAAGGATTGGCATGAAATGCTTCCCTTTGCACTACATGGCTACAGAACTTCAGTCTGCACTTCTACTGGGGCAACTCTGTATTCGCTTGTGTATGGTATGGAGGATGTTTTACCCATCGAAGTCGAGATCCCTTTGCTCAGAGTCATCATGGAGACAAATCTTGATGAAGCTGAATGGGTCTAATCCAGATACGACCATCTGAATCTCATCGAAGAGAAGCGCATTACAGCTGTTTGTCATGGTCAATTGTATCAGAGACGCCTCAAGCGAGCTTTTAACAAGAAAGTACTCCTTCGACCGTTCCATGAAGGCGAACTCGTGCTCAAGAGGTATTCACCTGTTCACTCGGATCCACGCGACAAGTTGACTCCCAATTACGAAGGACATTTTGTTGTCAAGAAGGCCTTCTCAGGCGGAGCCCTGATCCTCACCACCATGGATAGGGAGGAATTGCCATTGCCCGTGAACTCCGATGCAGTCAAAAAATATTATGCCTAAAAAAAGTGGATAAAAAGCCTGCTAGATTGATATCCGCAAGGACAATCTAGGCAAAAATAGGCGTCCCGATGAACCGAAAAAAGAAATGTCCATGCAAAAGTTAGGGACAATGCAAAAAAAAAAACAGTAACTGCCCGCTAAGTTGAAAACCTGAAAGGGCGACTTAGGCAAAAATGGGTATCCCGGTGGAAAAAAAAAAATAGAAAAATGTCCAGGCAAAAATTAGGGATAAAGGCATTTGAGTGTGAACACTTGAGCCTCCTCATCATAGCTGGATCTCAGACGGTAACAGAGGAGTCAAATCATCGTCAACTGGTGCAAGGCGTTGAAACCTAGACTTACAGTGGATGGTAGCCAATGTTGTAATCAATGCAAAACATAATTTCCCTTTGCCATTTACATTTGTTTTTCAATTTTATTGCAAATTTCCTCATTAAGGATTTTTGCATCCTTGTACACATCTTATGTACATGTTTTCACATTTCAATAAAAGTTCATCACTTGATTTCTCAATTGTTTTCTTTTCAGTATTTTGTTTGCAAAATAAACGATTATTTTTTATCACATAATACTATAAAGCGTTGAGAATAATAAAAAGCTAAACCTATAGAGAAAGCATTATGCATTGCATATTTCACTGATAACCCCTATGGGATGATCAGTAATATCCATTGGCAAACCTAATGCCCGGCCAGCACTATGATGGTTCTTTGAAGAGGTTGTCGTTTCCTCAGCAAAGCCCTAATTTCCCCAGCAAGCGCCATTATGGTTCTTCATAATGGTCGTTTACCTTCCATTTTGCCAGCAGATCCATAATGTCCCCAATAAAGTTACTATGATATGCCCTAAAGCTGAGACATGATTGTTCGCTTATCCTCAGCAAGGGTCGTGCATCATTCCCAGCAGGTCAAAACCATCACTTCCTAGTGGCAGTATACTTCTACTCTCCCCAAGCGGAGAAGATCATTTAAACCTTGGAATTCCTTAAGTAGAATCAGTCAAGGATGGAAGGTCGTTCCCCAGATGGAGTCATCCATGAATTGAGGATCATCCCGGTTCTTTCATTTCCAGTAACAATGGTTGTAATGGCTTGAGAATCTGAGATCTCTAGGCTATTTCCCCAACGGAGTCGTCACCATCCGTGGCTTCTTTCCCCAGTCGAGAATGTCGAGTTCGTTTTGCTACAATCATCGCCTACCCGTAGCAATATACCTTAACCTGCATCGTTGCATGACATGATATCAAGCATCATGTAGAACAGCACATACATAGCATATGCATCAAACATACACTCTTTGTCTGATTCATCTCCCCAACAGATATTCAGCCAAACTTCCCACTTAATCAAATTCATTACACTTACACATTTTTCTTGTCTCCGTCAGCCAAATTTTTGAGCTACTCTTTTATTTAATCCCTTTCTACCTCGAATCATCGAAAATCTGGCGCAATTCGAACATTCAGGTCCAAGAGGATTAAATAGGGGAAGCTATCGTAACCCGAAATTTGACCTCCCCTTTTGCCTTTTGCATAAGCATGTGCATTCGCATCGCTAGCATACGCACTCACACGCTTTTTCTCTGTGTTTTTGTTGCAGGAATATTCAGGTTTTCAAGACCAATTAATCGCATCCTCACGAAGTCATCACATCATCAACACAAGCACAAAATAAGGGTCTCTATGCCAATTCATCAAAGCAAAAGGGAAAAATCGGAACCATGGCCACAACACCATTTTTCAAGCAAAATTGGGGAATTTTGGCCTGGTTAATCGATTAACCATTTGCAGTGCAAATGGGTTAATCGATTAACCCATGTAAAATAGGCAGAATCTACTGCTTTTTCATGACATCAACTTTTCCTCCACATTTTGGGGTTCCACTTGGTTCTAGCAGTATGTGGAACATTCTAGACATCTCTAGACATTTCAAGACCATTCAAGACACTCCACTTACATTTACTTCAATGCATCATTTTGAATTAAGTGCACCATGTTCCTTAACATCCAAGCATGTGAGCCATTCATCTAGACTTGCATTGGGATTGCTCCACTGAGTTAACTACCTAACTAACTGAGTTAACAGCTGACTCGGTGAGTCAAGTGTAACCAACTCCCAACCTAGCTCAAAACCTAGCTCCATAGCACATTCCAAACCAATCACACTCCATACCAAAACTCTATATAAACAAACCTTGAATCATTTTTCACGATACATAATTATTTTCACAATTCTTCACTCTCTTCACTTTCAATTCTCTCACATTCTCTCTAAAATTTTCTGCAACTTCTTCATCTTCATCTCCGTTTTCTTCCCAAACCTCATTATAGCTCATCTTCACCATGGAAGAATAATCACTTTCACCTTGGAAGTGATTATTTCATGAGCTTAACCTTCATCACACTTGATTCTCTGGAGTTTTATTAGCTTTTGATTCATCACAAGTGATTTCTTCAAGATTCTATGGTGTGAATTTGCGTTTTGGAGATTTCGTCGCAATTTGCTCGATTTCGATACGATTTGACTATAATTGAAGATTCCTCTAGTTTTCTTTGATTATCTTCATCAAGATTCATTTACAACAACATCGAAGGCACATCTCATCCTTGTAGGTTGGTCCTTCTTAACTCATCTTACTGTTTCGAACGTTTTCGTATCATTTGCAATGTAGTTTCGATACTTTTTTTTGTGTGTGAATTGATTATGCCATTACTTGATCCATGATCTTGATGAGTTAATTAATTCCATTGCTGATTATTTGTTGTTGTTAGAGTTGATTTTCGTGCATAATTGTTTGCCCTAGTATAGGAGTGATTGCACAATCAATAAGTGGCGAAAAGTGCTTTTAAAAAAATCAAATTTCAGCCACTGCTCCAGTGTTAATCGATTAACACTTTGCAGTTCAAAAGTGTTAATCGATTAACACTCTGTTTTTTCAGTTTTTACGCTGTTTTGCAAGTGTTAATCAATTAACACTTTGTAGTGCAAAAGTGTTAATCGATTAACACTTCTCCAGATTGTCGTTTTCATACTTTTTCAAGTGTGTTTGCTATGCTTTCCCTGTTCATCTTCCATGGATTGATAGGATTGATTTTTATGGATGTTTTATGAGTCATTTAACTTCTATTTGAAGCATGCTCATGAACTTTCGATGCACGATTTCGATTATGCAATTGTTCACGTTCTTGGCACTGAATGAACATGATCATTCTTGCACTTTCTTTGATCATAGGATATATGATTTGTAATGCATACTAAATGTCATTTGGTACTGTTTTGCACTTTCATTCATGTTTTGCATTAATTTTGTTCTTCAAAGAATGAACCTAATCTTGTACAATCAATAATCCACACTTTTGCTTTAATGATTTTTCATTCTCTTTGAAAAATTGTTAGCATATCAATTCCCTTTGATTAATTAATCGAAACCTTGTTTCGATTAGTTGATCTCCCCTTTGTTCCTCTCTTTAGGCTTCCTATAGAGTCTTTTTTCTCTTTCTCCCCTGCCGAGGCGGAGGTTTGCACGACGCGCTGGAGCACTGTACAAATTGGTGATGTTATGTTGTCCGTTTCAATTTTTGCACTATACTTTGGTGCTAGAAAAGGGATGAGAGTGGAGAATTCCTACACTCATCTTGATTATTTTGGGTAGGGGACAAATGACCCTGTGCCTAGAATAATCGTCTCTATCTCTAAGTTATAGTGTCTTTCAATCCTCAGTCGAGTCGATCCTTGATCACTCCTATCCTTTTCAATCTACCTTTTGATCAATCATCATTCTCTTGGTTAAAGATCATTATCTTTTGGGTTAACACCCGTCTCTTGCCTCAATATCCTTTTCTTGTGGTCAATCATTGCCTATTGATTCCCCAGAAGAGTTTCAACCCCTTTTCTTTGGTTAATCACAGTCATACTGTTAATACCAATTCCCTTTTTCCCTGCAGTCGCAATCAACTTCTTCGGTCAAACACAATCCTCATGTTAAATACCGAAACCCTTCTGGAGTTTGCAACCTTCTCTTGGTTCTTCTCCCTTTGATTGGTTAACCACTGTCTGATTTGCACTTCTTCTCAGTTAACCACAGTCTATCTATTAACATACTGAGTCTTTCTTGGGTTAATCACCTTCTCTTGATTAATCACCCATTTCTCAGTTAACCACAGCGTGTCTGTTAACATACTGAGTTCCTTTTGAGCTCATCACTTTCTCTTGGGTAATCACTCATTCCTTTTGGTCAAATATTGTCCCTCTGCTAAAACCAATACCCATGTGAGTTAGTAACTTTCTCTTGGATCGAATACTCACACCCTTGGGTTAGTAACCTTCTTTTGGTTCAAATACCATTTTCGTTGGTCAAGTATTGTTTGTTCAGTCAGTACCAACATCCCCAGTGGGTCACAACCTTTGCTTGGTTCCACGCCCGTCCTTTGGGTCACAACCTTCGCTTGGTTCTACACCCGTTCTTTTGGTTGATCACAGTCTATCTGTTAAAACCTTTCTCCCCACGGAGTTGTAACCTTTCCTTTCCTCGGTTAACCACTGTTTATCAGTTAATATACCAAAATCCCTTCAGAGTCAAACACCTTCTCTTGGTTCAGTACTCTTTCCTTTTGGTTCATCATAGCCTGTCTCTTGACACCAAATCTTTTGTTCCCCACCAGAGTCATTATCTCTTCGGTTAACCACTGTCAGTCAGTTAATGTACCGAGCCCGTATATTTCCTTTGATTGTTCCCCAGTAGGGTCGCTACCCGCTGATCCCTAGCATAGTCATTGTGTTATTTTACTCCCCAGTGGAGTCTTTGTTATCCTTTCACTCCTTTACTGTCTTGGTTTCGACATCATTCTTGCACTTTATCCTCAGCACAGTTACTGTCTTTTCCTTTGCCCTTCTTTCTCGATTCCGACACCAATTCTTTGCATCCCCAGCGAATCTTTCTCTACCTCTTTTGCTCTTGGTTTTGACACCGTCTTCCTTTTCTTGTCCCGTCTTGGTTCCACGAACTACGGATGCTCTGATTCTTCATTCATTCGAATGTAAGATACGTAGGCACAAGATTGCGATGATCTTGGCGAGCACACTTCCACCTTCTCCGCTCCTTCCCCTTTCTTTCCCTGGTTCCCTGAACTAAGGCGCTCTAATTTCCTCATTGCACTATGAGGGTACATAGGCACGAGGGCCCTAATCCTCCGCGAGCACTTTCTCTTTTTCTTTTCTTTCTTTTTCTTTCTTTCTCTTTTTTTCTCTCTTCTTTTAGCTAGAATCCTTTAGATAGGTAACCCATCTAAGCCTAGAAGCAAGCGAAATGGTTCCCGTCGAGTATGACGGATTCGTAAGGTACTAGTACCTTCCTTTCGTATAACCGACTCCCTGACCCATTTCTCTTCCCTTTGGGTTTTATCGATATTTTCCCTGTCCTTTGGGACTAAATAAAGTTTGATGGCGACTCTGCGGTATCTTTGAGTGTGTGATTTACTCAGGTATAATCTCGCTAGCTTCACAACTTAATCACTTGATTATTACATGTTAGGGCGTGCACTTATTCACAAAAAAATTACATCAAAAAGCAACAATCAAACACCAATTGAAACTATCAAACATCAAAATCAACAATCAAATCAACCAATGGCTCAATTAACACCAAAATCACAAGATCTACATTGTGAAAATGCAAATTAAGCAAAAAATAAGAAGTAGATCTAAGAATTACCAACCTACAAAGCAGAGATTTGGTTTGGTGATTATTGCAAACAGAATTTGATGCTTAGAAACAACTAAACCCAGAGATCCAAGAAGCTTTGGAAATAAAAGTTGAAGATCAATGCAATAATCCAAGAGCTCTTTAAGAAGTGATTCCAAAATTCAAGCAAGACCCAAACAAACTTCAAAATCAGAATTGAATAATGGAAGATGATGCAATGGAGGTTTAGCTCAAGGATTCACAAATTGTAATGCATAATTTGTGAAGGTTTTAATTATGGAGCTTTAGTGAGGGTTTTGAAATGAGAGAAAAATGAGGGAAAAGTGAGAGAGAAATGAAAAATAGAGAGGGAAATTAAAGTATAAAAGTTTCAAAATGAATCCCTTGAAAAAACTGAGTTTGGGAGCTTAAATACACAAAAAAAAGGGTCAGCACGCGCGAACGGTCGACCGCTCGCTACTCTGTGCGTCGACCTAAGGGTTGACCTGAGGTTACCTGTAGCTAAAATGGCCTGAAAATATGCTTGTGCGTCGACCTAGAAGCCTTCCATGCGTCGACCTAAAGTTGTGCGTCGACCTAAGGGCCGACCTAAGGCTGACAACAAGCTTCAACACCTTTTTTCCAACTTTAAGTCTCCATAACTTTTTATCCGTGCATCTTTTGAAGTTGATATCTTCTACAAACTTGTAGTATATGATTTCATCCTTAATTATAGCATTGGTTTTCACCATTTGAATTATTGATGAGGGAGATATGAATCGTGCAAGATGGCCACATGAACATGCTCTTCCATACTTAGTGAAATTTTGTAAAAAAACCCTAATTAGCAATCTTTGGGAGTTTCTTGATTTATCTTGATCAAACCTCATAATAACATGGATGATGACTTGAAAAGCCCATGGTTGCCCTAAAAACTCAAGAGTTGACTTTTGTAGGGCATCAGTTTACTTTTTGACCAGATGAATCCAATGCCTCCTCTATCTACTTCAAAAACTCTTGAAATGATTTGTGGTGAGCCACGAGACATGTAGAGAAACTTTAAGATGTAAATTGAACCATAGAAACATGTCTTGATCAAGAAAATAATCACAAGTAGCCTTTTCCCAAAACCTTAACTCAGAGCCACTTGGAGCTTGATCAGATGAATCCCTTGAAATCCTTGAAACCCTAATCATCCAATGATTGGGTGAGATTGTTGAGATGCTTTGATGAATTTGAGAACTTTGTAGCTTGAGAATACCATGATGTTGAGCCTATTTATTTTCTTATTGCTTTGGGAACCATCTTATCCTCTTGTGAAAAGTCAAGAAACCTTGATCCCATGTCTAGAACCAATGCAATGCCTAAATGAAGATGCAAATGAAATGAAGCATAAGCCAAAATAGTTAAAGAAAAGGAGAGCAAATTTTGGGGTGCTACAACCGGCACATACAGTGCACTTTTGTGCAGAAACTGGTTTTCATGATTTTGGACTATTTTGAAGTTATTTTTGATGATTCCTAAGACCTCTCATGCAAGGGTGCCACACACAAACTCAGAGCTGAAGTCCAATACCAAACTGTGAAGTAGTTGCAATGTTTTAACATCATGCAAAACATCTCATGTTGAAGTTGCACTCACATACTCCCCCTTTTTGATGATGGCAAAACTTGCGACGATGCAGTTTATGTTGTTATTGAAAGCTCCCCCTGACAGTATGCTTCCTAACTTCATCTCGCATATGTTTCTCCTCATTTGACAAAATAAAAAAGAAAGATAGCTAATCGTGAGAATTATCATATTCCAAATTCAAATAAATCATTCAGAGGCTATTTTGCATAGAAGAGAAACGATCACATATCCCCAAATATATGTAATGATGCAGAATTGAAAAATAACCATCATTACACATCAAGTAACACAAAGTGGAAGTAAATAAGGCAATTGCAAGAGAAAACTCATCAAATTTCTATAATTGAGTCACATATATCAAACATATCATAAAGGAACTCCCGATGCCGCACACACATGTGCCTAGCATAGCGACAAGAACATGTCACTACTCACTCCAAGATGAAAAAATTTATCAAAAAATGAGACACGCAACAACAATAACAGTTTATACAATTATCAATCTTAAATACAATAAATAAAAACAAACCACACACTTATACACTTAAGAACAAATTTTTACAAATGTGAAGGAGTTAATACATGAAGTCACTATAAGTATATACATTGAGAACACACAATGGTTATCAATTAAAAATTTTGGAAATAAACATTCATGGTTTTCATCATTTGAGAGAATATCAAGAATTTTTAACCAATAAATAACATGCTTTCACAGAAAAGTCTTACTTTCAAGGAGAAATTGAAACAATACTACCTCACTCTTGATGGGATGAAGGATGCACTCACAAGATGTTAAAAACTCAAATCGAAACGTTAGAGCACTAGTATAAAGTGCAAGCCACAAGATAGAATATCAAGCAACATTGGAGATATCGATGATCCCCAATTCTCCACGAATGTTGAAAAATGATTCTGTTGCAAGAGGTTTTGTGAAAATATCAACAAGTTGATTTTTACTATCAACATGCTCAAAAACAACATCCCTTTTTTGAACATGATTGCGAAGAAAGTGATGATGAATCTCGGTATGTTTAGTGCAAGAATGCAGTACCAGATTCTTGGTTAGATTGATTGCACTAGTGTTGTCGTACATGATAGGAATATGTGAGAGTTTGATGTCAAAATCTAGCAATTGTTGCTTAAGACACATGATTTGGGCGCAACAACTACCAGCGGCCACATATTCCACTTCGGCAGTTGACAAAGCTTAAATTATTTGCTTTTTACCATGCCAACTAACCAAAGATTTTGAAAACATGTGACAAGTTCCACTAGTGTTTTTCCTATCAAACTTGCAACCGGCAAAGTCAGAATCGGAACAGGGAACCAAGCTACAATCGCTTCCCTTGGAATACCAAAGCTCAAACTTAGAGGTACCGATAAGGTATCTAAGAATGCGATTAACTGCTTTAAAGTCTGATTCCTTGGGAGCCTATTGATATCGAGCACACATGCAAACGCTAAACATGATATCGGGCCTAGTCGTCGTAAGATAAAGAAGTGATCTGATCATACCTTGATACTTTTTCACTTCAACTTCCTTACCCTTTTCATCTCTAATCAAGTTTTCGTTTGTTGCCATAGGTATGTCAATATCCTTTGCACTGTCCATTATGAATCTTTTTAGTAGCTCGAGACAATACTTGGTTTGATAGATGAATGTCCCATTTGAGAGTTGTTTAATTTGGAGCCCAAGGAAATAGTTTAGCTCCCCTATAAGACTCATTTCAAACTCTCCCTGCATAAGCTTTGAGAACTCCTTGACAAGATTCATGTTAGTTGCTCCAAAAATGATATCATCAACATATATTTGAACAAGTAAAATATGCTTTCTTTGACGTTTAATAAAGAGAGTGGTGTCCACCTTTCCTCTTGAATATCCCTGCTCAAGCAAGAACTTGCTAAGACGGTCATACCAAGCTCGAGGGGCTTGTTTAAGACCATACAATGCACATTTTAGCTTAAAGACATGATTAGGATACTCAAATTTTTCAAAACCGGGAGGTTGTGAAACATACACCTCTTCATTTATGTTACCGTTAAGGAACACACTTTTTACGTCTATCTGATATAATTTGAAGTCCTTAGCACAAGCATAAGCGAGTAGGAGCCAGATAGCCTCGAGTCGGACTATGGGAGCATAAGTCTCCCTGTAGTCAATCCCTTCCTCTTGGTTGTACCCTTGAGCCACTAGTCGGGCTTTATTTCGTGTTATCACACAATGCTCGTCAAGTTTGTTCCTAAAAACCCATCATGGGCCAATGACTTGATGATGTTGTGGATGTGGGACAAGTTCCCAAACATCATTTCTTTCAAATTGATTCAATTCTTCTTGCATTGATAAAAGCCAGTGCTCATCAAGTAAGGCATCCTTAACATTTTTAGGTTCAACTTGTGAAACAAAAGCATGGTGACAAAATAAATTACTTATCTTAGAGCGCGTTTTTACCCCTTTTGTGATGACACCGATAATGTTGTCAATTGGATGATCCTTGGAGGTTCTCCACTCCAATGGAAGACCATCATTCTCTTAATGATTTTCATCATCTTCTTTTCCATGGTTGTCATCTTCTTCCTTCTCAATTTCCACCGCTTTAGGTTGATCATTCCCTTTTTCAGTTTCATTGAGCATGTCTTCAATAGATGCACCTACATCAAGAAAAGAAATACCTTTCCCAACACTATTTGGGCAAGTCTCATCAAAGGTAACATGAACGGACTCCTCAACACTAAGTAATCTCTTATTATAGATTATATACGCTTTACTTGATTGTGAGTATCCAAGAAAAATACTTTCATCAGCTTTCGCATCAAATTTTCCCAGATTATCTATTACATTATTCAAAACAAAACACTTACATCCGGATTCAAGAAGGTGTGACGAATTTGTTTTTCTACCTTTTAATAATTCATATGGGATTTTGTCAAGAATAGGACGAATACGAATTCTATTCAAAACATAACATGTCGTGCTCACAACATTGGCCCAAAAGTATTTTGGTAGACCACAATCATTGAGCATTATTCTTTCCAACTCCCCTAAAACGTGATTTTTGCACTCCACAACCCCATTTTGTTGTGGAGTTCGGTAAGCAGAAAAGTTATGTTCAATACCAAGTTTATCACAATAGTTTTCAAAGAGATGATTTTCAAACTCTCCCCCATGATCACTTCGGATGGAAACTATTTCGGAGTTTAATTTATTTTAGGATAACTTGGCAAAATGTACGAAATCTGGGAACGTTTCATCTTTGCTACGTAAGAAAAAGGTCCAACAAAATCTTGAGTAATCGTCTACAATTACCAAACCGTAATAATTCCCACCTAGGCTTTTGGTCCTTGAAGGGCCAAATAAATCCATGTGAAGAAGCTCAAGGGGTCTCGATGTTGAAACAATGTTTTTAGATTTAAAAGAGACCCTTGCAGCAATAGTGACAAATCAATCTACAATGAGCTTTACTTTTACCATTTGAATCCTTCTTAATCAAATTGTAATTTTTTATGAGGCTTTTCATCCTTTGAGGAACGAATGGCAAGAGTATCACATGGTTATGAAGCCTTGTTCACTTTGGTTTCAAGAGAACTAACTTCTTGTTGCCAAATTTGACAAGTTTCACAATCGAACCGACATGGTTCCTCATCCCCATTTTTATATTTTGACCATCTACAATAGATCTCTTTAATGCTTCAAATTTCTTTTCGGTTTCTTCAACCTTTGCTTCCAAGTGTGTAAAATTTTTTTATTGGAAGCTAATTTCTTATAAGCATGAATAACTTCCTTTTGTAGATTTTCAAAAACATTTTTCAAATCAATAAAAGACAACTTGTCAACGTTAGAGTATTTAGAATGACTTACATTCTTTTTCTTGCCTTGTTGTTGATTATCCATAAAAAAATAATTTGCTTCTTCATCACTCTCACTTGAGCTTTTCTTGCTTGAGACATCACTTTCGCTATCCCAAGCAACATAAGCCTTTCTAGGCTTCCTAGAATTGTCTTGTTGGCTCTTTCCTTTCTTACTAACAAGAGATGGACAATCCGGTCTAAAATGACTCGACTTTCCGAATTCATAGCATATACCTTTTCCCTTGTCCTTTTTGTTGTCTTTATCTTTGGAGGATGTAGATTTTCGTTTGAATCTCACAATATTTTTGCGGAGTGTTTGACACCATTCTTTTGAATGTATCGATTGTATCTCCTAACAAAAAGTCCCATTTGTAATACCCCAAATTTTGACCACTTAGATTTCCCATCATTGTGAAAATCATCATCACAATATGGATGAACCATCATGCTTCATCAGTCTCCCCAAAGATGGGTGAGCATCCAATACAATCAAAATTAGGGTTTCAAGCCCTCTCTGAGCTTTAGACAAAGGATCAATCAAGAAATGACTTGATCTTCAACTTGTCTAATCTCTTAAACATCCACAATGGATCAAAAAGGACTCCCACTTCAAGGATTAAGCACAAGGCTGCTCCCTTCTAGGTGGATCAAGTCTCAAGATCGACAGTGTCACCCAATTAGGGTTTTGGTCGACCAGGGCCTCCAGATGGAAATTTTCATCTGGGCATAAGGCAATGATCCAAAACATGACCTAATATACTCCATGGAACCTCATGGACCCATGCATCAAGTCAATTTTGCCTCAGGGGATGCATTCATAAAAAATCAGGAATTAGGGTTTCTTGACCTAATTCACCCCTAAGTTGACTTTTGGGACAAACCATGAGCCAAGACCTCAAGAGATGATTTGAGGGTCTCTAATATACCATATTGATCTATTTGGAACAATGGATTGATCCAAGAAGCTTGAGCAACAAGTTTCATTTTCATCTGCACCACAATTAGGGTTTTAAGGGAAAAGTCAACTGTAACTTTGACTTTTGACCAGGACATGCTCCCAAACCCTAATACATGATTGAATATACCTTGTGACACCCATGGAACATGTCCATCAAGTTTGATTTAGGTCAAGGACATGATTTCCTGAAGAATTGCACAGTTTGGAATTCATTTGATAAAAAGTCAACTGTGCACAAAAGTCAACTTTGACTTTTTGAGATTTTTCACCAAAATGGATTTTTAACCCTAAAATGATGTTAATGTATGATTTGAATCATCATTCATCAAGAAAAATCAAGAAAAGTGAGATAACTTGTAAAAGGGGTAACCATAAAACTTAGAAATTTTTCTAAGTTAAAAATAAAGTGGCAAAGGTACCAACTTTGGAGGACCATAACTCCTAACCCACAAGGCCATTTTTTCTCATCCAAAGATGGATTTGTAGCCCTCATTATCACCTACAAAAACTTCAACTACAAGTCATTCCAATTCATTAAGGATTTTGAGTTATGGAGTGATCAAAGTGGCTGAAAAGTCAAAAAGTCACTTTTTCCCACACTTAGTGAAATTTTCACTAAGTCAGAATTCTGCTTCACTTTTTGCCAAATGTAGGGGGATTTTTCACTTGGAATCAAAAGAGATCAAAACCAAACTTGTTCAAACAGTTGTTGTATCATGTAAGAGCTTTCCAAAATGGCCAAGAACATTGCCAAATTCAACCTACACCATGAGATACAACATTGCCAAGTTGCCTTGCTGAAATCTGTCAAGGCAAGGCAGAATTTGCAACTTTGGTCGATTTGCCAAAATCAGCCAATTTCAATTGCTCCAATCCACTTGGACACCTCAGAGGATTGAATCCAAAGGGGACAATCACTGAGCCAAGCCTCCAAGGTCCAAGGAACAAGGAATAACATGTTGAACCTAGAGTTGTCAAAATAGGGACAAGACTTCAAATTTGGAATGAGGCATTCAATGGAACCATCAAGGTGGCATGGACTGAGCCATTCTCATCTGAAATCAGTCAAGACTTATCCAAGACCAAGGGGACCAAAGCTCTGTGCCCTAACCTCTAGTCAATGGCTAGAGGAGACTTTCATTTCCATTGGCCAACATTGAGGAAACCTACTTACCAGCTGCCATGCACTATTCCTTGCAAAACAAACTTGCTCTACTATAAATAGAGCTCAATTGTGGTCAGTTTAAGTACACCAAAGCCATCTAACAGATGCTTTCCTCAAAATCTCTTTCTCTTGGCAAAAATGCCTTTCTTAGCAAGGTAGCTATCGGGTTTTGAGTTTGAGAGCAATTCTGCACAAACCAATCACTCACACACCTCACATACATCACATATGAGCTTATCAAACACTCACATAACTTCTGAAAGATCAATTTCACAAAATCACTTGCCATCCACACAAGATTGAAGTGAAGTTGCAGCTGAGATGCCATAAACTGATCCAGTCCATTTCAATTCAATCCAAGTGTTCAAACACACTCCATATGGTGTAGGGAAGCTGTTCAGACCATCACAACTCATCTGTAACACCTCCAACCCAGAATTTGATATGAACTTGCTGTCACGACTTGGAGGTAAGCCTAAACTTGGGCATCTCTCAATCTATGCCTATTTCCTCGCACAATAATTTGGCCATATGTTCATAATCATGCATGGAATGTTTTCCCTCAATTAATTTCATTGTTTGAATCATGTATAAAAAATCCTAGCCTTCATGTAGAAATTAGGGTTCTTGAGGTCTCTTCGTGATTTCTTGTTGTATGTTTAATTTAAATGAAATTAAAGTACATAGACATGATCGTGAGGTTGAGGCGAGCATAATGATATGTAGATTGCATGTTATAATTACGTATTCATGGAGATTGGATAGAAAATGCAAATCTGGGCAAACTGAAAAACGCGCGTGTTCTTGGTGGTGTTCTTGGCGCCATTTTCAGATTTTCAAATATTTGAATTTTGTGATTTTGTTTAATTGATTCAAAAATTAATTTCTCTCTAAGTTTTAATGATTTTGAGTTGATTCTTTTTTTAATAATTCACAAAAATTTTAAAATATTTTATTTTATCAAAAAATCCCAAAAATATTATTTATTTCATATAATTGATATTTTTGCAAAGAATTAATATTTTGATTGTTTTTGGCATTTTAAATATTTTTTCTACATTGATTTTGCAACTTTTAATGCTTTCTAATTATTTTGTAGGTCAATACTTAATTTTTGAAGCATTAATCCAAGATCACAATTTGTTTTCCATGTGTTAAACAATTTTTGATCATTTTAATTGAATTTTTATTCAATTAAATACATTTTGAAAACAAATTAGGGTTTTGGATTAATTCAACCCTCATAAATCATTTTCAAAACACTTTGGGCCTCTATTAGAGTGTAAGACCCAACCCCCTTTTTTGACCAAATCATCTTTGGGCCTCACTTATTGTATAAGTCCCGATACCGTCAAAAAACAAACGGCGCGATCATCGCCTTTTCAAAAATCATCTGGGCCTACCCTCGAGTAGTAAGACCCATTTATTTTTCTTCAAAACTTTTTGGGCCTCTTGAGAGAGTGTAAGACCCATCCCCCCTTGTACAAAAACTTTTTGGGCCTCACTCCTTGTATAAGTCCCTCTGTACAAGTAAACGATGCGATCGTCGCCCGTTTAAAATTAAAACCATTTGGGCCTACCCTCGAATAGTAAGACCCATTTCTCTTTTCTTTAAACCTTTTTGGGCCTCTTGAGAGAGTGTAAGACCCATCCCTTTGTACAGAAAACCATTTTTTGGGCCTCAGTCACTTGTATAAGTCCCGCTGTACAAAGTCAAACAGTGCGCTCACTGATAAAACCCTGGGCCTCTCCTTGAGCTGTAAACCCCAAATCTTTCTTTTTCAAAGCACTTTCTCCTTTGATTTTGAATATACTATTGTTTTCAATCTTTCTTTGTTGAACAACTAACCAAACATCATGGAAGCACTACAACCGAGTAAGTGGTTATCGCTTTCATTTACTGCTTTCATATTATAAACTGTATTGTGGGGCTGCTCATTGTAAGTCTCCTTTCATAAACTCATATCTACTGTGTAATAATAGTATAGATATTTCGAGTTTCCCCGACAACTACGTCTAGAACTAAGTGACGCCGTTTCATTTATTCGTAGAAATAGACGCCTAGATCCCCAATAGGAGCACCAGATACAGTCTTCTCTTCGGCTGTCCTCCTTAGGAATCGTCAAGAAATTCTATCCCCCAGAGATGAATTATTCTCGGTGAAACTTCTCTTGAATTTCTTCAAACCTCCGAACGGTTCGGACTCTCTCTAAAAGTTAAAGTCACTGGATAGTAAACCTCGCACGTTTACCAGTGGTTTTAACTCTAAAAGAGTTTTCTTGAACTTTTCTTTGGTTTGGGACCCACGGGCTTCTTAAAAGCATCGGCCTCCTCTTGGGCATCGTACAAGGACCCACAGGCTTCCTATAAGCAACCTGGCCTCCTCTTGGGCATTATTCAAGGACCCTACGACTTCTTAGAAGTATTCACAGCCTCCTTTTAGGCTTCGTATAATGATCTCTTCCTCCGGGAATGATAGCCTCCTCTTGGGCTTCGTACAAGGACCCGTCGGCTTCTTAAAAGTTTCCAGCCTCCTCTTGGGCTTCGTACAAATTGTCCCGACGACCTCCTAGAGGTATAGGAACAGAACCTAGTCATCCTCATAGAACAGTCCTTTCATAGAGTCTACTACTGTTTCTCGAAGCATAGTACAAAAGATAAAACTCTAGACACGGACAGTCTAACTTCCTTGAGTCTCAAAGACATTCTCAAGCACCCTTCGTTAAATAGGAAGGAAACCCGCAGACTCGGATAGTCTCAATACCCTTTGGATTTCCCGTTTCCTCAAAGAAAAGGAAATATCCCTGATCCTCAAATTAAATCCCTGAGTACAGTGTTGCTCATATAAGAACTGATTTTCTCTTTTAAATCAGTATATTGGATCTGTCACTCAACTGAAACAGTTACAATAGCCTCCATCTCGGGCTTCGTACGAGATACCAAAATTCTCCCCTGTGGAGTCAAAACAACCTTTTAGCCTCTCTCTCAGGCTTTGTATGAGACACAAAAGATTCCCTCGTTGAGTCAATCACCCTTTTTTTGCCTCCATCTCGGGCCTCGTACGAGATATAAATCCCTTAAGCAAGAGTCGAACTCTTTGCTAGCCTCCTCTTAGGCTTTGTATAACGATATGCCCCACTGGGTCAAAAACTTTTAGCCTCTCTCTCGGGCTTTGTACGAGACACAAAATAGCCTCCTCTTAGGCTTTGTATAATGATTTTCCTAGCGGAAATTAGACTCCTCTTAGGCTTTGTATAAGAAAACCACTGGTTAATCCAATTAACCTTTTAGCATCAAAGCTGTGCCTCGTTCACAGTACACAAACATCAACAACTCCTTTCCCTTCATCTAATCGCTGTAAGCGGCAAGCCTCTGGATCATCTATATCCATGCCACTGTCCCTCTTTTAGCATGAGAAATTCCTAAGGAAAGATGGCATTGCTCTACACTGAGTTAAAGTCTTCTCCTTCAGGTTAAAATCCTTTCTTCGGAAATTATGGCATTGCTCGGATCCGCGTATCCCAGTTAAAGTAATTCTCCTTCTCCCCTCTTTAGAGATGACAAATTCTCTCTAAAGTCGAGGTCTTTCAGCTTCACGTCTTGGGCTTTGAACAAGACACAAATAGACCTTTTAGCTTCACATCTTGGGCTTTGAACAAGATACAAATCACCTTTCGCTTCATGTCTTGGGCTTTGAACAAGACACCAAAACACCATTTCCTCCCATAGAATAGGAGGAACTACGAACGCTCTGATTTCCCTGTTTCGGTAAACGGGAATACGTAGGCATAAGATCGAAAGAAAAGATCTTAGCGAGCGCAATCAACAAAAAACCCAAATCCCATATCTCCATCAATTAAAAGCAGTAATTTAAAAGCACCAGTCCTAACATCCTAATCCTTATTCCCCGCCAGAAACCTTTTGCCTAGATAGAAAGAAAGAAACCTGTATTGGCGAAATACGAATAACCAGTACAAAGGCCCGCCGACATTGATAGCATCCGTAACCTAACAGACCATTGTTTAAACTCAGTATGCAAGCAGGGTTAATTGGAGACATCTATTTCCCTTCCTTATTCAGCTCACAATAGGATAAAAAATGAATCGACCTGTAGTTTTAAGCTCAACCGCAGAGAGCGACCAGAGCTTAAGAACCGCGTCCAAAATCGCTCGCTACAGAAAAGTGGCGCCCACCGTGGGGCCAGTTTTTATTTCTGTCTGTTTTCGTTGTAAAATGGCGACTCTGCTGGGGAGTCTCCTTTTCTGCCTTAGGGCATCATCCCCGTTTTCTACAGAAAATGGGAACTCTACCGAAGAGAAAGATTGACCTATGCTGGTCCATCTCTTAGGCAGGGAACCACAGATTGGGGCTTCCGCCGGGGAACCCATTTCTGTCAGGAACTTAAGATTCATAGCTTTATAAGTCTAGGATGATTAGGACAAATATATATACTGCTTTTCCTAATTGCTATATGTGTTTATTTTTCTGCTACTGGGAATGCGTGTGATGCCGCATGTGGTGAGATTGAGTATACACTTAAGAAAAGCCAACCTTTTTCGTAGTGCGGAAGCTATCGGAAATAGCTGTTACGCGATACTACCCTCATTTGAGGCTGGTGATTTATTCTCGGTGAATGGCACTTACTCTAAGATTGCACACAACTCGCTGGCGATCCGCTTGTTGTTTTGCTTTCCTGGGAGGAGCTGATGATAATGAGTACAGGTACAAAAATCACCCTAGTATAAACCTTTGGGGATGGGTAGAGCCTTGACTTCATGACAACGACCCTCTGACCCCATGTTTTTTCTATGTTTTTGTGTGCTGCATTCATGCATTCATTTAATAAAACATTAAAACATTCAAAAAACCTTCTCTTCTAGTCTCTCTGTTTTTCAAATTAAACTAAGACTGTGATTGCAAATATCAGAGAAAAAGATTGCATTAATGGATTTCGGTAGAAGGAGAACTCACCAGTATACCTTCAAGGTTCCAAAGCTAGAGGATTTGAGAGGGTTAGCGAGGATGATCACTAACCCAGAGGCTTTCAGAGCCAAGCACGGTGGTTTGCTACCACTGTTAAGAGTCCATGTGATTAAGGGAATCATGGACGCACTCATTCAGTTCTACAATCCAGTTTATCACTGTTTCACATTCCTGGATTACCAGCTATCGCCAACGCTGGAGGAGTATTCTCATCTGGATGATTTACATATCACTGATCGAGCTCCATTTTCTGGACTGGAAGAAATTCCAAAGAATCAGACTATTGCAAGAGCAATTCATTTGGACGAGTCTGAGGTCAGGACTCACATGATTACTAAGGGTGACATCCAAGGTTTGCCAGCCCAGTTCTTGACAAAGAAAGCTCTGTACTTTGCTAGTATAGGGAACGAGACTGCTTTTGAAAGCATCTTTGTCTTGCTCACCTACGGGTTATTTTTGTTTCCTAACATCAATAACTTCGTCGATATCAACGCTATTAAGGTTTTTCTCATTGGAAACCCTGTGCCGACTTTGCTCGCAGATGCGTATCATTCTGTACACTTAGGAAATTTGTACAGCGGAGGGGAGATCACATGCTGTGTACCTTTGCTTTACAAATGGTTTATCTCTCACTTGCCCAAGTCTTCCGCTTTTTGGGATTGCAAGAGTGTCTTACGTTGGTCGCAGAAGATCATGTCTCTCACCAATTCCGATATAGATTGGTGTAATAGGATTTATGATGGGATCAGAATCATTGACCGTTGTGGAAACTTCCCCAGCGTACCCCTCATAGGAACTAAAGGAGGAATCAACTATCATCCGATATTAGTTCTTCGTCAATTTGGATACCCGATGAGACACATCCCACTAGGTGTTCATCTGGAAGGTCTTTTCTTCAAAGAAGGAGAAAGTGACAGAGCACTAAAGATGGAAATAGTGCAAGCTTGGAAACATGTTCATAAGAAAGGACGAGAGTCTCTGGGAAAACCGGACTGTGTCTCGGTGGAGCCTTATCTCCATTGGGTACAAACCAGAGCTCTCAAGCTAAAAATGCCTTATCCTCGTTACGGAATTCTTCCGCCGAAAGAATCTGTCATGTACTTCATGCCGGAAACTGAAAAGCTTCAGGTTACTCTCAACAAAGTTCAAAAGGAAAGAAGGTCTTGGAAGAACAAGTACCGCACCCTCGACGTAGAGTGTATCCAAATACAACAATTACTGAAAGAGAAAGATGCTCTGATTGAAATTTTGGAGCAGCATGATGTAGAGAATCAAGATGACCAAAGGAATTTGCTCACTCCTTTCACCTTGCAAAGGAATGAAAACCCGACAACGGCCCAAGAGCCCCGGTCAAAGAAAAGGGGGATACCAGAATCAGCACCCGATTTCTCCTCAGAGAGGACTCGGGACCCATTAGTTTAGGTTTCTGTTTCTACACTTTGTAATCTACTGTATTTCCGTTTCTGTAATCCTTTGAATTTCAATAAAAAGGGGTTTCCCCACTGTTTGATATTTGCAATCTAATTGTCGAAGTTTATTTTGATTAAACAAAAAAAAACAATTAATATAATCATTGCATTCATCATTCTCACATCGCGTATTCTTCTTCCCTACGAATCTCACGTTTGTGTCTCGATTCTAGAGTCAAACTATCTCATTCGTATAATACTCGGGCCAATCGTCAGAAAAAGATGGATGATCTTGAGGAAGAAAACAGAGAGTTGAAAGAAGAGATAGACGCTCTGAGAGAGGATATGAGAAAGCTTCGTAACGACATGCAAGCCATGGCAGAAGCTCAGCTACAAAGAACTGTGATCTCAGAGATCACCTCAACGCCCATCATAGAAAAGTATGATCCTAGGTATCAGATACCGAAAGATCGTCCTTGGGGCATGCCTGTTAACTATATCCCGGAAGGATATGTTCCGCCGATCACTGAAGATCAGGGAATCGCAACATAAGCCGCTGGGCCTGAAGGTTACAAACTTCGGGAAAGCGAAGATGCCAGGGGCATACTCAAGACTCCTGAAGGTTACAAACTTCGGGAAACGCCAAGACTTACTGCCGTAGTCACGGTACCACCCCCTGTGGTGCACACTGTCCCGGAAGGACAGATTCCACCAACACCTTCTGGTAAGAAGGAAACTATGTTTGACAGAATGGAGGAATTCCAGGAACAGTTCTTGGAAATGCAGAAAGAGCTGCAAGCCATTCGCGGTCAGGATCTATTTGGGAAGGACACCGCAGACCTCTGCTTGGTCCCAAATGTGAAAGTCCCGCACAAGTTCCAAGTGCCCGACTTTGAAAAATACAAGGGTAACTCTTGCCCTCAGAGCCATCTGGTGATGTACGCTCGGCGGATGTCAGCTCAGACGGAGAATCAGGACCTGCTGATTCACTACTTCCAGGATAGTTTAACCTGTGCCGCACTCAAATGGTACATGGGTTTAAACCGTACTACGATCAGTACATTCAGAGATCTTGGTACTGCCTTCGTCCAACAATACAAATACAATTTGGACAAGGCACCCGACAGAGATCAACTCAGATCAATGTCACAAAAGGACAAGGAAACCTTTAAGGAGTATGCTCAAAGGTGGCGTGAAATTGCCGCTCAAATTTGTCCACCTCTTGAGGAAAAAGAGATGACAAAGATCTTCTTAAAGACCTTAAGCTCATTTTACTATGACCGAATGGTCGCCAGTGCGCCCAGTGATTTCACCGAAATGGTCGGCATGGGTGTACGTCTTGAGGAAGCCGTCCGAGAAGGACGTTTGGTAAAAGACACTGGATCAACGAGCGGTACTAAAAAATACGGTAGTGCTCTCCCTAAGAAAAAGGAGCAAGATATTAGGAATATCTCTCTCGGAAAGCAAAGGCGTCGATATCAGCCAGTAGCAGCTATTACTCCTGCTATCGGCCCCGCGCCTGTTCCTATGTATCAACCTCAGGTTGCGCAGAGCCAGCCTGACCAACAAAGGACACAACAGCCTCTTCAGCAGGCTCGTCCTCCATATAACAACAACCGTACAACACGGCCACCAGGGTTTGATCCTATACCTATGTTGTACGCAGAACTATTTCCGTTACTACTGGCTAAGGGGCACATTCAAACTAAGTCTCCCCTTTCAGTTCCGGAAAATCCGCCTTTTTGGTTTAAAGCGGATCAAACATGTCCTTACCATCAAGGAGGTTCAGGGCATAACATTGAGACTTGTCTCAATTTCAAATCCGACGTGCAAAAGCTTGTTAGGAGCGGGCTCTTATCTTTCAAAGATACGAATCCTAATGTTCTCACGAACCCGCTGCCTCAACACGAGAAAGCTGCAGTCAATCTGATTGAGAAAGAGACTAACAATGTCTATCAAATTCACGATGTACTCTTATTGGGGACCGATCTGGTCAAGATGCATTGTAGACAGAGTGGATATGGCCATGTGCCACCTCATAACTATCACCAGTGTGATATCTGCTCTAAAGATAACCAAGGATGTTCTGTGGTGCAAGCAGCTCTGCAGGAACAGATGGATCTCGGATGGATCCAAGAGCACCGAGTTCGTGGAGTTAACATGGTTTACACGAATTCCAACGTCATTCAAAACCACGACATCCGTGTGATGAATGTCAACTTGGTGGCGATGCACTCAAGGCAAAGCCAGTATCATAATCTGCCGCGGCACGATTACAGTTCCTGTCTGATTTGCTCGGTAAACAAACAGGGATGCTCTTTCATACAAGAGGCCCTCCAGCGTCAGATGGATCTTGGATGGATCCAAGACTACCATGATAGGAACTCCTATCAAATCAACATGGTTCAGATCTTTGATATCCGCGTAATGAATACCAACCTGGTAGAGTTACATGCTGAGCAGGTCTGACTTGGATTCTTAATATCACATGACTATCAAAGCTGTAAAGCGGGTTGCGAAAACGATCGAGGTTGTACCCTTGTCCAGGAGGCACTTCAGCACTTATTAAATCACTGGTGGATGCCAATCTATATGGACGAAGATACTCAGCAGATTAGTATCAATAACAGGAATCCTACTTGTCGTCAAAGTCAGGATGTCCGATCAATGGAAGGTAACCTGGTGAGGTTACATTGTATTCAAAGTGGGCGTGGCCAGGTGCCACCACACAACTATGACAGCTGCAGCATCTGTTCGGAAAGTAACCAAGGGTGTTACCTTGTGAGAGCAGCTCTTCAGGGTCAGATCGATCATGGAAAAATTCGTCCATATCCGGGTTCTGGACCCATCATTTGGTCGCCGAACTACCTTGCCGATCAAGTAAAGGATGTTGTCACGATCTCTGGTCATCACCAGATCAGGGATGTTTTTGCCATCGTCCCTCTACTTGACGAATCTAGAGTTCCCAACCAGGAACGGATCGAGGTTACTTATAACGGTCAGAAAATTCAGAAGGTTCCCATAGTCATCTATCTACCGGGGCCACTACCGTATGAATCAGCTAAGGTGATCCCTTACAAATACGGTGCAACAATAATCGAGAATGGAAAGGAAATTCCATTACCCTCCATCGTGAATATTGCAGACATCAGTCGTGTAACACGGAGCGGTCGAATCTTCAACCGAGGGGTTGGAGAATCCAACAAAGAAAAGGAACTTCAGGCGGAAATTCCTGATCCACCAGTCGGTCAATCTAGTAATCCCGACTTTTCAAAAGACAAAGATGAGATGCTAAAGCTCATCCAAAGGAGTGAATATAACATTGTTGATCAACTGTTACAGACTCCTTCAAAGATCTCAGTATTATCACTGTTACTCAGTTCAGAAGCACACAGAGAGGCTCTACAGAAAGTCTTGGAGCAAGCCTTTGTGGAACAGGATGTAACAATCAGACAATTCGATAGCATTGTCTCTAACATCACTTCCTGCAATAATTTGGGATTTAGTGATGAAGAATTACCTGAAGAGGGTTGCCGTCATAACATGGCGCTCAATATCACAGTTAACTGCCAGGGCGATGCTTTAGCCAACGTACTGGTAGACACAGGGTCAGCCCTGAATGTTATGCCGAAGTACACTTTGATGCAATTATCATTCAAGGGCCCTCCGATGAGAGTCAGCGAGGTCATCGTCAAAGCATTCGACGGATCCAGAAAAATAGTTATCGGCGAAGTGGATCTTCCCATAACTATTGGTCCTCACACTTTCCAGGTCATGGACATCCGGGCAACATACAGTTGTTTATTAGGAAGCCCTTGGATACATCAGGCTGGAGCGGTTACTTCAACCCTCCACCAGAAGCTAAAGTTCGTTAAGAACGATCAACTTGTCACGGTTTGTGGGGAACAAGCCTTGCTCGTGAGTAACTTATCATCATCTACTTGTGTGGAACCCGAGGAGGTTATTGGAACTCAGTTCCGAGCACTATCGGTGAGTAAGAACAATCAGTTCAAAGAAGGAACTTCAATTTCTTCATACAAAGATACTATCAAAGCGGTCGAGAGTACTGATACGACAGGATGGGGACGGCTTGTCATTCCTATTGACAATAAAACAAAGAAGGGTCTTGGTTTTTCTGCAACCTGTACCCAGACGGCCGCCAACGATGAAAGTCTTCATCCCCTTCAAAACTTCTTCCACAGTGGAGGTTTTCTTCACCCAGTGTCTCAGACAGTTCATGCTATCAATGAGGAAGATCCCTCTGACACGGATGAAGAATGGAAGTCCTACCTTAACAAGGACGGCTATATGTCTCAGGAAGAGGTGCCTATGCCTTTTTGCTTTCCTACAGAAAGTCCGAGATTTATACCAAGATCAGATGTCGAAATGATCTACGGAGATTGTGATCCGGAAGGATGCCGTGCTCCGCCAAATTCATTAGAGGAGGACACTCTGATGAAAGAAAACTTTGATCGCAATTACTATGGCCCGATGGATGGTCTGCCAATGTGGCAGCCTTACCCAGGAAACTTGGGGCAAGAAAGTCAGCCGAGTAATGAAGCTCAGCTGAGCGTCATTGAACAGAATACCTGTGTCCCCACCATGTCATGGGATCAACATTCAGGTCATTCGGAAACTACTCAACATGAAGATGAATTCGCAACGTTTGCAGGACTAGAATTCATCAACTATACTTTTCCTGAGGTCAACGTCATCGAGAGGGATGACTTCTCCAGTTCCAAAGAAGTTTGGGACACTTTGGGACAACCAAGTGGAAAATACGACTTTATGGTCAAGTACACTGCTCCCGAAATCTCTCGTATCAGGCTCGAAGATATCCAGTCAACTGGATGGGGAGATACAGCTGAGAGCACCAATGCTATGCAAAATGCAACAGAGGAATCCTCCTACGACAATTCTGCCTGGGAGACAGATTCCAATGATCCTGCTCCACCAGAAATCAGCGTCATTTCTGAAGACAAATCAAAGAAGGTGCCAGACTTTGTGATTCACCGAGGAGTTCGCCGCCAATGGGTTGCCGTCGAGGTTCCGAAGGTCGTTCGTTAGTCAAAGTAATTGCCATCTTTAACCTTTCACCCTGCCCAGGTGAAACGGATGTTTTGATAGGGCTCGGTTTCTGTAAATTTCCCTCTTCGCTTTGCCCAAAGCAACAGAGTTTTGTTTTATAGGGCTGTAGTTTCAAGATTCGACTTGTTCATTAATAAAATAACGTCGTTCTGTAATTTCCGCATTAATTGTTGTTTTCTCTTTTTGCTTTTTTCAGAAAATGGTAATCCTAACAAAAAAACATTCAATAATAAAAACAAGCAGTAAAATCAAAACACTGCACACACTTGCATTTTCTCTATCTCTTCTAAACACGAATCATCACGTCATGCAGATTGCTTGTTTTATACCCCGTTGAAACATATGATCCGATGCCTTCTTCCAACTTTGAGTTCCCGGTATTCGAGGCTGAAGAAGAGAATGACAACGAAATTCCAGAAGAGATCTCCCGATTACTCAGACAAGAGGAAAGGTCCATTGAACCTCACAAAGAGCCATTGGAAACGGTAAGCTTGGGTTCAGAAAAAGAGAGAAAAGAAATCAGGATCGGAGCATTGCTCAGTCCAACTGCCAGAGAGGGTTTGATAAAGCTTCTCAAAGAATTCCCCGATGTATTCGCTTGGTCCTATCAGGATATGCCAGGGTTGGATACCAGCATCGTGGAACATCACTTACCGTTGAGATCGGAATGTCCGCCAGTAAAGCAAAGGTTGAGACGCACTCACCCGGACATGGCCATCAAAATCAAGGAGGAGGTACAGAAACAGATCGACGCGGGTTTCCTCGCTACATCTGAATATCCTCAATGGTTAGCCAACATCGTACCTATTCCCAAAAAGGATGGAAAGGTCAGAATGTGTGTTGATTACAGAGATCTAAACAAGGCAAGTCCAAAGGACGACTTTCCTTTACCACACATTGACATGCTGGTTGACAGCACAACAAAGTTCAAAGTATTCTCCTTCATGGATGGATTCTCGGGCTATAACCAGATCAAAATGGCGCCGAAAGACATGGAGAAAACTTCGTTCATTACCCCATGGGGTACCTTTTGTTACAAGGTAATGCCGTTCGGTTTGAAGAATGCCAGGGCAACCTATCAAAGGGCCATGACTACTCTGTTTCATGACATGATACATAAGGAAATCGAGGTATATGTCGATGATTTGATTGCAAAATCAAGAACAGAGGATGAGCACGTTGAACATCTGTCAAAATTGTTCGAACGTCTAAGAAAATTCAAGCTCCGCTTGAATCCTAACAAGTGCACCTTCGGTGTCCGTTCGGGGAAACTACTAGGGTTCATCGTCAGCCAGGAAGGGATTGAAGTTGATCCTGACAAGGTCAAGGCCATTCAAGAAATGCCTTCTCCGAAAACTGAAAAACAAGTCAGAGGATTCCTGGGACGTTTGAACTACATCTCCAGATTCATATTCCTTATGACCGCCACTTGTGCCCCGATTTTCAAATTACTCAAAAAGAACCAGGATTGCGTTTGGTCAGAAGATTGCCAAACCGCCTTTGACAGTATTAAGGAATATCTGTTGAATCCTCCGATTCTATCACCTCCAGCGGAAGGAAGACCACTAATCATTTACCTCACAGTCCTAGAGGACTCAATGGAATGTGTACTTGGCCAACAAGACGAAACTAAAAGGAAAGAGTCTGCCATTTACTATCTAAGCAAGAAGTTTACCGACTGTGAAACTCGGTATACAATGCTTGAGAAAACTTGTTGCGCTTTGGCTTGGGCAGCCAAACGTCTTCGCCAGTACATGATTCGTCATACTACTTGGTTGGTCTCCGAAATGGATCCAATCAAGTACGTTTTCGAAAAACCTGCTCTCACGGGAAGGATTGCCCGTTGGCAGATGTTACTATCAGAATATGACATAGAGTACCACGCTCAGAAAGCCGTTAAAGGAAGTATTTTAGCCGATCATTTGGCTCATCAACCGATTGACGATCAAGAATCAATCAGGTTTGACTTCCCAGACGAAGATGTCATGTATCTAAAAATGAAAGATTGCGATGAACCGCTACCCAGTGAAGGGCCAGAACCAGGTTCCCAGTGGGGACTTATCTTTGACGGAGCAGTTAATCATTATGGAAACAGAATTGGGGCAATCATTGTTACCCCTCAGGGTTCCCACATTCCTTTCACTGCCAGACTTACGTTCAAATGTACGAACAACGAGGCCGAATACGAAGCATGTATCATGGGTCTCGAAGAAGCGATTGATTTAAGGATCAAAAACTTGGACGTATACGGCGATTCAGCCCTGGTTATTAACCAGATAAAAGGAGATTGGAACACATACCAATCAGGATTGATTCCTTACAAAGACTATGCAAGGAGGTTGTTACCCTTCTTCAACAGAGTCGACTTTCATCACACCCCTCGTGATGAGAATCACATGGCTGATGCATTAGCCACTCTCTCTTCCATGATTAGTGTAGGTCGATGGAATGACATACCTAAGATCGACATCATGCGCCTTGAACGGCCCACTTACATCTTCATGATTGAAGCAGTCATAGACGACAGACCTTGGTATCACGATATCAAATGCTTCCTTCAGAAACAAGAGTACCCAGAAGATTGGCTGGAAACTTCTTCCTGAGCGGTGACACTCTTTATAAGAGAAATTTTGACATGGTTTTGCTCCGATGTGTCGACAGACCAGAAGCAGACATGCTCATGAAAGAAATTCATGAAGGATCCTTTGGCACTCATGCCAACGGACACACAATGGCGAGAAAAATTCTCAGGGCCGGGTATTATTGGTTGACAATGGAATCCGACTGCTACAAGTACATGAGGAGGTGTCACAAGTGTCAGATATACTCCGACAAAATTCATGTACCGCCATCACATCTCAAAGTTCTTTCTTCCCCATGGCCATTTTCCATATGGGGAATCGACATGATTGGTATGATTGAGCCCAAGGCTTCAAACGGACATCGGTTCATCCTGGTAGCCATTGATTATTTCACCAAGTGGGTCGAAGCAGCGTCATTCGCCAATGTAACCCGACAAGTGGTGGTCCGATTTATCAAAAACAATATCATCTGCCGTTATGGTGTTCCAAGCGAGATCATTACTGATAATGGATCTAACTTGAACAATAAGATGATGAAGGAGTTATGCGCAGAGTTCAAGATCGAACACCATAACTCATCTCCCTACCGACCCAAGATGAACGGAGCGGTAGAAGCGGCTAACAAGAACATCAAGAAGATCGTTCAAAAGATGGTTGTAACCTATAAAGACTGGCACGAGATGCTACCCTTTGCTCTTCATGGTTATCGCACATCTTTCCGTACTTCAACAGGGGCAACCCCTTTCTCTCTAGTATATGGCATGGAGGTAGTGCTTCCCATAGAAGTAGAGATCCCGTCAATCAGGGTATTGATGGAAGCTCAGCTCACCGAAGCTGAATGGTGTCAAAGTTGACACGACGAACTGAACCTGATCGAAGAGAAGCGAATCACGGCACTATGCCACGGTCAGTTGTATCAACAGAGAATGAAGAGGGCGTTTAACAAAAAGGTCCGACCTTGCGTCTTCAGGAAAGGAGACCTTGTGATCAAGAAGATACAATCATTTCTCACTGATTCTCGGGGCAAATGGACCCCGAATTATGATGGCCCCTATGTGGTCACGAAAGTTTTCTCAGGCGGCGCCTTGAGACTTGCAACCATGGACGGAGAGGAATTTGCCTACCCCACGAATGTTGATGTAGTCAAGAAATACTTCGCCTAAAACTAAAAAAAAAAAAAAACGTCTCGGTGGATTGAAAACCCGAAAGGGCGGTCCAAACAAAAGTTAGAGACATGGAAAAAAAAGAATCATCCCGATGGATTGGAAATCTCATAGTACAATCCAGGCAAAAATTAGGGATAATGGCAAGTAACTATGTTCAACAGAGGCAAGTCCCTCAGCAGCAGCAGTTACAACATCATCTATCGGAGGAAATCTCCAGTCAAAGGTCATCTTCGACGGAAGCTCAGGATGCCCCGAATTCAAAGTTGGTAGAAGGATAGTGGTCGTTATGTTTCAACGTAGCCCTTTTCCCTGTAAATTACCATTTTCTAACTTTGTATATACTCTTTGGAATCACGCGTTTGGCTGATCTCCATCTTATCAATAAAATTTGAGCCTTTGTGATTTTGTTTGTAATTCTTAACTTGCTTTAGCTTTACAGAACGACGTTGTTTAAACTTAATCAGCGATTCTTGAAATAAAACAAAAATGAATTTACTTGTTAAAACTTTTTCTGCTTTTAAATTAAAGATGGCATTTCTTTTGACTGTTGAACATCAGAAGAACATCGATTGCTTCTCCCGAAGTAAGCGAATTTCAAAGTGCAGAATCAAAGTACTCCTTCTAAGCCAGTATGCCTGAATGAAGGGATCAACTGTGTCAGAGAACTTGTTTCGTCTGACACGCCTCGGCCGAGTTCTCATCTCCTAAGCCCGATTAACATAGCTCCCAACGGGACTATCTCTCCTAAGCAAGGTGGAATTGCTATTTTGAATCAACGGTACTTCTTCGCCCCGCGATGGCCGAGTATCCAATTGTGTTCATCCATTAGTCTGTATGTCGCGTCTGTTTTGTCAGCATAAACATACATACTTCATGCATTTTATTTGCGTTCGCATGTCGTATTGCATCACTATCACTTGAGTCGGTCTTGTCCCCTAGTGATAAACAGTTTTCTCAATCGAGTTTGTCAGTTCTTTCCTCGTCAGGAAGTGTTGCGTCTGAACAATCTCGCCACCAGTGTATCTTTAGATCAGAGTCGGCACTTGGCCACTTTGATAACTTGAACCTCTGAAAGATCAGAGAACCTTCAACAAATGTCACTCTTCGCCATTGAAGATGATATCCTTGCTTTCCCGGATTAAGGAAAATCCACAGAGAAAGCCTCGTGATCAGAGATTCGGCAGCATGCCAGTTTTGCTCCGAAAGGATCGCTGATGAAAAGGTCATCGACCCCACAAAATTGGACCCCATCATATGGCATTTCTCCGGGAAGATCCCGAGAAAAGTATGATGAAAGATCCCAAACGAAAGCAGTCTCTCAAGAGACTCGCTTTCCCCAGTAGAAACAAATGGCGTCTCCAACAGAGAAGTTTATACAACTCTACAACTCAGATGAATGGGTTCCCCAGCAAGTCTGACATCCAAACTTTTTCCACTCAAATGGCATCTCCCCAGGACAATTCGGCGAGAAGTTTAAGGAAAGCCGCTATGAATAACGTCCCTTGTCAAGAAAGTTTATTGACAAAAGAAACTAAGACCAGTTCTTGGTAAGAAACCAGGATCGAGGGGAAGTTTAAAAAAGAAACCAAGACCAGTTCCTTGGTAGAAAACCAGGATCGAGGGGAAGTTTATATCAGAAATTAAGACCAGTTCCTTGGTAGGAAACCAGGATCGAGGGGAAGTTGACAAAAGAAACTAAGACCAGTTCCTTGGTAGGAAACCAGGATCGAGGGGAAGTTTATTTCGAAATAAACTAAGTCCAGTTCCTTGGTAGGAAACCAGGATCGAGGGGAAGTTTATTTCAAAAGAAACTAAGACCAGTTCCTTGGTTGGAGACCAGGATCGAGGGGAAGTTTAAATCAGAAACTAAGACCAGTTCCTTGGTAGGAGACCAGGATCGAGGGGGAGTTTACCTTTTCTAAGCATCATTGCTCAGCAAAAGAAGATGAATGCGATCCGCCATTCATAGACACCATCAAAATTTCGGGTATTCCGATATTTAATCCTCTTGCACCCCGAATGCCCGAATCCCTTCGTCATTCACACCTTCGGGTCCAAGAAGATTAAATAGGGGCATCTGTAATACCCCAAATTTTGACCACTTAGATTTCCCATCATTGTGAAAATCATGATCACAATATGGATGAACCATCATGCTTCATCAGTCTCCCCAAAGATGGGTGAGCATCCAATACAATCAAAATTAGGGTTTCAAGCCCTCTCTGAGCTTTAGACAAAGGATCAATCAAGAAATGACTTGATATTCAACTTGTCTAATCTCTTAAACATCCACAATGGATCAAAAAGGACTCCTACTTCAAGGATTAAGCACAAGGCTGCTCCCTTCTAGGTGGATCAAGTCTCAAGATCGACAGTGTCACCCAATTAGGGTTTTGGTCGACCAGGGCCTCCAGATGGAAATTTTCATCTGGGCATAAGGCAATGATCCAAAACATGACCTAATATACTCCATGGAACCTCATGGACCCATGCATCAAGTCAATTTTGCCTCAGGGGATGCATTCATCAAAAATCAGGAATTAGGGTTTCTTGACCTAATTCACCCCTAAGTTGACTTTTGGGACAAACCATGAGCCAAGACCTCAAGAGATGATTTGGGGGTCTCTAATATACCATATTGATGCATTTGGAACAATGGATTGATCCAAGAAGCTTGAGCAACAAGTTTCATTTTCATCTGCACCACAATTAGGGTTTTAAGGGAAAAGTCAACTGTAACTTTGACTTTTGACCAGGACATGCTCCCAAACCCTAATACATGATTGAATATACCCTGTGACACCCATGGAACATGTCCATCAAGTTTGATTTAGGTCAAGGACATGATTTCCTGAAGAATTGCACAGTTTGGAATTCATCTGATAAAAAGTCAACTGTGCACAAAAGTCAACTTTGACTTTTTGAGATTTTTCACCAAAATGGATTTTTAACCCTAAAATGATGTTAATGTATGATTTGAATCATCATTCATCAAGAAAAATCAAGAAAAGTGAGATAACTTGTAAAAGGGGTAACCATAAAACTTAGAAATTTTTCTAAGTTAAAAATAAAGTGGCAAAGGTACCAACTTTGGAGGACCATAACTCCTAAACCACAAGGCCATTTTTTCTCATCCAAAGATGGATTTGTAGCCCTCATTATCACCTACAAAAACTTCAACTACAAGTCATTCCAATTCATTAAGGATTTTGAGTTATGGAGTGATCAAAGTGGCTGAAAAGTGAAAAAGTCACTTTTTCCAACACTTAGTGAAATTTTCACTAAGTCAGAATTCTGCTTCACTTTTTGCCAAATGTAGGGGGATTTTTCACTTGGAATCAAAAGAGATCAAAACAAAACTTGTTCAAACAGTTGTTGTATCATGTAAGAGCTTTCCAAAATGGCCAAGAACATTGCCAAATTCAACCTACACCATGAGATACAACATTGCCAAGTTGCCTTGCTGAAATCTGTCAAGGCAAGGCAGAATTTGCAACTTTGGTCGATTTGCCAAAATCAGCCAATTTCAATTGCTCTAATCCACTTGGACACCTCAGAGGATTGAATCCAAAGGGGACAATCACTGAGCCAAGCCTCCAAGGTCTAAGGAACAAGGAATAGCATGTTGAACCTAGAGTTGTCAAAATAGGGACAAGACTTCAAATTTGGAATAAGGCATTTAATGGAACCATCAAGGTGGCATGGACTGAGCCATTCTCATCTGAAATCAGTCAAAACTTATCCAAGACCAAGGGGACCAAAGCTCTGTGCCCTAACCTTTAGTCAATGGCTAGAGGAGACTTTCATTTCCATTGGCCAACATTGAGGAAACCTACTTACCAGCTGCCATGCACTATTCCTTGCAAAACAAACTTGCTCTACTATAAATAGAGCTCAATTGTGGTCAGTTTAAGTACACCAAAGCCATCTAACAGATGCTTTCCTCAAAATCTCTTTCTCTTGGCAAAAATGCCTTTCTTAGCAAGGTAGCTATCGGGTTTTGAGTTTGAGAGCAATTCTGCACAAACCAATCACTCACACACCTCACATACATCACATATGAGCTGATCAAACACTCACATAACTTCTGAAACATCAATTTCACAAAATCACTTGCCATCCACACAAGATTGAAGTGAAGTTGCAGTTGAGATGCCATAAACTGATCCAGTCCATTTCAATTCAATCCAAGTGTTCAAACACACTCCATATGGTGTAGGGAAGCTGTTCAGATCATCACAACTCATCTGTAACACCTCCAACCCAGAATTTGATCTGAACTTGCTGTCACGACTTGGAGGTAAGCTTAAACTTGGGCATCTCTCAATCTATGCATATTTCCTCGCACAATAATTTGGCCATATGTTCATAATCATGCATGGAATGTTTTCCCTCAATTAATTTCATTGTTTGAATCATGTATCAAAAATCCTAGCCTTCATGCAGAAATTAGGGTTCTTGAGGTCTCTTCGTGATTTCTTGTTGTATGTTTAATTTAAATGAAATTAAAGTACATAGACATGATCGTGAGGTTGAGGCGAGCATAATGATATGTAGATTGCATGTTATAATTACGTATTCATGGAGATTGGATAGAAAATGCAAATCTGGGCAAACTGAAAAACGCGCGTGTTCTTGGTGGTGTTCTTGGCGCCATTTTCAGATTTTCAAATATTTGAATTTTGTGATTTTGTTTAATTGATTCAAAAATTAATTTCTCTCTGAGTTTTAATGATTTTGAGTTGATTCTTTTTTTAATAATTCACAAAAATGTTAAAATATTTTATTTTATCAAAAAATCCCAAAAATATTATTTATTTCATATAATTGATATTTTTGCAAAGAATTAATATTTTGATTGTTTTTGGCATTTTAAATATTTTTTCTACATTGATTTTGCAACTTTTAATGCTTTCTAATTATTTTGTAGGTCAATACTTAATTTTTGAAGCATGAATCCAAGATCACAATTTGTTTTCCATGTGTTAAACAATTTTTGATCATTTTAATTGAATTTTTATTCAATTAAATACATTTTGAAAACAAATTAGGGTTTTGGATTAATTCAACCCTCATAAATCATTTTCAAAACACTTTGGGCCTCTATTAGAGTGTAAGACCCAACCCCCTTTTTTGACCAAATCATTTTTGGGCCTCACTTATTGTATAAGTCCCGATACCGTCAAAAAACAAACGGCGTGATCGTCGCCTTTTCAAAAATCATCTGAGCCTACCCTCGAGTAGTAAGACCCATTTATTTTTCTTCAAAACTTTTTGGGCCTCTTGAGAGAGTGTAAGACCCATCCCCCCTTGTACAAAAACTTTTTGGGCCTCACTCCTTGTAAAAGTCCCTCTGTACAAGTAAACGGCGCGATCGTCACCCGTTTAAAATTAAAACCATTTGGGCCTACCCTCGAGTAGTAAGACCCATTTCTCTTTTCTTTAAACCTTTTTGGGCCTCTTGAGAGAGTGTAAGACCCATCCCTTTGTACAGAAAACCATTTTTTGGGCCCCAGTCACTTGTATAAGTTCCGCTGTACAAAGTCAAACAGTGCGCTCACTGATAAAACCCTGGGCCTCTCCTTGAGCTGTAAGCCCCAAATCTTTCTTTTTCAAAGCACTTTCTCCTTTGATTTTGAATATACTGTTGTTTTCAATCTTTCTTTGTTGAACAACTAACCAAACAGCATGGAAGCACTACAACCGAGTAAGTGGTTATCGCTTTCATTTACTGCTTTCATATTATAAACTGTATTGTGTGGCTGCTCACTGTAAGTCTCCTTTCATAAACTCATATCTACTGTGTAATAATAGTATAGATATTTCGAGTTTCCCCGGCAACTACGTCTAGAACTAAGTGACGCCGTTTCATTTATTCGTAGAAATAGACGCCTAGATCCCCAATAGGAGCACCAGATACAGTCTTCTCTTCGGCTGTCCTCCTTAGGAATCGTCAAGAAATTCTATCCCCCAGAGATGAATTATTCTCGGTGAAACTTCTCTTGAATTTCTTCAAACCTCCGAACGGTTTGGACTCTCTCTAAAAGTTAAAGTCACTGGATAGTAAACCTCGCACGTTTACCAGTGGTTTTAACTCTAAAAGAGTTTTCTTGAACTTTTCTTTGGTTTGGGACCCACGGGCTTCTTAAAAGCATCGGCCTCCTCTTGGGCATCGTACAAGGACCCACAGGCTTCCTATAAGCAACCTGGCCTCCTCTTGGGCATTATTCAAGGACCCTACGGCTTCTTAGAAGTATTCACAGCCTCCTCTTAGGCTTCGTATAATGATCTCTTCCTCCAGGAATGATAGCCTCCTCTTGGGCTTCGTACAAGGACCCGTCGGCTTCTTAAAAGTTTCCAGCCTCCTCTTGGGCTTCGTACAAATTGTCCCGACGACCTCCTAGAGGTATAGGAACAGAACCTAGTCATCCTCATAGAACAGTCCTTTCATAGAGTCTACTACTGTTTCTCGAAGCATAGTACAAAAGATAAAACTCTAGACACGGACAGTCTAACTTCCTTGAGTCTCAAAGACATTCTCAAGCACCCTTCGTTAAATAGGAAGGAAACCCGCAGACTCGGATAGTCTCAATACCCTTTGGATTTCCCGTTTCCTCAAAGAAAAGGAAATATCCCTGATCCTCAAATTAAATCCCTGAGTACAGTGTTGCTCATATAAGAACTGATTTTCTCTTTTAAATCAGTATATTGGATCTGTCACTCAACTGAAACAGTTACAATAGCCTCCATCTCGGGCTTCGTAGGAGATACTAAAATTCTCCCCAGTGGAGTCAAAACAACCTTTTAGCCTCTCTCTCAGGCTTTGTATGAGACATAAAAGATTCCCTCGTTGAGTCAATCACCCTTTTTTTGCCTCCATCTCGGGCCTCGTACGAGATATAAATCCCTTAAGCAAGAGTCGAACTCTTTGCTAGCCTCCTCTTAGGCTTTGTATAACGATATGCCCCACTGGGTCAAAAACTTTTAGCCTCTCTCTCGGGCTTTGTACGAGACACAAAATAGCCTCCTCTTAGGCTTTGTATAATGATTTTCCTAGCGGAAATTAGCCTCCTCTTAAGCTTTGTATAAGAAAACCACTGGTTAATCCAATTAACCTTTTAGCATCAAAGTTGTGCCTCGTTCACAGTACACAAACATCAACAACTCCTTTCCCTTCATCTAATCGCTGTAAGCGGCAAGCCTCTGGATCATCTACATCTATGCCACTGTCCCTCTTTTAGCATGAGAAATTCCTAAGGAAAGATGGCATTACTCTACACTGAGTTAAAGTCTTCTCCTTCAGGTTAAAACCCTTTCTTCGGAAATTATGACATTGCTCGGATCCGCGTATCCCAGTTAAAGTAATTCTCCTTCTCCCCTCTTTAGAGATGACAAATTCTCTCTAAAGTCGAGGTCTTTCAGCTTCACGTCTTGGGCTTTGAACAAGACACAAATAGACCTTTTAGCTTCACATCTTGGGCTTTGAACAAGATACAAATCACCTTTCTCTTCATGTCTTGGGCTTTGAACAAGACACCAAAACACCATTTCCTCTCATAGAATAGGAGGAACTACGAACGCTCTGATTTCCCTGTTTCGGTAAACGGGAATACGTAGGCATAAGATCGAAAGAAAAGATCTTAGCGAGCGCAATCAACAAAAAACCCAAATCCCATATCTCCATCAATTAAAAGCAGTAATTCAAAAGCACCAGTCCTAACATCCTAATCCTTATTCCCCGCCAGAAACCTTTTGCCTAGATAGAAAGAAAGAAACCTGTATTGGCGAAATACGAATAACCAGTACAAAGGCCCCCCACATTGATAACATCCGTAACCTAACAGACAGCTGTTTAAACTCAATATACAAGCAGGGTTAATTGGAGACATCTATTTCCCTTCCTTATTCAGCTCACAATAGGATAAAAAATGAATCAACCTGTAGTTTTAAGCTCAACCGCAGAGAGCGACCAGCGCTTAAGAACCGCGTCCAAAATCGCTCGCTACACCATTTTCTCATCATCCGAGTTTTCTTCATCACACGAGCCACTATCATTATTGAAAGAGTGAAAAGATTAAAGATTGAGATATAAATATCCGGGTAAAACATCGGATGAAAATAAAAGGAATATCCGGGAAAGCGTCGGATGTTAAAAAAAAGAGGAAAGGGTTTTTCCTGTGTTTAAGGAGATAAAAAGGGTTCTTTGAAATCCAAGAGGAAATGAGACTGTCCGAGTCTACGGGGTTTATCTTTGTATGATGCCCAAGAGGAGGCAGGTGTTTTAAGGGATGAGAGCCAACCCTTAAAAGGTCTGAGGTTTAGACTCAATAGAAAGACTGCTCTAGCAAAGGATGACTAGGTTTTGTTCCTATACCTTTAAGAGGTCGTCGAGTCCTTGTACTAAGCCCAAGAGGAGGCATGATAACCTTTAAGAGACCTGAGGGTCCTTGTACAATGCCCAAGATGAGGGGGGAATGCTTTTAAGAAGCCCGTAGGTCCCAAACCAAAGAAAAGTTCAAGAAATGTCATTCACCGAGAATAGATCATTTAGTGGACAGTTCGGAGGTTTGAAAAAATTCAAAAGATGCCATTCACCGAGAATGGATCAGCCCTGGGGAATAGAATTTCTTTGACAATTTCTAGGGGTGACAGTCTGAGAAAAGGTTCACCGAGAATACTGCCTTTCTCTTTGTTCCATATTGTTTAAGCCCAAGAGAAGGCAAGACGGTATCTGGAAATCCTACGGGGATCTAGTTTTGACTGTATTGAAAGAGTGATTACTGGATTTATCTAATGCTAGACTTAATCGCCGAGGAAAACTCTAAACAGATATACAAGTATATATACAATTGATATATGATAAGTATTTAAAAGGATATGAAATAAGGACTTACAGGTGAGCAAGCTTCCAGCAAGACAGTTATATATATAAAGCATGTAAATGAAAGCAGATAAAAACTTACAGGTGAGCAAGCTTCCATTGTAACAGCTGTATGGTTAGTTATTCAAGAAATTGAAGAAAGTTTTGATAACAAATATGTATTTGAATTTAAATCACAAGGAAAGTTGTTTTAAAAAGAAACAATTTGAATATCTGGGAAGACATCGGATTGCAAGAGAAACGTAAAAAATGAAAAGGTTGCAGATATCCGGTAAAACGTCGGATTGAAAGAGATAAAAAATAAGAGGTTGAAAATACGAATATCCGGGAAAAGGTCGGATGTAAAGAGACGATGGAAAAAAGAAAAGGTTGCACGCTAAGACTTTACAGTTTTATGCCTACGTATTCTCAAAAGGAATTTTAAGAAATCAGAGCAGTCGTAGTTCGCCCCTGAGGGGCACGAACTACAGAAAATAAAGTTTAAATCGCACGGCGGTGAGAAGGGAAATCTATCCTAATGTTATCATGCTTGGTTAAATATCCTAAAGTCTATCTTATTCCAAACCTAATCGAAAATTAAGTTTGAACGAAGATAACCTAAGGGAACATGCATACGTGGCAAAACATCACGGAATAAATAAATACACGGCAAAACATCGTGACAGATAAAATATACACGGGAGAACATCGTGTGTGAAACTGAATACATGGAAAAACATCATGTGATAAAATATACACAGAAGAACATCGTGAGATAAAAACATGTACATGGCAAAACATCGTGTAAAATAAACAGAAACTTCACGGCAAAGCATCATGGAATCAGAGATATACATACATGGAAAAACATCATGTGATAAATTGTACACTGAAAAGCATCGTGGCATCATGGAAAAATATCATGGCAATTGAAAATATACACGGAAAAGCATCATGTAAAATAAATAGAAAACACACGGTAAAACATCATGTGACATTGAAAGAAAATACAATCACGGAAAAACATCGTGAAATAATCAAGGCACATCATCAGAATTTAATCGAGGAAACAAGCAAGTCACGAAATAAAATCGGGCAACAAGAAGGATTATCAATTAATTTAAATATTAATATTTTATAAGATTAAGTAATAATTTAATTAATCAATATTAAATAAAAATATCTAAATTAATTAATAATTAAACAATATTTTTTAACATTTTTAAATATTTATTAATCTAATTAAAACTAGAAATAAGAAAATTAAAAATAAATAGTAGAGAAATATGAAAGAGAGAAATATATTTGTGAGGGAGAGATTGTAAGAAAACAAAGTTAGAACATTGTTTTGGTGTGAGAATTATGTGAACTTCTTCATCTATTTATAGGAAATCAAGACTTGGTGAAGAAGCAAAATGATGTAAGTCATGATATATGAAGAAGAATTTTGTGGTTAACATTCTTGACTTGAATTTGAATGAGAGAATAAGAATTAATGTATATTAACTTATTAATTAAGCTAACTTAGTTTTTAAGCTAAGTTAAATATTTATATAATAGAATAATATTAAAACAAAGTTAGTAGAAAAAGTGGTATGTGATATGCTACATATTGTAGTGAAAAGGAAAAAACAAGAAAGGGTGGGGCGTGTGTTTTATGTTGTGGTAGAAGAAAATTTGTGATTTTTGGATACTAGTAGTGTAAAAATAATAAAACAAAAATTATATTATATATTATAATAATATACTTAATATAATAAACAAATTAAGTATAATAAAAAAATTTAATAAAAATTAAGTTATTAAAATCTTGATTAATTAATAAATTAATTAAAATTGGAACCGAAACCGGTAAAAAAAGATAAAAACTGTCCGTATCGAAGTGTCCGAAAAAAATAAAATGAACACACCAAAACGATCAGTAAAAATATACGTTTTGAAAAAATACAGCGTTTTGTCAAATTTTGAAATTGATTTTACCCGCTAAAATGGCTTAGATGGGTCAGAAACATGATGACTGGAAAGTCAACAAATTAAAATAAGCACACCGGATTAAAGTACGCGAAAAATAAATAAAAAATGATGCCTGAAAGTTCGATTTTAAAAACTGTCCGGATATCGACTTTTTTTGCACAATTGACTTTTTAGTTTGACCAAAAATACCTGAAAATTTAACACGTTAATTCCGACTAATAATTCAAAAAATATTCGTGAAGAAAATATATGATATTATATGCAGACGACATAGGATGAAAATATAGACAGATGAAATGAGAAAAAATTAAAACGCCTGGTCAAAATTTAGGGTATGACAGATGCCCCTATTTAATATTCTTAGACCTGAAGGTATGAATAGAAAAGAGTTTTAGACATTCGAGGTATAAGAGGATTAAATATCAGAGTACCTAAAATTTTGACCGTAAATGCAGATGAAATAATATATGATGAATGGAAGACTTTTGAACACTGTGAGGAATGATGCCACAGGAGACAGACCAACCGAATTTTCTTGGGATATAAGATATTGTGGAAACTTGCCGAGGCGACAAAGAGTATTCAACATTATTTGGAAAAAGAGGGATAAACCCTGGAACAGATATTCAGACATCCGAAAAAGCATCAGATGCGAAAGAAGTGTCATACTCTGGCAAATATATCAGAAACATCTAGAAAAACATTAGATGTGGAATGAGACCAGATCTGACGATATGTCTGATACTTCTGAGAAAGCGGTTTAATTTTACTGTGGAATACACGGGAACATCCAAAGAGCGAAGGATTGATTTGTTGACCCAACTCGAAGATATATTAGTGACATCCAGAAAAGCGTTGAATGCATTAAAAAATAACTTTGAGGGTAACTCCAAAACATTTAAAAAAGCGTTAAATGTACGGGAAAATTTTTTTAGAAGACTGGCTGAATGATGGACATATCCGGAAAAGCATCAGATAAGCACATCAGAACAAAAGTTACATCTGGAAAAAACATCAGATGAGAAAAAGTCATATCCGGGAGAGCATCGGATGAACACAAAGAAAGTTCTGGAAAAGCATCAGAACAGACAGACATATCCGGAAGAGCATCGGAGAGACACAGAGAAAAGTTCCAGGAAAGCATCAAAATAGATAGACATATCCGGAAGCATATCGGATAGACACAGAGAAAAGTTCTGGAAAAGCATCAGAACAGATAGACATATCCGGAAGAACATCGAATAGAAACAAAGTTATATCTGGAAGAACATCAGATAAGACATAAAAGCATTGGTGCCAGATAAGTTGGACTTTGTAGAAAGGTAAGATGTTGATAATAACACGACCACTGATGAATGAAAATGAGGATTAAAACATTCTTGAATGCATAGTATATGAAACATGTTATAATGTATGATTAAATGCAAATGAAAATGCTGACGACAAGTTTAGACTCTTTGAGGAGTGACAACTAACAAGTTTATACTCTTTTGGGGAGTGACAAACAAGACTGATTCCTCAACACAAAGATCACTGCCATTTCTTAGGGACTGAAAATGCTGTTTGTCAAACACATCTTCACCATACTAATAAACTGTATCAAGTTTATAATCCTTGGAGGAAAGCTGGATAGCTAGCTTGGGGATTTTTCAAAATAAATTGCCCCAGACTAGCTGACTGTTGTAGATGGACTGATTATTGCTTCAGCTTGAATGATAATAACTATATGTTGTTTACTAGGAAGGCTTGCCCCAGTAATGAGTCTTGAAAGTTTTTCTGAATAATCCAATTCTGAGAAGGACTTGCACTGAACAAATCTTGAACTGATTCTTAACAGGCTCTGAAAAGAACTTGCCCCTGATAGGATCACTGACCAAGTTTCTAAACTGTTTTGAAAATTCCTTGAGAGGAAAGCTAGTTTGCAATAAAAAATGTTTATTTAAACATGGCAAATTTAATGCAAAGTTCATGCAAAAATTTTGAAAACAAAATCATTGTTTTTAGAAAAAATACACTAATATGGATTACTGGTTAAAAACACGGTGGTTTAAAACATTTTAAATGAAAAGTAAAACAGAGGTATGATACCAAAATAAATGATTTGCAAAAAATGATTTTGGAGTCAATTTACGCAACCTTGATATAGTATACTTTCAAAATAACCTTGCTTCAATTAGGCCTTTCGAGGGTTATAACGTGGCCTGGTTCACGGTTTATGAAAGAAAGATAAAGGCTCAAAATTTGTTTGTGCCCACCCCAACTTCGTGATGTTCTCCAGTCCTATGCTTAGTTAAACTTAAATTGTGCATTCAGGTTCCAAAAGGTTTCGGAATTGTACTGATGATATTGATGACAATGGTCCAGAAGTCTTGAGACGGCAGCTACTGCTTCTTTACAATATTTAGTTGTTTTTCGTCTTTGTGGATTTTTTGAAGATCAAGGATTTAAGGATCTCTTCTCTGTGTTATCCCTAACTTTTGCCTGAACTATTACTTTTGAAATTTATAGTCAGCCGGATGCCCTAGTTTTTGCCTAAGTTTTTTTTTTTGACTTAGTGGGTTTTTTATTTTTTATTTCTTCTTAGAAAGAAAGTGACTGCTAGATTTGATGATTACGACGGACCATCACTGACTTTTGATTTGAAAGACGTTTTCAGCATCTACTTGTTGTATGTAAACTTTTTGAACTCGAATACACAACCCAAATTAAACTGAGAACTACCCTGCCCCTGGTTAAAATTATGGGTTTTTTTATAAAGAAAGAAACCCCTACTTCAAGGCTCAAAGGGGTTAACGAGGGATTATCTTCCTTATATATCTAGTGTTTGGGAATTGAAAAATTGCCTTACATCGTCAGCAAAGTTTATTCGAAAGTGTACCGACAGCAATTATGGTTATTACGTTTTCATCATCCTCCCACAAATATTTGCATAGTCAAAAATTTGAAAAGGAGGTGTATTTTTTTTAAGTTTTTGTTTTTTTGAAAGAGAAAGCATAAAGATGCAAATAAACAGATGATTTGAATCAAAATACTGTACATGCTCATTTCATTAAAACTAACATTTAAAGATAAACAAGTTTGAAAGCAAATAAATATGATACAAACAAGGAAAATGCAAAATAGACAGAAACAAGGTCGGTGACTAATCAAACACAAGGATGAGCTATCCTGTCCTTGGGAAGTAGTTGAGCTGAAGTTGATTGAAGTTTCAGTTCTTATGTTCAGACAGAGGATTGCGCTGGACATTAGAATTGGTGTCACGAAAGCTGAGGAGGTTGTCCCTGATCAGATCCCGCACTCTATCCTTTAGTGCATAGCATCTTTCTAAATCGTGGCCCGCAGCTCCTTCATGGAATGCGCAACGAAGGTCAGATCTGAATCCAGGTGGAAGTGGATTTGGAGGAAGAGGTGCTGGCTTTGTAGTAATCGCTCCTTTATGAACCAAAATATGGTACAGTTCAGTGTACGTTATAGGAATAGGATCAAAGTGAGTCCTATTGTAGTTCTGGTTTTGTCCAACAGCCGGACGTTGAGGAGTTTGACCTGGTCGAGTAGCAAACAAAGGAGTGATAGCAGCAATATGAGCATGATTAGGCTGCTGAGGTCGGTAATGACGTTTCCTGTCCACAGCCAAGACAAAATTAGTCTGATTCTCCCTCTTCTTTTGGAAGTTTCCATAGGGTTTCTTTACAGGGTTAGAAGATTCAACAGTTTTAAAGACCTTTCCATTCTTGATGCCTTCCTCAAGTCTTTGGCCAATGATGACTAAGTCCGTGAAGTTTGAGGAAACACTGCCAATCATCTTTTTCCAAAAGATGGAAGACAAAGTGTCTAAGAATATTCAAGTAAGTTCTTTCTCAGCCAAAGGGGGTTCGACTTGAGAAGCCAACTCTCTCCAGCGTTGAGCGTACTCTTTGAAAGATTCTTTCTCGTTCTGAGTCATGTTTTGGAGTTGACGACGGTCTGGAGTCATGTCCATGTTGTATTTGTACTGATTCATAAAAGCATTGATAAGATCCTGAAAGCAATGAATGTTGCTTCATTCAAGATTCAAGTACCACTTGAGTGCAGCTCCACTTAAGCTATCTTGAAAGCTGTGGATGAGCAACTTCTGGCTTTTGGTGTAGGCAACCATCTTACAAAAGTACATTACCAAATGAGCCTTTGGGCAGGAGTCGCCTTTGTACTTTATAAACTTAAGGGTCTTAAATTTGGATGGCATGACAAGGTTAGACACAAGACACATGTGTCTGTATCAACGTTGAAGAAGTCATTTCCTTCTACAGCTCTGAGACTTTTCTCCAAAGTTTGATATTGTTCATTGGCATCTTCAGGCTCAATGTCCACATTGTCCTCATTTTGAGCACTAGCATTGTAATCAAAGTTAAGATTCTCAAAGGGAATTCTGGCGGTCCATACCAGAGGTCTAGGTTCTGAGACAATAGGGATTTGAAACTCTGGTCTTGGAGCTTGACCGACCAAAGTGGTAGTGACCTGTTGTGTAATGAAGTCATGAGGAAATCCAAATTTCAGCCATGTAGATGGTGGCATCTGAACAGGATGAGGCTCAATAGCAGCACTCGTGATTTCTTGGAAGGCAGTCCTCTGAGGTGGCTCTCTTCTGGCAATTAGGACCTGAAGCATTTCCGTTAAATTAGTCATGCTTGACTTTAGATCGTCTATTTCCATCCTAATCTCTCCATTGTGCACTTCTTGTTCTGACATTTTGCGCCTGACGTTTGCTCTAGTCCCGTATCGGTGATGAGGAATCAGTTTGACGACTTACAGATGATTGAAAGACAGAAGGTTGGAATGAATTGATGATGACCCAGACGTATGTATGAAATATGCAAGGGATGCAAATGCAATGCATGGATGCAGCAAACAAAAACATGTGGAAAACATGGGTTCAAAGGTTCGGTGTCATGAAGTCAAGGCTCTACCCATTCCCAAGGTTTTTCTATGGTGAATTTTTGTACCTGTCCTCAAAATCATTGACCCCCCTTGGGATGACAACAACAGGCTGGTTCACCCGAGCGAGCTGTAACATCTTAGGGTAATCTCAATTGAGGGTAGTTTCGCGTGACAACTATTTCCGATAGCTACCACACTACTAAATAGTCACATGGTTACTGTCTACTAAATCCTCAGTTTCATGGATACCACAATCGAACAATCTTCTTTCACAACCAAAGTCGTTAGACATTGAATCCGCAAAGGGTATCTCCACTGATTTGATGGTCTACCAGGATCGCTTATTCGGGAATCACTCCCTGTAAGACCACCCGTCTATGCCATCACATATCTTAGGTATCACTCATACTTTCCAGATGCGACATCACTCGCATTCCCATTGACAGAAAATAAACACAGATATCAAGTAGGAAAATCGATATATTTATATTTATAGATGTAGTATATAGTATGTAGAAAAATTTCTAAACAACCTATACCTCAGGAATTCTAATCCTAAAGATTTTCCCCAGCAGAATCGCCATTTTTCTGTAGCGCAGTTTTTGTGACCGCCCACATCTGTTTGCGGATGGGATTAGGTGCTACTTTCTGATTTCTTATTTATCCTGTGAAGCTGGAAAGGAAAGGGAAGCTATCTCAAACTAACCTTGCACGCAAATGTTTTCTTTAACAAATGCTAAGAGATTGGGGAGTTCGGGGTCAGGTATTACAATGGGGAGTTGTCAATTACCCATCCTATACATGGTTATCCATGGGTTGTTAGCAATTTTCCTTACTCCTTTCTACTTACTGGTGTTTATTTGTTGTAAATGGGAAAGTTTCTCCTTTGGGAATGTTGAGAGATGTTGAAAATATATTTTTTTGTTGTTTTTCAGTTTCTTCGATGTTTTTGGTAAGGTACTGGACCTAAGGTTTTTGTTTAGTGTGCTCGCTAAGATTTCGCAGTCTTATGCCTACGCAGTCTTATGTCTTGTTCAAAGCCCAAGATTGAAGCTAAAGGTTGTATTTGTGTCTTGTTCAAAGCCCAAGATTGAAGCTAAAGGGGTGTTGGTGGGAATTGATTGAAAGAGTGAAAAGATTAAAGATTGAGATATAAATATGCAGAAAAAACATCGGATGAAAATAGAAGGAATATCCGAGAAAGCGTCGGATGTAAAGAAAAGGAATATCCGGGAAAGCGTCAGATGTTAAAAAAAATAGGAAAGGGTTTTTCCTGTGTTTAAGGAGATAAAAAGGGTTCTTTGAAATCCAAGAGGATATGAGACTGTTCGAGTCTACTAGGTTTATCTTTGTACGATGCCCAAGAGGAGGCAGGTGTTTTAAGGGATGAGAGCCAACCCTTAAAAGGTCTGAGGTTTAGACTCAATAGAAAGACTGCTCTAGCAAAGGATGACTAGGTTCTGTTCCTATACCTTTAAGAGGTCGTCGGGTCCTTGTACTAAGCCCAAGAAGAGGCATGAGAACCTTTAAGAGGCCTGAGGGTCCTTGTGCAACGCCCAAAAGGAGGGGGGAATGCTTTTAAGAAGCCCGTGGGTCCCAAACCAAAGAAAAGTTCAAGAAATGCCATTCACCGAGAATAGATCATTTAGTGGACAGTTCAGAGGTTTGAAGAAATTCAAAAGATGCCATTCACCGAGAATGGCTTTATCTAATGCTAGACTTAATCGCCGGGGAAAACTCTAAACAGATATACAAGTATATATACAATTGAAATATGACAAGTATTTACAAGGATATGAAAGAAGGACTTACAGGTGAGCAAGCTTCCAGCAAGACAGTTATATATATAAAGCATGTAAATGAAAGCAGATAAAAAATTACAGGTGAGCAAGCTTCCATTGTAACAGTTGTATGATTTAAAAATAAACGATTTGAATATCCGGGAAGACATCGGATTGCAAGAGAAACGAAAAAAATGAAAAGGTTGTAGATATCCGGTAAAATGTCGGAATTAAAGAGATAAAAAATAAGAGGTTGAAAATACGAATATCCGGGAAAAGGTCGGATGTAAAGAGATGATGGAAAAAAGAAAAGGTTGCTCGCTAAGACTTTACAGTCTTATGCCTACGTATTCTCAACGGGATCTCGAGAAATCAGAGCAGCCGTAGTTCGCCCCTGAGGGGCACGAACTACAGAAAATAAAGTTTAAATCGCATGGCGGCGAGAGGGGAAATCTATCCTAATGTTATCATGCTTGGTTAAATATCCTAAAGTCTATCTTATTCCAAACCTAATCGAAAATTAAGGTTGAACTAAGAGATCCTAAGGGAACATGCATACGTGGCAAAACATCACGGAATAAATAAATACACGGCAAAACATCGTGATAGATAAAATATACACGGGAGAACATCGTGTGTGAAACTGAATACATGGAAAAACATCATGTGATAAAATATACACGGAAGAACATCGTGAGGTAAAAACATGTACACGGCAAAACATCGTGTAAAATAAACGCAAACTTCACGGCAAAACATCGTGGAATCAGAGATATACATACATGGAAAAACATCATGTGATAAATTATACACGGAAAAGCATCGTGGCATCATGGAAAAATATCATGGCAGTTGAAAATATTCACGGAAAAGGATCGTGTAAAATAAATAGAAAACACACGGTAAAACATCGTGTGACATTGAGAGAAAATACAATCACGGAAAAACATCGTGAAATAATCAAGACACAACATCAGGATTTAATCGAGGAAACAAGCAAGTCACGAAATAAAATCGGGCAACAAGAAGAATTATCAATTAATTTAAATATTAATATTTAATAAGATTAAGTAATAATTTAATTAATCAATATTAAATAAAAATATCTAAATTAATTAATAATTACACAATATTTTTTTACATTTTTAAATATTTATTAATCTAATTAAAACTAGAAATAAGAAAATTAAAAATAAATAATAGAGAAATATGAAAGAGAGAAATATATGTGTGAGGGAGAGATTGTGAGAAAACAAAGTTAGAACATTATTTTGGTGTGAGAATTATGTGAACTTCTTCATCTATTTATAGGAAATCAAGACTTGGTGAAGAAGCAAAATGATGTAAGCCATGACATATGAAGAAGAATTTTGTGGTTAACATTCTTCATCTATTTATGTTGTGGTAGAAGAAAATTTGTTATTTTTGGATATTAGTAGTGTAAAAGAGATACTAGTAGTGTAAAAATAATAAAACAAAAATTATATTATATATTATAATAATATACTTAATATAATAAACAAATAAATATAATAAAAAAATTTAATAAAAATTAAGTTATTAAAATCTTAATTAATTAGTAAATTAATTAAAATTGAAACCGAAACTGGTAAAAAATGATAAAATCTATCCGTATCGAAGTGTCCGAAAAAATAAAATGAACACACCAAAACGATCAGTAAAAAATATACGTTTTGAAAAAATACAGCGTTTTGTCAAATTTTGAAATTGATTTTACCCGCTAAAATGGCTCAGACGGGTCAGAAACATGATGACTGGAAAGTCAAAAAATTAAAATAAGCACACAGGGTTAAAGTACGTGATAAATAAATAAAAAATAATGTCTAAAAGTTCGATTTTAAAAACTGCCTGGATACCGACTTTTTTGCATACTTAACTTTTCAGTTTGACCAAAAATACCTGATTTAACACATTAATTCTGGCTAATAATTCAAAAAATATTCGTGAAGAAAATATATGATATTATATACAGAAGACAAAGGATGAAAACATAGACAAATGAAATGAAAAAAAATAAAAACGTCTGGTCAAAATTTAGGGTATGACAGTCCTTAGCGGTCACACAATGAGAAATGCGATAAAACTCATCAACACCAAGAGCGGATACAATAATGTTTTTTGCTTTCCAATCGTATGCCCACTTCTTATTATCTTCCTTATTCCATAGTGCTTCGGGCTTAGGAACATCAACACGATGTGTTATCGATGTAGGGCCATTTTGAATGGCATCCCAAACACCCTTATCATAAGAGTTCACATGAATTTGCATACAAGCTTTCCAATAACTATAGTTTTCTCTCATGAAAATTGGAGCTCTCTTATAGTCCCCTTTAGGTTCGTGAGACATTTTCTAATAAGCGTTTCGAAGCATGGAATGAACCGGTCTCTTGATGCCACTTGGAAACAATGGAGAGTACACCTCTGAGGCGTCCAGAGTACTTGCTAAGAAAATTGTAAGTATTATTTGTTTTGCTTATGTTATTTATTATTTAAATGCGTTGGTAACAAATATGTAAGTTGCTCATGTTGTGTAGGATAAGTTGGTTGAGACAGCCCGTGAAGGCACATTTGTTCTAGAAGCACGACATGACATATTAGTAAAAGCTATTGGAACAGATGAGCATGATGGGTGTGTCCGTGGTGTTGGAGAAGGTGTCAGCTTGAGGACATTCTTTGGGTCTCAAAGAAAAAGTACCAAAAGCCCAGAATTTATTGCACAAAGACAAAAGATTGAGAATGTTGAGAAGCAATTGGAAGAACAATGGAGGATGTTAGAAGAGGAGAAGGAAAAAAGGGAGAAAGATATGGAAAGGTTTCAAGAGTTGTATTCGGTATGTGCTTTACTTGAGATGTTAGTGTTTTATCAGAAATGTGTGATATATATTGTGCTTATTTTTATTTTATGTTCTAATTGAATATTATGATGTAGAGGTTAAGTGAAAACCTCGAACAACGTACAAATGAAGATCATCGTTATGTTGATGATCAAACTCCAAGTAGAAGTGTTGTACGACGTGCTTCTACCAAAGAAAGTAATTGTTCAGTCCCTCCCGCCCCTCTATATAACCGCAAAGACATAATGGATCCTAACACAAATGAAATCACCACACTATACTTGAACGTTGAGGTGATAAATGATACGCAACCTCTCCCGCTAGAACATTGTCCATGTTTGGAGTTATTTTATTACAGTCCTGAGGATGTAAGAGATTTTCTCGGTGGGTATAAGTGGCTGGACGTAGGGATCTTGCAAGTTTGGTGCACGTAAGTATATAGTTGAATGTACATGTCATTATACAACATTGTCATTTTTTGTATTTCCTCCCTTAATTTATTCATTTTCTTTAACCATTTAGTTACATTCACCATGTTTGTATAGAGTTAAATAAATCAAGTCTTTATGGAATCTTGGATCCGCTTTTTATTCGATGGGCGTTTAATCAACCAAGAGACATTCTAGAGTACTTGAAAAAATGGTTAAATGAGGGAGCAAAAGAATGTTACTTAGCACCATTTCTAAGTTCGTAAGTATTTTTGTAATTGATGTTTACATATTCTATATTTTGTTTTGTTTTAGCAAATACTAATAATATATTTGCTTGTGTTTATTCCGTGGTCATTGGCAATTTATCATCATATCATTTAGGACGAATATGGTAAATGTACTGCGTTTCTTGCATGATCCACTCGAAAAGAAAATGAAAGAGATTATTAATTCGTAAGTGTGTACATGTTTAATTCATTTTCTTTGACATTGTAATAAGTTTATCATGTAATATGTAAAATTCATTTTCAATGTACAGTGTTGTGGATCAAGTGAATATGATGAACAATGTTAGAAGAAAGCTCTCATGGATCTTTCCTAAAGTAAGTGGCCTGATTAACTATTTCTTTTATTTACATTCATGTGTGGTTATATTCATGTAATTTTGCTTAAATTTGTAAACGAGGAGACAACCCAGGACTTACGAGTGTGGGTATTAAGTCATGAAACACATGTTAAACATTGTCCTTGCAGGCATTGTTGATTCATGGGATAAGGTATATATGTCATAAAATGTTAACATATATTAATATATAAGTTGTTGGTTCATGCATGATATTCAATTTTTTGCTCTTTCTTATGTAGATGTTTAACTACGAAACCCCATTACCCGTCGAGGACTTTGTAGATCTTCATAAACGTTGGGCGTATATCCACAATGTGCTTAAGGGTCCTGCTGATTGATCTATTGAGATGTGTTAATGACTTAGTTTCTGTATTGATGATGTGAATATATTGTACAGTTTGATGTAAACATATTGTACAATTTGATGTAAATATTAATTTTGGCTTTTGATGCACAATGTTAGCTGTTTTTTACACTCTTTATGATCTATTAAGATGTGCTCTTTATGCATGGTTAATAAAATTATATGGTTATAATAGGTACAGGATAAAAAATGGGAAGAATTTGAAAATCAGAAAAATTTCATATTTAAAACAGAGGAAGTTTTGACAATGGTTATAAAATCTAACCGTGGTTGTATATTGAACACTGACCAGAATAATATAAAATACAATAGTTCTATCACAACGGTTGGTTTAACCAACCGTTGTGATATAGCGCACACTTTCTATAATACAACAACTGTCCCAAGACTGTGATTGTAAATACCACATATACAACGACACTCTACATAACAACGCCTGGTCCCACGTAGTTATATATCTTTCCCAATCGTTTGTAAATGTCTTCTCCGCAGTAGCGAATATTTGTAACAACAACAACAACAACAATGTAACAACAAACATTGTTAAGTTACATCTATTATTTCGTAACTAAAACATTGAATTTTTTTTAACAAGTATCCATTAAAGAATATAATTTTAGAAATTACAAGAGAAGATACATTAAATAACCAACCTTGAGACATTTCTCTATTCTGCAGTCCATCCCAAAGAATGACGTCTACCTCAAGCAACGCTTTTATTATTAGTGTCTTTTCAAGCCTATACACTCTTCTTTCCAGATAAAGTGGCGGTATTTACATTCTAATATACTGTTTGGCATGGGTTACACTCGGATAACTAATGTTTCATGTGGATTAGTGAGTTGTCAATATCTTAAACGTTGTTACTTTATAAATGGATGACAAAGATTCATTGGTTAAATAAACAAAAACTCATTTTTTTCTCTCGGTTGCCAATTCAAACGAGGTAATATGTATTAAATAAAAAATAAAATTAATAAAATATGCAAAAAGGACGTTGCTGGAATTCAAAGGGGGGTTGATGAAAACCTTTTCCCTCGGTTGCATTATGAACTGAGGGTATATGCCATAAATAAAAAAATAAAAAAATGTGCTTAAATGCAGTTGCAAGAATTCAAAAGGAGGTTGATTAAAACCTTCCCTCTTGATTGCCAACATAACTGAGGGAATAGGTAGTATTTAAAAAAAAAATTAAAATATGATGCTCCTATGGTTTACACCTCGGTTAATAGTTGGCTAAGGTGAAAATTTTATCATTAAATATATTATTTGTCGCAATGTAGAAGTTGAAACTCTCAAATTCAAAATTTGATCATGACTTTCATCATAATAATTATTTGGAAAACTTGGCACAAAAAATAATATCAAATTTCAAAATAGTAAAATAGACTTTGATAAAGATATTCTTCATGTTAAACAATTGGTTTATATGACATATACTTCTTTCAAGGGAAACATGTACTTTTCAATTCACGAATTTACAATTATTAAATGTTTTGACATCAAATGTCGGCTCCTCCCGCACCTATAATTGAATAAATTAATTGGTGTTTTCCTAGTCATAATTGGATTAAGGGCAACACAGATGTAACTTCAAGAAGAAATCCTTGAATATCAACTTGTGGTGGCATATTTAGAGATAATTTAGCAACATTCTTGAGATATTTCTCAGTTAAGATAGGAGTTTGCATATCCTTTCAAGGGAATTGTATAGAATCAGGTTTGTTATTGACTATGCTAACATGAAGAATTTGAGAAATCTTTGTCTTGTAACTGAGTCAATAATGGTCATTCCTGCATTTTCTAATGTGAATATTGTTCCTTAACACTTTTTAATTAAATGGAAGAATACGTTATACACTATACACTCCTTTATATTTAAGATATCTCACATTTTTAGAGAGAAAAATAAATGTGTGAATAGATTAGACAATGCATATTTTTTATTATTATGACACTTAGTAGAATTATTTAAATATTAACTTTTGAAATTATTTTGAGAGATAGGGTTCGACATATCAAACTATCACTTTTGTTAGCTTTTCAATAATTAGATTTTATATCTTTTTTTTATTCAATAAATTATCTTTATTTAAAAAATAATAATAATAAATTTGAGTTTAGATTTATAATTATTTTAATTTTAATATTGAGTGATTTTACCCGTCAAATTATTAAAAAAATATAATTATTTTGTATTGAAAAATATACGTAGCCCTAATTTTTTTTATAAACACTCATAGTTTTTTGGAAAAATTCCACTGACCTCGCCTAAAGGATGTTAAAATGGCATCAACGCCCCTTTTAGTTTTAAAATATGCACGGATCTCCACCAAATTTAAATATACTAACGAAATGTTTTGGTGGCGGATAAAAAATTATAGATAAATGTCATTTATATCTATGGTTTATCGTTGTTACTAAAAATAGAAATTTTTTTTAATGTAACTTGTTTTTTCAAAAAAATTACCAAAAAAACCCTCTTTTCAAAATATTTACGAAAGTGGCATGGTTTGAGAAAACCCTTTAAGGGTGGCGCCATATGGGATGGCGCCTCAGTTAGAGGCCATATGCCAAATCATATGGCGCCTCAGTACAACCATATGCCCTAATTTTTTTTCAAATTTTAAAAGGGTGGCGCCATCCCAGATGACACCTCAGTGTATTTTTTTTGTTATTTTTATTTTTAAATGGGAATAAAAAAACATTGGATACAATATTTAGGAAAATGTTTAGTACAATATTTGGATACAAAAAAATTCAATGATTGTGCCTATTTAAACGACCACCCGTTCCACAATTAGGGGCTCTTGTTTGACGTTTCTGTCTAGCACCACGAGGTTGTTGAGGCGTGGCTGGTCTTTGTGTTTGTTGCGATGGCCCCGGCGCATCAGACGATGGCCCCGACGCATCAGACGATGGCCCCGGCGCATGAGACAAAATTTGAAGCATCTGTCCTCAATAGCCGGGGGGGGGGGGGGGGGTTGCCGCCGACGGCGCTTCCGTAATCCAACTGTGTAACACCCCGGTTTTGTTAGATTTATTTAATCGAGTCGATTTAATTATTTTCATTTTTATATTATTTTATTCTTGACTTTTATTTGGCAATATATTATTTTTCATCGTTATTATGTCTTATCGCGTTTTGAGGGTGTTTGCGAGATATTTGAGCTGAGGGGTAAAATGGTCATTTTGGGGGTTAGATATTTTTATAAATAGAGATTTGAGAGAAAAAGAGAGAAAAGAAAGAGAAAGGAAAGAAAGGAAGAGGAAGGAAAAGAGAAGGAGAGGAAAACTTAGGGAAGAAGAAATCATCCGTTTCAAGCGCGATTAATCAGGTAAGGGTGAGAAGTTTCGATTATATCTTGCTTGTGTATGTATATGTGTTGTTTGTTGTAATTGTTTTGGTTGTTTCACAACTTTTTCTTATTGATAATTTGTGATAAAAAAGAATAGAAATTGAAGTTTTCACGGTTGAAAATGCGATATAAATGTTGTAGAATACTTGTTGTTATGTTTGGAACATGTTTTGGTTGATATAGTGTGATTTAGAAGTGTTTGGGTGGAAGAAATGAGGGATTTTGGCCCCAAATGACCTATATTGACGCTGCTGAGAATTTATGGGTTCGCAGGTTCGCTTTGCGAATCACAGCGAAGGGGAAAGCGAAGGTTCGCCCAGAAGTTCGCATTGCGAACTTTATGCTATTTTTCTTCTGCCATGGCTCGCTGGGGGTTCGCATTGCGAATAGGAAAGCGAACGCGACAGATTTTCCATTTTGTTTCCTTCATAACTTTTGATCCGTAACTCGGATTGAGGCGCGGTTCGAAGCGTTGGAAAGCTAATGAAATATTCTTTCTTATAAAAATGGTTTAGAGGACAGTAGATGATTTATTTAAGTCGTGGTTGTGTAAAAGTGTTGGATTGTCGGGTTTTCATCGTGTTAAATGCGTGCGGTCAGTGTTTTACAGTGTGTTGTGCTATTGTTATATGACGTGGAGATTTTATGTGGTTTATATGATGTTGAAACATGTGATAAGTTGTTGTAATTGTTGTGGCCTTATGGCAAAACACTTTGTTGACTTGAATACAAATGTATGGTATTAATGTATGTTGTTGTGGGTAGCCTTTGTGGCGTGAATCCTAGTGTTGTGAGTATCATTGTATGATTGCAGGATTTTTGTGGTTGATGGTGAGTAATTCTTGATGTGAATTGAATATGGGTGTATATGCTAAAATGCTAATTGTTGTGGTTTGTGGATTATGATGTAATGCATTGTTTATGTGAAATTCAATGTCTGTTATTTGGTGGCTTTATGGCAAGTAAATGCATTGTTTGAATTTATTTCCAATGCATGAATAATGACGATGAGATAATTCATATTGTTGATTTGTGAAGATACATTTGATTGTCATGAGTCATTTGTATGCCAAGCATCATGATATGCATCTTGTGATGTCGTGTGCCCTTGTTGGGGTGTGAGCGACGAAACGATTCCAGAGGGAATCTGCTGTAACGATCGTGTGCCTTATTCAAAGAGGACCTAAAGCGACGTTATAAAGGATCGTGTGACTTATACAAAGAGGACCTAAAGCGATCGGATCATGTGCATTATACAAAGAGGACCTAAAGCGATCCATAAACGTCGTGTGCCTTATACAAAGAGGACCTAAAGCGACGGGGAACATCGTTTGCCCGACGGGGAGTTACACTAAGTAACAAGCGATGATTCCAATCATTCCTGAGTGAATTAATGATGATGAGAATGATGGATGGATGGTACCGCATTGCATAGAGTCGTTGTGTCGGTCTCTGTGCATTTGCATAAATCATGAATGGATTGATTATGTGTGGGAAATTGTGAATGGATGCATTATGTGTGGGGAATTGTGAATTGATTAATTATGTATTATTTAGTGCGATGGGAATTAGGGTGTTACATTAGTTGTATCAGAGCAGGTCGGTCCGTCCGGCCAAGTTGTTGAGTTAGTTGGTGTGACAGTTGAATACTGTCGATGTTGTTTGTTCCTTAGTACGTGATATGTGTGTGAAACACTGTCAGTACTTTCTGGTTTTCTAATCCTTTGTCTTCAGGATTGAGAATGAGATAAGTGGGGGAGAAGCTGGTGCTTCTCCAAGTTGCTTCGGTTGTGTGCCGTTGGTTGCAAGAGTGTAAGTGTTGTTCCCGATTCCGGAGGGAATGCGGAGGTAAGGTTTATGTCAACTAAGGATTTGTGCCTTAGGTAGTTTGTGTACAAGATGCAAGAAATGCTATTATAGTTTGGTAAAGACGGTTTATGCCCCATCATGATTGTCGACTGTCTATTGACAAATTGAGGAACTGATCACCCTTAATCTCTTGTTGATAGTAGACGAAATTATGTTGGATGGAATAGACGTGTCTTTCCGGCTTTGATAGTGTGTGCAATGAATTGTTTGGAATTAAGAAAATGATTACGGATTATTTTGTTGAGTCGATGAAGATTCTAATATCGGAAGATGAGACGGATTAGAGGTTTTGGTATGTTGGTCCATTTGGGAAGTCATTGAGAGAGAACGATTGGGTATCGTTAATGGTTGTTCTCAGAGAGTAGAGTGTGAACTCAAATTTGACGAAGGTGAGGATTTGAGGTTTGGATTTGCTAAGTAAGTAGAAGAACTTTTAGGAAGTGAAACTCAGATGTTGGTCATGTTTGTGATGATAGTGTTCTGGAAATTGGCAGGAAGCCACAGTGATGGGCCGTCAGTTGTGCATGGTTTTCAGATGTGTTTTTGGATGAAACATTAGTGTGTCGACTTAAAGAGGTCCAGCATGGTTGGTAGGGAAAAGGATGATAGCATGAGGTTGCGTGTTAATAAGTGAGTAGTATGGAAACTTGTGGTTGTATTCGGGATAGCTTGAGTTTCGAATTGTGACGAATTGCGAACGAATTAAAGTTCCTTGATGGTATTACTTTTGGTTATGGGTTGAGATCTCATGTCATCAGAAACCTTGAGTGAGTTGGAACCCCGTAAGAAGAATTGATATGGAATGTGGATCCATATATTGTTAAGCTATTTTGGGTAAATTGTTTCGAGCTCAGAATGAATTTTGAAGGTTGTATATGTTATGGTTGTGGAGTATATGAATCATATCTTCCATACTTGTTTGGATAAGTTTATAGTGATGTTTATTGGATGATATTCTGATTTATTTTAAATCAAAGGATGAGTATGTAGAGTATTTAAGGATTGAGTTACAAGGGCTGAAAGAGAGGGAGCTTTCTACTAAATTATCGAGTGATAATTTTGATTGAAAGAGGTTAGTTTTCTTGGATATGTTATTTCTGATGATGGTATTGTTATTGATCCATCGGCAATAGATGCAGTTCTACATGAGAGGCTCCGAAGTCGGTTAAGGTGATTAGAAGCTTTTTGGACTTTAGTTGATTATTACCGGAGGTTATGGACGACTTTTCCAAGTTAGCATTTTCGTTACTTCAGTTGACTTGCAAAAGGTAAGTCGTTTGTTTTGGATGTTCGTTGTGAGTAAGTTTTGGTGAGCTGAAGTAGAGATTGACTACGGCTCCAATTTTGATTCTGCTTGATCCTAATAAACTGTTTATGGAATATTGGGATGCGTCCTTGATGAGTGTAGTTAGCGTGTTAATGCAAGAGGGTTTTAGGTTCAAGGTGTTTGGTAATTACAAGGGTTTAGAGTACTTGTTTGGTCGGAAAGAATAAAGTAAGAGACAACGAGGATGGTTGGAATTTGTGATGAGTTATGACTTTAGCTGGAATTATCCTATTGGTAAAGTTAATGTCGTGCCTGATGAGTTAAGTCAAAAGTTTTTACATATGTCTGCTTCGATGGTTAAAGAGTGGGAACTTTTGGAAGAATTTAGAGATTTGAGTTGGTGTGTGAATTGACATCTGATAATGCGAGGTTGGGTATATTAAAAGTGAACAGTGATTTTTGGTGAATATGAGAAAGAGTTAGACTTTGGACGTGGGATTAATAGTTTTGATGGTTACGAGTAATCGGAGTGCGCATCGAAAGCGTGATGTGGCACATTTCGTATATGAGTGTGTGACTTGTAAGAGTTCATAGGTTGGACGTTGAAAACATGTAGGGATGATGAGACCATTGGACATTTCAGAATGGAAGTGTTAGGTGAAAGGTTTAAATATTATTCATGGGCTACTATGTAGATGGATGTTTTGGTTGTATGTTCGATTGGTGAATCGTAGCATTGTTGTAATATTGTTGTGTGACAAGGATGTTGGTACTGTGGTTATGTAGAGGTTGTTGGAACGATGTTGGGTCATGGAACTTTATGTTTTTGTTTGTGTTGTTGCCTCGTTTCCATCGTGATGGTTCGAGTGCGAGTAGCTAATTCCTATGTGGGGAATTAGGGGAGTGTTACCTATGGTGAGGGTAACGATCTTGTTGTGTTTCGGTTCAAGAGTGAACCTGTGTGTTCGTAACTTGGGTATTCTTTGAGTCGTGAGTTGGTCGTCAAGTGCATTGTATGGGCATTGCATCTTGTCGTTGTCGTTATTACCATTGTTGTGTCGTTGTAGTAGTTGCTGTTAGCGAGGTGGTTTGTCAGTTTGTGTTATTCGCGGGGTGCCTTTTGTTGGCATGATAGTTTGTTAGTCGGATGCGAGAGTCGTATCCAGAGTTGTTCGTATCAGTATATTTTCGAGGACGAAAATGTCTAAGTGGGGGAGAATTGCAACGCCCCGGTTTTGTTAGATTTATTTAATCGAGTCGATTTAATTATTTTCGTTTTTATATTATTTTATTCTTGAATTTTATTTGGCAATATATTATTTTTCATCGTTATTATGTTTTATCGCGTTTGAGGGCGTTTGCGAGATATTTGAGCTGAGGGGTAAAATGGTCATTTTGGGGGTTAGATATTTTTATAAATAGAGATTTGAGAGAAAAAGAGAGAAAAGAAAGAGAAAGGAAAGAAAGGAAGAGGAAGGAAAAGAGAAGGAGAGGAAAACTTAGGGAAGAAGAAATCATCTGTTTCAAGCGCGATTAATCGGGTAAGGGTGAGAAGTTTCGATTATATCTTGCTTGTGTATGTATATGTGTTGTTTGTTGTAATTGTTTTGGTTGTTTCACAACTTTTTCTTATTGATAATTTGTGATAAAAAAGAATAGAAATCGATGTTTTCACAGTTGAAATGCGATATAAATGTTGTAGAATACTTGTTGTTATGTTTGGAACATGTTTTGGTTGATATAGTGTGATTTGGAAGTGTTTGGGTGGAAGAAATGAGGGATTTTGGCCCCAAATGATCTATATTGACGCTGTTGAGAATTTCTGGGTTCGCAGGTTCGCTTTGCGAACCACAGCGAAGGGGAAAGCGAAGGTTAGCCCAAAAGTTCGCATTGCGAACTTTATGCTGTTTTTCTTCTGCCATGGTTCGCTGGGGGTTCGCATTGCGAATAGGAAAGCGAACGCGACAGATTTTCCATTTTGTTTCCTTCATAACTTTTGATCCGTAACTCGGATTGAGGCGCGGTTCGAAGCGTTGGAAAGCTAATGAAATATTCTTTCTTATAAAAATGGTTTAGAGGACAGTAGATGATTTATTTAAGTCGTGGTTGTGTAAAAGTGTTGGATTGTCGGGTTTTCATCGTGTTAAATGCGTGCGGTCGGTGTTTTACAGTGTGTTGTGCTATTGTTATATGACGTGGAGCTTTTATGTGGTTTATATGATGTTGAAGCATGTGATAAGTTGTTGTAATTGTTGTGGCCTTATGGCAAAATACTTTGTTGACTTGAATACAAATGTATGGTATTAATGTATGTTGTTGTGGGTAGCCTTTGTGGCGTGAATCCTAGTGTTGTGAGTATCATTGTATGATTGCAGGATTGTTGTGGTTGATGGTGAGTAATTCTTGATGTGAATTGAATATGGGTGTATATGCTAAAATGATAATTGTCGTGGTTTGTGGATTCTGATAAAATGCATTGTTTATGTGAAATTCAATGTGTGTTATTTGGTGGCCTTATGGCAAGTAAATGCATTGTTTGAATTGATTTCCAATGCATGAATAATGACGATGAGATAATTCATATTGTTGATTTATGAAGATGCATTTGATTGTCATGAGTCATTTGTATGCCAAGCATCATGATATGCATCTTGTGATGTCGTGTGCCCTTGTGGGGTGTGAGCGACGAAACGATTCCAGAGGGAATATGCTGTAACGGTCGTGTGCCTTATACAAAGAGGACCTAAATCGACGTTATAGATGATCGTGTGCCTTATATAAAGAGGACCTAAAGCGATCGGATCGTGTGCCTTATACAAAGAGGACCTAAAGCGATCCATAAACGTCGTGTGCCTTATACAAAGAGGACCTAAAGCGACGGGGAACATCGTTTGCCCGACGGGGAGTTACACTAAGTAACAAGCGAGGATTCCAATAATTCATGATTGAATTAATGATGATGAGAATGATGGATGAATGGTACCGCATTGCATAGAGTCGTTGTGTCGGTCTCTGTGCATTTGCATAAATCATGAATGGATTGATTATGTGTGGGGAATTGTGAATTGATTAATTATGTATTATTTAGTGCGATGGGAATTGGGGTGTTACAAGCTGCATGCCCATGTTTGTGTAATTTGCATGGGGAGGGGGGGGGGGGTTGGGTTGGTTCCATACGGTATGGTTGGCCGAAATGATGTATTGATGGGTGTTGGTACTGAGTCAGCGGTTAATGTGGGGTTTGATAGTCGAACAGGGGGTGGGTTAGTTGGGTGTAGGATGATTGTGGTTCTTGGTGGTAGGAAGATGGGGTGTTCATTTGTGGGGGGTTCATTTGTGGGGGGCTTGGATGTGATTCGGTGGGTTCGAAAGACTCGTCAGGGCTATAGGGGTAAGTGTTTTCTTGTTGTGGTGTATAGGTCGGTGTATGGTGTTGGGCATATTGCTGGGTATTCTGCTGCGAGGAAGACACACGTTGGCGGGGGTCAACAAGATTCGTGGGCTGAGAGAGGAATGGCTGCGGTGTTGTAACAGACCTAACCCAAGTCATATATTGTTCCGTTGGCATAACATCTTGTACAATAGGGTCGATTAAGACGTGATGGCGTCGGTTCTCCCAGTGTTGACACAGTGCCGCCGCAAAGTTGGTCCACACACCCGCTTTCCACTGCGTGTCGACTCTACGCAGATGCCACGTTCCCAAATTTGTAGGAGCCACCAGAATATCCTAATGCATTATGAATTAAAGTTTGATTCGGTCGCTCTGATGCATCTCCACAGTTGTGAACCGAATATTTGGCGTTTTAAAAGTCCACACGGCAACATCATTTTCGTTGGGCTGGTGGTCAAACTCCTCGTACGGCCTCCAGACAAACTACAAGAACAAAAGGTTTAATGAGAAATTATACGAAGTGTTAGAAATATTTATGGAAGTTGTAGAAAAACATACGTCGTTTGGGCCAATGTGGTCTAGCAGGTTGCGATAGACAGTTATGGCGCTCCTGGGGTTTCGTTCGTAGCACATTTTCGAAACTGCCCACCTGAAAATGAAGTTAGAAATGAATTAGCTACAACTAAACATTTCAATATACGAAAGGGGAGGAAGTGTATAAGGTTACCTTAATGCGTAGGGGAATGTGAAGGGGTTCCGGTTAATTGGAGCTAATGTTGGCATTCTCGACCAACCCCACACCTGAAGGAGATAGGCACAACCGTAGAATGTACACGCGTCTTTTTTTGCTGTTTTACAGAGTGAACTATACATATGAGCCAGGACAGCTGAATCCCAACTATAGTCGTTTACTCTGTTAATGTTATATAACAAAGGGAGATACATAATATTCACACTATTTCCAGTGCTTTCTGGAAACAAAAAACGACCGAACAATAGCAATAAATAACATCTAGTTTTTTGTAGTATGTGAAAGGGAAGGGAATCTTGGTTTAATACGATAGAGTCGTGGTGTTCCTTAAGGCGTTTTAGGTTAATACCTTGCCCTCTAGGTTTACCGTTAGGTGAAGGCTGAAGTTCTTCCACACTTAGGGGAGTTCCCAACAAATCAACGCATAGTTGGCTGTCTATATTTACGGGGCCGTTGACTGCCATGCCATCTACGTGGAGGCCCAATAACATATGCACGTCTTGGAGGGTGATTGTGCATTCACCAAAAGGAAGGTGAAAAGTGTGGGTCTCCGTCCTCCATCGTTCTACCAAGGCCAGAATAAACTTTGCGTCTACATGGTACGGCGAGATTTTAATCACTTCTTCAAATCCACATCTTCTTAGAAATTCTCCAGTGACAGGGTCGTGATGAAAATATGTGTGTCCACGTCAACGGATCCTTGATACCTCCTGAATAAAAAAAACCAGCAACATTACTTAGATAATAAAATACATCAAAGTTTAGTGGTGTAAAACAAAAGAAGACAGGAACACTTACGAAGTCGTCAACGTTTTCCGGCGTTCCTCGGTGGTTGTCTCCCATCGTTAGCAAAGACATTTTTTTCGTAACTGGTTGTGGGTTGAGGGAAGGTATGCAAAGTTTCTCTGGTTTGAAGACAAGAGAAGAGAAGTGAAAAGTTTGGGATGAGATGAAAATTGTGGCATGCTGAGATAGTATTTATAGTGGTGTAGAGGGGAGTCACGTGATAATGCATGCTTTCTTGGTCTTTGTAATCTGCCATGTGTTCTCTTGTATGCTTCTTAGTCTTTGCAGTCTTCCATGTGTAGTCATGAATGAGATTCCTTGCATGCATCTTGGTCTTTGTAATCTGACATGTGCAGTAAGGCATGAGATTCCAAGGCATGCTTGTATTGTCATGTCAATAATGGCTTGAAAAAAAAACAAAGATGCAGAGGCATGCTAATGAATAATGAACGCAGGGATAGGTGTGCAGAATCACCAGTCTAGGGCCTCACAACAAATTTATAATTTTTTTTAAATTTAAAAATAAAAAAAATACTTCAACTGCGGCGCCATCTGGGATGGCGACTCTCAGTTAAGTTAAAACAAATTTTTTAAGGCATATGGTTGTACTGAGGCGCCATATGGTTTGGCATATGGCCTCTAACTGAGACGTCATCCCATATGGCGCCACCCTTAAAGGGTTTTCTCAAACCATGTCACTTTCATAAATATTTTGAAAAGAGAATTTTTTTATAATTTTTTTGAAAAAACAAGTTACATTAAAAAAAATCCCTAAAAATAAGAAGGGTGTGAGTGGTGTTTTAATAAACCTCAGGAGATGAGTGCTTAATTTAAAACTAGAGGAGATGTTATTGATGGTTTAATAAACCTCATGGGAGGTGACCGTAATTTTCTCTAACTTTTTAACAACCCTATTTCTTTTATAAATATTTATAGTGTTTTTTATGAGCGGCATTTAGTCTAGACAAGTTGATTTTTGACCATCATGGTGATGTTATATATATATATATATATATACCACACAAAAATACACTACATCTATTTTTTTTCTATTTTTTTCTTCATCTTTTAATGTGGGTCCCACCCAAAATTGACGGGCCCTCCACAAAAATACACAAAGGTGTATGTTGCTAATGCACACCTACATGGGTGTGCATTAGCATAACCATATATATATATATATATATATATATATATATATTGTTCTTGAGACAACGATAGTGGTAGTTTTGGTTCAAAGTCTCGATTTTTCTTAAGTCACATGAGAATGACACAAAGCACAAATATTCATACTAATTTTTCTTCTTTTTCTGTTTTAAGATTCACAATTATGCAAAAAGTTTTTATCAATTTTCTCCATTTTCATTTCATTCTTTCTCTTGCTCTTGCTACAACCTCTTCTTCTTCATACAAATTCTATGTTAAACTAAGAAACAATCACTACTAAAAAAGTATAAATTAGGGACGGAAATTTGTGAGGGAATTAAATCCTTCACTAATTATGATGGATTTAGTGAGGAAAAATTGAATAACTGATAAATACAAAATGAATAAAAACTAGTGAAGAAATTTGTGAGGGAATTCTTCCGTCACAAAAAATCCTTCATAAAATCCCTCACAAAATTGATATAAGTAAATTTAGTATCGAAATTTAGTTTCAATGTTATTCTTCCACAATATTTCCGTAACAAATTCCCTCATAAATGTGTTATACATTTTTGTGAGGAAAATATTCCCTCTCTAATATATTATTTTATATAAAATAAAATAAATTGAATTTAAATTTCTTTTTAATGACATTGTAGCTTAACTTTTAATTTAAAATAATATTAAAAATATTTTTTAAAATGAATAATGATTATGTAAAATTATTTTTTTTATAAAAATTAATTTTAATATATATGTTATATATATATATATATATATATATATATATATATATATAAGCATTCCTTGAAATATATATCAAGAGATATAAATCCTTCAAGAAAGTAAATTAAAAACAATTAAGATTTAAAACAAACTTTAATTATAACTTAACCTAATTAATTTGAGTTCCCTGCCATTCTATAGATTTGCAAGAGAAAATGTAAATTGCACATTATTAAAATAAAACGATAAATATCAAATTAAAATAACAAAATTAAAATTTAATAATAATTAATTAAGTTAAAAATATACTTATGTTTTTTTAGTGTTTTTTATTAAAAACAAATTTTATTTCCCTCTCTCACAAATCAAATTTAGTTTCCCTTTCACTAATAACCTAATTTTAGATTCCCTCTCTCACATATCAATTTTATTTTATAATATTTTATTAAGTTTTGTTTCAATTTCTCGCTCCTCGCCTTTTCAGACTAACTTTCTCTCTTCTCTGTTTTTTCTCCTCACCTTTCTAGTCTCACTTTTTCTCTTCTTTGGTTTTTCAAGCATAACCCTTTTTTCATAAATCAATCACCGAAAACCAGGGCCGGCCCTGTGCAAGAGCAACAAGCTCTACCGCACAGAGCCCCAAATATTAGAGGGCCCCAAATTTTATAAGTTGTAATTTTTTTATCAATATTAAAAAAAATAAAAAAATATTCTAATAAAAATTCAATAAAATAAAAAAATGTTATAATAAAAACTCAATGCATAAAAAAAGAGATGGATGGATCAAAGTTAAAATGACTATAATTAAATTTATTTTTTATTAATATATAATTATATTTTTATATGTTACTTTTAGTTATTTTAATTGCATATTTTAAAAAAATTGGGCCCATTTTATAAAATTAGAACGGGGCATCCGGATTTATTGGGCCGGCCCTGCCGAAAACTTAGGCGTCACAATAATTTTTCGCTTTGGAAACGCTTCACTGGACCGACCACCACCACCTAGAAGCTTTTTTTTGCTGAAACTTTGAAGGTGAAAACCCTCTTCTGCGAACCCTTTTCTTTAAGAACACAACTCTCACACTTTTAGAAAATCAATCTCTTTCTCCTAATTTCTTTCAAGATAAAATTTTCGTAACCTAATTTATTCTCATCTTCATTCTAATATTTTCTTATATCTGATGATATTAATGTTTTATTTTTGTCAGATTGGATATAAAAAACAAGAAAAGAATCGAAAAGAGGGACATTTTCACAGAGTAATAATATTTGAGGTATGAGTTTCTTGATTTTAATTTCAATTATGCCGCCAATGTTATGGTTTACATGCTCTGATTTGATTGTTATTTTAATTTTGATTCAGATGTTGATTTTTTGTTACTATTGGTTTACATGCTCTGACTTGATTGCTATTTATTCTATTTAATTTTATTTTAGTTGGATTGACATTAGTTTACATGCTCTGATTCCATATATATGATAAGGTCTTATTTTAAAAAGTAGGTAATCATTACAAACTGCAAGTAAGCATAGCTTGCTACAATATTATTCATATGTTCGAGATATATCTTGTAGTTGTTTCCAAGTCTGATACAAATGACCATGAATGAATGTTGTAGAATTCTCCGGTTAGTGTATCAACAAATAGACCAATCCGAACGGTATTTGAGAGCACGTTTTCAAATCGATGACTTGAGCAATGGTGGAAGTTTCACCATTCTCATAAAGTACAGTTTACTCACAAGATTTTTCTATTTCAATTAAGACATTATAATGACATCACATTTAAGTGTTTTGAATTTATGTGGTACTCTTTTTGGGTTCTTTTATTTATATGAATGAGTATAAGACTAGAATGAATTACTCCTTGTCTTTCACTGCCATTGTTTGATTCATGAATTTCTTAATGGTTATGTCATTAGTTAATCAACAACTAGAAAGAATTAGTATGCAGACATAGTTGTCTTAATTGCATTGTAGGAGTTAGCTGAAAAGTCACAAATTTAATTTTACAAGTTATGTTATTCTATTATTTTGATCCAAATGCTAACTGAATTTTTCAACTATGTAGAAAATAAAGTCATTTTTTTAAAGAATTCCTTGAAGCAATTCTTGATACGATATTGGATTAGCTTGTTTTGGAAGGAAGGTATGTGGGATAGTTTCATGCATGGTTGTGTTTTTATTTAGAATTTTGAGCATTCTGATAGCAAAATACATGTATGGATTCATAAAAAGTTATTAGATGTTTCTGCTATTTTGTTTTGGCATGTTAATTTAATTTACTTATATTTTAACTAGCTTATGGAGTTAGAGGTAATTAAATTAGTTTAAGAAATTGTCCAAGTGGTATCAAGGTCACCTAAAAAATGTTTCTTTTTTAATTACAGTGTTTATTAGTTATATTTGTGAGTTACTGCATGTTCTTATTTAACATTTCCTTATTTTATTTAGAAATCTTGTATATGTTGTTAGGAAATTCAAAGCTTTATACATTGCAATTACAATCAATTTAGAAATAATGTTTCCCTTTTGGTCTTCTAATTGCCAAGAGAATTATCCATTGTGTTACTAATATATACATTGAAGCAGGATATAGTAGATACTAATTCTCCATGGCAATCATCATATTCATTAATTTTAGAATCAGTCACGTTTTTGTGTTTTGTTTTTCCTTACTGCGTTAACTATATTTTTTCTTGCATCAGATGCATGTTCAGTAATAATGGTGATGGTATCATTTTATTATTTTTAATAAAAACTTTACTTTTTAATTTTTAAACGGGGCCGGTCCGGAAAACTACAGCCCGCGAAGGGCATAGCTTGGTCAATCAAATTGTGGCTCGTTTATAAATCTGGATTTTTAGCCCGGCCCAGATAAAGCCCAAACTCGTCATGGGCCAACTCGTCACGGGCATGGTAACCCGTTTTGCCATATCTACATTATACCATGTATATTTTTTTCTTTTTGTACATTTAACATTCAAATCCTTTTAGGTTCCAATTTATTTATATCGTCTGATGCTAAATTTTCTAGCGATACATGACCCATGATTAATTCTTTATTGTGTAAATAATGCACCAGAGATGGAGGTACCTGAAAATAGAAAGTGGATGAATAATAGAGTTGATTGTAACAAGAATATCACTGCGGAATTTAATATTGGAGTTCATGATTTCATTGAGTTTTCTTTGGCTCAAGATAAAAATAACATTGGAGGAGGAAATATTAGATGCCCGTGTAAGGATTGCAAGTGTCTGAAATTTGGAAATTCAGAAGAAGTGAAGGAACATCTATCTAGGAGGGGATTCATGAGTGATTATTATCATTGGACAAACCATGGAGAGGAGATTCCTCCGATTCCCACAGTGGTTGTTAGTCAATCATATTATGGAAGTAGAGGTTAGAGAGAAATGTTTGATAATTATGAACAGTTAGTAATGGATGCTGCAGGACCAGAAATTGGAAACTATGTAGAGCAAGAAGGTCAAGACGAAGAAGATATGATGGAAGAATATCCTAATGAAGAAGCACAAAAGTTCTTTGAAATGTTGAAGGTTGCACGATCACCTTTATGGGATGGCTGTGATAGATATTCTGTGTTGTCAGCTTCTTTAAAAGCATTAAGTTTGAAAGCAGACTATGGGTTGTCTGAGGGGTGTTTCAATGGTTGGATGCAGTTTATCGGAAATGCTTTGCCAGAGAATAACTGTATGCCTAAAAGTTTTATCAAGCAAGGAAATCGATTGCTGAACTAGGGTTGGCAAGTTTAAAAATTGAATGTTGTGTGAAAGGTTGTATGTTGTATTATAAGGAGGATGACTCACTCCAAAAGTGTAAAATATGTGGAGAGGAGCGATATAAGCATGTTAGAAGACGAGGACATGATAAATTAGTTCCACGAAAACATATGTGGTACTTCCCAGTTGTTCCGCGACTACAACGCTTTTATTCCTCATTACAAACTGCTCGCGAAATGAGATGGCATCGTGAGAATCCAAGGGAGAATGGTTCATTATCTCATCCGTCAGATGCAGAAGCTTGAAAACACTTTGATGAAACATGCAATGACTTTGCTCGAGATCCTCGAAATATTAGATTAGGTTTGTGTTTAGATGGCTTTGCTCCATTTGACAAAACAGGCAAGCTTTATTCTTGTTGGCCTGTGATTATTACTCCATATAATTTGCCACCCTGGATGTGCATGAGAAGGGAGTTTATGTTCTTGACCATTATAATTCCTGGTCCGTCCAACCCAAAGAGGAACATTGACGTGTATTTGCGCCCTTTGATAGATGAATTGAAAATGTTATGGAACGATGGAGTTATGACTTATGATGTTTCCTTGAAGCAAATTTTTTTGATGAAGGCCGCATTAATGTGGACTATTAACGACTTTCCAGCATACGGGATGTTAAGTGGTTGGATGACAATGGGAAAACTAGCTTGCCCAATTTGCATGAAGAGTTCTAAGGCATTCACCCTTGAATCTAGTAAAAAAACCTCATCGTTTGATTGTCATCGACAATTCTTACAAAAAAATCACCCGTATAGAAGGAGTAAGACCGCATTTACAAAAGGTAGAGTTGAGACATCAAGTCCTCCGCAAAGGTTAAGTGGTCAAGAGGTGTGGGAAAAAGTTAGAAAATTACCTAGTGTGGAAGAATTTGAAGAACGTAAACCACCAGGCTATGGGGTAGATCATCATTGGACAAAACGAAGTATATTTTGGGAACTTCCATATTGGAAAACTCATCTTCTCCCATATAATCTTGATGTAATGCACATTGAGAGAAATGTGTATCGTAATATTTTATTCACTGTAATGGACACCAAAGGTAAGACAAAAGATACTTTCAACTCTAGGAGGGACTTGAAAAAACATTGCAAGCGTAGGGGACTTGAGCTTCAACCTGGTATGAATGGTAACTTTGTAAAACCAAAGGCACAATATACATTAACCAAACAACAAAGAGTAGATGTATGTGAATGGGTTCAAAACCTTAAGCTTCCAGATGGTTATGTTTCTAATTTAAGTAGATGTGTTGACATAAAGGAAGCAAAATTGTTTGGCATGAAGAGTTATGATTGCCATGTATTCATGCAACGTTTGTTACCATTAGCCTTCAAAGCCTTACCCAAACCTATTTTGAATACACTGACTGAATTCAGCCAATTCTTCAGAGAAATTACATCATCTTTGTTAAGAGAGGATAAATTGCATAATTTGGAGGAAAACATTCCAATCATAATGTGCAAATTAGAACAAATATTTCCTCCAAGCTTTTTTGACTCAATGGAACATCTTCCTATTCATTTAGCTTATGAAGCAAGAGTTGGAGGTCCTGTGCAGTATAGATGGATGTATCCATTTGAAAGGTTAATTATTCAACATTATTATAATTTCTTGGTTAATTTCCTTATTTTTCTTCATTTCTCTAAGTATATATTGATTTGATCAATAGGTTCATTCGAACTTTAAAACAAAAGGTAACAAATCCGGCTCATGTGGAAGGTTCAATTTGTAAAGCATATTTACTAGAGGAGATGTCCACATTTGCTTCCTATTATTATCCACCTGATGTTCCATCAAGGAGAACAAGAGTGCCACGAAATGATGATGGGGGAGAGGATTTTTCAATGGGTCCTCCATTATCAATCTTCAATTACCCGGGCCATCCATTTGGAAAATGTACCACTTCCACCTTGGATGATAGGGAAATGAAAGCTGCTCACTTGTATATTCTTTTAAATTGTCCTGAAGTGGTACCTTACCTGAAGTAAGTATTTCCATGTTGAAAGTTTCACATATGTATTTTTTATCAAGTCAAGTTTAATGGGTGTCATATTTGTGTAGTATGTACTCTAATTTGTTACGAGAGTTAGATCCTCAGTTGAGTGAACCAAATTTGGACAAACAAGTTTCCGCATCATTTCCAACATGGTTCAAAGCATATGTATGTGAATATTTATAGTTTAATATTAGGGTATCCAATTTTTTGGGTTGAATTTAAAATATTTTGTCTAATGTAGGTGCTTGATTCAAGGAACAAGATAGATGATGTGCTTTTAAAAAGTTCGGCATGGGGTCCTATTAGAGAAGTTATTAAGTGGCCTGGTTATGTTATTAATGGCTACAAGTTTGTGACAAAATCTCGAAATGAAGGGATGAGTACAACCAATCACAATGTTTGTGTTCGAGGAGGGAAATTTGATTCATTAGAAAATGATTACTATGGAGTTTTGGTTGACATTGTCGAACTAGAGTACACTGGTCACCCAACAAAGAAGGTGGTTTTATTTCAGCGTGATTGGTTTGATCCTAGTTCTCAAGGGACAAAGATGGATAACTATGTAAATGTTGAGATTAAAAAATCTAGGAGATATCAAAATTATGATCCTTTTATATTATCCCAACAAGCTGACCAAGTTTACTTTACATCATTTCCTGAAGGGCAACAAGGTTGGTTAGGTGTCATAAGAACAAAGGCACGAAGTACCATTCAATCTATGGAAAAAAAACACGAAACAACTAATGCATATCAAGATGATGATGTCCATCAAATACCTATAGTTGTTTCAAATGATGATTTTCATCAGTGCCATATCGACATTATTGGTATAGGAGAAGAAGTGCCAATCTCTTTGTTGACACAACTTGAATCAAAACAAGTAGAAAGGAGGGAGGAGGAAGAGGATGGGGATGAAGAGGACGAGGAAGAAGAGGACGAGGACGAGGAGGATGAGGACGAGGAAGAGGAGGAGGAGAATGAGGAGAAGGATGAGGAGGATGAGGAGGAGGAAGAAGATGAATGAGATGAGGACGAAAATTATGATTATGATGGTATTATGCATTATTTATTAATGGAAAATATTATTTGCTTTTTTTCGTATTTATGGAAATTATTGTTGTTTTGTGTGTATGTTTTTTATTTGTTTAACCAATTTGATGTTTTTATTTTTGTCTATAGATGGAGGACAATGATAAAATGAAGGGTGAAGGAAGAGGTATTGGTAGAGGTATTAGTAGAGGTAAGAGAGGTAGGGCTACCATTACTTTGTCACAATCTAATATTGGTCAGCCTACAAATACTCAACTTCCCCATTCCACTTTTATCGACCATCCTTCACCCGAGAGAGTTAGGGGTACCACTATTTTGTCACAAACTATTATTAGGCAACCTACAAATCATTCCACATCTCATAAAGTTATACATACCCAACTTCCCACCTCTACTCCTATCCCTCATGTTTCATCCGAAAGAGGTAAGGGTACCACACTACTTTGTCACCATCTATTATTGACCAGCCTACAAGTTCTTCCACATCTCATAGAGCCACACATTCTCAATTTCAACACTCCACTCCTAGCCCTCATGTTTCATTTGAAAGAGGTAGGGGTACCACTACTTTGTCACCATCTATTATTGGCCAACCTACAAGTTCTTCCACATCTCATAGAGCCACACATTCTCAATTTCAACACTCCAGTCCTAGCCCTCATATTTCCTCCTCGGTTAGTCCACCTATTTCTTCTACGCTTAACTCACCACATGTCCCATCAGCTACTGCATCCGGTGATGATCCACATGTATCATCATCCCATGTTGATTCACCTCCACAAATTGGAAGTAAGGACCCCATTAATGGACGAATTTGGATCCGTCCAGGTCCACAAAAAACGTAAGTTTTAATAAATTCCTTTAACTTATAAATAAATCATGATTTTATCTTACAATTTCTTTAAACTTTTTTGCAGATTTGACCCTGCAATTCAGCCTACGCGTGAGATTGCAAAAATTATGAAACGTAAGTTTGTAGTGTCTTGGGCAAACTATGGAGAGATGAAGGGCAAGGAAGAATATAAAGCTGTGATCGAAATGTGGTTTGGAGAGTTTGAGGTATGAAAGGATATGAATGATTTAAACATAGTTAACATCCATTTATGTGCATTTCTTACCAATTTGATTATGCTCAATTTCTTATTTATGTAAGATTTTGATTTTCTCTATTTATGTGCATTTCTTATCATTTTAATTATGCTGAATTGCATATGTGAAATGTTGTTTTTATATGGTTTTGGACTCTTTCAAGAAAATGTGGCACACATTATGTGTAAAGATTATTTGTCATATCTTACCTTACAACTAGTGTGGTTGTAAATCTTAATTTGTTTTAGTTTAGTTAGCATAAGATATTTAGAGTAAGCACTCTTGTTGAAAGAATAGTTTTTAATATAGAATCATAGTCACTAAATAATTTGTAGGAACTTTAACTTCTATCATAGTTACTTTAACTGATTTGAGGTATAATTTGTAGAATTACTCCAAGGGATATTTTGTATGAACTTGGTTACTGAATATAGAATCATTTGCATCATCGTATTCAATAAATATCCTATATGAAATATTTTGGGAACGAACCAATTTTATCTTGCAATTTTCGAAGTTCAATATAATTTTTTTTTTCTATTAACTTATATTGTCTATATTGTAGAGAAAGTACAAGTGACTACCAGAACATGAGGTAGAAATTAAGAAGATATTTGATCATAAAACCTCTGATACATGTAAATTCAAAGTTAAATTAAAAATCAATAATTTTTCATCCTGTAAATTCTTTCCAGCAACTATGCATGCACATTTCAATTTTATATTTGTAAATCAATACTTGTACTTTAAGAGTTTTTTTTTCAATTTCAAATCTACAATAATTTGAAAAGAGAGTTTTTTTTTTTATTTCAGATCTGTATGTGTTGCTCTTTTTCTGGTTTAAGAAAGAAAATCTTTATATTTAACGAGAAGAGATCTTAACTCAAAAGAGAAGAGTTTAAATATGAAAATATATTTTTTTATTCAAATTCTTTTTTTTTTTTTTCAGATTTGTTAAACTTGTATATAAGATTATTGTTTGTTTTAGATTTTTGAGTTAAAATGATTGTGAAAGATGCAAATGATGGATAAATTTGAATTTTTAAAAATGGTGAAAAATGATGATGAGTGAATTTTGAGTTTTTAAAGATGATGGAAAGCTAAAGGGCCAATTTGTTTTGGCATTTTTTAAAAATGATTTTTAAACTGTAACATAATTTTGTGAATTTTATTTTTACAAAGAAACCTTTTATTAGAGCTTCAAATAAAAATTTGGTTTGAATAGTTATTTTTAAAATGTTATTTTAGATATTTTATTATTTTATCAAAAAAAATTTTGGATATCAAAATTTCAAAAAATCATTTAATTTTGAAGCTATTTCAAATAGTTTTTTTAAAAAAATCATTTCTGAAATATGACTTTTTAAAAAAAATTGTGATTTTGAATATGTTTTGAATTTCAATAATGTATATTAATATTATAGAATATCAAAATTAATCTTTTAATTTATAAAAAATGAATTTAAAAAAATTTGTAATATTTTAAAAAACGTTTTTGTAGAATCCATTTTAAAAAATACAAAGAAAAAAATTATTTTTTTAAAATTAAAACAAACTGGCCAAAAGACGATGATGAATCTGAGTTGTTAAAATTAATAGAAAATGAAGATGATTGATGAACGGGGTTTTTATAGAAGATAAAATCGAAGATGATGATTGAAAAAATATTAATGATTTCAAATAAGTAAAAGCAAAAAGTTAACAAAGAAATTATTGATGATGCATCTTGACAGTTGAATATTAATATTATTAAATCAAAAATAAATAATATAGTTGCACTATAATGGACAAAAATCAACTTGTTTAGACAAAATGCCATCTTTTTAATGGTAATATTCTCCTAGATGAAAATTTTATCCAAATATCCAATTACACATGGACAGGTCTATGAGGTAGATATGTTTGCCAGTACTATTGAATTATTGTATCCCATGAATTGAATTCTACCAGATGTGTATACTCTAATTGCTAGCTAATTTCCAAACACAACGTTCTTATCTGTTTGATGTACCTTATGAGCCCCATGTGGACCTTTGGATTCAAAGTGACGTTTCAATCTAAAAAGTGTTGAATGTTCCTATTTTTCATTTTGTTATTGAATTGTTATAATCAAGAAGTCGTTTCTGGTCTAACTTTTTGAAAGCACATGCGACGCCAAGGAATCAAAGATTATTTGGAGCAATATGTAATAACGGGCCATGGTTTATGATTTACATTGCAAGATTAGATATGAATCATGGTTTATGGTTTAAATAGCTTGATTAGTCAAAAAATTAAAAGTTGTGTTATTTATAGAGAAAATTGTTCTAATGGCCATAGAGATATGGCTTACAAAAATGTGAACAGTGTTTGAGTGTTTCCTCTACATTGAGCTAAATTCTTGACGACTGTGATAGATCCTAGTAGTCTTACGAAATATATGATTGGCTCGTGTTTGATTCTGCTTATACGTGTTTGATTTGCTATAGGTTGGGAAACAATTTACTAACACTAAAATGGTTTGTTTGTCGATTTCAACTGACACATTAATTGCTTTTAGGTGTAAACAAATCACCCCTACCTTGTGTTGCATTTTAACTAACCTTGATTCGTGATATGATTCACCTTAACTAGTAGGTATTGCGCAAAAATAAAATCTTCATTGCTTTGTAAAGTAAAAGAAAGAACTAGTCGTGGTAAACCTTGTCTCACTTACGAACAATCGAAGATCTCTTTCACTCTTGAGTTGTCTTTCTTTCCGCCTGATAATTCCTTATCAAAAATTTTAGTCAAGTATAATAATCCTTCTAGAATCTTATTTTCTCCATTTAAGTCATATTCTTAGAACTAGTTGCCTATTTTCAATTTGCTTTCCATTTTCTTAAGATATTATGGATTCTTCTTTTCAAAACCAAAACCTTCTCCGAGTTCTTTTCCTCGTTCAATTCAATGTCACTCTTAGTCCTTGAACCGATGTTGCAATCTCTAAATATTTCTTCCTTGAACATATTGACTTCGGGCTTCTTGTCTTTAATGATTGGTTTGTTGCAAAAAGGTAGTCGAGTGAAATCAAAACACGTCTTCATCCATCCGTTGAATATCTGAATTTTCTTCACAATGTTAAAATTTTCCAAGCACACACATTTGGAAGTTACAATATCTAGGAGATTATCATGATTTTTCAAAAAGACATGAGAATCCATATAGATATATTTTTGGTTTCCATGTGTATTTTTTGTTCCTTTGATTGGCTACTTTAGGGAAAACAACATGGTCAACACAAGATATAAAATGTGATAAGGTACCATATGGGACAAGATCTTCCTGGAGGAGTGCATCATCCGACATCAGTCTGTAAGCCAAGTTATGTGAGTAAATTTGTGTGTGTGTGTGTGTGTGTGTGTATGTATGTGTGTGTGTGTGTGTGTGTATGTGTGTGTGTGTGTGTGTGTGTGTGTGTGTGTGTGTTTGATTGGTCTCAAGGAGATTTGTCATTTATGTGGTGTATCTTTTTGCAATATGTTTTTAAGGAAGATGGGCTAAAAAGATTGTCCAAGACCAAATCAAATTAAAATGAGATCAAATCTCTTGGTGGACATTAATGTATAGCATATCAAATATGCATCAAAATCAAATTTGCATCAAAATCAAATTTCTTTGGTTTCAATTCAGATGCACAGGCCCAATAGATATTTTGTTATATAAGAAGACTCATTCCTAACAAGAATGTGTGTGCAAGAATTGAAGATATAATATGTTAGGGTTTGATATTTGAGTCTTTTTACTTGTTTTTATTTGTGCACCTCTATAGCCTATGTTCCATATCAAAGGCAAAATGGTTGTTTTGTTAGTTAAGTTGTAATTCAACAATCTTTAAGCTTGTTTTATGTATTGATCACTAGGGCTAGTGATTAAGAGAAAGAGATGAGAGTTATCATATTTAGGGGGAGTCCTAAATAGAAAGTCATAAGGAGTATTAGGTATAAAGGCATTGAACAAGGTTTGTTCATCTAAGACTAATTGTACTAATACTATATATAGTATATTTCCTTTCTTGGATTGGAAGCCCCCCAGATGTAGGTGACGTTGCACCGAATTGGGTTAAAAATCCTTTTTTTCTTTATTGCTTTATGATTTATTTCCCTTTATCTATTAAATTTTTATAAGCAAGTTATACACATTGTGTCTAACATCTGTCCTACAAACAAACCAGAATTTTAATTGGCATCAGAGTAGACACCCTGTTCTATTTAGGTGGGCTCTATGGAAAGTATATTTTTTTCAAATGGACACTACTAAGGAAGGAGGATCACTCAATAGACCATCTCTCTTGGATGGTATCAACTATGATTATTAGAAAGCTGAAATGATTGCTTTCCTTAAATCCATGGACAACAAAACATGAAAGGCTTTAATAAAAGGTTAGAAACACCCTATGACTACCTCTCAAGATGGAACATCAATCTTAAAGCCAAAAGTTAAGTGATCTAATGTTAAAGATGAAGAAGCTCTTGAAAAATCCAATGCAATGAATGATATTTTTTATGGTGTGGACAAGAACATGTTTTGATTAATAAACATGGGTACTAAAGCCAGGGAGGTTTGGGAGATCCTCAAAACTGCATATGAAGGAACATCCAAAGTTCTTATGTCAAGGTTGCAGCTCCTCACAACCAAATTTGAGAATCTAAGAATAAAGGAAGATGATCCATCTCACAATTCAACATTCTCCTTCGTGACATAGTCAACACTTTTTTTTGCCTTAGGAGAGAAGATGTATGAAGAAAAGCTGGTCAGAAAAATCCTCAGATCACTACCTAAGAAGTTTGATGTGAAGGTTACAGCTATTCAAGAATCCCAAGACTTAAGCAACATCAAAATTGATGAAATCATTGGTTCTCTAAAAAACTTTAAGATGGCTATAAATGACAGGTCTGAAAAGAAGAACAAGAGTATAACCTTTGTATCCAACGCTAAAGAAAATTAAGATCAATGTGAGAAGGATACTGAAGGAAGTCTCTCATATTCTATAGCTCTCTTTGGTAGAAATTTTAACAAAGCCTTAAAGATACTAGATAGAAGATCGAAGACAAATGTTAAAGACATGGTTCAGACAACTTCAAGAACATTGGTTTCCAGAACAAGAACAAAGATGAAGACAACCCAAACAAAGGCAAAGGAATACAATGTCATGAATGTGAAGGTTTTGGTCACATTAAAGTTGAGTGTCCCATGTTTTTAAAGAAACTGATAAAGTGAATGCCATCTACTTGGTCTGATGAAGATTTTGAAGATGAGAATGAAGAATAAAATACTAATAGTGTGATGGAATTCACTGGAAGATGTGAATCAAATTGTGAGTCTAGTGATGAAGACGTCTCTAATAAAGAGTTATCTAAAACATACAAACTTTTATACATCGATTGAGATGAAGTATGCATAGTATGAGAGAAACAGAAGAAAACTATAAGTACTCTCCTCCAGAAAAAGGAGAAACTTATTTCAACCATCACAGGTCTAGAAGAGGAGGTCATCGTGTTAAATTCCAAACTAGAAAATATGACAAAATTTGTTGTATGTTGAACGATGGTTCAAATATGTTGCACGAAATCCTGGAATTTAGGAATATGTCTAGGAATGTTAAGGGAATTGGATTTGACTACATCTCCATGAGAAAAGAAATAAAATCTCCCAATAAAAAGTTTCTTCCCTATGAGAAGAAAATTGAGTTTATGATGGTGGGCCATATGTCTCAACAGCCTGCTCGACATATGCACCTCAATACAGAGGAAACAATAACTCTTCTCTTAAATGTAAACAATGTGGAAGATATTGTAATATAAAGCCCTATTACTATAGATTTTATGGATATCCTCAGCCCTATAGTTAATCAAGGCTAAAAAAAAAGAGACAAGAACATTCAAGGAAGGAAAATGTGGAAACCCAAAGTAGCAGTCACAAGTCTTATAGCTCATACATATCTTAGAGTTTCCTTAAGAGAAGATTGGTACTTTGATAATGGATGCCAAGGCACATGACTGGAGAAGAGATGGAGAAGGAGACAAGCCAAACAAATTCAAGCAAGTCAAATGCCATGAATGCGAAGGATTTGGACATATTCAGGAGAAATGTACCAACTTTCTTAGGAAACAAAAGAAGGGATACACTTCCACATTGTCAGATGAGGAATCAGAAGATGATGATGCATGAGTAAAAACAAACAACCTTGTAACATTCACAACCCGTGTGAGACCCAATCATATTGTTCATTACGATGAGTCCAGTGATGAAGATCTCTCAGATGAATATGTTGTTCAAGCTTACAGGTAGGTGTATCTTAAGTGGAAAAAGGAATGCATATTCGGTGAGAAACAAAAGGCAAAGATTAATGTTCTGCATTAGAACAAGTCAAATCTTATTACAACTATCACATAGCTAAAGGAAGAAGTTAATCATCTGAACTCCATGCTTGAAGGTATAGCCAAATCAGTTTGAATGCTAAATTTTGGTTCAGATACTCTTGATGAAATCCTAAGGGTTGGAAAGACTACAAGATATATGAAAGGAATTGGGGTTGGCTATAGCTACATGAATGCAAAAAATAAGTTTGTTCCTCCAATAAAAAATAATGAGTTCCTAATGTCAAGCTATATGTTACAATATCATCCTATAAATCATTACTAGCATAAAACTATCTATAACAGAGCATCATGGGTGTTTCACTACTGTGACAAAAAATGTCATATAAAACCTTTTTTGCTACAAATTGTATGGAAGATCCTTATACAAACATCATAATCATCTTATCATAAAAACTTTGAGGAATGGACATCCCCCCAATGAAGATTATTATTTTGACAGTGGCTACTCCAGACACATGACGAGTGAAAAGAACTACTTAAAAGAGGCAACACCTTATTAAAATAGATATGTCACATTTGGTGATGTTGCTAAAGGAAAGCTCATTGGAAAAGGGAAACTAGATTATCCCAGCCTCCCTAATCTAAATAATGTTCTTCTAGTTGAAGGTTGTAGCGAGCGATTTTGGATGTGGTTGCGAAGCACAATCGCTCTTTGGTATCTACAGCTCGATTCATTTTTTATCCTATTGAAGTTGATGAAGGAAGGGAAATAGATATCTCAAATTAACCCTACTTGTAAACTGAGGTTAAACAGTCAAAACTGTTGGTTTACAAATGCTACAAAGATTCGGGGTCTCTATTAGGTTTATTTTGTTAAAAATAGTGTTCGGTCGATGGGTGGGAGGTTAAGATGTTAGGACGGATGTATGAAAGTATGGGATTTTGGGTTTTTTTAGTGTGCTCGCTAAGATTTTTATTTCAATCTTATGCCTACGTATTCCCGTTTACCGAAACAGGGAAATCAGAGTGATCATAGTTCCTCCTATTCTATGGGAGGAAATGGTGTTTTGGTGTCTTGTTCAAAGCCCAAGACGTGAAGCTAAAGGTATTTTGTATCTTGTTTAAAGCCCAAGATATGAAGCTAAAGAGTCTATTTGTATCTTGTTCAAAGCCCAAGATATGAAGCTAAAGGGGTTTTGACTTTAGAGAGAATTTGCCATCTCTAAAGAGAGGGTTTTGTATGTCACAACTGTTTATAAAGGAGAATTACTTTAACCAGGATTTGTGAATCCGGCAATGCCATAATTTCCTTTATAGGGGGTTTCCAACCTGAAGGAGAAGACTTTATCTCATTTTAGAGCAATGCCATCTTTCCTTAGGAATTTCTCATGCTAAAAGAGGGACAGTGGCATGGATGTAGATGATCCAGAGGCTTGCCGCTTACAGCGATTAGATGAAGGGGAAGGAGTTGTTGATGTTTGTATACTGTGCACGAGGAACAGCTTTGATGCTAAAAGGTTGATTGGATCAACCAGTGATTTTCTTATACAAAGCCTAAGAGGAGGCTAATATGTGTCTCGTACAAAGCCCGAGAGAGAGGCTAAAAGGTTTTGACTCAACGAGGGAGTCTTTTGGTATCTCGTATAAAGCCCGAGATGGAGGCTTTTTGACTCAACAAGAGAGTTTTTGTATCTCGTACGAAGCCCAAGATGGAGGCTAAAAAAACTTGGTTCCGCTAGGGAGAATCATTGTATAAAGCCCAAGAGCAGGCTAGGGTTACTGTTTCAGTTGAGTGACAGGTCCAGTATGCTAATTTAAAGAGAAAATCAGTTCTTATATGAGTAATATTGGCACTCAGGGATTTTGATTCGAGGATCAGGGTTATTTCCTTTTCTTTGAGGAAATGGGAAATCCAAAGGGTATTGAGACTGTCCGAGTCTATGGGTTTCATCTCCTAGTTTTGGAGGGAGCTTGAGAATGTCTTGGAGACTCAAGGAAATTAGACTGTCCAAGTCTAGAGTTTCATCTTTTGTACTATGCTTTGAGAAACAGTAGTAGACTCTTGGAAAGACTGTTCTATTAAGATGACTGATTTCTGTTCCTATACCTTTAGGAGGTCGTCGGGACAATTTGTACGAAGCCCAAGAGGAGGCTGGAAACTTTTAAGAAGCCGATAGGTCCTTGTATGATGCCCAAGAGGAGGCTATCATTCCCGGAGGAAGAATCATTATACGAAGCCTAAGAGGAGGCTGTGAATACTTCTAAGAAGCCAACGGGTCCTTGTACTAAGCCCAAGAGGAGGCGGGGATGCTTTTAGGAAGCCTGTGGGTCCCCAAACCCCGAGAAGTTCAAGACAGGCTATTCACAAAGAATAGATCAAGCCAGGAAAGTTCGAGAATTTGGAAGAAACTTAAGAGATGCCATTCACGGAGAATAGATCATCTCTGGGGAGTAGAGTTTCTTGACAAGTGCTTTTAAGAAGCCTGTGGGTCCCCAAACCCCGATAAGTTCAAGACAGGCTATTCACAGAGAATATATCAAGCCAGGAAAATCCGAGAATTTGGAAGAAACTCAAGTGATGCCATTCACGGAGAAAATATCATCTCTGGGGTATAGAGTTTCTTTGACAACTTCTACGAGTGACAGTCTATGAAAGGGTTCACCGAGAATGCTGCCTTTCGTGTCTCCATATTGTTTAACCCCAAGAGGAGGGAAGACTGTGTCTGGTAATCCTATGGGGATCTAGTTTTGACTATTTCTAAGAGTGATCAATGGGCTTAATGCTAGACGTAGTTGCCGGGGAAACTCTAAATATCTATACTATTATTACATAGTTGATATGAGTTTATGAAAGAAGACTTACAGCGAAACAACCCCACAATACAGTTATATGTATATGAAAGTGGTAAATGAAAGTATATAAACACTTACTCGGTTGTAGAGCTTCCATGCTGTTTGGTTGGTTGTTCAACAAAGAAAGATTGAAAACAACAGTATATTTCAAAATCAAAGGAGAAAGTGCTTTGAAAAAGAAAGATTTGGGGCTTACAGCTCAAGGAGAGGCCCAGGGTTTTATCAGTGATCGCACTGTTTGAATTCGTACAGAGGGACTTATAAAAGTGACTGAGACCCAAAAATTGTTTTCTGTACAAAGGGATGGGTCTTACACTCTCTCAAGAGGCCCAAAAAGTCTTAAAGAAATGAAATGGGTCTTACTACTCGAGGGTAGGCCCAAGATTTGTTTTTCAATGGATGATGATCGCGTCGAACTTTTTTGAAATACAACGGGACTTATACAATAAGTGAGGCCCAAAGTAGGTTGTATTTACAAAGGGTTGGGTCTTACACTCTATTAGAGGCCCAAAATAAAAAGAGTGGGGCTTATAACACGAGGGTTGGCCCAGATGATTTTTCGTTTAAAATGGCGATCGCGCCGAGATTTTTGAAAACGCAGTGGGTCTTATACAATGCATTGAGGCCCAAAATGGTTTGGTTTTCAAAGGGGGTTGGGTCTTACACTCTAATACAGGCCCAAAATTTTGAAAATGATTTATGAGGGTTGAATTAATCCAAAAACCCTAATTTGTTTTCAAAATGTATTTTAATTGAATAAAAATTCAATTAAAATGATCAAAATTGTTTAACATATGGAAAACAAATTGTGATCTTAGATTAATGCTTCAAAAATTAAGTATTGACCTACAAAATAATTAGAAGGCATTAAAAGTTGCAAAATCAAGGTGGAAAAAATATTCAAAATGTCAAAAAAAATTAAAATATTAATTCTTTGCAAAAATATCAATTATATGAAATAAATAATATTTTTGGGATTTTTTGGGAAAATAAAATATTTTAACATTTTTGTGAATTATTAAAAAAAGAATCAACTCAAAATCATTAAAACTCAGAGAGGAATTAATTTTTGAATCAATTAAATAAAATCACAAAATTCAAATATTTGAATTTATGAAAATGGCGCCAAGAACATGGACCAAGAACACGCACGTTTTCTGCCTTGCCCAGATTTGCATTTTCTATCCAATCTCACTGAATACTTGATTATATCATGCTATCCACATACCAATCAACTCGTTTCAACCTCACAATCATGTCTATGGCAATTAATTTCATTTAAATTAAGCATAAAACAAGAAATCACGAAAAATCCTCAAGAACCCTAAATTCTGCATGAAGGCTGGGATTTTTAATACACGATTCAAACAAAGCAATTACATGAGGGGAAACATTCCATGCATGATTATGAACATTTGGCAAAAGTATTGTGCGAGGAAATATGCATAGATTGAGAGATGACCAAGTTTAGACTTACCTCTAGGTCGTGACAGCAAGAGCAAATTGATTTCTGAGTTGGAGGTGTTACAGATGAGTTGTGATGATCTGAACAGCTTCCCTACACCCTATGGAGTGTGTTTGAATTCTTGGACTTGACTGAAAGCGGCTGGATCACTTCATGGCATCTCAACTGCACTTTGGTTAAAACCTTGAGCAATTGACTGGTGATTCTGAGAAATCAGTGTTCCAGATGTTGTTTAAGTGTTTGATCAGCTCACATATGATGTATATGAGGTGTGTGTGTGATTGTTTTGAGTGGAATTGCTCTCTAATGAAAAACCCGATAGTGACTTGCTAAGAAAGGCATTTTTGAGAGTGAGAAGTGGATTTTGAGAAAGGCAAGTGTTGTAGGCCTTTGGTGTACTTAAACTGATCACAATTGAGCTCTATTTATAGTAGAGCAAGTTTGTTTTGCAAGGAATAGTGAATGGCAACTGCTGAGTAGGTTTGACTAATGTTGGCAAATGAAAATCCAAGTCTCCTCTAGCCATTGGCTAGAGGTTAGGGCACAAGCTGCTGGTCCCCTTGGTCTTGGATAAGTCTTGACTAAATTCAGTTGAGAATGGCTCAGTCCATGCCACCTTGATGCTTCCATTGAATGCTCCAATCCAATATTGGAGTCTTGTCCCTATTTTGGGCAATTCTAGGTTCAACATGCTATTTCTTGTTCCAAGGACTTTGGAGGCTTGGCTCAGTGATTGTCCCCTTTAGATTCAATCCTCAGATGTGTCCAAGGTGATGACAAGGCTTGGAATTGGCTAATTTTGGCAAATCGAGCAAAAGTGCAAAAATCTGCCTTGCCTTGGCAGATTTCAGCAAGGCAACTTGCCAATGTCATATCTCCTGGCTCAAGTTGAATTTGGTGATGTTCTTGGCCATTTTGGAAAGCTCTTATATGATACAACAACTGTTTGATCATATTTGGTTTTGATATTTTTTGGATCCAAGTGAAAAATGCCCCTACATTTGGAAAAAAGTAAGGCAAAATCTGACTTAGTGAAATTTTCACTAAGCGTTGGAACAAAGTGACTTTTCTTGATTTTGATCACTCCATAACTCAAAATCCATGAGGAATTTGGACATAGGTCAGTATGAAGCTTTTGTAGAGGGCAATGAGATCTACAAATCAAGCTTTGGATGGAAAAAAAATGGCTTTGTGGTTTAGGAGTAATGATCCTCCAAAGTTGGTACTTTTATCACTTTTTTTCATAACTTAGAAAATTTTCTAAGTTTTTATGGTTACCCCTTTTACAAGTTATCCCACTTTCTTTGTTTTTTCTTGATGAATGATGATTCAAATCATACATTAACATCATTTTAGGGTTAAAAATCCATTTTTGTGAAAAATCCCAAAAAGTCAAAGTTGACTTTTGTGCACAGTTGACTTTTTATCCGATGAATTCCAAACTGTGCAATTCTTCAGGAAATCATGTCCTTGACCTAAATCAAACTTGATGGACATGTTATATGGGTGTTATAGGGTATATTGAAACATGTCTTAGGGCTTGGGAGCATGTCCTGGTCAAAAGTCAAAGTTACACTTGACTTTTCCCGCGAAACCCTAACTGTGGTTCAGATGAAAATGAAACTTGTTGCTCAAGTTTCTTGGATCAATCCATTGTTCCAAATGGACCAATATGGCATATTGGAGATCCTCAAATCCTCTCTTGAGGTCTTGGTTCATAATTGGTCCCAAAAGCCAACTTAGGGGTGAATTAGGTCAAGAAACCCTAATTCCTAATTTTTGATGAATGCATCCCCTGAGGCAAAATTGACTGGATGATTGGGTTCATGAGATCCCATGGAGCATATTAGGTTATGTTTTGGATCTTTGGCTCATTCCCAGAGGAAAATTTCCACCTGGAGGCCCTGGTCGACCAAAACCCTAATTTGGTGACACTGGCGATCTTGAGGCTTGATCCACCTGGAAGGGAGCATCCTTGTGCTTAATCCTTGAAGTGGGAGTCCTTTTTGATCCTTTGTGTATGTTTGAGGGTGTAGACAAGTTGAAGATCATGTCATTCCTTGATTGATCCTTTGTCTAAAAGCTCTGAGAGGGCTTGAAACCCTAATTTTGATAGTATTGAATACTCACCCATCTTTGGGGAGACTGATGAGGCATAAAGACACACCCATATTGTGATGATGATTTGCACAGTAATGGGAAATCTTAGTGGTCAAAATTTGGGGTATGACAGATGCCCCTATTTAATCTTCTTGGATACAAAGATGTGAATGACGAAGGTATTCGGGCAATCGGGGTGCAAGAGGATTTAATATCGGAATACCCGAAATTTTGATGGTGGTTATGAATGGCAGTTCGCACATCCTCTTTTGCTAAGAAATGATGCTTAGAAAAGGTAAACTTCCCCTCGATCCTGGTCTTCAGCCAAGGAACTGGTCTCAGTTTCTGAAATAAAGTTCCCTTCGAGCTTGGTTTCCTACCAAGGAACTGGTCTTAGTTTCTGATATAAACTTCCCCTCGATCCTGGTTTCCTACCAAGGAACTGGTATTAGTTTCTGATTTAAACTTCCCCTCGATCCTAGTTTCCTACTGTAGCACCCCAAAATTTGCCCTACCCTTTTCTAACTTTAACTGGCTTATGTTTCCTTTTCATTTGCCTCATTAGGTCATAATTCATAATCATATAATGAATTGGTCTTCTAAGACATGGGATTACAACGTTTCTTTGAATAAGAGTTTTCTATTTGCAAGAGTTTGAAGTCTGGTCCTTGTAATATTCTTATTCATAGGATTCATCAAAGGCTTTGGGTCAGAGGTTCATTGGTGTGAATCAGGGTTTAATTTCTTCTCAGTTTAAGTCATCTTCTTTAAGATTTATCAGTGTACATCAAGGTGAATTAGGGTTCTTCTCCAAAGTTGAGCTTGTGGATTGTTTATCAGTTGAAGATCATGTGATTAGGGTTTCAGGTTAAGAGGATCAGTGGTTATCAGGACAAAGCAGTTGTGGACTGATTTAAAAGGCATTGGGTCATGGTCAATTGAGCTTACTGATCGAATTGTTGGGATTCAATGAAGATGTGAGTTTGGTGAAGATTGAGACTGTGATTGGAATTAGAGATTTGTCGTGTGGGCTACTCAGAATTCAAAGTTCTACCATAAACCTATTATCCATTTCCATTTTTTCTTTGTCCATTTTCTATCCATTTTTAATAACCATTTTAATATCCATTTTTAATCCATATCCATTTTTCTAAACCAATTATCCATTTCATACCATAACCATGTTTCATTTTAAATTCATCTAAATTCACTTATCCACTCTTCAAGTCCATATTTTCCAATAACCATATCCACTTCAATTCATGTCCATATCCATTCATTTTAACCTTTTTTTTGTTTTTTTAACCATTCTCTTTTACCCATTTAAGTCCATTTATATCCATTTCCTAATCCATAATCCTACAATATCCATTCCAAAATATGTTGCCACAATCCAATACATAACTAATTGTTAAGCCCACATCATTTTTGTTTTCTAAAGTCCATGTTGCACAAAAAAAAAGGAAGTTTGACCTAGCTATAAAGAGAGAGTGGGGCACTGAATTCAAAGGGGGAAGAAAAAAAGGGGTCTGCAGCAATGACAAAAGGGTGACGGCGGGGAAATTCTCTGAAGAGAAAAAAGAGAGAAAAACAAAATCTGGGGAAAGAGAAGAAAACAGCACCGCATAACATCATCTTTCGTGATCTCATCAACGAGCCTCTCCTTCGATCATCTTCTTCATCACATCGTGCAAAGCTCCATTGAATTTCCGTCGTGGTTTTCATGAACATCAAACCCCAAACATCATACTCTGTAATCTCCATAAAGCTCACAGATCCCATGCCGGTTCTTACTCCGAATACAACCACCTGAGATCCTCCGTTTCTCACCGCGATTCGACAACGTTCCAAAATTTCAGCAAGAACTCTTCACTGCAGCAATAACAGTAGCAATTTTGGCATCGGTAATCTTTCGATTTTGAGTATTATTTTGTTTCGGCCTTTATGCTTAAATTGCGATTCAATTCTGGATGGTGTTGTGTCTGTTTACTACCCTGCGTAATTTTGATTCCATATGTGCTGCTATGATCTTGTGGTGAACATGCTGTTACGACGATTGTGTTGTTTGGTTGATTGAACTTGCGTGTTGTTTGATTGTGTATACCGTGTTCATCTGCCATGAAATGACGTATCAATTATGCTTTTTATTTTTTATATGGGTATGCACACTTCGATTATTAGTTGCGATCCGATTACACTTTGTTTGTGCTGAGATTAGATTGTGGGATATTGATGTTGTGAACATAATTTTATGGATAACATGGTGCTACTGCCTGGGTTATAGTGTGTGATTGGAATTGTTCTGATTATTTGACACCATTTCAATGTCGATTGTGTGATTGCTGCTGTTTACGAATCCATTGCGGTTTAGTAGAAGTTCTTTATTAGAGTTTCGTCTCTTTTAATTTTGTGCTACCATGGTTTACTCTCCAATCTTATGTCATTTATGCCTTTTGTTCTGCTAAAGAAAATAAGGGGGAGGATGATCATTGAACCTTGAATAACTAATTCTATAACCACTAAAGATTGCAGCGGATGAATATGTGCATTTAGTATACTTGTCATTTAGATTTGTGGCTTTTTTTTCTCTTTTCTTTTAGTTATGATTTGTAAGGTTTAATTTCATTTAGTTCATATCTTGTTGATTACTTGGCAATAGTTAAATATTTGTAAATAATATTAATTTGCTACTGATTTTCTTAAGTTGTAAATATTGTATTAATGTGGGTTTGTTTATTGGATTAAATTTGAAGTTGTTGAGTTTGAATTCTTCAAGAATATTATTGCTTATCATTGCTGCCGACTGTCTTGGGTGTCAAATTGATGATGTCGCTATATAATGATGAACATCCTGGAATTATATCATGCAAAGGCTTCTTGGTAGATTTTGTTTACTATAATGTATATTAATAGCTTGAGTTTCTTCTACTGATAGTGGGAGCTTGTGGTGCATAATGTATTAATGGTGATAATGAAACACAAGATTCACTTTTGTTTTTACTTTCATTTCACTAATTAAGCTTTTTATGTTTTATTTTTTTTATTATTAGAACTTAATTTTGATTTAGAGTTAGATTTAGATATCAATCTTAATTTGAATATTAGTTTTAACATTAGAATTTGATTAATTAGAATTAGATTTTTCTAGAAATTAACTTGAATTAATTTTAGGTTTAATTTTTTTAATTAGTTTTAATTTTAGATTAACTCTTTCACTTAGAATTCAATCTTGATTTTAATTTGCACTTTATTTTATCTTGGATATTCTTGATCTTGATTTTTTTATGCATATTTTGATTAATTCATGATTAAATACTTACTTGTCTCTTGCTCGATTTTCCTTTATGATTGAGTTGTCTGGTGTTTACTTGTTGATTACTCTGTATTCACATGCTCCCTCAAGGCTCCTAGTCCGACTTAATTTCTGATTAAGCTTGGAGTAGGATAGACATTAGGCTCTCAATCCAAGCATGATAACATTAGGTAGTTGTCATTCCTAAGCTTCACTAACCCTAGGTCATCCATGCATGATAACATTAGGACTCTTAGTTTCCCCTTAGAGTTACCCTTGTGTCTTCTCTCTTCTCATCTCAAATTTCTTTAAAACACTTAATAATAATAAGGTGTATTGCGCACGAGCCTTAAGCGTAGGGAATGAGAGATGAGGGGCTTCCTCTCATCTTTCTAGAGTGCTTAACGAGCGTCCTGTCTTGGAACGATGCGTTAAGTATTTGCCCCTGTGCCCTAGACTTTGGTGCAATGCAAGTTACAAACTAACTTAAGTCACTTCTGTCCTAAAAAATACAAACAAACTTCAAACCATTTTGTCCTTCGGGATCGTCAAACTAACGGCTATTTTAAAAAAGGGCACGTTACTTTCCGTCTGAGTCGCAAACAGGCATCGACCCTAACTGCCGGACGCGAACTTAACGTCGCTCATAAAAAACACAAAAAGAACTTGGTCCGAACTACGTTGACTCTGAATTCCCCATTGCACAAAGGGGGTACGTAGGCCTAGGACGTTGACGTCCTACCGAGTCGATCTTTGTCTTTCCCTCTCCGTTTTAGTACAGCCCTAGATGATAGTATAACTCACCCTTAGAATAGACAACAAGCGTGGATCCCATCGAGTACGATGGACGTGTGGGGTGCTAGCACCTTCCCCTCGCGTAACCGACTCCCAAACCCAGGCTATGGTTGCGATGACCATTCCTTTCCCTCTTCCTCAGGTTTATGCGGTGTTCCCTTTCCCTCTCTTGGGATAAATTTACACGGCTGGCGACTCTATTTTTCCGCGCCACTCTCGCGTTTGTACCTGGATGAAAATCCTGGGAGCGACACCTACCAAGGAATTGGTCTTAGTTTCTTTTGTCAATAAACTTTCTTGACAAGGGACGTTATTCGTAGCGGTTTTCCTCAAACTTCTCGCCGAATCTTCTTGGGGAGATGCCATTTGACGGAAAAAGTTTTGATGCCAGACTTGCTGGGGAATCCAGTCATCTGAGTTGTAGAGATGCACAAACTTCTCTGTTGGAGACGCCATTTGTTTCTACTGGGGAAGACGAGTCTCCTGAAAGTCTGCCTTCGTTTGGGGTCTTACATCATACTTTTCTCGGATTTTTTCCCGGAGAAATTCCATATGATGGGATCCATTTTTGAGGTGCCGATGACCTTTTCATCAGTGGTTCTTTCGGAGAAAAACTGCCGTATCACCGAATCTCTGATTATGAGGCTTTCTCTCGGGATTTTCCTTAATCCGGGAAAGCAAGGATATCATCTTCAATGGCGAAGAGTGATATCTATTGAAAGTTTCTCTGGTTTTTCAGAGGTTCAAGTTATCAAAGTGGTCCAGGACCTATCTTTAATTTAGAAATAACTGGAGGCGAGATTGTTCAGATGATTCACTTCCAGACGAGGAAAGAATCGACAACTCGATTGAGAGGACTTTTATCACTAGGGGATAAGACCGACCAGAGTGATGCAATATGAAATGTGAATGCAAATAAATAATGCATGATGTATGTATGTATATGCTGACAAAACTGATGCGACATACAAACTAACGGATGAACACAACTGGATACTTGGCCGTCGTGGGAGATGAAAGGTATCACTTGTTCATGATAGTAATTCTACCTTGCTTAGGAGAAGTAGTCCTCGCGGGGAATACCGTTAATCGGGCATAGGAGATAAGAACTCTGCCGAAGAGGTCAGATGGAATAGTCGCATCCGACACTGTTGATCCTTCATCCAGGCACACTGGCGTAGAAGGAGTACTTTGATTCTGCACTTTGAAGTTCGCTTACTTCTGGAGAAGCGGTTGATGTTCTTTTGATGTTCAACAGTCAAAAGAAATTGCCATCTTTATTTTGAAGCAGAAAAAGTTTTACAAGTAAATTCATTTTTGTTTTATTTCAAGAATCGTTGAGCATGTTAAAATGTCGTTCTCTAAAGCTAAAACAAATGGGAATTACAAACAAAAGCACAAGGGCTCAAATTTTATTGATAAGATGGAGATCAGCCAAACGCGTGATTCCAAAGAGTATATACAAAGCTAGAAAATGGTAATTTACAGGGAAAAGAGCTACGTTGAAACATAACGACCACTATCCTTCTACCAACTTTGAATTCTGGGCATCCTGAGCTTCTGCCGAAGATGACCTTGACTGGAGTTTTCCTCCGATGGACGGTGTAACTGCTGCTGCTGAGGGACTTGCCTCTGTTGAACATAGTTACTTGCCATTATCCCTAACTTTTTCCTGGATTGTACTGTGATGTTTCTAATCCATCGGGATGATTTTTTTATTTATTTTTGTCTCTAACTTTTGCCTGGACCACCCTTTCGGGTTTTCAATCCACCGAGACGTTTTTTTAGGCGAAGTATTTCTTGACTACATCAACATTCGTGGGGTAGGCAAATTCCTCTCCGTCCATGGTTGCAAGTCTCAAGACGCCGCCTGAGAAAGCTTTCGTGACCACATAGGGGCCATCATAATTCGGAGTCCATTTACCCCGAGAATCAGTGAGAAATGATCGTATCTTTTTGAGCACAAGGTCTCATTTTCTAAAGACACGAGGTCGAACCTTTTTGTCAAACGCCTTCTTCATTCTCTGCTGATACAACTGACCGTGGCATAGAGCTGTGATTCGTTTCTCTTCGATCAGGTTGAGTTCATCGTGTCGACTTTGGCACCATTCAGCTTCTGTAAGCTTAGCTTCCATCAATATCTGGATTGATGGGATCTCTACTTCTATGGGGAGTACTGCCTCCATGCCATATACTAGAGAGAAAGGGGTTGCCCCTGTTGAAGTGCGGACAGATGTTTGATAACCGTGAAGAGCAAAGCGTAGCATCTCGTGCCAGTCTTTGTAGGTTACAACCACCTTCTGAACAATCTTCTTGATGTTCTTGTTAGCCGCTTCTACCGCTCCGTTCATCTTGGGTCGGTAGGGAGACGAGTTATGGTGTTCAATCTTGAATTCTGCACACAACTCTTTCATCATCTTATTGTTCAAGTTAGATCCATTATCAGTAATGATCTGGCTCGGAACACCATAACGGCAGATGAGATTGTTTTTGATAAATCGGACCACCACTTGTCGGGTTACATTAGCGTATGACGCTGCTTCGACCCACTTGGTGAAATAGTCAATGGCGACTAGGATGAACCGATGTCCGTTTGAAGCTTTAGGTTCGATCACGCCGATCATATCGATTCCCCATATGGAGAAAGGCCATGGGGAAGAAATAACTTTGAGATGTGTTGGTGGTACATGAATTTTGTCGGAGTATATCTGACACTTGTGACACCTCCTCAAGTACTTGTAGCAGTCGGATTCCATTGTCAACCAATAGTACCCTGCTCTTAGGATTTTTCTTGCCATTGTGTGTCCGTTGGCATGAGTGCCAAAGGACCCTTCGCGAATTTCTTTTATCTGCATGTCTGCCTCTGGTCTGTCTATGCATCAGAGCAAGACCATGTCAAAATTTCTCTTATAGAGAATATCACCGCTCAGGAAGAAGCTACCTACTAGCCTTCTGAGGGTTTTCCTGTCTTTCCTTAGTGCCCCAGGCGGGTACTCTTGTTTTTGAAGGAAGCATTTGATATCGTGATACCAAGGTTTGTCGTCTATGACTGCTTCAATCGTGAAGATGTAAGCGGGCCTTTCAAGGCGCATTATGTCGATCTTAGGTAGGTCAGTCCATTGACCTACACTAATCATGGAAGATAGAGTGGCTAAAGCGTCAGCCATGTGATTCTCATCACGAGGGATGTGATGAAACTCAATTCTATTGAAGAAAGGTAGCAACCTTCTTACATAATCTTTGTAGGGAATCAATCCTGATTGGTATGTGTTCCACTCTCCTTTTATCTGATTGATAACCAGGGCTGAGTCGCCGTATACGTCCAAGTTTTTGATCCTTAAATCAATCGCCTCTTCGAGACCCATAATACAAGCTTCGTATTCGGCCTCATTGTTTGTACATTTGAACGTAAGTCGAGCGGTGAAAGGAATGTGGGTACCCTGAGGGGTAACAATTATTGCCCCAATTTCGTTTCCATAATGATTAACTGCTCCGTCAAAGATTAGTCCCCACTGGGAACCTGGTTCTGGCCCCTCACTGTGTAGCGGTTCGTCGCAGTCTTTCATTTTTAGGTACATGACATCTTCGTTTGGGAAGTCGAACCCGATTGATTCTTGATCTTCAATCGGTTGATGAGCCAAATGATCGGCTAAAACACTTCCTTTAACGGCTTTCTTAGCGTGGTACTCTATGTCATATTCTGATAGCAACATCTGCCAACGGGAAATCCTTCCCGTGAGAGCAGGTTTTTCGAAGACATACTTGATTGGATCCATTTCGGAGATTAACCAAGTAGTGTGACGAATCATGTACTGGCGCAGGCGTTTGGCTGCCCAAGCCAAAGCACAAAAAGTTTTCTCGAGCATCGTGTACCGAGTTTCACAGTTGGTGAACTTCTTGCTTAGATAGTAAATGGCAGACTCTTTTCGTTTGGTTTCGTCTTGTTGGCCAAGTACACACCCCATTGAGTCTTCCAAGACTGTGAGGTAGATGATCAGTGGTCTTCCTTCCACTGGAGGTGATAGAATCGGAGGATTCAACAGATATTCCTTAATACTGTCGAAGGCGGTTTGACAATCTTCTGTCCAAACGCAACCCTGGTTCTTTTTGAGTAACTTGAAAATCGGCGCACATGTGGCAGTCATGAGGAATATGAATCTGGAGATGTAGTTCAAACGTCCCAGGAATCCTCTGACTTGTTTTTCAGTTTTCGGAGAAGGCATTTCTTGAATGGCCTTGACCTTGTCAGGATCAACCTCAATTCCTTTCTGGATGACGATGAACCCTAAGAGTTTCCCTGAACGGACACCGAAGGTGCATTTGTTGGGATTCAAGCGGAGTTTGTATTTTCTTAGACGCTCGAAAAGTTTTGACAGGTGGGTCACATGCTCCTCTTCTGTCTTAGATTTTGCAATCATATTATCGACATATACCTCGATTTCCTTGTGTATCATGTCATGAAATAGAGTAGTTATGGCCCTTTGATAGGTTGCCCCGACGTTCTTCAAACCGAACGACATTACCTTGTAACAAAAGGTACCCCATGGGGTAATGAACGAAGTTTTCTCCATGTCTTTCGGCGCCATTTTAATCTGGTTATAGCCCGAGAATCCATCCATAAAGGAGAAAACTTTGAACTTTGCTGTACTGTCTACCAGCATGTCAATGTGTGGTAAAGGAAAGTCGTCCTTTGGACTAGCCTTGTTTAGATCTCTGTAATCAACACACATTCTGACTTTTTCGTCCTTTTTCGGAATAGGTACGATATTGGCTAACCATTGAGGATATTCTGACGTAGCGAGGAAACCCACATCAATCTATTTCTGTACCTCCTCTTTGATTTTGATGGCCATGTCCGGGTAAGTGTGTCTCAACCTTTGCTTTACTGGCGGACATTCCGATCTTAACGGTAAATGATTTTCCACGATGCTGGTATCTAACCCTGGCATATCCTGATAGGACCAAGCGAATACATCGGGGAATTCTTTGAGAAGCTTTATCAAACGCTCTCTGGCAATTGGACTGAGCAGTACCCCAATCCTGATCTCTTTTCTCTCCTTTTCTGAACCCAAGTTTACCGTTTCCAACGTCTCTTTGTGAGGTTCAATGGACCTTTCCTCTTGTCTGAGTAATCGGGAGATCTCTTCTGGAATTTCGTTGTCATCTTCTTCTTCAGCCTCAAATACCGAGAACTCAAAGTTGGGAAAAGGCATCGGATCGTATGTTTCAACGGGGTTTAAAACAAGCAATCTGCATGACATGATGATTCGTGTTTAGAAGATATAGAGAAAATGCAAAAGTGTGTGCAGTGTATTTTTTTATTACTGCTTGTTTTTATTATTGAATTGTTTTTTTAGGATTACCATTTTCTGAGAAAAAGAAAAAAAAGAAAACAACAATTAATGCGGAAATTATAGAACGACGTTATTTTATTAATGAACAAGTCAATCCTTGAAACTACAGCCCTATAAAACAAAACTCTGTCGCTTTGGGCGAAGCGAAGAAGGAAAATTTACAGAAAGCGAGCCCTATCAAAACATCCGTTTCACCTGGGCAGGGTGAAAGGTTAAAGATGGCAATTATTTTGATTGGCGAACGACCTTCAGAACATCGACAGCAACCCATTGGCGGCGAACTCCTTGGTGAATCACAAAGTCTGGCACCTTCCTTGATTTGTCTTTAGAAATGACGCTGATTTCTGGTGGAGCAGGATCATTGGAATCTGTCTCCCAGGCAGAGTTGTCGTAGGAGAATTCCTCTGTTACATTTTGCATAGCATTTGTGCTCTCAGCTGTATCTCCCCATCCAATTGGCTGGATATCTTCGAGCTTGATACGAGAGATTTCAGGAGCGGTGTACTTGACCATATAGTCGTACCTTCCCACTCGGTTATCCCAAGGTGTCCCACACTTTTCTGGAACTGGAGGAGTCATCCCTCTCGATGACGTTGACCTCGGGAAAAGCATAGTTGATGAATTCAAGTCCTGCAAATGTTGCAAATTCATCGTCATGTTGAGTAATTTCTGAATGACCTGAGTGTTGATCCCATGACATGGTGGGGACACAGGTATTCTGTTCAATGATGCTCAGCTGAGTTTCATTACTCGGCTGACTTTCTGGCCCCAAGTCTCCTGGGTAAGGCTGCCACATTGGCAGACCGTCCATCGGGCCATAGTAGTTGTGGTCAAAGTTGTCTTTCATCAGAGTGTCCTCCTCTAATGAATTTGGCGGAGCACGACATCCTTCCGGATCACAACCTCCGTATATCATTTCGACATCTAACCGTGGTATAAATCTCGGACTCTGTGTAGGAAAGCAAAATGGAGTCTGTGTTTCGTCCTGAGACATATAACCGTCCTCGTTGAGGTAGGACTTCCATTCCATATCTGTGTCGGAGGGATCCTCCTCATTGATAGCATAGACTATTTGAGACACAGGGTGAAGGAAACCTCCACTGTGGAAGAAGTTCTGAATGGGATGAAGACTTTCATCATTAGCAGCTGTCCGGGTACAGGTTGCAGAAAAACCAAGACCCTTCTTTGTTGTATTGCTAGTAGGAATGACAAGCTGTCCCCATCCTGTCGTATCGGTATTCTTGACTACTTTAATAGCATCTTTGTGTAACGAAAGTGCTTGGAACTGGGTTCCGATTATCCCTTCTGGTTCCACATAAGTGGATGACGATAAATTGCTGATGAGCAAGGCCTGTTCCCCACAGACTGTGATGAGTTGGCCGTTTTGGACAAACTTTAGCTTTTGGTGGAGGGTCGAGGTGACCGCTCCAGCCTGATGTATCCAAGGTCTTCCTAATAAACAACTGTACGTTACCCGGATGTCCATGACCTAGAAGGTGACTTGGAAAGTGTGAGGACCAATAGTTATGGGAAGATCAAGTTCGTCGATAACCGTTTTTCTAGATCCGTCGAACGCTTTGATGACGACCTCGCTGGTTCTCATCGGAGGGCCTTTGAATGATAAAAGTGTTAAAGTGGACTTCAGCATAACATTCAGGGCTGACCCTGTGTCTACCGGTACGCTGGCTAAAGCATCGTCCTGGCAGTTGACTGTAATGTTGAGCGCCATGTTATGACGGCGACCCTCTTCAGGTAATTCCTCATCACTAAATCCCAAATTATTGCAGGAAGTGATGTTAGAGACAATGTTATCGAACTTTCTGATTGTTACATCCTGTTCCACAAAGGCTTGCTCCAAGACTTTCTGTAGAGCCTCTCTGTGCGCTTCTGAACTGAGTAACAGTGATAATACCGAGATCTTTGAATGAGTCTGTAACAGTTAATCGACAATGTTGTATTCACTCCTTTGGATGAGCTTCAGTATCTCATCATTGTTTTTTGAAAGGTCGGGATTACTGGATTGACCGACTGATGGATCGGGAGCTTCTGTCTGAAGTTCCTTTTCTTTGTTGGACTCTCCAACTCCTCTGTTGAAGATTCTACCACTCCGTGTTACACGACTGATGTCTGCAATATTCACGACGGAGGGTAATGGAATTTCCTTTCCATTTTCAATTATCGTTGTACTGTATTTGTAAGGGATTGCCTTAGCTGATTCATACTGTAGTGGTCCCGGCAGATAGACGACTATGGGAACCTTCCGGTTTTTCTGACCATCGTACGTAATCTCGATCCGTTCCCGATTGGGAATTCTTGATTCGTCAAGCAGAGGGATAATGGCAAAAACATTCCTGGTCCTCTGATGATCAGAGATGACGACAACATCCTCAATTTGATTGGCAAGGTAGTTCGGCAACCAATTGATGGGTCCGGAACCTGGATATGGGCGTATCTCTCCACGATCCAACTGCCCCTAGAGAGCTGCTCGCACAAGGTAGCACCCTTGGTTACTTTCCAAATAGACTCCACAACGTTCATAATTGTGTGGTGGAACCTGGCTACGCCCACTTTGAATACAATGTAACCTCACTAGGTTAGCTTCCACGAGTCGGACATCCTGACTTTGACGCCGAGTGGGGTTTCTGTTGTTGATACTAATCTACTGAGTATCTTCATCCATGTAGATTGGCATCCACCAATGATTTAACAACTGCTGAAGTGCCTCCTGGATAAGGGCACATCCCTGATCGTTTTCGCAACCCGCTTTACAGCTGTGATAATTATGTGATATCAGGAATCCGAGTCGAACCTTCTCAGCATGCAACTCTACCAAGTTGGTATTCATCAAGCGAATGTCGAAGATTTGAACCATGTTGATTTGATAGGGATTCCTATCATGGTAGTCCTGGATCCATCCAAGATCCATCTGACGCTGGAGGGCCTCCTGTATGAAAGAGCATCCCTGTTTGTTTACCGAGCAAGTCAGACAAGAATTGTAATCGTGCCGCGACAAATTATGATACTGGCTTTTCCTTGAGTGCATTGCCACCAGGTTGACATTCATTGCACGGATGTCGTGGTTCTGAATGACGTTGGAATTCGTATAGACCATGTTAACTCCACGAACTCGGTGTTCTTGGATCCATCCGAGATCCATCTGTTCCTGTAGAGCTGCTTGCATCACAGAACATCCTTGATTACTTTTAGAGCAGATATCACACTGATGATAATTATGAGGTGGCACATGGTCGTACCCACTCTGTCTACAATGCATCTTGACCAGATTGGTCCTCAACAAGAGTACATCGTGAATTTGATAGACATTGTTAAATTCTTTCTCAATCAGGTTGACTGCAACTTTCTCATGTTGAGGCAGCGGGTTTGTGAGAACATAGGGATTCGTATCTTTGAAAGATAAGAGCCCGCTCCTAACAAGCTTTTGCACGTCGGATTTGAAATTGAGACAATTCTCTATGTTATGCCCTGGGCCTCCTTGATGATAAGGGCATGTCTGATCCACCTTAAACCAAAAAGGAGGATTTTCCGGCACTTTAAGAGGAGACTTAGTCTGGATGTGCCCCTTAGCCAGTAGTAACGGAAATAGTTCTGAGTACAACATGGGTATAGGATCAAACCCTGGTGGCCGTGTTGTACGGTTGTTATTGTATGGAGGACGAGCCTGTTGAAGAGGCTGTTGTGTCCTTTGCTGATTAGGTTGGCTCTGCGCAACCTGAGGTTGATATGTAGGAATAGGCGCAAGATTGATAGCAGGAGTTACAGATGCTACCGGTTGATAACGTCGCCCTTGTTTTCCGAGAGATATATTCCCAATATCTTGCTTTTTTTCTTGGGGAGAGCACTACCGTATCGTTTTGTATTACTCGATGATCCAATGTCTTTTATCAAACGTCCTTCTCGGACGGCTTCCTCAAGACGAACTCCCATGTCTACCATCTCGGTGAAATCACTGGGTGCACTGGCAACCATTCTATCGTAGTAAAATGAGCTTAAGGTCTTTAAGAAGATCTTTGTCATCTCTTTTTCCTCAAGAGGTGGACAAATCTGAACGGCAATTTCGCGCCATCTCTGAGCGTACTCCTTAATGGTTTCCTTGTCCTTTTGTGACATTGATCTGAGTTGATCTCTGTCCGGTGCCATGTCCAAATTGTATTTGTATTGTTGGACGAAGGCAGTACCAAGATCTCTGAATGTGCTAATCATAGCACAGTTTAAACCCATGTACCATTTGAGTGCGGCACCGGTTAAATTATCCTGAAAGTAGTGAATCAGTAGGTCCTGATTCTCCGTCTGAGCTGACATTTGCCGAGCGTACATCACCAAGTGACTTTGAGGGCAAGAGTTACCCTTGTATTTTTCAAAGTCGGGCACTTGAAATTTGTGCGGAACTTTCACATTGGGGACCAGACAGAGGTCTGCGGCGTCCTTTCTAAATAAATCCTGACCGCGGATGGCTTGCAGTTCCTTCTGCATTTCCAGGAACTGTTCCTGGAATTCATCCATTATATCAAACATAGTTTCCTTCTTACCAGAAGGTATCGGTGGAATCTGTCCTTCTGGACAGTGTGCACCACAGGGGGTGGTACCGTGACTACGGCAGCGAATCTTGGCGTTTCCCGAAGTTTGTAACCTTCAGGAGTCTTCAGTATGCCTCTGACATCTTCGCTTTCCCAAAGTTTGTAACCTTCAGGCCCAACGGCTTCTGTTATGATTCCCGATCTTCAGTGATCGGCAGAACATATCCTTCCGGGATATAGTTAACAGGCATGCCCAAAGGACGATCTTTCGGCATTTGATACCTAGGATCATACTTCTCCACTATGGGCGTTGAGGTGATCTCTAAGATCATAGTTCTTTGTAGCTGAGCTTCTGCCATGGCTTGCATGTCGTTACGAAGCTTTCTCATATCCTCTCTCAGAACGTCGATCTCTTCTTTAAACTCTCTGTTTTCTTCCTCAAGATCATCCATCTTTCTCTGACGATTGGCCCGAGTATTGTACGAATGAGACAGTTTGACTCTAGAACCGAGACACAAACGTGAGATTCATAGGTAAGAAGAATACGCGATGTGAGAATGATGAATGCAATGGTTATATTAATTGTTTTTTTTGTTTAATCAAAATAAACTTCGACAATTAGATTGCAAATATCAAACAGTGGGGAAGCCCCTTTTTATTGAATTCAAAGGATTACAGAAATGGAAATACAGTAGATTACAAGGTGCAGAAACAGAAACCTAAGCTAATGGGTCCCGAGTCCTCTCTGAAGAGAAATCGGGTGCTGACTATGGTACTTTCCTTTTCTTTGACCGGGGCTCTTGAGCCGTTGTCGGGTTGTCATTCTTTTGCCAGGTGAAAGGAGTGAGCAAATTTCTTTGGTCATCTTGATTCTCTACAGCATGTTGCTCCAAAATTTCAATCAGATCGTCCTTATCTTTCAGTAGTTGTTGTATTTTGATGCACTCTACGTTGAGGGTGCGTTACTTGTTCTTCCAATACCTCTTCTCCCATTGAACTTTGTTGAGAGTAACCTGAAGCTTTTCAGTCTCAGTCATGACGTACATGACAGACTCCCTCGGTGGAAGAACTCCATGACGAGGATAAGGCATCTTTAGCTTGAGAGCTCTAGTTTGTACCCAGTGGAGATAAGGCTCCACCGAGACACAGTCCGGTTTTCCTAGAGACTCCCGTCCTTTCTTATGAACATGTTTCCAAGCGTGCACTATTTCCGTCTTTAGTGCTCTGTCACTTTCTCCTTCCTTGAAGAAAAGACCTTCCAGATGAACACCCCGTGGGACGTGTCTCATCGGGTATCCAAATTGACGACGAACGAGAACTGGATGGTAATTGATTCCTCCCTTAGTTCCTATAAGGGGTACGTTGGGGAAGTTTCCACAACGGTCAATGATCCTGATCCCATCATAAATTCTATTACACCAATCTATATCAGAGTTGGTGAGAGACTTGATTTTCTGCGACCAACGTAAGGCACTCTTATGATCCCAAAAAGCAGTAGACTTAGGCAAATGGGAGATAAACCATTTATAAAGCAGAGGTACACAGCATGTGATCTCCCCTCCGCTGTACAAATTTCCCAAGTGTATAGAATGATACGCATCTGCGAGCAAAGTTGGCACAGGGTTTCCAATGAGAAAAACCTTAATGGAGTTGATATCGACGAAGTTATTAATGTTGGGCAACAAAAATAACCCGTAGGTGAGTAAAACAAAGATGCTTTCAAAAGCAGTCACGTTCCAAATACTGGCAAAGTACAGGGCTTTCTTTGTCAAGAATTGGGCTGGCAAACCTTGTATGCCACCCTTAGTGGTCATGTGAGTCCGGACCTCAGACTCGTCCAAATGAATTGCTCTTGCAATGGTCTGATTCTTTGGAATTTCTTCCAGTCCATAAAATGGAGCTTGATCTATAATGTGTAGATCAATCAGATAAGAATATTCCTCCAGCGTCGGTGCTAGCTGGTAATTCAGGAATGTGAAACAATGATAGACCGGATCGTAGAACAGAATGAGCGCATCCATGATTCCCTCAAACACATGGTCTCTTAGCAGAGATAGCAAACTTCCGTACTTGGCTCTGAAAGCCTCTTGGTTTGTGATCATCCTCGCCAAACCTCTTAAATCCTCTAGTTTTGGAATCCTGAAGGTGTACTTATGAGTTCTCCTAAATCCATTAGCGTAATCCTTTTCTCTGATATTTGCAATCGCAGTCTTAGTTTAATTTGAAAAATAGAGAGACTAGAAGAGAAATTTTTTGAATGTTTTAATGTTTTTTAAATGAATGCATGAATGCAACACACAAAAACATAGAAAAAACATGGGGTCAAAGGGTTGTTGTCATGAAGTCAAGGCTCTACCCATCCCCAAAGGTTTATACTAGGGTGATTTTTGTACCTGTACTCAAAATTATCAACTCCTCCCAGGATAACAAACAACAAGCGGATCTCCAGCGAGCTGTATGAAATCTTAGAGTAAATGCTATTCACCGAGAATAGATCATCAGCCTCAAATGAGGGTAGTATCGCGTGACAACTATTTCCGATAGCTTCCGCACTACAAAAGGGTTGGCTCCTCAGCTTCTCAGACGTCACTATCAGCCCATTGCCTATGAGAGGGAATGGGTTGCATTGGGAAGCCTCCACTGAGGTTGATGGTCGACCTCGTCGCCATCACTTATCTTAAGTGTATACTCAATCTTTCCAAATGCGACATCACACGCATTTCCATTAGCAGAAAAATAAACACAGATATCAATTAGGAAAAGCAATATATATATTTGTCCTAATGTCCTAGACTTTTTTTAAAAGCTAAGAATCTTAAGTTCCTGACAGAAAATGGTTTCCCGGCGGAGTCACCATCCTGTGGTTTCATCCCAAATTAACGGCGTTTTGACCTAAGATCCTAGGGAAGTCAACAAAGAGTCCTATCCCAGAAAGAAAGAAAGACCGGCCCAGCGGGGCGCCACTTTTAAAGTTTCCACCTAATAGATGGGAAGATCTCGCTACAAAGGTGAGACAGATCCTAATAACATGTCCCCAGTGAAGTCGCCATTTTTCTGTAGCGAGCGATTTTGGATGTGGTTGCGAAGCACAATCGCTCTTTGGTATCTACAGCTCGATTCATTTTTTATCCTATTGAAGCTGATGAAGGAAGGGAAATAGATATCTCAAATTAACCCTGCTTGCAAACTGAGGTTAAACAGTCAAAACTGTTGGTTTACAGATGCTATAAAGATTCGGGGTCTCTATTAGGTTTATTTTGTTAAAAATAGTGTTCGGTCGATGGGTGGGAGGTTAAGATGTTAGGACGGATGTATGAAAGTATGGGATTTTGGGTTTTTGTTTAGTGTGCTCGCTAAGATTTTTCTTTCAATCTTATGCCTACGTATTCCCGTTTACCGAAACAGGGAAATCAGAGCGATCGTAGTTCCTCCTATTCTATGGGGGGAAATGCTGTTTTGGTGTCTTGTTCAAAGCCCAAGACGTGAAGCTAAAGGTAGTTTGTATCTTGTTTAAAGCCCAAGATATGAAGGTAAAGAGTCTATTTGTATCGTGTTCAAAGCCCAAGATATGAAGCTAAGAGGGTTTTGACTTTAGAGAGAATTTGTCATCTCTAAAGAGAGGATTTGTATGTCACAACTGTTTATAAAGGAGAATTACTTTAACCGGGATTTGTGAATCCGGCAATGCCATAATTTCCTTTATAGGGGATTTCCAACCTGAAGGAGAAGACTTTAACTCATTTTAGAGCAATGCCATCTTTCCTTAGGAATTTCTCATGCTAAAAGAGGGACAGTGGCATGGATGTAGATGATCCAGAGGCTTGTCGCTTACAGCGATTAGATGAAGGGGAAGGAGTTACTGATGTTTGTATACTGTGAACGAGGCACATCTTTGATGCTAAAAGGTTGATTGGATCAACCAGTGGTTTTCTTATACAAACCCTAAGAGGAGGCTAATATGTGTCTCGTACAAAGCCCGAGAGAGAGACTAAAAGGTTTTGACTCGACGAGGGAGTCTTTTGGTATCTCGTATAAAGCCCGAGATGAAGGCTTTTTGACTCAACAAGATAGTTTTTGTATCTCGTACGAAGCCCGAGATGGAGGCTAAAAAAACTTGGTTCCGCTGGGGAGAATCATTGTATAAAGCCCAAGAGCAGGCTAGGGTTACTGTTTCAGTTGAGTGACATGTCCAGTATGCTAATTTAAAGAGAAAATCAGTTCTTATATGAGTAATATTGGCACTCAGGGATTTTGATTCGAGGATCAGGGTTATTTCCTTTTCTTTGAGGAAATGGGAAATCCAAAGGGTATTGAGACTGTCCGAGTCTACGGGTTTCATCTCCTAGTTTTGGAGGGAGCTTGAGAATGTCTTGGAGACTCAAGGAAATTAGACTGTCCAAGTCTAGAGTTTCATCTTTAGTACTATGCTTTGAGAAATAGTAGTAGACTCTTGGAAAGACTGTTCTATTAGGATGACTGATTTTTGTTCCTATACCTTTAGGAGGTCGTCGGGACAATTTGTACGAAGCCCAAGAGGAGGCTGGAAACTTTTAAGAAGCCGATAGGTCCTTGTATGATGCCCAAGAGGAGGCTATCATTCCCGGAGGAAGAATCATTATACGAAGCCTAAGAGGAGGCTGTGAATACTTCTAAGAAGCCAACAAGTACTTGTACTAAGCCCAAGAGGAGGCGGGGATGCTTTTAGGAAGCTCGTGGGTCCTTAAACCCCGAGAAGTTCAAGACAGGCTATTCACAAAGAATAGATCAAGCCAGGAAAGTTAGAGAATTTGGAAGAAACTCAAGAGATGCCATTCACGGAGAAATGATCATCTCTGGGGAGTAGAGTTTCTTGACAAGTGCTTTTAAGAAGCCTGTGGGTCCCCAAACCCCGATAAGTTCAAGACAAGCTATTCACAGAGAATAGATCAATCCAGGAAAATCCGAGAATTTGGAAGAAACTCAAGAGATGCCATTCACGGAGAAAAGATCATCTCTGGGGAATAGAGTTTCTTTGGCAACTTCTACGAGTGACAGTCTATGAAAGGGTTCACCGAGAATGCTGCCTTTCATGTCTCCATATAGTTTAACCCCAAGAGGAGGGAAGACTGTGTCTGGTAATCCTATGGGGATCTAGTTTTGACTATTTCTAAGAGTGATCAACGGGCTTAATGCTAGACGTAGTTGCCGGGGAAACTCTAAATATATATACTATTATTACACCGTTAATATGAGTTTATGAAAGAAGACTTACAACGAAACAACCCCACAATACAGTTATATGTATATGAAAGTGGTAAATGAAAGCATATAAACACTTACTCGGTTGTAGAGCTTCCATGCTGTTTGGTTAGTTGTTCAACAAAGAAAGATTGAAAACAACAGTATATTTCAAAATCAAAGGAGAAAGTGCTTTGAAAAAGAAAGATTTGGGGCTTACAGCTCAAGGAGAAACCCAGGGTTTTATCAGTGATCGCACTGTTTGAATTCGTACAGAGGGACTTATACAAGTGACTGAGGCCCAAAAATTGTTTTCTGTACAAAGGGATGGGTCTTACACTCTCTCAAGAGGCCCAAAAAGTCTTAAAGAAAAGAAATGGATCTTACTACTCGAGGGTAGGCCCAAGATTTGTTTTTCAACGGATTATGATCGCGTCGAACTTTTTTGAAATACAACGGGACTTATATAATAAGTGAGGCCCAAAGTAGGTTGTATTTACAAAGGGTTGGGTCTTACACTCTATTAGAGGCCCAAAAGAAAAAGAGTGGGGCTTATAACACGAGGGTAGGCCCTGATGATTTTTCGTTTAAAATGGCGATCGCGCCGAGATTTTTGAAAATGCAGTGGGTCTTATACAATGCATTGAGGCCCAAAATGGTTTGGTTTTCAAAGGGGGTTGGGTCTTACACTCTAATAGAGGCCCAAAATTTTGAAAATGATTTATGAGAGTTGAATTAATCCAAAAACCCTAATTTGTTTTCAAAATGTATTTTAATTGAATAAAAATTCAATTAAAATGATCAAAATTGTTTAACATATGGAAAACAAATTGTGATCTTGGATTAATGCTTCAAAAATTAAGTATTGACCTACAAAATAATTAGAAGGCATTAAAAGTTGCAAAATCAAGGTGGAAAAAATATTCAAAATGTCAAAAACAATTAAAATATTAATTCTTTGCAAAAATATCAATTATATGAAATAAATAATATTTTTGGGATTTTTTGGGAAAATAAAATATTTTAACATTTTTGTGAATTATTAAAAAAAGAATCAACTCAAAATCATTAAAACTCAGAGAGAAATTAATTTTTGAATCAATTAAATAAAATCACAAAATTCAAATATTTGAATTTATGAAAATAGCGCCAAGAACATGGACCAAGAACACGCGCGTTTTCTGCCTTGCCCAGATTTGCATTTTCTATCCAATCTCACTGAATACTTGATTATATCATGCAATCCACATACCAATCAACTCATTTCAACCTCACGATCATGTCTATGGCAATTAATTTCATTTAAATTAAGCATAAAACAAGAAATCATGAAAAATCCTCAATAACCCTAAATTCTGCATGAAGGCTGGGATTTTTAATACACGATTCAAACAAAGCAATTACTTGAGGGGAAACATTCCATGCATGATTATGAACATTTGGCAAAAGTATTGTGCGAGGAAATATGCATAGATTGAGAGATGACCAAGTTTAGGCTTACCTCTAGGTCGTGACAACAAGAGAAAATTGATTTCTGAGTTGGAGGTGTTACAGATGAGTTGTGATGATCTGAACAGCTTCCCTACACCCTATGGAGTGTGTTTGAATGCTTGGACTTGACTGAAAGTGGCTGGATCACTTCATGGCATATCAACTACACTTTGGTTAAAACCTTGAGCAATTGACTGGTGATTCTGAGAAATCAGTGTTCCAGATGTTGTTTAAGTGTTTGATCAGCTCACATATGATGTATATGAGGTGTGTGTGTGATTGGTTTGACTGGAATTGCTCTCTAATGAAAAACCCGATAGTGACTTGCTAAGAAAGGTATTTTTGAGAGTGAGAAGTGGATTTTGAGAAAGACAAGTGTTGTAGGACTTTGGTGTACTTAAACTGATCACAATTGAGCTCTATTTATAGTAGAGCAAGTTTGTTTTGCAAGGAATAGTGAATGGCAACTGCTGAGTAGGTTTGGCCAATGTTGGCAAATGAAAATCCAAGTCTCCTCTAGCCATTGACTAGAGGTTAGGGCACAGGCTGCTGGTCCCCTTGGTCTTGGATAAGTCTTGACTGAATTCAGTTGAGAATGGCTCAGTCCATGCCACCTTGATGCTTCCATTGAATGCTCTAATCCAAAATTGGAGTCTTGTCCCTATTTTGGGCAATTCTAGTTTCAACATGCTATTTCTTGTTCCAAGGACTTTGGAGGCTTGGCTCAGTGATTGTCCCCTTTAGATTCAATCCTCAGATGTGTCCAAGGTGATGACAAGGCTTGGAATTGGCTGATTTTGGCAAATCGAGCAAAAGTGCAAAAATCTGCCTTGCCTTGGCAGATTTCAGCAAGGCAACTTGCCAATGTCATATCTCATGGCTCAAGTTGAATTTGGTGATGTTCTTAGCCATTTTGGAAAGCTCTTATATGATACAACAACTGTTTGATCATATTTGGTTTTGATACTTTTTGGATCCAAGTGAAAAATGCCCCTACATTTGGAAAAAAGTAAGGCAAAATCTGACTTAGTGAAATTTTCACTAAGTGTTGGAACAAAGTGACTTTTCTTGATTTTGATCACTCCATAACTCAAAATCCATGAGGAATTTGGATATAGGTCAGTATGAAGCTTTTGTAGAGGGCAATGAGATCTACAAATCAAGCTTTGGATGGAAAAAAATGGCATTGTGGTTTAGGAGTTATGATCCTCCAAAGTTGGTACCTTTGTCACTTTTTTCATAACTTAGAAAATTTTCTAAGTTTTTATGGTTACCCACCCCTTTTACAAGTTATCCCACTTTCTTTGATTTTTCTTGATGAATGATTATTAAAATCATACATTAACATCATTTTAGGATTAAAAATCCATTTTTGTGAAAAATCCCAAAAGTCAAAGTTGACTTTTGTGCACAGTTGACTTTTTATCAGATGAATTCCAAACTATGCAATTCTTCAGGAAATCATGTCCTTGACCTAAATCAAACTTGATGGGCATGTTATATGGGTGTTATAGGGTATATTGAAACATGTCTCAGGGCTTGGGAGCATGTCCTGGTCAAAAGTCAAAGTTACAGTTGACTTTTCCCGCGAAACCCTAACTGTGGTTCAGATGAAAATGAAACTTGTTGCTCAAGCTTCTTGGATCAAAAAGTCAACTTAGGGATGAATTAGGTCAAAAAACCCTAATTCCTGATTTTTGATGAATGCATCCCCTGAGGCAAAATTGACTGGATGATTGAGTTCATGAGATCCCATGAAGCATATTAGGTTATGTTTTGGATCTTTGGCTCATGCCCAGAGGAAAATTTCCACCTGGAGGCCCTGGTCGACCAAAACCTTAATTTGGTGACACTGGCGATCTTGAGGCTTGATCCACCTAGAAGGGAGCATCCTTGTGCTTAATCCTTGAAGTGGGAGTCCTTTTTGATCCTTTGTGTATGTTTGAGGGTGTAGACAAGTTGAAGATTATGTCATTCCTTGATTGATCCTTTGTCTAAAAGCTCTGAGAGGGCTTGAAACCCTAATTTTGATAGTATTGAATACTCACCCATCTTTGGGGAGACTGATGAGGCATAAAGGCACACCCATATTGTGATGATGATTTGCACAGTAATGGGAAATCTTAGTGGTCAAAATTTGGGGCATGACAAAGGTCTCACTAAAAATCTCATAAGTATGAACTAATTGTGTGATCAAGAACCTTGTGTAAATTTCAAGTGTTAGAAGTACGTGGAATGGTCGAGGATGAAAAAGTTTAGTGAAAAAAATATGCAATTTGATCTTTGGAGGGCATGAACAATAACTTGAGTACAACAACTTGAAGCTTTTCTTCAATAAGCTGGAAAACAATGTCTAAATTCTTTGGATGTTCATGGAACATGAGCTAAGGTGCTAATGTAAGCTATTGAGGTTATCATGATATATAATAAGAAGTTTGTAAAAAGGAACTTAGATTTTTTGAAGTAAGTATAATGGTCATTGAAGTTCATAAGTTGCCACAGGTAAAGCACAATATTTTACCTCTAAAGATGATCTAAAGAATGTTAACTATTTCTTTCTAAGCCATGAAATTAAGGATTTTCATAAAAAGAAGGATTAGCTTGATATGGATCTTGCAAACTTCACTTAACCTACCCATTCAAAATCTTAGAAGCCAATAAATTGCATGAGTACTGATATTACCCGGTTCTACACAGTTGAAACAACTCAAAATTTCACTCTTTCAATCAGCGATATGATGTCCCTGCTTTCCACACTTGAAACATGTAAGGCTCGTGTTCTTGCACTCAGCAACATGATGACCTAACTCTCCACACTTGAAACATCTCAGAGAAGCAGAAACTCCTCCCCCACTCATTCCACTCCCACATGTTGTAACACCCTAAATCCCGAAAACTCGAAATAAAGCGAAGATAACACAAATACACACATAGGGTGTCACTCAAACACAACATAAACCTACTTCATAACACAGGTTATTTAAAACATGCATTAGATTAAACATATTTCATCACATGCTCACCTAAATATGGTCATCGCAACGGAAATAAATTAATAACCAAGAAAATTTTATAACATAAGGAAAGTTATGACAACTTCCTTCAACATAAACAACATCGAAACTATATCAAATATCTAAACAAAACGTTCTCCCAACCAGTGTTACATATCAGAGCAACGAAATACTAAATAAGAGCATAAAATAAGAAAAAGAAGAATAGCCTCTACACCATCCTTCAGCATCTAAGAAGCTACTCAGTTACCTGCTCGTCTGTACCCTAAGAAGGAGCACAGAACCACACAAACAACAAAGAGGTGAGAATACACTCATAATATATAATGGTACAAAGTAGTGGTATTCAAATCCAAACCAATTCAAATAAAAACCGCAAACCGATCCAAAAAAACCGAAAACCGGAAAAAAACAAAAAAATATTATGTGTTTGGATGCCATTTTGTAAAAAAAACCGATATGTTCGGATCGGATTTCAGATTGACTTTTTAAAACCGATTCAAACCAAAACGAACCGCATGCATATATTTTTAAACTTATTTATTTTTTATTAGTATAATATATTGTGTTAATTTACTATTAGATGATACTTTTTTTATAAAATACTATTTATTTTTTTGATTTAATATATTAATTTTTATTATTTCATTTGTTTCAATCATAATCGATCATTATAATTTTGTGATATTAACTTTTAATATAGTATATCAAATTTATTATTTATTAGTGTTTTTATAATATTAATAAAATTATAATTTTTAATTTTGATATCCAAAAAACCAATCCAAATCAAACTGCAAGAAATTGGATCAAATCAGATCGGATTTTTTAAATCAATCATCCAAAACCGAACCGAACCGCAAGTAAATTTATTTTTGGATCGGATGATATTTTACTTCAAAACCGAACCGCAAACACCCCTAGTACAAAGGTTGAGGTGAGAAAAATACACAAGAAAGGGGGTTGAATTGTGTACTGCAAAAGTTAGATTTACTTCTGAACCAAAGTTCAGATTCTAAAAACTGAGTTCAGAATCTGATAGGGTGCAGCGGAATTAGAAACAGAAGTAAAGTAAAAATAGCAAAGAACACACAGTAGTTATCCCGGTTCCTCTTCCAACTGAGAGTACTCCAGTCCCCTTGCCAAGCAAGAGATTTTCCACTATAATCAACCAGATTACACTTGCTTATACACATTTGTATAATTTTTTTTTTGCTCAGGCCACTTGTCTAAGACTTTCGTTGCTTATAGCTCGTGTCTAAGAATTTCCCCTGCTTAATCAGCTCCTGACTGAGACTTGTCTTTCTTAGACCACCTTCCTAAGACTTTACCTTGCTTAGAGCTCGTGTCTAAGACTTTCCTCTGCTTAGAGCTCGTGTCTTAGACTTTCCCTTGCTTAACCAGATTCTGATTAAGACTTTTCTTTTCTCAGAGCTAGTGTCTAAGACTTCACCTTGCTCAAGCCTACATCAAAAGACTTATATCTAAACATATAGTTTAGAGAATGAAAAACTTACAACAACACTTGATAAATATCAGTTGTGTTCAAAGTAATACAACACACTTTTACAAAGATTCTTAACCAACACAGGAATAAGAACTCTTAACAGACTCAGCTTTCTAATAGTAGTGCGTGTATTTCTCAGTTGTATTTACAGCGTTATTTCTTAGTTGATCTTCAAATCTTCAGCTGCTTTTATAGCTAAAGAAATAGAGACGTTGGAGCATCTTCAACGGCTATAAACAGACCAAATCTTCTAGTACATCTTCTTTTCCAATAAAGCGAGTGTTGGAACTTTCAGTCACAAGAATATCCACGAAACAAGGCCTTTGTCTAGAGAATACAACTATGATTCAAGTACAACACAACCTGTAGAAGATAATGTCAACAAATCTTGAGTCCCATGTTAGCATACTTGATTGACATTACTCATCATTAGAGCCAGCATATCACGCTTATGAACTGGAGTGTACTAACAGCTGCTTTTCTGATCAGACTTCCTTAAGAGAGCATGATCAGAACCAAATCAAAGTCGTTTCAGTGTCAGAACCAGTTCCATCAAGTAAATATAATTATGCACACATAAACTATCTAGTTAGAAATCCTAATTGATTTTCAAATACTTTGTTATCATCAAAACCTTGGAGGATGCTTGGTATTAACCAGACTTGTTTCAACAAAGGTATGCAAGGGTAGCCTAAACAATATCAACGAGTATTCAACACAAGTCATTATCATACATCACTAAAGTATTATTGTTCACAAACATCGGCATAATCATCCAATGACAAGTGCAAATAATGAATGCAAATGTACTCAACACCATTACTCAACAATGCATGAGGTGCCATTATGGACAACATGTGTCCATCTCGCTCCTGAATCCCCGCCATAGGACCAGAGCACATAAAATTGTTACCATTACCATAGGTAACGCTTCACCGAATCCCATAGGGAACCGGTTACTCACTCCTGAATCCTCACCATCGGACTAGAGCATACCAAGATTCAATGTGTTGCTACCCTAAAAATACCTAAGCGTCTAAATGCTTGAAATGACACAAAATCGCCACCGTAATTTATTTATTCCTTAGGAAAGGGGAAATAATGATAAAACCCTAATAATAAGGAAAATATGGTCCTCGCGACCAAATACAGGCTCATATGTTGATTATGCGAGGGTAAGGTATTAGCAGCTCTCACATCTGTTGTACTAAAAGGGAACCGCTTAGTTGACTAGGTTTGAATGTGTGCCTAAAGTGTATGTTTCTTCTTATTTCTCTCTTTTATATTTAAAGGGAATAAATTAAAGGAAAAAGGTTAGTTTTTTGTTAGTGTGCTCGACATGATTTCAAAACCCCGCTGCTACGTACCCTCAGGTGCAATAAGAGATTGAGAGCCTCGTAGTTCGTGTAAAAAAAATTGTGTGTTACATGGTTTTAGTTTTGACGCGCAGTGGCAAAGAAAGATTGTTTTAAAAAGATTTCAATGCGTGGGGCCAAAAAATATTAGTTTGATGGGTGAAGTTTAAGGTGGAAGACGAACAATCGATTGGCCAAACAATACAAGTTGTATTCGAACGCTCGAAGACCTACAAAGCGATACATCCAAGAAGTCTTTTCATCCGGTTTTTATAAAAAAGAGATTCATTTTTTTTAAATTAAATGAAAATAAATGTTTATTTTTTTGTTTTGTATTAACTTTATTTTTATATTAATAAACTAATTAAAAATTTTAATTAAACTAAATTAGATTAATTAAGTCAAATTAATTAAAAAAAGGTGTGAATGTAAATGGAGGATGTGAGTGAATAAAAAGCTAGAGGAAAAGTCCAAAAGGGACCCAAATTATTTAATCAAAACAAACCATAATTATAATTACTATTACTAAATAATAAATAAGTAACTAAAAGTTAATATCCCCCCGGAAGGACTTTTCTTTCCTGGCTATCCTCCGACATCTTTCACATAGGACAACAAACAACATCTTTGAATTAAGATCTCGATTTCTCTTTTAAGTTGATGAAATCTTCCGTGTGATGATCATAAATTCTGTGGTATGCACACCATGCACTATCGCCTTTTCCCATCACGACGTGGAATCCTTTTGGACGTCCTGGGATGGGGAGTAATTTGAGATGATATACTTCTCTCAAAATATCTTCCTTCCTGTAATTCAGTGGTGTATACTAGGCGTCTTTGTCAAACGGTCGTCGGGATGGTCTCATCGTTGTCCGATTCCTAGGTTTAGACTTAGGATACTACTTCATATGCCCGACTCCATCTTCTTTAGCTTGTATTTTTTCTTTGTCGTCTCAAGATCTCTTTTCCATATTGCTCTCCTCCCCTTTGATATAGCATTCTGCTCTTGTAATAACCTCACACATGCTGGATGTTGGATTTTGTGCTAGGGATTCGTTGAACTGCCAGATTTGAGGCCATGTTGAAATTCCCCCACGAACATCTCCTGGTTCGGATGAGACACCTTAATGGTTTCTTCGTTGAACCTCACCAAATTCTCTCTGAGAGATTCAATTACCCTTTTTGGATATTGAATAAACTGGTAGTTGACACTTTTCTATGTTTGCTAGCTGAAAAGTGTTGTACCATCTTTTTAGTTAGGTCCTGGTAGCTAACGGCCGAGAATCTAGGTAAGCTGATATACCATTGCATAACCCCCTATTTAAAGGTACCTACCATGAGTTTACACTTAAGGAAGTCAGAAGCCCCTACTATTGCCATCTGATTATTGATTGCAATAATATGCTCTTGTGGGTCGGTTTTACCATCAAAAGATACCAACTGTGGTGGTTTGAAGTTATCTAGAACTTGATCATCCCACATCGTCTCGTACAATGGTTGGGAATCAAGAACTTCCTCCTTTGCATCCCCATCCTGTTAACTCTCTGTTTTCAAAACGTGGATGCTATCTTACAATGTTTCATTCTGTTGACGGAGATCCTCCACCACTAAGAGAAATTGGGTTAAATCTTGTGGCGGAGGTGGATCACTTTGGCTGGGAGATGATCCGGACATCGCACAGTTAAGATGTTAACGATTTTAATAATGAATTTTTGTGTGGCCTGGGAAAATATTACCAAGGCCCCACGGTGGGTGCCAAATGTTCTTGCTAATACTAAAAGGCTGACTATCCTGATGCTAGTCAGGGAGAGCCTCAAATGATAAGTCAAGTGTCTCTAAATGTGTTTTCTCAGACAATTATTTTCTATCCTTCTCCTCATGGAGGAAGTCTCCTTTTATACTCCTTCAACACTCAATGACCCTTAAAGGGGCGCTTCTTCATATCCCTCATTATGGCAACTGGGAATAACGTCTGCCGTCTTCTATAATCATCACGTATTGTTTCTTCCATCGACTTCTGTAACCCCCTGCCATCATGGAGACGTTTCATAACCGTTCATTGTGATGGTTCACATGACAGCACCGTTCATAGGGTCATAATCGACTTGTTATTCTATCAGAGTTTACTACAAGACCGACATGCTCGATTGCCGGTATGTGAACTTTAACCGAATTCCGACTTGTGCAAGATTTATGTTTATCTTACTTGCATGCTTCCTTGTACTCGGTTTACTGAAGCTGGGCTTTTTAGGAATTTTAGGATGTAAAGTTACATATGTCCTTACTGTCTGATTCCCTCAAACAAAATTTAATTTGGTCTATATGGCATCCTAGTTAGCGTATGTGACATCACAATCATCGTTTCTTCCAGGAATCTTCATACATATGAACGAATTCATCCATAAATTGAACTTGGTCAATCACTTCAATTATATTTCTCTTCATAATCATCATAACCTTTACATATAGTCCAATTCTCTTTATATTCTCTACGAAGTCTAATCATAAACGATGTTTGCTTGATTGAATCTCATCTCAATCAAAGAACGTGAATGAGTTCTACACATTCTTCTCCCGTTATGAAATAATATGGTAAACACAAATATAATAGTTATAGTTTTGATTCTAAGGTATATTTAAACTCAAAGCAGTGATGAATACCTTGTTGTTGGTGTGGGGGATATCGTCATGCTTCAAAGGGAAACAATATTGATCAATTATTAAAATAAATTATGGGGATTTCTACACTATAAGATAAACTTTCTAAAATCCTTCATCAACGTGAATATTTATAAAATTGAGTAGTTTATGTAACTTTGAATTATGGGTGGTTTTTTTTTCTAAATTAATGCAGGGACTTGAATTGGGCATGGTTACTTTAATTGGTTCTATGAAGAAATGGAAGATGTAGAGGACAATTTTATGATGAAGTAAAAAAGGATTTTGAAATTTTTAACAAAAGCAAGTGAAAATCAAGGGAATAAAGTTGTTGAATATGAAGGAATAATTGAAAAAAAGAGAGTCATAAATGATGCACAAAAGAAAGATTTAGGAGAAGTTATGGTGATTATCACATAAACCATAAAGCACGCCACTTTCTTCTTACAACACTTATAAAGTACACCACTTTCTATTACAAAATAAGTCACCACACACTTGATGATCAAATACAAGTCTTCAACAAATATGACTATGAAGTTGTTCTTGAATCAATTCCAATATAGAAAATTGATCTTCTCTTTCAATTTACAATTCAAATATAATAACCTTAAATGCTCTGAAATTTTTTGTAATGATATGACAATTAATGTAAAAAATGTTTCAAGGTTTTGGATGGGGAAAAACTCTTAAAATAGGTTATTTGATTGTAGTTTAAAATTGAGTGAAAGAGGTAATTTGATTCTTGAAAAATATGATATTTATAGTGTATATTATACCTCTATAAACAATGGAAATGTTTTAAAAAATGTTCATGATTAATTTGGCAATGATTTGGAAAAGGTACGATGAATCAATGCAATGAAGAGGTATGAAAAAGTTTTAGAATTTTTCAAAAAGCTACAGGTGTAACCGATTGCACAATCATGTCAATTGGTTACACTATGTATAACATTTAAAAAATTGAGACAAATCACAGGTGTAACCGGTAGCACAAACATGTCAATCGGTTACACTTCAGAAAAACTTCAAAAAATTTGAAACAAAAGCAAAACACAACTGATTACCTTATTATATCAATCGGTTACACTTTTAAAATATTTTAGAAAAGCACTTGAAAGAATGGGTTATAGTTTTCTGTCAACCAATTGCACTGATGTAACTTTTGAAAATTTTTCCTTTAAAAGAATGTGCTTTGAATGAGCATGCTATATGAATGATTGGAAAATATTTAGAGAAGATGAGATGAAGTTTCTTGAGCATCTAAAGATTATATAAACATATGAATTGTCATTAAAAATTCCTTGACCAATCATCCAATCTTTTTCTTCTTTGATATTTCTTCAATGATAAGTTTTAATCTTCATCAAAAACCAAGTTAAGAAGGATGAACACATCTTCTTCATAGGTTCTTCTTCTTTGTTATCCTTTTTAGCTTAGCCTCTCACTAGTTGTTTCTTGGTAAGTTGACAAAAAAAATTCTTGTGACCAGTTATGATGTTGTTAACTTTTATTGCAAGAAAATATTCATTTGACTCTTTACAAAATCTTTCAAATTTAAATACTTTCCATATTTCCCCCACTTTGATGGAATAACAACCTCTCCAATGCTCTCATATGTTTTGAAGACATGGTACATCTCCTTTTTTTCATGGTTACCAAGGATTTGGATAAAGAAATATGAGAATGTGGTATTTTGGATCGAACTCTAGTGTCGACAAGGGTAGTTTCATGGTTCAACAGGAGTTGTGCATGCTGGAGTCGAAGTCTATTCAAGCATGCCGTCAAAATGTGTTAGCTTTGTGTTTAAGTTAACATGTAAAATTGGGCCTTGCTTGTAAGCCCAATTGTTAAGTTAGCTTGTAGTCTAAGTTAGCTTAGTAGTCTATAAATAGACTGGTTCTCTTAGGTTGTTGAGAGAGGTTAATTGTTGGTATTCACTTGTAATCTTTGTACCCTTATTGATTAAGTGAATAGTAAAACAGTTTTAACCAATTCTTGTTCTTGTTCTTCTTCTTCCTTCTTCTCTATGTTTTGTAAAACCTAATAAGGTTTCTTACGTTTATTCAAGAAACCCAATCTTTTTCTCATATTTTGGTTTGATCTTGACGACATCAATTCACAACAAACTGGTGCGGTGAGCGTGGAGGAAAAGATGCCATCAACAAAGTATGACATTGAGAAATTCACTGGTGTGAATGATTTTGATTTGTGACGCTTGAAGATGCAAGCGCTTCTTGTTCAACAGGGTTTGTTAGAAGCGTTGAAAGGATCGAAGAAGATGGACGCTGCCCTATCGGAGAAGGAGAAGACAATGATTGTTGAAAAATCCCACAATGCCATTGTATTGAGCCTTGGTGATAAGGTTCTCCGACAAGTTTTAAAGGAGAAAACTGCAGTGGGTGTGTGGACGAAACTTGAAGGTTTGAACATAATGAAATTGTTGGTTAATCGTCTCTACCTGAAGCAAGCTTTGTATTCATTCAAGATGAGTGAAGACAAAGCCTTGGCTGAGCAACTGGATATGTTCAACAAGTTAATTCTTGATCTTGAAAATATTGAGGTCAAGATTGATTATGAAGATCAAGCGTTGCTGCTATTGTGCTCTTTACCTAAGTCTCATGCTCACTTCAAAGAAACTCTCTTGCATGGAAGAGAGTCGTTGACCTTTGAAGATGTTCAATATGCTTTGTACTCTAAGTATTTGAACAAACGAAAGGAGCACAACCCATCTTCTATTGGTGAAGGTTTGTCCATTAAGGAGAAATTCTTGAAGAATTATGGTAGGTTTGAGAAGAAGAAGGGTAAAGTTCTACAGAATTCTTATGGTGGTAATGCTCATACTATTAAGTGTTATCATTGTAAGAAGGATGGTCATGCAAGAAAAGTATGCCCTGACCGACTAAACAATCATCATGGAAAGGATAATGGTAATGTAACCATTATGCAAGATGGTTATGAATCATCTGATGTCTTGGTGGTTTCAAGCAGTGACTCTAGCAAGGAGTGGATTATGGATTCAGGGTGTATTTGGCACATGACTCCAAACAAAGACGTGTTTGAAGAATTGTGTGATCAAGATGATGGATCAGTGCTTCTGGGAAACAACAAAGCTTGCAAAATTTCAGGTATTGGATTTGTGAGATTCAAGCTCCATGATGAGTCAATAAGGTTATTGACTGATGTTAGGTATGTATCTGATCTTAAGAGAAATTTGATTTCTCTTGATGAATTCAACAAGAAAGGATATGTTTTCAAAGGAGAGAAAAACATCCAAAGGGTAATGAATGGGTCGAAGGAAGTCTTGAGAGGCGTGAAGAAAAAAGGCTTATATACTATTGAGGTTGAGGTTGTAAGTTGTTCAGCAGATGTGGCATCCACAAAACCTGTGTCGAAGAATAAGCTATGGCACAAGAGACTTGGCCATGTCAATGAAAAATGCATGGTCGAATTGTCGAAACAAAATCTATTGGGTGATGATAAGGTCGAAAAATTGGAGTTTTGTGAACCTTCTGTGTTTGGTAAATCCTGTAGAATGAAGTTTAACAAAGGTAAATAATGAACACATGGATCCCTTGATTACACTCGTGTTGATCTTTGGGGACCTGCAAGGAATCCTTCACACTCGGGTGCAAAGTATTTTCTATCTATAGTTGATGATTACTCCAGAAAGTTGTGCATATTCATCCAGAAGACTAAGGATGAAACTTTTGAAAATTTCAAAAGTTGGAAAACTTTGGTTGAAAACCAAACTGGCAGGAAGGTCAAGAGGTTGAGGACCGACAATGGTCTTGAATTTTGCAATGAGGCTTTTGACAACTATTGTGATGCGTATGGTATTGCAAGGCGCATAACTACTGCAGGGATTCCCCAATAAAATGGTTTGGATGAAAGGTTTAATCGAACCATTCGAGAAAGGATGATGTGTATCTTGGAAAGTGCGGGATTGAAGAATGTGTTTTGGACAGAAGCGGCTGTGACTGTAGCATACTTGATAAATAGGTGTCCCTCAATAGTCTTGGGAATGAAGACACTTGAAGAAGTTTGGTCGGGATATGCACCTAGTCTCGATAGACTTAGAGTATTTAGTTGTTTAGCCTATGCTCATATTGGGAAAGACAAGGTCGAACCTAGAGCTATGAGATGTATGTTCGTTGGATACCCAGAAGGAGTCAAAACTTATAGGTTGTGGTGCCTAGAGCCAGGTCACAGGAGGTGTATCACAAATCTGGATGTAGTTTTCAATGAAGCTGAGAGGGCTTTCAAGAAAACTGATGACATTGGTCGAAGTTCAAAGATCTCTGAAAAAGAGCTAGAATAGGAAGAGATTCCTGTTGAGGTGGAGCATAGTGATGCTGAATTGCATAACGCAGATGAAGTCAAAGAAGAATCTCAACTTGCTGATGAAAATGAGGAGACTGATAATGACTAACTGCTGGCAAGAGACAAGGTGAGAAGAGTCATCAAGCCACCTTAGAAACTTGGTTATGCAGATCTCATAGCTTATGCCTTAATCTCTGCAAGTAAGGTTCTTGACGAAGAACTTATAAACTATAAGGAAATTAAGATAAGTCGAAATAAGACTGGATGGTTGAAAGTCATGGATGATAAAAACTAATTTGTTACCTTATTCGTGTAGAGTTTGTTCCAATATAAATCATTTTTTATTACTACTCTTTTAATATTACGAGTTTAAAGTTTTTATTTTAATATCAACTAATATTGATTTATGGGTACATTCACTCACATCTAATATTTTGAAGCGAAAATATTTTTACATTATTCTTTTGTTATTTTTGTAGAAATGATTTTTATTTTATGATTTATTAAAAAATTATTTAAATATTTAATTGTTTTCATTATTTATTAATAGTTTAATTGTGCGCAAATATCATAAGGTATATCAACTTATTGTGATTCAGTGTCACAATTTTATAAATGTTCTAAATATTTTAATAAAAAGCACTTATATACATATACTTTTATTATTTTATAGAATCATATAATTAAATTATTTTTATTTATAATTCCATAAACATAATTTCTATAAATCACCATATATATATATATATATATATATATATATATATATATATATATATATATATATATATATATGTATATATATATATATATATTTATTTATTTATTTATAAATATAAATATTTTATGCTCTTATTATATTCTAACTACAATTTAAAAGTAAGCTTTATATTTTTTATTTCTGATTAGTTATATATATATCTTTAGTGTTTTAAAAGTGAAGAAACACAATTTAATTACATAGACATAGTAGCATATTAGATAGAGCTAACAATAGATAAATTATTGAATATTTTTAGAATATGAAAATTCATAAAGGATAGTTGTAACTTATACATTTTTTATGTTTTAAATTTATTTTATTATTATGTTTTTTTTTTAAATTCATGATTTTTTTTAGTTAAAATGTATAGATTAATCTTAAACCTCCATTAACAATATTTTTGGATCCACCACTTGTAGTATACTACTAAAAATGCTTTACATTTTAGAATTAAAATTGGACTCTCTTGACAACAACACGATCATGTTAATTTGAATGAATTATATAATTTTTGTTAGAAAATTAATATAAACCGAATGGATCGAGGCTAGAATCGTGAACGAAATCACTTTCTTTAAAAGTATTTCAAACACTCTCAAATGTCTTAGAGTTGGAACGCAGGAATATCCAGGATAATTTAGTCTTATATCGAATTTGTGCAAGACCGACGAAAACTCGATTATGTAGCAAAGAGTGTCTGGAATTTTGTACAAGAGGATATTTGGTTTGTGATATATATTTTCTGAATTCCCAAATGAGGTATTTATAGGTCATGCATGTGTTGTTTCACAAGGTTGCGACCCTTAATGAAACAACACCTTTTAACCAAAAGTTGTCATGTTTCCAACCATTGCCTATGTTCATTCTGTGGCAACCCTTCACAAAATGTTACTTCTTTTCAAATTAAAAAATTAATATTCACTTAAATATTTTCTTGTCATTTTAGAACACACTTAATATTATTAATTGTTAATAATTTACAACAATCTCCCACTTGTTCTAATAATGACAAGACCAATTCTAGAAAAAGAGAAACAAAGAATATTAATACAGTTAAGTATCTTTCGATTTAAAACTTAACCTTAGTAAAGACAACATAAAGTCTTATTGGGATGTTAGGTAGCAATGCTTTTAAACCATTAATCCATGTGAATAGACCAGCGTTACCTCACACACATTCTTTAAGGTTCTTCGCCTATATTTCTCGCCTAGCACTTATTTATGGCCATATGCTTTCCTGTTTCATGAGTTTTTCATGAGAAAAACTCTAACTCTCACTTTGAGACGACACAATCTCGAAATTCACATAGGTAAAGTTCATATTGTATCCTTTTCCATGAGACACGTACCCTCGGTATTGAACTTCATTAAGAGTTCTGTCATACCCCAAAATTTGACCACTAAGATTCCCCTCATTGTGTAAAGCATCATCACAATATGGATGAACCATCATGCCTCATCAGTCTCCCCAAAGATGGGTGAGCATTCACTACAATCAATAATTAGGGTTTCAAGCCCTCTCAGAGTTCTTAGACAAAGGATCAATCAAGAATTGACATGATCTTCAACTTGTCTAACCTCTCAAACATCCACAATGGATCAAGAGGACTCCCACATCAAGAATCAAGCACAAGGTTGCAACATTCTAAGTGGATTAAGCCTCAAAATCGCCAGTGTCACCAAATTAGGGTTTTGGTCGAACATTTGAATTTTGTGATTTTATTTAATTGATTCAAAAATTAATTTCTCTCTGAGTTTTAATGATTTTGAGTTGATTATTTTTTTAATAATTCACAAAAATATTAAAATATTTTATTTTTACCAAAAAATCCCAAAAATATTATTTATTTCATATATTTGATATTTTTGAAAAGAATTAATGTTTTATTTGTTTTTAACATTTGAAATATTTTCCTCCCTTGATTTTCCAAACTTAATTGATTTCCAATCATTTTGTGAATATAAACATGATTTTTCAAACATTAATCCAAGATCACAATTTGTTTTTCACACATGTTTAACAATTTTGATCATTTTAATTGAATTTTTATTCAATTAAGATATATTTTTGAAAACAAATTAGGGTTTTGATTAATTCAACCCTCATCAAACTTTTTAAAACACTTTGGGCCTCTAATAGAGTGTAAGACCCAACCCCTTTTTGAAACCAAAATGATTTGGGCCTTAGATGTTGTATAAGACCCACAGTGTTTTCAAAAACCTCGGCGCGATCGCCGTTTTCAAACAAAAAACCTTGGGCCTCTCCTTGATTGTAAGCCCCATCTCTTGTATACATAAATTTGGGCCTCTAATAGAGTGTAAGACCCAACCCCTTTGAAAACCAAAACCTTTTGGGGCCTCAATCATTGTATAAGACCCATTGCGTTTTCAAAAATCTCAGTGCGATCGCCATTTCAAAACGAAAAACTTTTGGGCCTACCCTCGTGTTATAAGTCCCATTTCCTTTCTTTAAAACATCTTTGGGTCTCTAATAGAGTGTAAGACCCAATCCCCTTTTAACCAAAACCTTTTTGGGCCTCACATATTGTATAAGTTCCTCTGTGTTAAAAGAAAAATCTCGGCACGATCGCCAGTTCAAAATAAAACCCTGGGCCTCTCCTTGAGCTGTAAGTCCCATCACTGGTACAAAAACACTTTGGGCCTCTAATAGAGTGTAAGATCCAACCCCCTTGTACATAAAAACGTTTTGGACCTCACCTATTATATAAGTCCCTCTGTACAGTTTTCAAAACAACGGTACGATCATCGTTAAAACTTGGGCCTCTCCTTGAGCTGTAAGCCCCAACAATCTTTTCAAAGCACTTTCTCCTTTGATTTTGAATATAATATTGTTATCAAAGTTTTCTTTGTTGAACAACTAAAACAACAGCATGGAAGCTCTACAACGGGAAAATGTTTATCTGCTTTCATTTATCGCTTTCATATGTATATAACTGTATTGTGGGGGCTGCTTCACTGTAAGTCTTCTTTCACATCCTTTTATATACTTGTCAAAAATCAACTATGTAATACTAGTATAGTTATTTAGAGTTTTCCCCGGCAACTACGTCTAGAACTAGGTAAAGCCTGTTGGTCACTCTTAAATACAAACAAAACTAGATCCCTCATAGGATTACCAGACACAGTCTTCCCTCCTCTTGGGGTTAAACAATATGGAACAAAGAGAAAGGCAACATTCTCGGTGAACCCTTTCTCAGACTGTCACTCTTAGAAATTGTCAAAGAAACTCTACTCCCCAGAGTTGATCTATTCTCCGTGAATAACATCTCTTGAGTTTCTTCCAAAGCCTTGAACTTTCTGGCTTGATCTATTCTTTGTGAATAACATGTCTTGAACTTCTCTTGGTTTAGGGACCCACTGGCTTCCTAAAAGCATCCCCGCATCCTCTTGGTTTGGGGACCCTTCGGCTTCTTAGAAGTTCTCATACCTTCTTTTGGGCTTAATACAAGGACCCTGATGACCTCTTAAAGGTATAAGACATAACTTAGTCATCCTTGCTAGAGCAGTCTTTCCAGCGTCAAAACTCCGGCTGTTGTAGGGTTGATACCCATCCCTTAATGCCCGTGCCTCCTCTTGGGCATTGTACAAAAGATAAAACTCTAGACTTGGACAATCTAAGACCCTTGAGTCTCAAAGACATTCTCAAGTTCCCTTCAAACATAGGCAGAAACCCGGTCTCTCTCATGAGAGTTCCCCACACTTGGACCCTCTTTAGGATCTCCAGAATCCACAACAGTAAGACAGCTTCCTCTTGGGCTTTGTATAATGATTCTTCCCAACGGAGCTAACCTTTTCAGACTCTCTTGTTGAGTATAAAAGACTCTCTTGTTGAGTCAATCTCCTTTTAGCCTCCATCTCGGGCTTCGTACGAGACACTAAAACACCCTCTTGTTGAGTATAAAAGACCCTCTTGTTAAGTCAAATAACCTTTTAGCCTCCGTCTTGGGCTTCATACAAGACACATATAAAACACTCTTTTGTTGAGTATAAAAGAATCTCTTGTTGAGTCGATCTCCTTTTAGCCTCTATCTCGGGCTTCGTACGAGACAACAAAACACTCTCTTGTTGAGTATAAAAGACTCTCTTGTTGATTCGATCTCCTTTTAGCCTCTATCTCGGGCTTCGTACGAGATAGCAAAACACTCTCTTGTTGAGTATAAAAGACTCTCTTGTTGAGTCACTTCCCTTTTAGCCTCCATCCCGGGCTTCGTACGAGACACTAAATCACTCTCTTGTTGAGTATAAAAGACTTTCTTGTTGAGTCAAACCTTTTTAGCCCCCGTCTTAGGCTTCATATAAGACAGATAAAAGATTCTCTTGTTGAGTCAAACCTTTTATCCTCCGTCTTGGGCTTCGTACAAGACACATAAAAACACTCTCTTGTTGAGTCAATCACTTGTTAGTACTCTCTTGTTGAGTCAACCCTTTTAGCCTCTATCTCAGGCTTCGTACGAGACAACAAATAAAAGACACCCTCTTGTTGGGTCAATCGCCTCCTCTTAGGCTTTGTATAAGGAAACCTCGGTTGAGTCAATTAACCTTTTAGCATCAAATCGGTGCCTTGCTCACAGCATGCAAACATCAACAACTCCCCTTTAGAGATGACAAATTCTCTCTCATCCAAACCACCTTTAGCTTCACATCTTGGGCTTTGAACAAGATTCAAACCACCTTTAGCTTCACATCTTGGGCTTTGAACAAGATACAAATCACCTTTAGCTTTATGTCTTGGGCTTTGAACAATACACCAAAACAACCTTTTTCCTCCCATAGAATAGGAGGAACTATGATCGCTCTGATTTCCCTGTTTCGTTAAACGGGAATACGTAGGCATAAGATTGCAAAAAAATCTTAGCGAGCATACTAATCAAAAACCCAAAATCCAGTATCTCCTTCACATATCAATCAAAAGCATCAAATCTAAACACATTACCAAAAACCTCACAAATAGTCCAGACACTGTGTTATAAACAAAATAACTGAAGAGGGGCCCACGTCTTAATAGCATCTGTAAACCAACAGTTTTGACTGTTTAACCTCAGTTTGCAAGCAGGGTTAATTGGAGACATCTATTTCCCTTCCTTAATCAGCTTCACAGGATAACAAATAAATCAAACTGTAGTACCCGAGCGATAGTGCTTCAAGACCACAAAAATTGCACTACAGAAAAAATGGCGCCCACCGTGGGGCCTGATTCTCTTTCTTACAATCTTCGGTGGAAACCTTAAGTTCACAATCTTATGTAGAAAACCCTAAGTGTATCACAGAAATGGCGACTCTACTAGGGAGTCATTGTCTGTATAGGATCATAAGACTAGAGGTCTAGGATGATTAAGACTAATATATATACTGCTTTTCCTAATTGATATATGTGTTTATTTTTCTGCCAATGGGAATGTGTGTGATGCCGCGTGTGGAAAGATTGAGTATACACCTAAGATAGGTGATGGCAATACGGGTAATCTTACGGGGAGTGAATCCCAGTTAAGAGTCCCCGGTCAACCATCAAACTCAGTGGAGACTCCCTTTGCAGATACATTGCTTATACGACTTCGGTTGTTGAAAGTAGTGTGGTCGACTGGGTTATCTGAGAAGCTGAGGTTTTTAGTAGACTGAAACCATTTTGTAGTGCGGAAGCTATTGGAAATAGTTGTCACGCGATACTACCCTCATTTGAGATCACTCTAGGATACATCAGCTCGCTGGCGATCCGCTTGCTGTTGTTATCCTAAGAGGGATCAATGATTTTGCGGACAGGTACAAAAAATCACCAGTATAAACCTCTGGGGGGGGGGGGTAGAGTCTTGACTTCATGACACCGACCCTTTGACCCCATGTTTTTTCTATGTTTTTGTGTGCTGTATTCATACATTCATTTAAAAAACATTCAAAAAAGAAAATCTTCTCTTCTAGTCTCTCTTTTTCAAATTAAACTAAGACAATGATTGCAAATGTCAGATAAAGAGATTGCGTTATGGATTTCGGTAGAAGGGAAACTCACAAGTACACCTTCAAGGTTCTAAAGTTAGAGGATTTAAGAGGTTTGGCGAGAATGATCACCAACCCTGAGGCTTTCAGAGCCAAGTATGGAGGACTGCTGTCTCTATTAAGGGTCCATGTAATTGAGGGAATCCTGTCACCACTAATCCAGTTCTACGATCCGGTCTATCACTGTTTCACATTCCTGGATTATCAGCTAGCACCAACACTGGAGGAGTATTCTCACCTGACTGATTTACATATCACTGATCAAGCTCCCTTTTTTAGACTGGAAGAAATTCCAAAGGATCAAATCATTGCAAGAGCAATTTATTTGGACGAGTCAGAAGTCAGGACTCACATGACCATTAAGGGTAGCATCCAAGGTTTGCCAGCCCAATTCTTGATAAAGAAACCCTGTACTTTTCCAGTATAGGGAATGTGGCCGCTTTCGAGAGCATCTTTGTTTTGCTCACCTACGGGTTATTTTTGTTTCCCAACATCGATAACTTTGTAGATATCAATGCCATTAAGATATGTCTGATTGGAAATCCTGTACCGACCTTACTCGCAGATGCGTATCATTCGGTACACTTAAGGAATTTATACAGTGGAGGAATGATCGCGTGTTGTGTACCCTTGCTTTACAAATGGTTCATTTCCCATTTGCCCAAGTCTGCTGCATTTTGGGATCAAAAAAGTACTTTACGTTGGTCGCATAGAATCATGTCTCTTACCAACTATGACATCGATTGGTACAATCGAATCTATGACGGGATCAGAATCATTGACCATTGTGGAAATTTCCCAAATGTACCCCTTATAGAAACTAAGGGAGGAATCAACTATCATCCAGTGTTTGTCCGTCGTCAATTCGGATACCCGATGAGGCATGTCCTGCGTAATGCTCATCTGGAAGGTCTTTTCTTCAAGGAAGGAGAAAATGACAGGGCATTAAAGACAGAAATAGTGCATGCTTGGAAACACGTTCATAGGAAAGGAAGAGAGTCTCTAGGAAAACCGGAATGTGTCTCGGTAGAGCCTTATCTCCACTGGGTATAAACTAGAGCTCTCAAGCTGAGAATGCCTTACCCTCGTCAGGAAGTTCTTCCGTTAAGGGACTCTGTCCTTTAATTTATGTCTGACACGAAAAAACTTCAGGATACTCTCAACAAAGTTTAACAGGAGAGGAGGCCTTGGAGGAACAAGTACTGTATTCTCAATGTAGAGTGTAAGAAACTACATCAGCTATTGAAAGATAAGGATGCTCTGATTGAGATTTTAGAGCAACATGCTGTAGAGAATCAGGAAGACCAAAGGAATTTGCTCACTCCTTTCACTTGGCAAAAGGATGACAACCCGACAACGGTTCAAGAGCCCCGGTCAAAGGAATTTCCTTTTACAGCACTTTGTAATCTACTGTATTTCCATTTCCGCAATCGTTGAATTCAATAAAATGGGGTTTCCCCACTGTATGATATTTGCAATCCAAATTGTTGATGTTTCTTTTGATTAAACAAAAAAATAATTAATAAAATCATTGCATATCATTCATCATTCTCGCATAAACGTGTTCTTCTTCCCTACGAATCTCACGTTTGTGGCTCAATTCTAGAGTCAAACTGTCTCATTCATACAATACCCATGCCAATCAACAAAAGAAAATGGATGATCTCGAGGAAGAGAACAGAGAGTTGAGAGAAGAGATCGACACTTTGAAAGAAGATCTGAGAAAGCTTCATAACGACATGCAAGCTCTAGCAGAAGCTCAGATGCAACATGTAACACCCCCAATCACTCCCCCAATTAAATAAAGAGATAACAAATAATCAGAGTATAATTAAAGCATTCATGGCATAGACTGAGGCGTCACATCAAAATGACAAGGTACAACAACCTGCTCATATAGATATGCAACAATCAGGTAGCAACATAAATAGAGGAACTCAGTTCCTAACACCCACAATTCAGATACATCATAAAAACGGAAAATCTGAAACTGAAATCTCATATATATATAACATAAAAGTTTGTCTGTCATATACAGAGTCACACATGTACAATCCAAAAAGAGCATATACAAATACACATAACGATCTCCCCGACTACCCGGTGCTACATATCAGAGCCGACCGACAAAAGAATGAAAACCTAATCTTCACAAAAAGACCTCCAGCCTCTAATCTGCAATGCCTCATAGAGCATTCAAAACAGCAGAAGGGTGAGAAACACAATTATAATATAATTGCATACAATTATATAATAACACAAAATACACAGGTAAAACATTCTCACCACAACTTACACCATAATTCACATACAAAGCAACACAATTCATATCTCATACATCCATCACAAAGGCATATCAATCATGCTCAATACATTTATCACCAACATATATATATATATATCAACTCATCAATTCCATTCACAATTCCACACATAATCAATTCATTCATGATTTATGCAAATGCACAGAGACCGACACAACGACTATATGCAATGCAATGCATTACCGTTCCATCCATCAATCTCATCATTAATTCACTCAGGAATTATTGGAATCATCGCTTGTTACTTAGTGTAACTCCCCGTTGGGAAAACTATGTTCCCCGTCGCTTTAGGTCCTCTTGGTATAAGGCTCACGACGTTTATGGATCACTTTAGGTCCTCTTTGTATAAGGCTCACGATCCGATCGCTTTAGGTCCTCTTTGTATAAGGCTCACGATCGTCTATAACGTCGCTTTGGGTCCTCTTGGTATAAGGCTCACGACCGTTATAACAGATTCCCTCTGGAATCATTTTGTCGCTCACACCCACTAGGGCACAAGACATAACAAGAATGCATATCATGATGCTTGGCATACAATGACTCATGACAATCAAATGCATACATATACACATCCATGTGAACCATTCCAACATCCATAATCATGCATATACAATCAAACACAATAACAATGCATTTACTTGCCCTTAGGCCACAAACCATCATCACAACATTTCATCACATGCATTCACATCATACAATAGTACACAAGTCATACGATATATATCAAAAGCATATTGCATGATAACACATCAATCGCACACAATTACGACGGTAAAAGTCGACAAAACGACACATTCCCAAATTCCCGACATAATTAAATCGGCCATAATCTTAAAACCATTTTAATATGAAAGAACATTTCATAAGCTTTCCATCGGTACAAAGAACGCCTCAATCCGAATTACGGATCAAAAGTTATGACGGAAACAAAACGGAACAATCTGTCATGTTCGCTATGCGAAGCTCCTAGCAAGCATTCGCTTTCCTCATTCGCCGTGCGAAGCTTCAGCGAACCTTGGCAGAAGAAAAAAGGCACAAAGTTCTCCTTGCGAACTTCTGGCGAGCATTCGCCTACCCATTCGCACTGCGAAGCTCTGGCGAGCCTTCGCTTTCCCCCTTCGCTGCTGTTCGCAATGCGAACCTGCGAATTTTGAGTTTCGCAGCAGCGCTGTTACTCACCCCAAAATCACATTTTCCCCACCAAAACACTTCCAAACCATAACATAACCACCAGAACATATTCCAATCATAACAGCAAGTATTCTACCGCGTTTACATCGCATTTCAACCGCGAAAACATCGATTCCTATCATTTTTCCTCATTCAACCTAGAATTGAAAAACTATGAGAAATCCAACAAACATTCCAACACACACCTACATAATCATACACAAGCATAGCATAACCGAGTTTCGCACCCTTACCCGTTTAATCGTGCTTTGAAATGTCGGTTGAATCGATTTCTTACTCTCCAAGTTTTTCCACTTTTTCTTCTTTTCCTTTCTCTTTTCCTTCTTCTTTTTCTTTTCTCTCTATTTTTCTCTCTATGTTTCTATTATATGAAAAATATAATATCTACCCAAGCAAAAGACCAAAATACCCCTACACTCAATTTTCTCGCAAACGTTCCCAAAACGCGATAAAACATAACAACAATGAAAAATAATATATTTCCAAATAAAAGTCTATAATAAAATAACATAAAAATAAAAATAATTAAATCGACTCAATTAAATAAATCTAAAAAAACTGGGGCGTTACAACTCTCCCTCACTTAGAAATTTTCGTCCTCGAAAATATTACCTGAGACGAACAACTCCGGATACAACTCCCGCATCCGACTCTCCAACTCCCAAGTCAAATTGGCCTCAGCAGCGCCTCTCCACGCTACTTTCACAAGCACAATATCCTTGCCTCTTAACCGCTTCAACTCGCGATCCAAAATTCTCACCAGTAATGTCTCAATCGTAAGGTTCTCCCTTACCTCTACCTCATCGATCAGAATCACATGCGACGGATCTGGAACATACTTCTAAAGCTGTGAAACATGGAACACATCATGTAAATTCGAAAGATTCGGTGGCAACGCCACCCGATAAGCCACAGCACCCACTCTCACGGATATCTGGTAAGGACCAATAAACCGAGAAGTAAGCTTCTTCGACTTTAATGCCCTTCCAACACCCGTCAGCGGTGTAACTCTCAAAAATACATGATCTCCCTCTCGAAACTCAAGATCTTTCCTCCTTCGATCATGATAACTCTTCTGCCTACTCTAAGAAGCCTTCATCTTCTCACGAATAAGTTTCACCTTGTCCGTAGTTTGTTGAACTAACTCCGGTCCAACCACCGAACTCTCACCAGATTCATGCCAACACAAAGGTGTTCGACATCTCCTTACATACAATGCTTCAAAAAGTGCCATTCCAATACTTGAATGGAAACTGTTGTTATACGTGAATTCCACCAACGAAAGATAACTATCCCAAGCACCACCTTGCTCAAGAACACAAGCTCTCAGTAAATCTTCCAACGACTGAATAGTTCTCTGGTCTGACCATCTGTCTGAGGATGATAAGCAGAGCTCAATCTCAACTTGGAACCTAACGCCTTTTGCAAACTTTCCCAAATTCTGGAAGTAAACCTCGGATCTCGATTTGAAACAATACAAAATGGAACACCATGTAGCTTCACAATCACACGGATATAAATCTCAGCCAACCTTTCCAAAGAAAAACTGATGTCAATCGGGATGAAATGCGCCGATTTAGTCAGCCTATCCACAACCACCCAAATGGAATTATGTCCCCTTTGTGTATTCGGCAACCCTGTTACAAAATCCATAGAAATGTTGTCCCATTTCCACTCGGGAATATCCAACGGTTGCAATAATCCACTAGGCTTCTGATGTTCTACCTTTGACTTCTGACACGTCAAACACGCATAAACAAACTGAGCCACATCCCTCTTCAACCCGGACCACCAAAAGATCTTCTTCAAATCTTGATACATCTTATTAGCTCCCGGATGTATACTCAAATTACTCCTGTGTCCTTCCTCTAAAATCATTTTTTCAATTCCGAATCATCAGGAATACAAATTCTACCACGAAATCTCAAAACACCCTTGTCATCCACTTTAAAGTCACCATTCACACTTTTATCTCCAACCGTCATCAAATCCACAAATTTCACATCTAGGTTCTGTTTCTCGCTAACGGTCAACAGGAAATCATTAGTAACCTTTAACATACCAAGCTTCGCGCTATCAGATGTCAATTCACACACCAAACTAAAATCTCTAAATTCTTCCAAAAGTTCCCACTCTTTAACCATCAAAGCAGACATATGCAAAGATTTCCGGCTTAACGCATCGGCTACCACATTAGCTTTACCAGGATGGTAATTCAAGCCAAAATCGTAGTCCTTCAAAAATTCCAACCATCTCCATTGCCTCATATTCAACTCTTTCTGATCAAACAAGTATTTCAAACTCTTATGATCACTAAAGACTTCGAATCTTGCACCGTAGAGATAATGCCTCCAAATTTTCAATACAAAAACCACCGCAGCTAATTCCAAATCATGAGTGTCGCTCCCGGGATTTTCATCCTAGTACAAACGTGAAAGTGGCACCGAACAGAGTCGCCAGCAATGTGTATTTATCCCAAGAGAGGGAAAGGAAACACTGCATAAACCTGAAGGAAAGGAAAAGCATGGTCTTGCGACCAAGAGAAAGGGTAAGGGAGTCGGTTACGCGAGAGGAAGGTATTAGCACCCCCTCGCGTCCATCGTACCTGATGGGATCCACGCTTGCTGCTTCAATCAAAGGGTGTAAGAAAAGATGCTGGAAAAAGAACTGGAAGAGGAATGGAAAGAGAAAGAGAAACAAATGTAGGGAAAATAAAAGAAGTGCTCGCATGGGCCCTACCCCACTGCCTACGTATCTCATCGGGAACATGAGAATCAGAGCGACGTAGTTCCCCTCACCTAGGGAAAATTGTTTGTGTTTTTTAGTGGAATACGTCAACGTTTGCGTCCTAGCAGTTTAGGTGTTGCAGCTCGCTGTAGGGAGACTTAGGCGTTACCTGTTTGCGGTAGAACGGAAATGACGCATCCTTAAGGAATGAGTGAATGAGATGAGGAAAGAATTCCCGAAGGAAAGACGTTATTGTTTGTTTTTATCTTTTAGAAGTTTTTTTCACTTGTTTGCATATGATAGTGTATCTAAATCTTAGTCATTGGAATGTGTACATTCTCACATTCCAAGATGGAATGGGTAAGAAAGTACACTAAGTGTGAAGAAGACCCTCACACTTAGTTCCAATTATCAAGGTTCAAACACACTAGCATATTTGTGTTTATTAAGTGTTTTTGTTGATTATGAAATGAAGAAGTGTTTTTCTTTATTTATCTCTTCAACAAGTATTGCATTTAAGTCCCTCATACAAGATCAAATGTTTAACACATTGACCCAAGATGGGGCATATGCTACACATTCTAAAATTATAAGAGAAGACCCCTTATAATCTTTTCTTTATATGAAAGGCCTAAATGCAATAAATGCCTACCTTTATTAGATATTTTGAATTTCCTTTGAGATGAGAAGAGAGACTCAAGAGATGAGAAAAGGTAAAATCTATATGAACTAAGACTCAATCCTAATTGAAAATTAAAGGGAGTGATCCTAATGGTTTGTGAGGTTTAAACCTAAAGTCTAAAGAAAGAATGAATTAAACAATTCACTTCTAAAGTAGAAGATGAATTGTAATTCAAAAAGGGAAAGTGATGAGTTATTAAAAGAAAGCACATAAGTGCTTAACAAAACACAAAATGGAATTGTAAAAGAGATGAGAGGAAAGAAGTTTGAATGTGGATTCCTTATCCACACTCAATTGCAACTTACCAAAGCCCCTACATGGTTAGTAAACATGTATAAGAAGTATGAGAAATAAAAGAACTTTTAATGCACCATAAAACTCAAAAGAAGTAGATGAGAAATTGGTTACAACCAGAATGTACATCACATGGAAAACAAATGATCATTATCATGCAAGTCCAAGTGGATAGGCAACAAACATCACCCATGACATTAGAACATGCTACCATAAGAAAAGGGAGAATGAAAGATGAAAAGAAATGGAAGAAACATGCATAAATGGAACATGTAATCTAAGGATCAGAATTGAAATGAAATGAAAAATGATTCACAAACATCTCACAAGTATTCATGCATGACACATCAAAACACTTAAGAGGTGATAGAAGAAGTAGAATTGAAATGGGAGTTCAAAAGAAAACACAAGTACAAACACAACATGTTAAAGGTGTACCATGTTCAAATGAAAGTCAACATGCAAGGATGACATGTAATATGTACCAATGACCTATAATGTCAATTGAATGGTTCACCAAATATGCAAATGATCTTGCAAGTATGTACAAAAGAAATCATGTAAACATGCACAAAGATTACAAGGATATGACATGTTGTAATGCTTCAAAAGAAATGTTTTAAACAAAAATCAAATAAGTTCATGAAAATTATGAAAACATGGTATTGAGGTTCACAAATCAGAGATGAATCACATATCAAAGTAGCATGCAAGAAATCAAGGCAAAAAGGCTTTATACAATGCACTTAAATCATATTGGATGCACATGCAAAGTAATGCAAAGATGAACATCAAAACATGCCATAACATGAACTAAAAAATCAAATAAAAAATCACTTAACATAATTCAAGATGTTAATGACTCACTACAAAAAGAAGCAACTCAAAACAATTTTTAATGATCAAGAACAAAATTAAACAAAATCATGTACCACATTAAGAATGCACACAAAAGAAAATCAAATAAAATTGTGGAACAAGGGCAAAAAGTCATAAAACCAAGAAATAAAATCATGAAAAATTTTCTAAATGTTTTATTGATGCTCATGAATTTTTGTGGAATTTTATAATGCAATTTGGTATTTTTAAAAATTAAAAAGCAAACGTGTAGAAAAAATGAAAATAAAAAATGAAATGCAACATGAATGGGGGTGCATGCATAGTAATTACTCAGTTCAAAATCATTGGGCTTTTAAGCAGAGGGGGTGCGAATAGCATAAAGGCTTAAGTCCAAGTTTGCGCAAAACACCATAATAAGCATGTACACTCAGTCAACCAAATTGACTCATTAATAACCATTGGATGAGGTCTCAGTCAAGCCAAAGTCAAAGTATGCCAAATCAACGCACGCGCACGCCTGAGCACCCTTACTATCATGTACCATGCCACACCATGTTTAAAATAAAATTAGAAAATCACACGTGACATGCACATGAAATTTAATGTGCTGTCATCACCCAAGCCACACGATGGTGAACATCCAATGGTCCACGTTTAAACTGAGAACAAAACCCTAACACAAGAACACCGGCCGGAGAGGGACCTCCGGTCACCTTCTCCGGCGAACTACCACCGTCTGCAACCTCCAATTCTCCAGAATTTCACAATCAATATGTCAAAATGAAGAGGAAGTAACACACATCATGATTCCAGTGACAAAACATACAAAAAGTCCATGAAATGAGAGAATCGAACAAAGGAAGATTTGCCCTAACATTTCCACTACGCCTCTAAAGGCCTATCAACTAGCCAGACAAGTTCTTGAGCTTATAAGAAGCTGAAAGAACTTGAAAATTCCTTCACATTAGGTCTATAATGGTGGAGATTTGTACCTGAAGTTTTGATCTCTTGAAGTGTTCTTCAGAAAACCAGAGGTCTTGCTTCTTCTACAATCTCCTCTTGGCCAAATAAAGGCTGTGATGCAAAACTGATGATGATTCAATGGAGGAGAGATTGAAACCAAACTCCAAACAAGTAGCACTGTGAAAAACTTGAGAGAAAATCAGAGAGAGTGTTGAAGTGAAATGAACAAGGTAGAGCTCGAGAATCAGTGGCAATGGTGGATTTGAGAGAGAAGAAGAGAGTGTTTCTGAAGTGAATGTGCGAAAATGAAGTTGAAAAACGAAATTGTGAGTGAGATTTTCTTTTATAGTGTGAGTTAACTAAGGTTTAATGAGTTGAGTTAGATGAGTCACAGTGGTTAGACTGAGTGCACCCTAACTAACTGAGTCAAGTTAGTTAGGGGCGAGTTATTGAGGCTGAGCTATGGTGATGGCGGTTCACAATGTGTTATGGTGAGGATGAGAGTGAAGCTGAGGTGGTGAGGTTATTGTGACAGAAACTTGCTAAGCAAGTTTGTTCTTTCTATTCCCATGTATGGCACGTGATAGTATGCATTGTGTAAGTAACATATGCTTGACTAAATGGGGAAATAAAATTCGTGAAGTGTTTGTGGGATGCCTGAACCAAAATCATGCACTAAACTGTCAATGCACCAGTGCCAACATGAGGTGGTTTGCAAGTGAAATTCTCTCTAACTAGTGCATAATTTGATGAGATTTTGAATTCATTTGAAAGAGGAGATATTGGAGAATATGTTTGGTGTTGAAAGCAAATCAAATGGAAGTGTGTAAAATGGTGAAAAGTAGCTCAAAACATCAAGACACAAATCTGGCTTCATGAGCATGTGATTTGAAGCATGGCAAGGCAAAAATGGCGCCTGGGTTTCAGTCACGATCACCATGCCTTTGGACCATCATAACTCCCAATCCATTGATTAGATGAAAAATTGATAAACACCAACTTTTAAGATCTCACATAGAGGAACAACTTTGATGTTGAAGGATTTTCCATTTGAGGCCTCTAACCATGAGAAATTGATCCATACATTTTGCCCACCAACTGTTTGAGAAAATGAGGTGCGCGTGACCTGAAAATCCTTGGTCATGACCTAATTTTGAACCTACTTTGCTCAAACTTTGATCAATCATATCTCACTCAATTTTTATCCAATGGAGATGTTCTACACATGGATTTGAAGCTTAAAACAAGAACTTTTGTTGTGGCCTGGTGGAATTTTAATTTGATGCTCCAATTTTAAATGGCCTTGGTTTAAACTCTGATGCAAAATGGCCAAAACTTGCTATTTTTAGTAACCCTTCTTCTTCCAAAAATGGTAACTTTCCACCTTTTGATTTTTTCATGATTCCTTTGGAGTTTCTTGACCAAATTTTGTACATTGGACACATATAACATGAATTTTATGGATTTGGCCTCAAAAAGTCAAGAGTTGACTTTTTCCTCTGATTATTTGACTTGGCCCCCATTTTCCTGATTTTTTATCTTTCTTCCAATTGAACCACTTCTAAAACCAATTGAGAAGCAATTTTCCATACACATACACTTAAGAACATGTAGAATACCATGACATCAAGTTTTGTCCAAAAAATCAAAGATTCTCTGATTTAATGGGAAACCCTAGTTTTGGTGCCCACCTCCTAGGAGAAAAATGTGCAGTCTTCAATTTCAAATTCCTCAGAGTATGTTGTGTATCCTCTTAAAGGATGATGAGATATACCATTTGAGGATGACTTTGGATCAATGAGCTATCTCTTTTGAGGGTTTTCCTTTAGTTTTTGAACCTCTTGCATGTTGAAGTATGTATTGCTTTAATCTCCCATTGGATCTCACTTCCTTGAGATTGTGGATGATCAATTGAGATGGTATGAGACATGAGAGACTCTTGGCTTGCCTGGAGGCAACTTGATTGACCTTTTTGTGCTTTGAATGATCCCTTGATTATCCATCTTCCCCCTGATCACATGCCTTGATGGTAAGAGGAATGCTATGCTTCATTCTTCTATGTTAAATGCAATGCAATGCTAATGAGATGGATATGATATTGTAAATGATAATGCTATGCTATGATGCAAAAAGGGGAGAGAAAATTTGGGGGTATTACAGCTGCCCCTATTCAAACACTGTAGACCTGAATGCCTGAAAGCGAATGCTTTCAGACTTTCAAGGTATATAGTGATTGAATACCAAATATAACCAAAAATTTGCTCTGGATGATGAAAAAGAAAAGGGATATAAACCCAATGCGATTGTTGGATTGAATCTTCAAGTGAAACGTTGTCGGAGAAGTCTGTCTTTTGAACGACGCCAGACGACTACTGGCTTGCCACGCTGCTGGTGGACTTTAGAAATGTCTTTTTGAACGATGCCAGATGACTACTGGCTTGCCACACTGCTGGTGGACTTTAACAATGTCTTTTGTACGACGCCAGACGACTACTGGCTTGCCACACTGCTGGTGGACTTTAACAATGTCTTTTGTACGACGCCAGACGACTACTGGCTTGCCACACTGCTGGTGGACTTTAATAACGTCTTTTGTACGACGCCAGATGACTACTGGCTTGCCACACTGCTGGTGGACTTTAATAACATCTTGTGTACGATGCCAGACGACTACTGGCTTGCCACACTGCTGGTGGACTTTAATAACGTCTTTTGTACGACGCCAGACGACTACTGGCTTGCCACACTGCTGGTGGACTTTAAAAATGTCTGTTGTACGACACCAGACGACTACTGGCTTGCCACACTGCTAGTGGACTTTGATGATTACCAAACAGGCTTTGGAAGCTTTGCCAAATGATCATCCCACATGTTGGAAAAAACCATCTGCAATATTACCCCACATGCTGGAATAATATGAACAAACTGTATATAATGATCATCCCACTGGCTGGAACAACCATCTGCCATACTACCCCACATGCTGGAATAATATGAACAAACTGTATATAATGATTATCCCACTGGCTGGAACAACCATCTGCCATACTATCCCACTGGCTGGAATAATATGAACAAACTGTATATAATGATCATCCCACTGGCTGGAACAACCATCTGCCATACTATCCCACCTGCTGGAATAATATGAACAACTGTATGCCAAAAATAAATTAGACTTTGAGCTGTAAATGAGCACTGCTGAGAATTACACCACCGGCTGGGTAATATCATATGCTGACACTTTGCTGAAAAAGAGATTCCATTGATCCATATAGACCAAGTTGGGGAAATTACCGCGACTCGGCTGGGGAGCATATCAGACAAGATTCAATGCCGAACTCTGTGGGGATATCATTACCAAAGATATGATCTTGCCGGGGACCAGGGCTGCTCTGCCAGGGACATCCAAATCTTGGTTGAAAGACAATCCGTTGCAACATGCTGAGAAAGAATCCTTAGAGATCTGCTGAGGAAAATGACTGTTGAGCTTAGGGTAAATGTCACAATGCCCCCTGTTGGGCGAACTTTCCCTTTGACGACTCCGCTGGGGATAATGAGTTTACAACACACTCTGCTGGAGAAAACTGCTTTAAAGCGTCTCTTGTTGGGGCTGCCCTTCGAGAGGATTTTACAGAAGACCAAATGTCTTCCAACTCTACTGGGGATTATAGGTCGGGGATATCCTTTGCTGGGGAGGTTACATGCCCCATGTTTGGGAGGGTCAATAACTCCGCTGGGGATTATTCTTTGATAAATTTCCCATGCCGAACCTGCAGGAGACATGATACGACCACTTGCTGGTACATCCTTGAACTACCTTTCACATTGTCTGCAAGGTACTGGAGGATTGGCACTCGTTGTCAACCTGGAGTATTCACTGCATTAATAACCATTATTAACACAGAAGAAATCCATCTTCGAACACCGTTGTCGTCACGAAACTTAGTGGGAACTCTTGAATGGAAGAATCGACTTAATAAGATACAACAGTATCAAATCATAGCAAATATCTGCTCGTGGTTACGATCATGCTGTTTGGATCGATCGTGCTCATTACCTGCAACAGAAAAAGAGTACGCACATGCCCCAGGATATTGCGTGGTTTTTTGGGTCCACCATCCAAGGTTGTCCAACAAGCAACGTAATTTCCATTGTCTTTGTGCATGTTTTTGCAAGGCCAAGATATTTTCAAAGTAACGTTTTATTATCAAAAATCGGACGTTTTTGCAAACAAAACAGTAAAATGAAAATAAAAGCCCGTGATTGAATATTCAACTTTATTGATGAAATGCCAAAAATTGGCGAATTTACAATCAGAAGCAAACCCCTGAAAGAGGCGATTGCCATAAAATTGAGAAAAGAAATCTATCCTAATGATAATGCGGAAATTGGTTTCCAACTGATTTCTGATTCTGTTATAGCCAGTATGTATTCCAACTCTCCTGATTATCTTTGCCTTCAGAAGCTCATGATTGGACCAATTCCTCCTTTGGAATTTTGCCAGTTTGCTGAAGAGTAGAAAACGTACAGATTAATTCAGACTGCAGTCATTCACTTTAATCCCTCTTTTGTTTGGATCGCCTTTTCAGGTTTTCAATCCACCGGGATACCCTTTTTTGCCTAAGTTGCCCTTTCGGGTTTTCAACTTACCGAGTGTACAATTCTTTTCAATTATATCCCTAATTTTTGCCCGAACCTTTATTCTGTTTTTGGTTCGCCGGGATGCCCTTTTTTGCCTGGATTCTTCTTTTTTTTTTTTTTTGATCCAACGGGTCTCTTTATACGAAGTATTTTTTAACTGCATCTGAATTAACAGGGGATGAAAAATCTTCACCATCCATGGTTGTCAGCAACAAGGCTCCTCCTGAGAAGACCTTTTTTACCACGAACGGACCTTCATAGTTAGGAGTCCATTTGCCCCTGTGATCTGTACTCGGAGGAAGTATTCTCTTGATTACCACATCCCCGACCTTGTAGACTTGAGGTCGAACCTTTTGATCGAATGCCCTCTTCATTCTGCGCTGATATAACTGGCCATGGCATACCGCTACTAATCGCTTCTCCTCAATAAGGCTCAGCTGATCAAATCTGGCTCGTACCCATTCAGCTTCATCTAGCTTAACATCCATCAATACTCAGAGAGAGGGGATCTCAACTTCTATCGGTAGAACTGCCTCCATACCATATACAAGCGAGTATGGTGTTGCCCCAGTGGACGTGCAGACTGATGTTCTATACCCATGCAAAGCCAGTGGTAACATCTCATGCCAATCTTTGTACGTGACAACCATCTTCTGCACAATCTTCTTGATATTTTTGTTGGCCGCTTCGACCGCGCCGTTCATCTTCGGGCGGTACGGAGAAGAATTGTGGTGCTCGATTTTGAAGTCCCGGCATAGCTCAGCCATCATCTTGTTGTTCAAATTTGAACCATTATTAGTAATGATTCTTTCGGGCACTCCATATCGACAAATGATATCTCGCTTCAAGAAACGAGCCACTACTTGCTTAGTGACATTGGCGTAAGATGCTGCTTCAACCCATTTAGTGAAGTAATCAATGGCGACCAAGATGAAACGATGGCCGTTTGAAGTAGTAGGCTCAATTTTCCCGATCATATCAATGCCCCACATTGCAAATGGCCACGGAGAGGACATGATACTCAACGGATTAGGAGGAACGTGCACTTTGTCTGCATAGATCTGGCATTTGTGACACTTGCGAGCATACTTGCAGCAATCTGACTCCATGGTCAGCCAATAATACCCTAATCTCAACAATTTCTTAGCCATCGCATGTCCTCCGGCATGGGTACCGAAAGAGCCTTCATGCACTTCAATCATCAACAGGTCTGCCTCGTGTCTATCCACACATCTGAGCAGAACCGTGTCAAAATTCCTTTTATACAGTACACCATCTTTGTTCAAGAAGAAACTACCAGCTAGCCTTCTTAATGTCATCTTGTCATTGGAAGATGCCCCAGGCGGGTATTCTTGATTTTTTAAGAAGCATTTGATGTCATGGTACCAAGGCTTATCATCAGACACTGCATCAACCTCAAACACAAAAGCAGGCCTATCAAGACGAGATACATCAATCCTGGGCACAAAGTTCCAACCATGCACTTTGATCATCGAAGAGATAGTGGCCAAGGCATCTGCAAACTTATTTTCCTCTCTAGGAACATGGTACAACTTGACAGTTGTAAAGAAGGTCAGCAATCTCCTCGTATAATCTCTATACGAAATCAAATTCTGCTGATGTGTGTGCCAAGTTCCCTTTACTTGATTGATTACCAGTGCTGAATCACCAAAGATATCGAGGGTCTTGATTCGTAAATCAATAGCTTCCTCGATCCCTAGTATGCAAGCTTCGTATTCTGCTTCATTGTTGGTACACCCGAAAGTTACTCGGGCAGTGAAGGGCATGTGAACACCTTCTGGCGTAATAAGGACTGCACCAACTCCGCACCCATTCATATTAACTGCTCCATCAAACATCAAACTCCATTTGGACTCAGGGTCAGGCCCCTCCTCCAGAAGTGGTTCCTCGCAGTCTTTCGCTTTGAGAAACATGATGTCCTCATCAGGGAAATCAAATCTCATGGGCTGGTAATCATCAAGAGGCTGTTGCGCAAGATAATCTGACAGTATACTTCCTTTGATTGCCTTTTGCGAAGTAAATTGAATATCGTACTCTGTCAGTACCATCTGCCACCTTGCAACTCTGCCTGTAAGTGCTGGTTTCTCAAAAATATACTTGACCGGATCCAATTTAGAGATCAACAGGGTTGTATGTGTGAGCATGTATTGTCTCAATCGCTTGGCGGCCCATGCGAGTGCACAGCATGTCTTCTCAAGCATTGAATAACGTGATTCACAATCTGTAAATTTCTTGCTCAGGTAGTAGATAGCATGTTCTTTCCTACCTGTCTCGTCGTGTTGACCGAGAACACAACCCATGGATCCTTCGAGCACTGTCAAGTACATAATCAGTGGTCTCCCTTGAATTGGAGGTTCCTGCAAATATCTTTTTATTTTATTGAATGCATTTTGACAATCATCATTCCACCTGACCGTTTGATCTTTTCTTAGCATTTTGAATATCGGTTCGCAAGTGGCAGTTAGGTGAGATATGAACCTTGAAATGTAGTTTAATCTTCCTAGAAAGCCGCGAACTTCTTTCTCAGTCCTTGGTACAGGAATATCTTGTATAGCTTTCACTTTAGCAGGATCAACCTCTATCCCTTTTCCACTGACAATGAAACCAAGCAATTTTCCGGACCACACGCCGAAAGTACACTTGTTAGGATTCAGTCTCAACCTGAATTTCCTCAGCCTCTCAAACAACCTCTTCAAGTTGATCAGATGTTCATCTTCTGTCTTTGATTTAGCAATCATGTCATCCACATAGCACTCGATCTCTTTATGAATTAGATCGTGGAATAACGTCACCATTGCTCTTTGATAGGTTGCCCCTGCGTTCTTCAACCCAAAAGGCATTACTTTGTAACAGAAGGTACCCCACGGGGTAATGAATGTCATCTTCTCCATGTCTTCAGGCGCCATCTTTATCTGATTGTACCCGGAGAATCCATCCATAAATGAGAACACTGAAAACTGAGCGGTATTATCAACCAGCACATCAATATGAGGGAGTGGAAAATCGTCTTTAGGGCTCGCCCTGTTGAGATCTATGTAATCCACACACATTCTGACTTTGCCATCTTTCTTCGGCACCGGTACTATATTGGCCACCCAGGGAGGATAGTTGGTTACTGCCAGAAAGCCTGCATCCAACTGTTTCTGTACTTCTTCCTTGATCTTCAAAGCCATTTCGGGTTTTGCCTGCGCAGCTTCTGCTTGACCGGTGGGCAGTCCTCTTTCAATGGTAGTCTATGCACAACTATGTCTGTATCTAAACCTGGCATATCTTGGTATGACCAAGCAAAGATGTCAACGTATTCACGTAGCATGACTATCAGCTCTTGCTTTACATCAGCCCACAGACTCGCACCAATCTTGATCTCTTTCTTGCTTTCCTCTGACCAAATATTGATGATCTCAAGAGCTTCCTGATGAGGCTGAATGGTCCTCTCTTCCTGTTTCAACAACCTAGCCAACTCTTCCGGGAGTTCATAGTCTTCATCACTTTCTTCCTCAGCTTGATAGATCGGATTGTCGAAATCATACGTGGGCATAACAGAATCATTTTCAGAGAAATCCATAGAATCCAGTCTGCATGATTGGGTTTATGCTTTATTTTAGATTATTTTTGCTTGAAAACAAAAGAAAAGAAAGTGCATTATCATTTTTAATTTTCTTTGTGCAAAAATAAAAATAAAGAAAGAGTAAAGGAACACAAATTTGTAAACAAAAAACGTCCTTTTATTGATATTTGAACATTATATGAGAAAATATGGTGGCCCTACAAATGGATCCTCACACCTTGGGCAGAGTGTGGGATTTCATGCATTATGAAAGACAAGAATTGTTACTCTGCATGGTGAACAACATGAACGATTTCTTCGCTAGACCAATTTTGCAACGCCTCGCCTGGAGCCAGTGCATATACCCATCTGTCCAGATAATCTGAGCTTTCAGCGCCATCTTCTATTGCTGAGCAGGACTGGTTGGGATTGATAATTCCTCCACTGTTGAAGTTGATTGGCCCACGGAATCGGGGAACTGGCGTCCGGCCCGGCTGGTATCCAATGCCAAACTTATCTTCTTTCACGAACACATCTATAGCTTTACCCCAGCCTTGGGCATTTCCTCTTTCGACCACTTCTCTGGCCTGCTTGTATGACGCAATTGATGCACTCGGCCCACCTGGCACATTCGACACCACCGCTGCTGAAGTAGATTCTGGTAAGTTGTTGATATTCAGGGCTTCAAAAGATTGGCACAAAGTTTCATGAATCTCTCCATCCATTTCCACATATTTGAAAGTGGATAGATGACTCACGAATATATCTTCCTCACCGCAAACAGTAACCACTTGACCCTCGAACACATACTTGAGCTTCTGATGAAGTGTGGAGGTAACTGCGTCTGCTGCGTGAATCCACGGTCGGCCCAACAAACAACTATAAGCAGGCTGAATGTCCATAACATGAAAGGTCGTCTTGAATATCTGTGGACCAACCTGTATAGGTAGTTCAACCTCCCCAAACACCAATCTTTGGGATCCATTGAAAGCTCTCATAATCAGATCGCTGGGTCTCAGAACCAATCCATCTACTTCAATTTTCATCAGGGCTTTTTTTGGTAACACATTTAAGGAAGAACCTGTGTCAACCAGCACATGTGACAAAACTGCTCCTTTGCATTCAAGTGTGATGTGCAGTGCTTTGTTGTGGTTACGTCCGTCCGGTGTCAAATCCCTGTCCGTAAATCCCAACCCGTGGCTCACATTCACATTAGAAATTACTCCCTCCAACTGATTCACTGTAATCTCTTGGGGAACGTATGCCATATTCAGAACTTTCAACAAAGCAGCCCGGTGTGCATCTGAACTCATTAACAGTGATAATATCGAAATTTTAGAGGGTGTCTGATTAAGCTGGTCAATGATCTTATAATCACTCTTTTTGATAACCCTCATAAATTCCTCAACATCATTATCAAAATTGACTTTAGGGTCCTCTTCCTGAGCAGGCACCTTGTCATCAACCACCTGTTTTCCTTTTGCTCTTGCAGCGACTTCAGCCTCACTCCTTAAAGTCTGGGGAGCAAACAGTCGACCACTCCTAGTAAAACCACTTGGTCCACTGACATTCTCAATGCTAGTACCAACAGCCTCTGCCTTCTTCCGACTTCCTCCTTGACGAGTATCAGTTCCATACTGCCACGGAACTGCCCTATTAGACACATAAGCAGCCGATTCAGGAACTATGATCGTAACTGGTCTCGGCCTCTCGGGCACGATGATAGCAACAGGCTCTGAAACAGGCACCTGTATCTCGACTGGATTATAGTAAATGGTAACGGCAGAAACATCCTGTTCTTTCTCTACTTTATCAAACTGAAGACTTCCCTCATCCATAAGATCCTGCAATCCAACTCTCAACTTACTGCATCCATTAACCTGCTTTGAACAATCCTCGCAATCAGAGGTGCATCCAGGAAATACCTTTCCTTTTAACAAACGTTCTTTTACAATCAACAGCGGAGTCTTCACCAAATTAACATCAGCAATCAAATTCAACTTCTCGCCATCAAAAATGGCATTTGTGCCTGCACCTCCATGATGAGGCATTGGATTGTCACGAACATTCGGCGGCCTAGAGAAGTTGATAGCTTTTGCGTCGATCAGATCTTGAACCTTATGTTGAAAGGTCCAGCACTTTTCTATTGAATGACCTGGCGCACCAGAATGATATTCACATCGAACATTAGCATCATAACCTTGAGGCAATTTTCCGGAATCCAGCGGCTTCATAGTCCGAAGTTCAACCAACTTCTCTTTGAGCAGTTGTGGTAACAAAGCGGCATATGTCATAGGCAAGGGATCAAACTTACGGTCCCTTTGTCTATTGTTCTGAAATCGGGGTCTACCTTGCTGATCTGGTGTTTGCTGTCCAGCTGGAACCGGAATGGTTACCGCATCCACCTGATGATAGGACTGATTCCTTCCTCTGCCCCCTCCTCTGTACACAGCACTGGACTCCCCTTCTCTTTTCCTTGGTCCATTGGCAAAGGGTTTCTTTGAATTTGAAGCAACATCTTGAATCTTACCCAATTTCAACAGACTTTCTATTCATTCCCCAGCAACGACAATGTCGGTAAACCCGGTGGAAGGACATGCAACAAGTCTATCCAAATACGTCCCTTGAAGTGTACTCATGAACATATCAGCCATCTCACGATCACCCAAAGGTGGTTGAACTCGAGCAGCCAATTCTCTCCATCTCTGTGCGTACTGCTTAAAGCCCTCATTGTTATCCTGAGTCATACTCTGCAATTGAGTACGATTAGGTGCCATGTCCAGATTATATTGATACTGCTTCAGAAAAGCAGCGCACAAATCTTTCCAACTCCTTATATGAACCCTGTCCAGCTTAATGTACCATTCCAGGGAAGCGCCTGACAGGCTATCCTAGAAAAAATACATCCAGAGATTTTGGTCCTCGGTGTAAGCGGCAATCTTGCGATTGTAAGCTTGCAAATGGGTTTTGGGACATGTACTACCGTTGTACTTATCCAAAACAGGAAGCTTGAACTTGGGTGGAATTCGCACACCCTGCACGAGACCCATGTCTTCCACATCAATTCCAAGAGGATTTTGGCTCTCAATAGCCTTGAGTCTTTCATCCAGCCCTTCATACTTTCGGTCGTCATTGTAGAAACCCATGTCATTGTTGAATGCAGTGAACTGGTCCTCCTGACCATCCTCATTGTTATCAAGTCCCAGATGTACCCCACCAGCAGGGATTGTGCCAACAGGAGGAGTGCGCACGTTGCGATTTGGGATTTCAGTTTCCAGCCTCTAGATAGTGGTTCTCATAGCTTCTTGTCCAATCCTCATGTTTTCTTGACCGGTCCTCAGCTCTTGCTGACCTTGAGCAATCCCCTGCATGAGGTTCATGAACTGTTCCATCCTTCCCCTCAAATCGGCTAACTCCGTCTGAACTTGCTCCATTACTCTTGCTTGATTGCGTCGGGTAGAATATCGGTGAACTGGGGTATCAGCTATTGTGCCTGAAAACCAAATAAAGGTTAGCAGGCGCCTGCAAAAGGAAAACCTGCAATGCAAAAATGATATGCAAATGCAAATGCAAAGTTATGTTTGTCATTTCAAAATGCTTTTCATATCCTGATTCCAATCGTAACCAAGAATTCCTGAAGACCAGGAGTCATGATTACTGAGTTTTGCCATGAAGAGATATTCATATACATCGATCACGGATGTCTGAAGACCAGAAATAGTGATTTTGTAGTGTGCTAGTGTGCAGATATCATATCACATATATCTGAAGATCAGAAATTGTGAACAAAAGTAACCCATTTCATACAAATTCCCAAAACTTCTCAAGCACGCTTGTCGTAGTTTCAGCAACAAAATAAAAAACAGGCAGTCAAATGGATCCATCAACAATTCTGATGGTAACCATTACAAATTACAAAGAAATGACAAAAATCACTAATCCGACAGCTCTACATCCTTCAGCTTCTGGATGGAACACTTAATCTCCTTAAACAGGATGCGAGTACGCTGATGATGCGGCTTCTCAATCAGCTCTTTAATCACTGCGTCCCTTTTTTCCAATGCATCCTCTAATGACCCCACGTGCATCAGCAAGGCTTCATCTTCATTGGCTCCTTTGCGCCTATTGATTCCAGCTTGAATTTTAACCAGTTTCAGCTCTGCTGTGACATCTTCAAGCTCCTTGTTGGTGATTTTCAGCTTACCTTCAGCATTTCTCACTTGTTCTTGACTTTTGCCAAGATCTTCTCGATACTTTCTTCTTTCCACGTGCGCTTTCTTCAGCTCTTCTTCTTTATCTTTTAGCTGGGCCTGCAATTCGGAGTTCTCAATTCTGACCTCATCCCAAGCTTGACGGAGTTTAGCTAACGAATCCTTGCTTCGGGCCAGCGCCTGCTTCGTAGCCTTATGAGCCTGACTAGTATCATCTGCTCCCAAGGTAAGCTTCCCGAAATATCGAGCTCTCTCATCAAAATCTTCTTCCTTGTCCGCCAGGGATTTTTCTGCTTTCAACGCTCTCTTTTCCAACTCTTTGTTGTCAGCTAGAGCTTTCTGAAGACATCTGCTCATTCCAGAGTTCTCTATCTGCAGATCTCTAACCATTTTCTTCAATTTCTCGTACTCCTCGGCCGGTACCATGGAATGTTGACCTGGACATAAGAGAACTTCTCGGGAAAAGGGTAACAACAGCTTTTTGACCTTCATCTCAACCCAAGTATCGTAGTCAGGGTATGATCTACAGTCTCCTTTGCCGAAAGTCAATTTTCCCTCTCTTTGCTTAAATTTCCAAGCATTTATTACTTCCAGCACTCTTTCATTCTTGGTCCCTACGAAAAAAAGAGAAGCGCTAATCTCTTCATCAGTAGGAGGATGTCTCGAGGCATAACCAAATTGTCTAACTGCCAACACTGGGTTGTAATTAATCCCACCTCTTCTTCCAAGTAGAGGCACATTAGAAAAACTTCCACATTTGACAGTAAGCTCTATCGTCAGTAATTTGGGATCAAACCAAATAATATTATTGGCAGTCAAACCTATCAGTCTCTTAGACCACTTCATTGTCTCAGCAGTTTCTACGAACGCACCAGTCTGGGGTAAATGTTTGAAGAGCCAATGGCATAACAATTGGGTGCAACAACTAACCAAACTCCCTCTTGCCTTCTCATTTTTGTAGTGTACGGAGTGATAAAAATCCCCTAGCAGGGTAGGAATCGGATTCTTCGAGACAAACACTTTCAATGCCTGCATATCAACAAAATCAGGCTGACCAGGGAAGAGCACCAAGCCATAGATACAAAGAGCTAACACAGCGTTGTAAGTAGTCCAATTGTTAGCCTTGGCAGCTTCCTGAGCTTGTCGAAAAAGAAACTCCAAATGAAATCCTTCATCTCCTTTGAGTCTGCTTAGGCCACTTTTCACAACAAACAAGTCCAGATGCAGGACCGCAGCGATTACTTCAGGGGCAAGAGCACCTTCAGAAAAGTACGGTATAGCAGACGTGATTGGAATTCCCAAAATAAATGAGAATTCCTCCAGAGTGGGCATCAGAATGTAGTCAGGGAATAGGAAACATCTCATTGATGGCTCATAGAACTGTAAGAAAGTATGCAACCCATCCTTCTCATACTTTGTGAATGCACAGACCATCTTAATCAGCTCTCCATACTCCTTCTGAAAAGTGCTGAGAACATCAGAACCAGCCATACCTATCATCTTGTTCAATACACCCAGCTTAGGATCAGGGAATTTGTATGACACATTATTCTTCCTTTTAACCTCAGCATCTTGGGAACTCATGATTGGAATCAGACAATATGGTAAGTACCTGAAAATGACAAACATAACCATGTTATGATATGATTATGCAAATGCAAAAGGCATGTGATCAGGTATCCAGGTGTCGGTGTCTGTGTTGAACTGTGTGCACTGTGTCTCTGTACTGAATCTGGCAATATATCTGAGACGAATACTCAAACCACTGTCATAGGATACACAGTCTGTAATAATCATATAATCACAAGTACGGTATGTAGGAAGCTGGGTTACCTGCAAACCTGTAAACATCCCACCCATACTCACATGTGGTTCCTAGAAAATAAGGCTTGTCAGCTTCGGAGGTTTGAGAAGCGATAGCACATTCAGCCTGTAGGATACAATGATATGCCAATCAAAGAGGTCGTCCACTGACTCGCCTTAGAAAATAAAGGTCATCCTATGCAAGTACCAAAGTGGGCTCTCGGGTGCGAGTGGGTTTGCCACAGAATGTGGTCTGCCACTGTCACCGCTAAAGAGAGATGTTTCCACTAAGGTCCTCATGATCGGTCACTAGAGTCGACAGCTCTCTAGATCGACATCCTGGAATATGCAAGATGCGCACGCCATGATGGGTCCCAAGATAGCCTCGTCTAGCTGTGAATTTCGTGATTACCCACGTACACAGATGGCACGTAGGTCCCACTACTCTCCACTCTAAGTCTAAGTGTATACTCGAGCCTGTGTACTGAGCTCATCTCTCAGAAATCCCATCCCGCCAAACAGAAAACAGCACAGTCCAGCACAACAGTAATAATATGATATGTAATGCTAAAAAGCAGTAAATACAGTAATGTGCAGTAAGGCAATAAATAACCATACAATAAAACGGTAAATACAGCACAACAATAAACACCCAATGAAAGAAAAATAGACAAGCGTTAGGATTGACTCGCTTAGGATGGACCAGCAATAGGTCTACCTGTCCCCAGCAGAGTCGCCAGCTGTCGCTCCCGGGATTTTCATCCTAGTACAAACGCGAAAGTGGCACCGAACAGAGTCGCCAGCAATGTGTATTTATCCCAAGAGAGGGAAAGGAAACACTGCATAAACCTGAAGGAAAGGAAAAGCATGGTCTTGCTACCAAGAGAAAGGGTAAGGGAGTCGGTTACGCGAGAGGAAGGTATTAGCACCCCCTCGCGTCCATCGTACCCGATGGGATCCACGCTTGCTGCTTCAATCAAAGGGTGTAAGAAAAGATGCTGGAAAAAGAACTGGAAGAGGAATGGAAAGAGAAAGAGAAACAAATGTAGGGAAAATAAAAGAAGTGCTCGCATGGGCCCTACCTCACTGCCTACGTATCTCATCGGGAACATGAGAATCAGAGCGACGTAGTTCCCCTCACCTAGGGAAAATTGTTTGTGTTTTTTAGTGGAATACGTCAACGTTCGCGTCCTAGCAGTTTAGGTGTTACAGCTCGCTGTAGGGAGACTTAGGCGTTACCTGTTTGCGGTAGAACGGAAATGACGCATCCTTAAGGAATGAGTGAATGAGATGAGGAAAGAATTCCCGAAGGAAAGACGTTTTTGTTTGTTTTTGTCTTTTAGAAGTTTTTTTCACTTGTTTGCATATGATAGTGTATCTAAATCTTAGTCATTGGAATGTGTACATTCTCACATTCCAAGATGGAATGGGTAAGAAAGTACACTAAGTGTGAAGAAGACCCTCACACTTAGTTCCAATTATCAAGGTTCAAACACACTAGCATATTTGTGTTTATTAAGTGTTTTTGTTGATTATGAAATGAAGAAGTGTTTTTCTTTATTTATCTCTTCAACAAGTATTGCATTTAAGTCCCTCATACAAGATCAAATGTTTAACACATTGACCCAAGATGGGGCATATGCTACACATTCTAAAATTATAAGAGAAGACCCCTTATAATCTTTTCTTTATATGAAAGGCCTAAATGCAATAAATGCCTACCTTTATTAGATATTTTGAATTTCCTTTGAGATGAGAAGAGAGACTCAAGAGAGGAGAAAAGGTAAAATCTATATGAACTAAGACTCAATCCTAATTGAAAATTAAAGGGAGTGGTCCTAATGGTTTGTGAGGTTTAAACCTAAAGTCTAAAGAAAGAATGAATTAAACAATTCACTTCTAAAGTAGAAGATGAATTGTAATTCAAAAAGGGAAAGTGATGAGTTATTAAAAGAAAGCACATAAGTGCTTAACAAAACACAAAATGGAATTGTAAAAGAGATGAGAGGAAAGAAGTTTGAATGTGGATTCCTTATCCACACTCAATTGCAACTTACCAAAGCCCCTACATGGTTAGTAAACATGTATAAGAAGTATGAGAAATAAAAGAACTTTTAATGCACCATAAAACTCAAAAGAAGTAGATGAGAAATTGGTTACAACCAGAATGTACATCACATGGAAAACAAATGATCATTATCATGCAAGTCCAAGTGGATAGGCAACAAACATCACCCATGACATTAGAACATGCTACCATAAGAAAAGGGAGAATGAAAGATGAAAAGAAATGGAAGAAACATGCATAAATGGAACATGTAATCTAAGGATCAGAATTGAAATGAAATGAAAAATGATTCACAAACATCTCACAAGTATTCATGCATGACACATCAAAACACTTAAGAGGTGATAGAAGAAGTAGAATTGAAATGGGAGTTCAAAAGAAAACACAAGTACAAACACAACATGTTAAAGGTGTACCATGTTCAAATGAAAGTCAACATGCAAGGATGACATGTAATATGTACCAATGACCTATAATGTCAAGTGAATGGTTCACCAAATATGCAAATGATCTTGCAAGTATGTACAAAAGAAATCATGTAAACATGCACAAAGATTACAAGGATATGACATGTTGTAATGCTTCAAATGAAATGTTTTAAACAAAAATCAAATAAGTTCATGAAAATTATGAAAACATGGTATTGAGGTTCACAAATCAGAGGTGAATCACATATCAAAGTAGCATGCAAGAAATCAAGGCAAAAAGGCTTTATACAATGCACTTAAATCATATTGGATGCACATGCAAAGTAATGCAAAGATGAACATCAAAACATGCCATAACATGACCTAAAAAATCAAATAAAAAATCACTTAACATAATTCAAGATGTTAATGACTCACTACAAAAAGAAGCAACTCAAAACAATTTTTAATGATCAAGAACAAAATTAAACAAAATCATGTACCACATTAAGAATGCACACAAAAGAAAATCAAATAAAATTGTGGAACAGGGGCAAAAAAGTCATAAAACCAAGAAATAAAATCATGAAAAATTTTCTAAATGTTTTATTGATGCTCATGAATTTTTGTGGAATTTTATAATGCCATTTGGTATTTTTAAAAATTAAAAAGCAAACGTGTAGAAAAAATGAAAATAAAAAATGAAATGCAACATGAATGGGGGTGCATGCATAGTAATTACTCAGTTCAAAATCATTGGGCTTTTAAGCAGAGGGGGTGCGAATAGCATAAAGGCTTAAGTCCAAGTTTGTGCAAAACACCATAATAAGCATGTACACTCAGTCAACCAAATTGACTCATTAATAACCATTGGATGAGGTCTCAGTCAAGCCAAAGTCAAAGTATGCCAAATCAACGCACGCGCACGCCTGAGCACCCTTACTATCATGTACCATGCCACACCATGTTTAAAATAAAATCAGAAAATCACACGTGACATGCACATGAAATTTAATGTGCTGTCATCACCCAAGCCACACGATGGTGAACATCCAATGGTCCACGTTTAAACTGAGAACAAAACCCTAACACAAGAACACCGGCCGGAGAGGGACCTCCGGTCACCTTCTCCGGCGAACTACCACCGTCTGCAACCTCCAATTCTCTAGAATTTCACAATCAATATGTCAAAATGAAGAGGAAGTAACACACATCATGATTCCAGTGACAAAACATACAAAAAGTCCATGAAATGAGAGAATCGAACAAAGGAAGATTTGCCCTAACATTTCCACTACGCCTCTAAAGGCCTATCAACTAGCCAGACAAGTTCTTGAGCTTATAAGAAGCTGCAAGAACCTGAAAATTCCTTCACATTAGGTCTATAATGGTGGAGATTTGTACCTGAAGTTTTGATCTCTTGAAGTGTTCTTCAGAAAACCAGAGGTCTTGCTTCTTCTACAATCTCCTCTTGGCCAAATAAAGGCTGTGATGCAAAACTGATGATGATTCAATGGAGGAGAGATTGAAACCAAACTCCAAACAAGTAGCACTGTGAAAAACTTGAGAGAAAATCAGAGAGAGTGTTGAAGTGAAATGAACAAGGTAGAGCTCGAGAATCAGTGGCAATGGTGGATTTGAGAGAGAAGAAGAAAGTGTTTCTGAAGTGAATGTGCGAAAATGAAGTTGAAAAACGAAATTGTGAGTGAGATTTTCTTTTATAGTGTGAGTTAACTAAGGTTTAATGAGTTGAGTTAGATGAGTCACAGTGGTTAGACTGAGTGGACCCTAACTAACTGAGTCAAGTTAGTTAGGGGCGAGTTATTGAGGCTGAGCTATGGTGATGGCGGTTCACAATGTGTTATGGTGAGGATGAGAGTGAAGCTGAGGTGGTGAGGTTATTGTGACAGAAACTTGCTAAGCAAGTTTGTTCTTTCTATTCCCATGTATGGCACGTGATAGTATGCATTGTGTAAGTAACATATGCTTGACTAAATGGGGAAGTAAAATTCGTGAAGTGTTTGTGGGATGCCTGAACCAAAATCATGCACTAAACTGTCAATGCACCAGTGCCAACATGAGGTGGTTTGCAAGTGAAATTCTCTCTAACTAGTGCATAATTTGATGAGATTTTGAATTCATTTGAAAGAGGAGATATTGGAGAATATGTTTGGTGTTGAAAACAAATCAAATGGAAGTGTGTAAAATGGTGAAAAGTAGCTCAAAACATCAAGACACAAATCTGGCTTCATGAGCATGTGACTTGAAGCATGGCAAGGCAAAAATGGCGCCTGGGTTTCAGTCACGATCACCATGCCTTTGGACCATCATAACTCCCAATCCATTGATTAGATGAAAAATTGATAAACACCAACTTTTAAGATCTCACATAGAGGAACAACTTTGATGTTGAAAGATTTTCCATTTGAGGCCTCTAACCATGAGAAATTGATCCATACATTTTGCCCACCAACTGTTTGAGAAAATGAGGTGCGCGTGACCTGAAAATCCTTGGTCATGACCTAGTTTTGAACCTACTTTGCTCAAACTTTGATCAATCATATCTCACTCAATTTTTATCCAATGGAGATGTTCTACACATGGATTTGAAGCTTAAAGCAAGACCTTTTGTTGTGGCCTGGTGGAATTTTCATTTGATGCTCCAATTTTAAATGGCCTTGGTTTAAACTCTGATGCAAAATGGCCAAAACTTGCTATTTTTAGTAACCCTTCTTCTTCCAAAAATGGTAACTTTCCACCTTTTGATTTTTTCATGATTCCTTTGGAGTTTCTTGACCAAATTTTGTACATTGGACACATATAACATGAATTTTATGGATTTGGCCTCAAAAAGTCAAGAGTTGACTTTTTCCTCTGATTATTTGACTTGGCCCCCATTTTCCTGATTTTTTATCTTTCTTCCAATTGAACCACTTCTAAAACCAATTGAGAAGCAATTTTCCATACACATACACTTAAGAACATGTAGAATACCATGACATCAAGTTTTGTCCAAAAAATCAAAGATTCTCTGATTTAATGGGAAACCCTAGTTTTGGTGCCCACCTCCTAGGAGAAAAATGTGCAGTCTTCAATTTCAAATTCCTCAGAGTATGTTGTGTATCCTCTTAAAGGATGATGAGATATACCATTTGAGGATGACTTTGGATCAATGAGCTATCTCTTTTGAGGGTTTTCCTTTAGTTTTTGAACCTCTTGCATGTTGAAGTATGTATTGCTTTAATCTCCCATTGGATCTCCCTTCCTTGAGATTGTGGATGATCAATTGAGATGGTATGAGACATGAGAGACTCTTGGCTTTCCTGGAGGCAACTTGATTGACCTTTTTGTGCTTTGAATGATCCCTTGATTATCCATCTTCCCCCTGATCACATGCCTTGATGGTAAGAGGAATGCTATGCTTCATTCTTCTATGTTAAATGCAATGCAATGCTAATAAGATGGATATGATATTGTAAATGATAATGCTATGCTATGATGCAAAAAGGGGAGAGCAAATTTGGGGGTATTACAGCTGCCCCTATTCAAACACTGTAGACCTGAATGCCTGAAAGCGAATGCTTTCAGACTTTCAAGGTATATAGTGATTGAATACCAAATATAACCAAAAATTTGCTCTGGATGATGAAAAAGAAAAGGGATATAAACCCAATGCGATTGTTGGATTGAATCTTCAAGTGAAACGTTGTCGGAGAAGTCTGTCTTTTGAACGACGCCAGACGACTACTGGCTTGCCATACTGTTGATGGTCTTTAACAAATGTCTTTTTGAACGACGCCAGACGACTACTGGCTTGCCACGCTGCTGGTGGACTTTAGAAATGTCTTTTTGAACGACGCCAGACGACTACTGGCTTGCCACACTGCTGGTGGACTTTAACAATGTCTTTTGTACGACGCCAGATGACTACTGGCTTGCCACACTGCTGGTGGACTTTAACAATGTCTTTTGCTGGAGGCAACTTGATTGACCTTTTTGTGCTTTGAATGATCCCTTGATTGTCCATCTTCCCCCTGATCACATGCCTTGATGGTAAGAGGAATGCTATGCTTCATTCTTCTATGTTAAATGCAATGCAATGCTAATGAGATGGATATGATATTGTAAATGATAATGCTATGCTATGATGCAAAAAGGGGAGAGCAAATTTTGGGGTATTACAATGAGTAGGATAATTCTTCTCATGAATCCTCAATTGCCTCGAAGCATAGGCCACAACCTTACCTTCTTGCATCAACACTCCACCTAAACCACTCAAAGACGCATCGTAATACACCACAAACGGTTCAGTAGGATTCGGTAAGATCAAAATCGGAGCTGTAGTCAATCTTCTCTTCAGCTCACTAAAACTTTCCTCACACTGAATATCCCAAATGAACGCTTGACCTTTACAAGTCATCTGGGTCAAAGGAAGTGCTAACTTGGAAAAGCCTTCAATGAATCTTCGATAATATCCAGCTAAACCCAAAAAACTTCTAATTTCAGTAACAGATCTAGGAGCCTCCCATTGTAGAACTGCATCTACTTTAGATGGATCCACTGCAATACCATTACCAGAAATCACATGTCCAAGAAAACTCACTTCTGACAACCAGAACTCACACTTGGACAACTTGCCATAAAGTCTCTTCTCCTTCAAAATTTGCAATACAATACGCAAATGTTCCGCATGCTCCTCCCGAGACTTAGAATAAATCAAGATGTCATCAATAAACACAACAACAAATTGATCCAAATGCTCATGGAAAATACGATTCATATACTCCATAAACACTCCCGACGCATTAGAAACCCCGAACGGCATCACAGAATATTCGTAATGTCTGTATCGTGTCCTAAAAGCCGTCTTCTCAATATCTTCTTCCTTCACTCTAATCTGATGATAACCTGACCTCAAATCAATTTTACTAAACACACACGCACCTACCAACTGGTCCATCAGATCATCAATTCTCGGAAGAGGATACTTATTCTTAATCGTCACCTTATTCAGCTGGCAATAATCAATACACAATCGCATACTTCCATCTTTCTTCTTCACCAATAAAACTGGAGCACCCCAAGGCGATACACTCGGCCTCACAAACCTCTTTTATAACAATTCATTCAACTGCTTCTTCAACTCAACCAACTCAGATGCCGACATACGATATGGTGCCATAGATACAGGTCTAGTACCAGGAACTAGATCTATAGAAAACTCCACCTCTCTTTCCAGCAGCACATCTGAAATATCCTCCGGAAACACCTCTGGAAAATCACACACGACTGGAAACACCTCAATTGAAACTTGACTATCCACAGTCAACGATGCAAACAACCCAAACAACTGAGCTTCATCCGCCAAAAGTTTCTTCAACTCTTTAGTAGATAAGAAACTCGATTCCTCGTCTTCTTCAAGAGAAGGAAATCTTACCAACTTATGATAACAATCGATATGAACCTGATTGAACTGCAACCAATTCATTCACAGAACCATGTCTAAACCCCCCAACGGCAGACACACCAAATCCATCTCAAAATCCTTACCATAAATGGTCAAAGGACAACTTAAACAAACCAAAGAAATAGTTACCGACCCCATTGCTGGAGTATCGATAACCATCTCTCCATCCATCGAAGACAATAAAAGATTCAAACGCCGTGCACACTCAGACGATCTAAAGGCGTACTATTAATAAAACAAGTGCCTCTGATCAGACGATCTGCACTAGTAGTCTGAGTTCCTGCCAATGCAAATACTTTCCCTCCAGCCTGAGCTTGCTTTGGTTTTGGACACTTCGTACTAATATGACCAGCTTCACCACAGTTAAAACACTTCACCACATTCTTCTTGCACTCAGTTGTTACATGTCCTAAACCTCCACAATTGGAACACTTCCTCATATCTTTTCTACATTCAAACTGATGATGTCCTAAGTCACCACACCTAAAACATCTCAGAGGATTAGACATACCTCCCCCACTTGGCCTTTTATCAAAATTAGCCCTTTGCTTACCCTTGTCAGCTGGTGACACATAAGGACCACCACGAAACAGTTGCTTTCCTTTCCTTTCGTTCACACTCTTATAATGAATAGAACGAGCTTTGCTATCTTCCTCATAAATTCTACAACAATTCACCAAATCCGAAAACCTTCTAATCCTTTGAAAACCAATTGCCTGCTTGATCTCGGGACGCAACCCGTTCTCAAACTTCACACATTTGGAAAACTCCGCAGTTGCTTCAGCATAATATGGATAAAACTGAACAAGCTCCATAAACTTAGCAGTGTAATCAACAACAAACATGTTACCCTGTTTCAACTCCAAGAACTCTATTTCTTTCTTTCTTCTAACATCTTCAGGAAAATACTTCCTCAAAAACTCACTGCTAAACAAAGCCCAAGTGACCACTTCACCTGCAGCCTCCCACACAAGACGCTTACTAACCCACCAATCATCAGCCTCCTCCTGCAATATGTGAGTACCCAGTCTCACCTTCTGTTCCTCAGCACAGTCCATCACTCGAAAGATTCTATCAATCTCCTTAAGCCAAATCTGAGCACCATCACGATCATGTCTCCCTTTGAAGACAGGCGGTTTGTTCTTCCTGAACTCATCATTCCCACCAGCATTAGGTGCACCCCGCATAGCCTGAGCCATAGCTTGCATAGCAGCAGCAAGAGCAGCATCATTCATACCAGCCATATTCTGTTCATCCAATAACAGTAACTATGGTTAACCAATCAACTCACCAGAACACAACTGCCGCATAACAACCACTTGGTCAAAATGACCGACACAGACTGACACGAACGCAAACGGACATAACTGGCTCTGATACCACTTAATGTAACACGCCCAATCTATCCCCCAATTAAATAAAGCGATAACAAATAATCAGAGTATAATTAAAGCATTCATGGCATAGACGGAGGCGTCACATCAAAATGACAAGGTACAACAACCTGCTCATATAGATATGCAATAATCAGGTAGCAACATAAATAGAGGAACTCAGTTCCTAACACCCACAATTCAAATACAGAATAAAAGCGGAAAATCTGAAACTGAAATCTCATATATATATATATATATAACATAAAAGTTTCTCTGTCATATACAGAGTCACACATGTACAATCGAAAAAGAGCATATACAAATACACATAACGATCTCCCCGACTACCCGGTGCTACATATCAGAGCCGACCGACAAAAGAATGAAGACCTAATCTTCACAAAAAGACCTCCAGCCTCTAATCTGCAATGCCTCATAGAGCATTCAAAACAGCAGAAGGGTGAGAAACACAATTATAATATAATTGCATACAATTATATAATAACACAAAATACACAGGTAAAACATTCTCACCACAACTTACACCATAATTCACATACAAAGCAACACAATTAATATCTCATACATCCATCACAAAGGCATATCAATCATGCTCAATACATTTATCACCAACATATATATATATATATATATATATATATATATATATATATATATATATATATATATATATATATATATATATATATATATATATATATATATATATATATAAATTCCATTCACAATTCCACACATAATCAATTCATTCATGATTTATGCAAATGCACATAGACCGACACAACGACTCTATGCAATGCAATGCGGTACCCTTTCATCCATCAATCTCATCATTAATTCACTTAGGAATTATTGGAATCATCGCTTGTTACTTAGTGTAACTCCCCGTCGGGCAAACGATGTTCCCCGTCGCTTTAGGTCCTCTTGGTATAAGGCTCTCGACGTTTATGGATCGCTTTAGGTCCTCTTTGTATAAGGCTCACGATCCGATCGATTTAGGTCCTCTTTGTATAAGGCTCACGATCGTCTATAACGTCGCTTTAGGTCCTCTTTGTATAAGGCTCACGACCGTTATAGCAGATTCCCTCTGGAATAGTTTCGTCACTCACACCCACTAGGGCACACGACATCACAAGAATGCATATCATGATGCTTGGCATACAATGACTCATGACAATCAAATACATACATATACACATCCATGTGAACCATTCCAACATCCATAATCATGCATATACAATCAAACACAATCACAATGCATTTACTTGCCCTTAGGCCACAAACCATCATCACAACATTTCATCACATGCATTCACATCATACAACAGTACACAAGTCATACGATATATATCAAAAGCATATTGCATGATAACACATCAATCGCACACAATTACGACGGTAAAAGTCGACAAAACAACACATTCCCAAATTCCTGACATAATTAAATCGGCCACAATCTCAAAACCATTTTAATAAGAAAGAACATTTTATAAGCTTTCGATCGGTACCAAGAACGCCTCAATCCGAATTACGGATCAAAAGTTATGACGGAAACAAAACGGAATAATCTGTCATGTTCGCTATGCGAAGCTCCTAGCGAGTATTCGCTTTCCTCATTCGCCGTGCGAAGCTCCAGCGAACCGTGGTAGAGGAAAAAGGCATAAAGTTCGCCTTGCGAACTGCTGGCGAGCATTCGCCTACCCATTCGCACTGCGAAGCTCTGGCGAGCCTTCGCTTTCCCCCTTCGCTGTTGTTCGCAATGCGAACCTGCGAATTCTGAGTTTCGCAGCAGCGTTGTTACTCACCCCAAAATCACATTTCCCCCACAAAACACTTCCAAACCATAACATAACAACCAGAACATATTCCAATCATAACAACAAGTATTCTACCGCGTTTACATCGCATTTCAACCGCGAAAACATCGATTCCTATCATTTTTCCTCATTCAACCTAGAATTGAAAAACTCTGAGAAAGCCAACAAACATTCCAACACACACCTACATAATCATACACAAGCATAGCATAACCGAGTTTCGCACTCTTACCCGATTAATCGAGCTTTGAAATGTCGGTTGAATCGGTTTCTTACTCTCCAAGTTTTTCCTCTTTTTCTTCTTTTCCTTTCTCTTTTCCTTCTTCTCTTTCTTTTCTCTCTATTTTTCTCTCTATGTTTCTATTATATGAAAAATATAATATCTATCCAAGCAAAAGGCCAAAATATCCCTACACTCAATTTTCTCGCAAACGTTCCCAAAACGCGATAAAACATAACAACAATGAAAAATAATATATTGCCAAATAAAATTCAAGAATAAAATAAAATAACACAAAAATAAAAATAATTAAATCGACTCAATTAAATAAATCTAACAAAACTGGGGCGTTACACAACAACAAAGGACTGTGATCTCAGAGACCACATCAACACCCATAATGGAGAAGTCTGATCCTAGGTACAAAATGCCAAAATATCGTCCATGGGGCTTGCCACTCAACTATATCCCGGAAGGATATATTCCGCCGATCATGGAAGATCTGGAAAATGTAGCAGGAACCGCTGGGCCTGAAGGTTACAAACTCCGGGAAAGCGAAGATGCCAGGGGCATGACAACAACTCCTGAAGGTTAAAAACTTTGGGAGGCACCAAGAGTCTCTGGCATGATGACTATACCACCCCCCGTGGTACACACTGTCCCGGAAGGAAAGATTCCACAGATACTGTCTGGTGGAAATGAAAGTATGTTCGACAGAATGAATGAGTTCCAAGAACAATTCCTGGAGATGTAGAAAGAATTGCAAGCCATTCGCGGTCAGGATCTATTTGGAAAGGACGCCGCAGTCCTTTGTTTGGTCCCCAATGAGAAAGTTCCGCACAAGTTCCAGGTACCCGATTTTGAAAAGTACCAGGGTAACTCTTGCCCTCAAAGTCATTTAGTGATGTACGCTCGGCGAATGTCAGCTCAGACAAAGAACCAGGAGCTACTGATTCACTACTTTCAGGATAGTTTAACCAATGCCGCACTCAAATGGTACATGGGTTTAAACCTCACAAAGATCGCTACTTTCGGGGATCTTGGCGCTGCCTTCATTCAGCAGTATAAGTATAACTAGGACATGGCACCAAACAGAGATCAACTCAGATCGATGTCACAAAAGGACAAGGAAACCTTTAAGGAGTACGCTTAGAGATAGCGTGAAATTGCCGCTCAGATTTGTCCACCTCTTGAGGAAAAAGAGATGACAAAGATCTTCTTAAAACCATTAAGCTCATTTTACTACGACAGAATGGTTACCAGTGCGCCCAGTGACTTCACCGAGATGGTGGGCATGGGAGTTCGTCTTGAGGAAGTGGTCCGAGAAGGACGGTTAGCTAAAGACGCTGGACTAGCAAGTAGTACAAAACGATACGGTAGTGCTCTCCCTAAGAAAAAAGAGCAGGATATTGGGAATATCTCTCTCGAAAAGCAAAGGCGACGTTACCAACCAGTAGCAACTGAAACTCCTGCTATCAACACTGCGCCTGTTCCTACGTATCAACCTCAGGTTGCTCAAAGCCAACCGAATCAACAGCAATATCAGCAAAAGACACAACAACTTCTTCAGCAGGCTCGTCCTCAATACAACAACAACCGTACAACGCAACCACCAGGGTTCGACCTATACCAATGTTGTATGCAAAATTGTTTCCGTTACTACTGGTCAAGGGGCATGACCAAACCAGGTCTCCTCTTACAGTAGCAGAAAATCCACCTTTTTGGTTCAAAGCGGATCAGACTTGCCCTTACCATCAAGGAGGACCAAGGCATAACATAGAAAATTGTCTCAGTTTCAAATTCGACGTACAAAAGCTTGTTAGGAGCTGGGTCTTCTCTTTCAAAGATACGAATCCGAATGTTCTCATGAACCTGTTGCCTCAACATGAGAAAGCTGCAGTCAATTTGATAGAGGGAGATTCTAATAACAACTATCAAATTCATGATGTACTCTTATTAAGGGCCAACTTGGTCAAGATGCATCGCAGACAGAGTGGGTATGGCTTTATACCACCTCATAACTATCATCAGTGTGATATCTGCTCTAAGAACAATCAAGGATGTTCTGTGGTGCAATCAGCTCTACAGGAACAATTGGATCTCGGATGGATCCAAGAGCACCGAATTCGTGGGGTCAACATGACTTATATGAATTCCAACATCCTTCAGAACCATGACATCCGTGCGATGAATGTTAACTTGGTGGCAATGCACTCAAGGCAAAGCCAACAACATGATCTGCCACGGCACGATTATGATTCCTGTCTGATTTGCTCGGTAAACAATCAGGGATGCTCTTTTGTACAAGAGGCCCTCCAACATCAGATGGATCTTCGGTGGATCCAGGACTACCATGATAAAAATCTTTATCAGATCAACATGATTCAAATCTTCAATATTCGCTTGATGAATACCAACTTGTTAGAATTACACGCTAAGCAAGTCCAGCTCGGTTTTTTGACTTCGCATAACTATCAGAACTGTAAAGGATGTTGTGAGGGTGACCAGGGATGTGCTCTCGTTCAAAAACTTTGCAACACTTGTTAAATCATTGGTGGCTTCCAATCTATCTAGATGAAGACACACAACAAGTCAGTATGATCGACGAGAACCCTACTAAGCATCATAGTCAGGATGTCCGATCAATGGAAACAGACCTAGTGAGGTTACACTGCATTCAAAGCGAACGTGGCCAGGTGCCACCACATAACTATGAACGCTGTAGAGTTTGCTCGAAAAATAACCAAGGATGTTACCTCGTGTGAGCAGCCCTTCAAGGTCAGTTGGACCGCAAAGAGATTCACCCATATCCAGTTTCGGGGTGCATTAACTGGACGCCAGACTACTTCGCTGATCAAATCAAAGATGTGGTTGTAATCTCTGATCTTGAGACGACCAAGGATGTTTGTGCCATCATCCCTCTATCGGACGAATCAAAGGTTCTTAGCCAGGAACTGATTGAAGTTACCAACGATAGTCAGAAAAATCAGAAGGCTCTTGTAGTTATCTATCTACCGGGACCATTACCGTATGAATCAGCTAAGGCGATCCCTTACATATACGGTGCAACAATAATTAAGAATGGAAAGGAAATTCCATTACCCTCCGTCGTGAATATTGCAGACATCAGTCGAGTAACACGGAGCGGTCGAATCTTCAACCGAGGAGTTGGGGAACCTAACAAAGAAAAGGAACTTCATACAGAAGCTCCCAATCCACCGGTCGGTCAGTCCAGCGATCCTGACCTTTCAAAAAACAATGATGAGATGCTGAAGCTCATCCAGAGGAGTGTGTCATACCCCAAATTTTGACCACTAAGATTCCCATCATTGTGGAAATCATTATCACAATATGGATGAACCATCATACCTCATTAGTCTCCCCAAAGATGGGTGAGCATCCACTACAATCAAAATTAGGGTTTCAAGCCCTCTCTGAGTGCTTAGACAAAGGATCAATCAAGGAATGACATGATCTTCAACTTGTCTAAACCTCTCAAACATCCAAAATGGATCAAGAGGACTCCCACATCAAGGATCAAGCATAAGGATGCAACATTCCAGGTGGATCAAGCCTCAAAATCATCAGTGTCACCAAATTAGGGTTTTGGTCGACCAGGGCCTCCAGATGGAAATTTTCCTCTGGGCATGAGCCAATGCTTCAAAACATAACTTAAGATGCTCCAAGGGACATCATGAACCCAATCATCAAGTCAATTTAGCCTCAGGGGATGTATTCATAAAAAATCAGGAATTAGGGTTTCTTAACCTAATTCACCCCTAAGTTGACTTTTGGGATAAATCATGAGCCAAGACCTCAAGAGAGGATTTGAGGGTCTCTAATGCACCACATTGATCCATTTGCAACAATGGATTAATCCAAGAAGCTTGAGCAACAAGTTTCATTTTCATCTGAACCACAGTTAGGGTTTCGCGAGAAAAGTCAACTGTATCTTTGACTTTTGACCAGGACATGCTCCCAAACCCTAGGACATGAATCAATATACCCTATAACACCTATGAAATCAATCCATCAAGTTTGATTTAGGTCAAGGACTTGATTTCATAGAGGATCGCACAATTTGGAATTCATCTGATAAAAAGTCAATTGTGCACAAAAGTCAACTTTGACTTTTTGAGATTTTTCACAAAAATGGTTTTTTAACCCTAAAATGATGTTAATGTATGATTGGAATCATCATTCATCAAGAAAAATCAAGGAAAGTGGGATAACTTGTAAAAGGGGTAACCATAAAAAACTTAGAAAATTTTCTAAGTTATGAACAAAGTGGCAAAGGTACCAACTTTGGAGGATCATAACTCCTAAAACACAAGGCCATTTTTCCCCATCCAAAGCTGGATTTATAGCCCTCATGGCCCTCTACAAAAGCTTCAACTACACCTCATTCCAATTCATTATGGATTTTGAGTTATGGAATGATCAAAATGGCTGAAAACATGAAATGTCACTTTTTCCAACACTTAGTGAAATTTTCACTAAGTCAGAATCTGCCTTACTTTTTTCCAAATGTAGGGGAATTTTTCACTTGGATCCAAAAAGCATCAAAACCAATTGTGATCAAACAGTTGTTGTATCATATAAGGGCTTTCCAAAATGACCAAGAACATCACCAAATTCCACTTGAGCCATGAGATATGACAAGGGCAATATACCTTGCTAAAAATTTCCAAGGCTAGGCAGAATTTTTCATTTTTGCTCGATTTGGCAAAGTTAGCTAATTCCAAGCCTTGTCATCATCTTGGACACAACTGAGGATCAAATCTAAAGGGGACAAACACTGAGCCAAGCCTCCAAAGTCCTTGGAACAAGAAGTAGCATGCCAAACCTAGAAATCCCTAAAAGAGGGACAAGACTCCAATTTTGGATTGGAGCATTTAATGGATGCTTAGAGGTGGCATGGACTGACACATTTTCAACTGAATTTAGTCAAGAATGATCCAACAACTAGGGAACCAAAGGCCTGTGCTCTAACCTCTAGTCAATGGCTAGAGGAGACTTGGCTTCCCATTGATCAACATTGGCTAAACCTCTGTTGTGGTTGCCATTCACTATTGATCCCAAAACAAACTTGTTCTACTATAAGTAGAGCTCATTTGTGCTCAGTTTGAGTACCCCAAGGCCATCAAACAGATGCTTTCCTCAAAATCTCTTTCTCTTGGCAAAAATGCCTTCTTTAGCAAGGCAATTCTGAGTTTTTGAGTTAGAGAGCCATTCCAACCAAACCAATCACACACACACCTCATATATATCATGTATAAGTTGTCCAAACTCTCACAAGTGACCTGTAATCGTTAAATCACAAAGTCACCTCTCAAAACCTCAAAATAGTACTTTTGTGCATTTTTCAAGCCATGTCTTGATTTAGTCACTTTCCAAACCAGATAAAACCTCAAACACACTCCAAATAACATCCTTGAACTATCCAAAATGGTTCCCCCATCTGAAACACCATTTAAGAGAGTTGTTATTTTGGCCATTTTAACCTCTTTTGCAAGAAAGGGTCAGTTTGTGTTTTTGCAGGTTCCAACTGATTCCACTCACCCTAAAAGCTTCTAAGGGATTATTTGAGAGTGTCCAAAGCATCAAATCACTTCTGGAACAAGAGGCTTGACAGTTTGCACAAAAACTACAAAAAACTCAAAAGGAGATAAGCCTCATGACTTGAACTTTCCAAAATATGCATTGTTTTGAGGTCCACTGATCATGCATCTCTTATATATGTCATATGTGTTGTGTTTGAACCAATTCATCATGTAATTCATGCCTGTACCAAAGTGTAGCATAGAAAATGCAATTATAGGGCTATTTTAAAACCCTTATCAGATTTTGAGAAGGGATCATGATCTGAGAAAAATACCACCACCATTGGATTCCTTGTGAAATTCTAGGCCAGATGCATATAAATTTTGTCCCCAAACATGGAGAAATGAGAAAGTTATGGCCTTCACGTTTCTGAGCAAAAACTTGCCTTGCCTTGCCTTGGCCAGGCCAAGAAAACAAGGCATGCCTTGTATATTTGTTGGTTTGTTTCAATCAACGGATGTATCACCACCCCACTAGTAAGGCGCACGCCCTATAACCTTGAGGTCGTGGGTTCAAACCCCACCCATGCCATTTTGTGTTTTCTCACATTTTTGCTTTTTTTTTTCCATATTTTCATGTTTTGTTAATAAATTGGAAAATTAATAACTCTTTCAATTTTAATTATTTTTTATTGGTTCTTTTTGAAAAAAATCACAAAAATGTTAAAATATTTTATTCCACAAAAAAATTAAGTTCATATTAGTTATTTAATATAATTAGTATTTTTGTGAGTAAATTCCTTTTTTAATTGTTTTTTAACATTTAAAAGTGAATGTTCATATTAAAAATCAACACCAAATAGGTTTTAATTCATCTTGTGATTAAAATCTCATTTTTCAAACTTAAAACCAAAATTACAAGTTGTTTATTCAAACTTATTTGGCATTTTCATCATTTTTTATTAATTTTCTTTGAATAATTACATTAAAAAATGATGAAATTAGGGTTTTGTTGATTTTCACCCTAACAAACTTTTTCAAACACTCATGGGCCTCTAATAGAGTGTTAGACCCAACCCCTCTTTGAAACCAAAAACTTTTGGGCCTCAGTCATTGTATAAGACCCACGGTGTTTTCAAAACTTCGGCGCGATCATCGCCCGTTTAAAACGTTTAAAACAAACCATCTGGGCCTCTCCTCGAGCTATAAGACTCATTCAAAATCACTCATGGGCCTCCAATAGAGTGTAAGACCCAATCCACTTTTAACCAAAACCTTTTTGGGCCTCAGGTATTGTATAAGTCCCTATGTGTTAAAAGAAAACCTCGGCAGGATCGCCAGTTGAAAAATCAAACCCTTGGGCCTACCCTCGTGTTATAAGCCCCATTTCTTTTCTTTTAAACACTTTGGGCCTCTTGAGAGAGTGTAAGACCCATCCCTTTGTACAGAAAACCTTTTTGGGCCTCAGTCACTTGTATAAGTCTCTGTACAATTTCAAAACAACAGTGCGATCACTGATAAAACCCTGGGTCTCTCCTTGAGCTGTAAGCCCCAACAATCTATTCAAAGCACTTTCTCCTTTGATTTTATATATAATACTGTTATCAAAGTTTTCTTTGGTGAACAACTAACAATACAACATGGAAGCTCTACAACCGAGTAAGTGTTTACCCGCTTTCATTTACCGCTTTCGTATATATATAACTGTATTGTGGGGCTATTTCACTGTAAGTCTTCTTTCATAAACTCATATCGACTGTGTAATAATAGTATAGATATTTAGAGTTTCTCCGGCAACTACGTCTAGAACTAGACAAAACCTCGCCTCCTTATAACATTTAGATAACTAGATCTAAGGAATTTCCTCGTGAATAGTTCATATACAGAAGGACATTGTTCCATGTGAATCCCCTTCTAGAACTGTTCATCAGCCTCCTCTTGGGCTTAGTGCAAGGACCCACAGGCTTCCTAAAAGCATCCCCGCCTCCTCTTGGGCATTGTACAAGGACCCGTCGGCTTTTTAGAAGTTTTCCCAGCCTCCTCTTAGGCTTCGTATAATGATGCTTCCTCCGGGAAGATAGCCTCCTCTTGGGCTTCGTACAAATTGTCCCTCGGCTTCTTAAAAGTTTCCAGCCTCCTCTTGGGCTTCGTACAAATTGTCCCGACGACCTCTTAGAGGTATAGGAACAGAAATTAGTCATCTTAATAGAACAGTCTTTCAAAGAGTCTAGATCTCACTACTACTATTTCTTAAGCATAGTACAAAAGATAGAACTCGTAGAATCGGACAGTCTAAAGCTCCATTGGATTCCCCAATTTCCCTAGAGAACGGGAAATAATCGCAACCCTCAGAGCAAATCCATGAGTATAATACTACTCATATAAGAACTGATTTTCTCTTTTATCCAATACTGGACCTCTCACTCAACTGAAACAGTTACTCTAGCCTCCTCTTGGGCTTTGTACAATGATTCTCCCCAGCGGAGCTAAACCTTTTAGCCTCCATCTCGAGCTTCGTACGAGATACCAAAACACTCTCTTGTTGAGTATAAAAGACTCTCTTGTTGAGTCAAACATCTTTAGCCTCCATCTCGGGCTTCGTACAAGATACAGAAACACTCTCTTGTTGAGTATAAAATACTCTCTTGTTGAGTCAATCAAACAACTTTTAGCCTCCATCTCGGGCTTCGTATGAGATATAAAAACACTCTCTTGTTGAGTATAAAAGACTCTCTTGTTGAGTCAAATGACTTTTATCCTCCATCTCGGGCTTCATACGAGACACCAAATCACTCTCTTGTTGAGTATACAAGACTCTCTTGTTGAGTCAAACCCCTTTAGCCTCCATCTCGGGCTTCGTACGAGATACAAAACACCCTCTTGTTGGGCCGATTAGCCTCCTCTTAGGCTTTGTATAAGGAAACCCTGGTTGAGACAATCAACCTTTTAGCATCAAATCATGTATTGATCACAACATACAAACATCAACAACTCCTTTTTCCCCATCTAATTGTTGTAAGCGGCAAGCCTCTAGATTATTTACATCCACGCCACTGTCCCTCTTTTAGCATGAGAAATTCCTAAGGAAAGATGGCATTACTCTAAATTGAGTTAAAGTCTTCTCCTTAAAAAACCCCTATAAAGGAAATTATGGCATTGCTATATTCGCATATCCCAGTTAAAGTAATCCTCCTTTATAACCGTTCACCCAACTGTTGTGACAAACTGACCCCTTTAGAGATGACAAATTCTCTCTAAAGCCAAAACCCTTTAGCTTCATATCTTAGGCTTTGAACAAGATACAAACAAATCACCTTCAGCTTCACATCTTGGGCTTCGAACAAGATACAAATCATTTTTAGCTTCACGTCTTGGGCTTTGAACAAGACACCAAAACACCATTTCCTCCCATAGAATAGGAGGAACTACGATCACTCTGATTTCGCTGTTTCGGTAAACGGGAATACGCAGGCATAAGATTAAAAGAAAAATCTTAGCGAGCACACTAATAAAAAAACCCAAAATCCCATACCCATCAATCGAAAAGCATCAGTCCTAACATCCTGCCAATAGCATAGTCCCGTCATTTCAGCCTTAACAAAGTAAGAAGAAAGAAACCCCACCTCCATATAGCATCAGTAACTTAACAGACCGCTGTTTAAACTCAGTATGCAAGCAGGGTTAGTTAGAGATATCTATTTCCCTTCCTTCATCAGCTTCAATAGGATAAAAAATGAATCGACCTGTAGTCCCCCCAAAGAGTGACAGTGCTTAAGAACCACGTCCAAAATCGCTCACTACAGAGAAGTGACGCCCACCGTGGGGCCTCCTCCTTTCTTTCCTACAATTTAAGGTGAAAACCTTAGACAAGTTATTTTCATGACGGTTTTATCGGGGAATGTCATTACTGCTAAGATCAGCCTTCACTAAGATCTTAGGTCAAAACCTTTAAATTGGGAGGAACCACAGAATGGCGACTCCACCGGGGAGCCATTTTCTATCAGGAACATAGGATTCATAGCTCTTAAAAAGTCTAGGACATTAGGACAAATATATATACTTCTTTTCCTAATTGATATCTGTGTTTATTTTTCTGCTAATGGGAATGCGTGTGATGCCGCATGTGGAAAGATCGAGTATACACCTAGGAAAAACCTCTTTTAGTAGTGCGGAAGCTATCGGAAATGGCTGTTATACGATACTACCCTCTTTTGAGATTCTTCGAAATCACATCACCTAGCACGGTTCCCGGCCCGCTGGTGTGATCTCGACAAGAATTAATGATTTTGAGAGATAGGTACAAAAATCACTAGTATAAACCTTTGGGATGGGTAGAGCCTTGACTTCATGACAACGACCCTTTGACCCCATGTTTTTTCTATGTTTTTGTGTGCTGCATTCATGCATTCATTTTAAAAAACATTAAACAAAATTTTTTTTCTCTTCTAGTCTCTCTTTTTCAAATTAAACTGAGACAATGATTGCAAATATCAGGGTGAAAGGAGATTGCGCTAATGGATTTCGGTAGAAGGAAAACTTATAAGTACACCTTCAAGGTTCCAAAACTAGAGGATTTGAGAGGATTAGCAATGATGATCACTAACCCTGACGCTTTCAGAGCCAAGTATGGAGGTCTACTACCTCTATTAAGGGTCCAAGTAATTGAAAGAATCATGGATGCACTCATTCAGTTTTACGATCCGGTTTATCATTGTTTCACATTCCCGGATTACCAGCTCGCACCAACGCTGGAGGAGTATTCTCATCTGACTGATTTACATATCACTGATCGAGCTCCATTTTCTGGACTGGAAGAAATTCCAAAGGATCAGACCATTGCAAGAGCAATCTATTTGGATGAGTCAGAAGTCAAGACTCACATGACCACTAAGGGTGGACTCCCCGGTTTACTTGCCAAGTTTCTGGTAAAGAAGGCTCTATACTTTGCTAGTGTAGGGAACATGGCCGCTTTCGAGAGCATCTTTGTTTTGCTCACCTACGGGTTATTTTTATTTCCCAACATCGATTACTTTGTAGATATCAATGCCATTAAGGTTTTTCTCATTGGAAACCCTGTACCAACCCTGCTCGCAGTTGCGTATCATTCTGTACACTTAGGAAATTTGTACAACGGAGGGATGATCACGTGCTGTGTACCCCTGCTATATAAATGGTTTATTTCCCATTTGCCTAAGTCTGCCGCTTTTTGGGATCATAAGAGTGTCTTACGTTGGTCGCAGAAAATCCCTTACCAACTCTGACGTAGATTGGTGCAATAGGATTTATGACGGGATCAGAATCATTGACCGTTGTGGAAACTTCCCCAACATACCCCTCATAGGAACTAAGGGAGGAATCAATTACCATCTGGTTTTAGTTCGTCGACAATTTGGATACCCAATGAGGCATGTCCCGCGTAATGCTCAACTGGAAGGTCTTTTCTTCAAAGAAGGAGAAAATGACAGGACACTGAAGATGGAAATAATGCACGCTTGGAAACATGTTCATAAGAAGGGATGAGAGTCTCTAGGAAAACCGGACTGTGTCTCGGTGGAGCCTTATCTCCACTGGGTACAAACTAGGGCTCTCAAGCTAAAAATGCCTTATCCTCGTCACAGAGTTCTTCCACCAAGGGAATCTGTCATGTACTTCATAACTGAAACGGAAAAACTTCAGGTTACTCTCAACGAAGTTCAACAGGAAAGGAGGTCTTGGAAGAACAAGTACCGCATTCTCAATGTGGAAAGTACCAAAATACAGCAACTACTGAAAGATAAGGATGCCCTGATTTAAATTTTGGAGCAACATGCTGTAGAAAATCAGGATGACCAAAGGGATTTGCTCGCTCCTTTCACTTGGCAAAGGAATGACCACCCGACAATGACCCAAGAGCCCCGATCAAAGAAAAGGAAAGTACCAGAATCAGCACCCGAGTTCTCCTCAGAGAGGACTCGGGACCCATTAGCTTAGGTTTCTGTTTCCGCACCTTGTAATTTACTGTATTTCCATTTCCGCAATCCTTCGAATTCAATAAAACGGGGTTTCCCCACTGTTTGATATTTGCAATCTAATTGTCGCAGTTTATTTTGATTAAACTAAAAAAACAATTAATATACTAATTGCATTCATCATTCTCACGTCACGTATTCTTCTTACCTACGAATCTCACGTTTGTGTCTCGGTTCTAGAGTCAAACTGTCTCATTCGTACAATACTCGGGCCAGTCGTCAGAAAAAGATGGATGATCTCAAGGAAGAGAACAGAGAGTTGAAAGAAGAGATCGATGCTCTGAGAGAGGATATGAGAAAGCTTCGTAACGACATGCAAGCCATGGCAGAAGCTCAGCTACAAAGGACTGTGATCTCAGAGATCACCTCAACGCCCATAGTGGAGAAGTATGATCCTAGGTACAGAATGCCGAAAGATCGTCCTTGGGGGATGCCCCCCAACTATATCCCGGAAGGATATATTCCGCCGATCACTAGAGATCCAGAAACTTCAGCAGGAGCCGCTGGGCCTGAAGGTTACAAACTTCGGGAAAGCGAAGATGCCAGGGGCATACCAACAACTCCTGAAGGTTACAACATTGTTGACCAGCTGTTGCAAACTCCTTCAAAGATCTCGGTATTATCATTGTTACTTAGTTCAGAAGCGCATAGGGAGGCTCTACAGAAAGTCTTGGAGGAAGCCTTTGTGGAACAGGATGTAACGATCAGACAGTTCGATAGCATTGTCTCTAACATCACTTCCTGCAATAACTTGGGGTTTAGTGATGAGGAATTACCTGAAGAAGGTCGCCGTCATAACATGGCATTCAATATTACAGTCAACTGCCAGGACGATGCTTTAGCCAGCGTACTGGTAGACACAGGGTCAGCCCTGAATGTTATGCAAAAGTCTACCTTGATGTAATTATCATTCAAAGGCCCTCCGATGAGAACCAGCGAGGTCGTCGTCAAAGCATTTGACGGATCCAGAAAAACGGTTATCGGCGAAGTCGACCTTCCCATAAATATCGGTCCTTACACTTTCCAAGTCAGTTTCCAGGTCATGGACATCCGGGCAATATACAGTTGTTTATTAGGAAGACCTTGGATACATCAGGCTGGGGCGGTCACTTCAACCCTCCACCAAAAGCTAAAGTTCGTCCAGAACCACCAACTCGTCACAGTCTGTGTAGAACAGGCCTTGCTCGTAAGCAATTTATCGTCATCCACTTATGTAGAACCGGAGGGGGCAATCGAAACTCAGTTCCAAGCGCTTTCGCTACACAAGGACGATCAATCCAAAGGGGAACTTTAATTTCCTCGTACAAAGATGCTATCAAAGCGGTCGAGAATACCAATACAACAGGATGGGGGCGACTTGTCATTCCTACTGACAATAAAACCAAGAAGGGTCTTGGGTTTTTTGCAAACTGTACCCAGACAGCTGCTAACAATGAAAGTTGTCATCCCATTCAGAATTTCTTCTACAGCGGAGGCTTCCTTCAACCAGTGACTCAAGGAGTGCATACCATCAACGAAGATGATTCCTCTGATACGGAGGAAGAATGGAGGTCCTATCTCAACAAGGACGGTTATATGTCTCAGGATGAAATGCAGACTCCCTTTTGCTTTCCTACACAGAACCCGAGATTTATACCCTGGTCAAATGTCGAAATGATATATGGAGATTCGGATCCGGAAGGATGTCGTGCTCCGCCAAACTCATTAGAGGAGGACACTCTGATGAAAGACAACTTTGACCACGACTATTATGGCCCGATGGGTGGCCTGCCAATGTGGCGGCCTTACCCAGGAAACTTGGGGCAAGAAAATCATGCGAACAATGAAAATCAGTCGGGCATCATTAAAAAGAATACATGCGTCCCCACCATGTCATGGGATCAACACCCAGGTTATCCTGAAAATACTCACCAAGACGATGAATTCGCAACGTTTGCAGGACTAGAATTCATCAATTATGCTTTTCCCAAGGTCAACGTCATCGAGAGAGATGACTCCTCCAGTTCCAAAGAGGTGTGGGACACCCTGGGACAACCAAGTGGAAAATTCAACTTCATGGTCAAATACACGGCTCCTGAAAGCTCTCGTATCAGGCTCGAAGACATCCAGCCAACTTGATGGGGAGATACGGCTGAGAGCACAAATACTATGCAAAATACAACTGAGGAATTCTCTTATGACAACTCTGCCTGGGAGACAGATTCCAATGATCCCGCTCCACCACAAATCAGCTTTATTTTTGAAGACAAATCAAGGAAGGTGTCGGACTTTGTGATTCACCGAGGAGTTCGCCACCAATGGGTTGCTGTCAATGTTCCGAAAATTGTTCATAAGTCAAAGTAATTGCCATCTTTACTTTAACCTTTCACCCGGCCCAGGCGAAACAAATGTTTTGTTAGGGCTCGCTTTCTGTAAATTTCCCTCTTCGCTTCGCCCGAAGCGACAGAGTTTTGTTTTATAGGGCTGTAGTTTCAAGAATCGACTTGTTCATTAATAAAATAACGTCGTTCTGTAATTTTAGCATTTATTGCTGTTTTCTCTTTTTGCTTTTCTTAGAAAATGGTAATCCTAAAAAACAACTCAAAAAACATAAACAAGCAGTAAACAAAGAAAGTACACTGCACACACTCTTGCATTCTCTCTATCTCTTCTAAAAACAAATCATCACGTCATGCAGTTTTCTTGTTTTAAACCCCGTTGAAACATACGATCCAATGCCTTCTCCCGACTTTGAGTTCCCGATATTTGGGGCTGAAGAAGTAAATGACGACGAAATTCTAGAAGAGATCTCCCAACTACTCAGACAAGAGGAAAGGTCCATTGAACCTCACAAAGAGCCGTTGGAAAGGGTAAACTTGGGTTCGGAAAAAGAGAGAAAAGAAATCAGGATTGGGGCACTGCTCAGTCCAACTGCCAAAGAGAGTTTGACGAAGCTTCTCAAAGAGTTTCCCGATGTATTCGCTTGGTTCTATCAGGACATGCCAGGGTTGGATACCAGCATCGTGGAACATCATCTATCGTTAAGATCGGAATGTCCGGCAGTAAAACAGAGGTTGAGACGGACTCACCCGGACATGGCCATCAGAATCAAAGAGGAGGTACAAAAACAGATTGACGCGGGCTTCCTCGCTACGTCTGAATATCCACAATGGTTAGCCTACATCGTACCAGTTCTGAAAAAGGACGGAAAGGTCAGAATGTGTGTCGACTATAGAGATCTAAACAAGGCTAGTCCAAAGGACGACTTTCCTTTACAACACATTGACATGCTGGTTGACAATACAGCAACGTTCAAAGTTTTCTCCTTCATGGATGGATTCTCGGGCTATAACCAGATAAAAATGGCACCGAAAGACATGGAGAAAACTTCATTTATTACCCCATGGGGTACCTTTTGTTACAAGGTAATGCCGTTTGGTTTGAAGAACGCCGGGGCAACCTATCAAAGGGCCATGACTACTCTGTTTCATGACATGATACACAAAGAAATCGAGGTATATGTTGATGATATGATTGCTAAATCCAAAACAGAAGAGGAGCATGTGACCCACCTGTCAAAACTATTTAAGCATTTGAGAAAGTATAAACTCCGCTTGAATCTCAACAAGTGCACCTTCGGTGTCCGTTCAGGGAAACTGCCAGGGTTCATCGTCAGCCACAAAGGAATTGAGGTTGATCCTGACAAGGTCAAGGCCATTCAAGAAATGCCTTCTCTGAAAACTGAAAAACAAGTCAGGGGATTCCTGGGACGTTTGAACTATATCTCCAGATTCATATTCCTCATGACCGCGATGTGTGCGCCAATTTTCAAGCTACTAAAAAAGAACCAGGACTGCGTTTGGACAAAAGACTGCCAAACCGCCTTCAACAGTATTAAGCAATACCTGTTGAACCCACCGATTCTATCACCTCCAGTGGAAGGAAGACCACTGATCATCTACCTAACAGTCTTGGAAGACTCAACGGGTTGTGTACTTGGCCAACAAGACGAAACTAAAAGGAAAGAGTCTTCCATTTACTATTTAAGCAAGAAGTTTACGGACTTTGAAACTCGGTACACTATGCTTGAGAAAACTTGATGCGCTCTGACTTGGGTATCTAAACGTCTTCGCCAGTACATGATTCGTCACACTACTTGGTTAATCTCAGAAATGGATCCAATCAAGTATGTCTTTCAAAAGCCTGCTCTCACGGGAAGGATTGCCCGTTGGCAGATGTTGTTATCTGAATATGACATTGAGTACCACGCTCAAAAAGCCGTAAAAGGAAGTATTTTAGCTGATCATTTGGCTCATCAATCGATTGACCATCAGGAATCAATCGGGTTTGACTTCCCAGACGAAGATGTCATGTATTTGAAAATAAAAGATTGCGATGAACCGCTACCCAGTGAAGGGCCAGAACCAGGTTCCCAATGGGGACTTATCTTTGACAGAGCTGTCAATCATTGCTGAAACGGAATTGGGACAATTTTCATAACACCTCAGGGTACCCACATTCCTTTCACTGCCAGACTTACGTTAAAGTGCACAAATAACGAGGCCGAATACGAAGCTTGTATCATGGGTCTCGAATAAGCGATAGATTTGAGGATTAAAAACTTGGACGTATATGGCGAGTCAGCTTTGGTCATCAATCAAATCAAAGGAGATTGGAACACATACCAATCAGGACTGATTCCTTACAAAGATTACACGAGAAGGCTGTTACCATTCTTCAACAGAATCGAGTTTCACCATATCCCTCATGAAGAGAATCACATGGCTGATGCATTAGCCACTCTCTCTTCCATGATTAGTGTAGGTCAATGGAACGACTTACCTAAGTTAGACATAATGCACCTTGAACGGCCCGCTTATATCTTCATGATTGAAGCAGTCATAGACGACAAATCTTGGTATCACGATATCAAACGCTTCCTTTAGAAATAAGAGTAGCCACCTGGGGCATCCAGGAAAGACAGAAAAACCCTCAGAAGGCTGGCTGGCAGTTTCTTCCTGAGCGGTGATACACTCTATAAGAGAAATTTTGACATGGTCTTGCTCCGATGCGTAGACAGACCAGAAGCAGACATGCTGATGAAAGAAATTCATGAAGGATCCTTTGGCACTCACGTCAATGGACACACAATGGCGAGAAAAATTCTAAGAGCGGGGTACTACTAGTTGACCATGGAATCCGACTGCTGCAAGTACATGAGGAGGTGTCACAAGTGTTAGATATACTCCGACAAGATCCATGTACCGCCAACACATCTCAAAGTTCTCTCTTCCCCTTGGCCTTTTTCCATATGGGGAATCGACATGATTGGCATGATCGAACCTAAGGCTTTGAACAGACATGGGTTTATCCTGGTAGCCATTGATTACTTCACCAAGTGGGTCGAAGCAGCATCATACGCCAATGTAACCCGACAAGTGGTGGTCCGATTAATCAAAAACAATATCATCTGTCGTTATGGTGTTCCAAGCAAGATCATTACTGATAATGGATCTAACTTGAACAATAAGATGATGAAAGAGTTGTGCGCGGAGTTCAAGATCGAACACCATAACTCATCTCCCTACCGACCTAAGATGAACGGAGTGGTAGAAGCGGCTAACAAGAACGTCAAGAGGATTGTTCAAAAGATGGTTGTAACCTACAAAGATTGGCATAAGATGCTACCCTTTGCTCTTCACGGTTATCGCACATTTGTCCGTACTTTAACAGGGGCAACCCCTTTCTCTCTAGTATATGACATGGAAGCAGTGCTCCGCATAGAAGTAGAGATCCCATCAATCCGGGTATTGATGGAAGCTAAGCTTACGGAAGCGGAATGGTGTCAAAGTCGACACGACGAACGGAATCTGATCGAAGAGAAGCGAATGACGGCTTTGTGTCATGGTCAGTTGTATCAACAAAGAATGAAGAGGGCGTTCGACAAAATGGTCCGACCTTGCGTCTTCAAGAAAGGAGACCTCGTGCTCAAGAAAATACAATCATTTCTCACTGATTCTCGGGGCAAATGGACTCCGAATTATGACGGACCCTATGTGGTCAAGAAAGCCTTCTCAGGCGGTGCCTTGAGACTCGCAACCATGGATGAAGAGGAATTTGCCTACCCCACGAATGTTGACGCAGTCAAGAAATACTTTGCCTAAACTTAAAAAAAAAACATCTCGGTGGATTGAAAACCCGAAAGGGCGGTCCAGGCAAAAATTAGAGACAAAATAAAAAAAAATCATCCCGGTGGATTGGAAACATCACAATACAATCCAGGAAAAAATTAAGGATAATGGCAAGTAACTATGTCCAACAGAGGCGAGTCCCTCAGCAACAGTTACGTCGTCCATAAGAAAAACTCCAGTCAAGGTCATCTTCGACAGAAGCTCAGAATGTCCAGAATTTAAAGTTGGTAGAAGGATAGTGGTCGTTTTGTTTCAACGTAGCCCTTTTCCCTGTAAATTACCATTTTTTAACTTTGTAAATACTCCATGGAATCACGCGTTTGGCTGATTTCCATCCTATCAATAAAATTTGAGCCCTTGTGCTTTTGTTTGCAATTCTTGTTTGTTTTAGCTTTACAGAACGACGTTTTTAACATGATTAACGATTCTTGAAACGAAACAAAAATGAATTTACTTGTAAAACTTTTTCTGCTTTTAAAATAAAGATGGGAATTTTCTTTTGACTGTTGAACATCGAAAGAACATTAATTGCTTCTCCAGAAGTAGTCGAGCTTCAAAGTGCAGAATCAAAGTGTCGCGGCCGGCTAAAAATATCGAGTCGCCACCATATTTTTTTTTAGGAAAATAATGATAAACCTAAAAATCCTTAATCCCAAGGGCAGAGATTCCTATGGTTCGGGAGTCGGTTAAGTGAAGGGAAGGTGTTAGGCACCCCTCACTTCCATTGTACTCAATGAGATCCTCCGTAGATTCTAGCGTTTGTTTGTTTATCGTCTAATTTTATTTATTTACAAAAGAATCCTAAGTTTTTTATTATTGTACTCGCTAGGGTTTACAACCCTATGCCTACGTACCTTCAATTTTGAAGGATCAGAGTAACCGTAGTTCACCTCCCCTATTCATACCCCCTAATCCTATTCCTAACCCTAATCCCAAACTCAATCCACTATTTATACTCTTGGATAAAGAGTTCTATCCCTTAATCTATTGTTTATAGTCCTAGATAAGGAGTTTTATCCCTTAATCTATTGTTTATACTCCTAGATAAGGAGTTCTATCCCTTAATCTATTGTTTATACTCCTAGATAAGGAGTTCTATCCCTTAATCTATTATTTATACTCCTAGACAAGGAGTTCTATCCCTTAATCTATTATTTATACTCCTAGACAAGGAGTTTTATCCCTTAATCTATATTTATACTCCTAGACAAGGAGTTTTATCCCTTAAATACCTATCCATTATTTATACTCTCGGAAGAAGAGTTTTATCCCAAAATCCTTGTCCCTTGTTTATACTCTCGGATGGAGAGTTCTATCCCTTATCCATTGTTTATACTCTTGGATGGAGAGTTATATCCTTTAAAATCGCTTATCCATTGGCCTATATTTATACTCTTGGAACCTAAGAGTGTTATCCCTAAATCCCATCTCTTATTTAGACTCTCGGACAAAGAGTTTTATCCCAAGTTTTAATTCCTTAAAAATCCTTTTATATCCCTTAAGTCCTTAATAATATCCCTTAAATCCCATAACTCCTTTAAATCCTTTAAACCCCTTTGAATTTATTTAACAAAATACATTAATTATAATATGAAAAAAAATTATAAAGAAAAACCCAAACTTAAATCCCTTTGATTTATTTAGAAAAATAAAACAAACATAATAGCTTAAGAAACACCAATTTAACCCTTGAATTTTCCCTAAAATATCCCAATTTATTTGTAAAAATGATCCCTTTAAAAATGTATAAAACCACAACCTTTATCCCTATTTTTATTATGGAAAATAATCCCTTTAAATGTATTAAAAATATAAAAATCCTAAAGAACCTTAAGTTTTTATCCCAAAATGTTAATTCAAGATAAATAATCTAAAATTAATCCTTAATTAAAATCCCTAAATTATTTTTGTATTTTTTCCATATTAATCCCAATTATAATTATTATTTATGTTAATCCCATACTAAAATACAATAAACTCACTAATATAATTTAATCCCAACCTAATATTTAATAATCAAATTAACCATATAATTTTCAATCCAAAAATATTTTCCATAAAAATCCAAATTAAAATAGAAATTAATTTAAACAAGAAAAATCCCTCTATTTAAAAACCCATTTTATAACAGAAAATTATTTAATTTGTTATTCTAAAATCCTAAAACAATTCTGAAAAACCCAAACTGAAATTCTGGTACATGTGCAGAATTCAGATGTCCTAGAACATGCCGTTCAACATCTGGTCTGACATGATCACAAAGGGCAAGGTATATTGCAATAATCATGGTACTGAAAAGATAAGAGCAAGACACACAGAATTGTTAACCCAGTTCGGTCTAACACACCTACTCTGGGGGCTACCAAGCCAGGGATGAAGTCCACTATCAGCAGTATCAATTCAAAGCTAAACTCCCCGTTTACAGCTTATCACTTAATCACTACCTAATGACCATTCTACCTAGATCCTCTCTAGATATGAGAAACCCTTCTCACTCCCAATCATCGCAATGATGTCTAGCAGTTAACAATCCGCCACTGCATCAACGACTCTTAACCTATACAACAGTTCAACAAGAACGACACCTCTCCAGGACACAGCTTAGAGTTACTTAAAAGCTTCCTCCAAGAACAATACTCCTCTTACTTAACAGCTTCGAGGATCACACTTACAAACTGTCCAACTCACAGGCCGAGTGGTACAGGAACCAACCCTAATACTAGAACTTTTACATCTTTGGTTGCGTTACCAAACTAGGTTATAAAACATCTATATATAACCTATTCCCAAATGGATTTGGGCCTACAAAAACACAGCAAATGAGCTGCTACAAGTCAGCAGAAACTTCTGCTACAAAATAGGACTTCAATCTATAACTTCCTAAAATATCTCCATATTGAGAAAGTGTATATTTTCCAATATTCTTCTCAATTTCAGACTTGAATCTTCAGACGTTTTAATTCAGCGCCACATGGAATTTGCATATTGTTTCCTGAATCTTCTGCATCTGTTAAGACATATCAGAATTCTGAATTCTCTTCAGTTCTGGTGCGATGTCGAATGAACCTGCATGGGACATCTTGATACGACATGTTATACCAGATGTTGAAACTACTTCAGCTCAACATGTTCTATTGCACACTAGAACTCCTTGTTCAACCTGTTCTTCCTTAGCAAGATAAACTATCCTATCTAACACATTGCTGCTATTATTTGTTTTACAAAATTAATGCCAACCCTTAAAAATAAAGAACTAACATTCTCCCCCTTTGGCAAATTTTAGCTAAAACAAATACATAAACATTGCAACTCATAGTACAGCAGCAATCACAACTCTATACTAATGTCAGTAGTCATCAACAACTACTGATCCTAACAGTAACCATCAGTAGCTACTGTGAACAGCAATCCTGGAGAATCATCTTCTAGGGAATACTTGAATGATGTTAGGACATCATGTTTGACAACTCTTTTGGCAGCACATCAGGAGCTCCATAACATCACATTCGAGCACCACATCACAATTACTTCAGGCAGCACATCAGGGGGTAAGAAGTAGAAAGTCCCAAAGTTATGCACATGAGGAAGAAGATATCTGGTGTACATGAGGAAGAAGATTTCTGACTCCCCCTTAATCCCACACATTTCTTTTTCCTTCCAGCTCAGACCTGGATAATTGTAGAAGACTCCTCTAGAAAAGAAACGTCTGTCTTCACACAAAAGACCAATGGTGGCATACGAGATTTCTACACACCTTTCTTGATCAGACGCCCCCAGTCAACCTGTGGCATAAGATAAAACTTAAGAAGTATCAATCTATCAACCCAGGTAACTCAGAACACAAGTCACAACTGTGTTCATAACTCAGGACACAAGTCACAATCGGAACTCAACACCAACTCAAGGAAATGACACCCTCTTCACAAACAATTGGAACTGCAGATTCCAAACAAAGCATCTGCATAACCCATTTCACACACTCATTCTCCCCCTTTTTATCCAAAAATTGGCAAAGGAGGCCCTCACAGAACCAGACCCAAGTGATGCTTACCCAAATACGAACAAACGCCATAATACTTGTGAAACAAGATCATTCACTTGGCTGAAGGAGAAGAGAACAAACCCTATAAATAGCAGATCAGTTACTTTGGAATTAACGAGCTTTGAATATTTCAAGGTTCTTGGTCAAAGAAACGCTATTTTAGGTACTAAAAACTTCATTCAACATTCAATGCCTAACTTCCAAAAACTGCCTTGACTGCCTTAAATGTTTCTCAACTGAATCTTACCATAAATTAGGCCAATAACGCTCCATGCATAGGCAGAGACACGTGTTTCGCCTTATCCTTACACCACCATCCAGAGAAATTCCTTGTTTGGCTCAAGAGAAACATGTCCTGTACCATGTTCTGACATCTTACCAAAACCCAAGACTCCACAGACACTTATACAAACACATCTTTTTATCTAATGGATGCTGAGACGACTTCTCACAATCCCTTCAAGATTCATTCAGAACCAGTAGAGAAAAATAAAGTCACCCATATACAACAATGCTGCTTTTCAGACCTCTCCTATACAAGCACTAACTTCACACAGCTATGATATGTCTCATCAAGATGTTTGACATCACACTGCACAAACTAGGCCAGCACACATGCTTCACACAAATATGAACCCTTGCAGTAATAGACCATAGACAATAGCCTTAACTCCCCCTGACATGAACAACTAAGGCTCCCTATGAAGATGAACACTTGACACCAGATGATATTGCCACATTCTCAACATTAAGAACTGCCACTTCTTGTATTTGTTGAGCATAATCTCACCGTGTATATGCCAAGTCCAATATAAAAGCCCACTTGATCTGGAATTTTTCACATATTCTATAACAAATGCCTTTAGATTACTTGCAACACAAGACAAGGACTGCCACCACCTTTTACTTGTATTAGAAGAAATCAACCTTCTGTCCTTACATCTAATGAAGTCTTCATCATGAAAGTAGTCATGTATTGCCAGAACAAACTACTTAACATCAAGATCAGAATCTGCCCATTCTAATCCACATTATGTCAGAACTGCCACTTCAGACAATAATGTTGCTTCTTCCAAGTCCTTCATCCAGAATACACAACAAACAATGATGTTGTAACAATATGTAGGACATCAACATTAGATAAAAGATCACACCTTCTGCATTTTATTCAGGTAATCATAACCACCTGATCATAACAGAGAGAAATAAACTCTCACACAATTCAGAAATCTGAATTGCATCCACACATCAGATAACTACCAAGCTCCCAACAAGGTATTTGTTTATCCAAGAAGGATTCACAATCAAACAGCAGATGATGCTCACTTCTTCATTCACACACTTCTGATACAGTCAGTTGATAAGGCTACCTCAGGTTGTTATCAATCATAACCACTCAGAAAGAATAAATTCCTGAACCATAATATCCAGACTGCAGACTTGCATAATTCTCTAGACAAATACTTAGTCTCCCGTCAAAGTATTTACCCATATGCATAACATCAATAATAGACAAATACTAAGTCTCCCGTCAAAGTATCTACTATTAGTCAGAATAAGATTACCTTCTCACACAAGGTATGACAATTTGTTTGTAATCTTCTGCATACGTCTGACAACTTCTGATTCATGACATATATTCACAAGTTACTTTAACTTGGATCAGTGGCTTGATCTTGGACTTCTTTCTGCGCAAAACAACCTTGGCTAAACAAGCAACCACCTGAATTGATGTTCCAACATCAATCTCAGTCACACATCTTCACAGAGCTTTTCTGAAGATATCGTCTATAGTAAAGCTCTAGCACACGAGGATCCACCATCAGTATCTGATCAAGCTTTCAGGTCATATCACATTCAGCAACAAGAACAGCTCAAGAGTCTTCTCCTTAAATCACATCATCTTGCCTGACTTTGAGATGTTGGATGTCATCAACATTCCACAACCAATTTGCCTCTTCTAATCCGTCAGCCAAACTCATCCAAGCACATAGTCACCACCCAACCCCACCGGTTGATTCAACTTCACAGTGCTTAACCCTTGAAAGTTCTCCACTACACCAGAATAAGAGTTCCATGCTCTCATAGACTTGATAAATGTCATCAAGTTTGAGTAAACAACCTCCATCCTGAATCAGAGAAACATCATCCAGACAGCTTGAGAGAATAAATTCTTAGTACATCAGGTACTCTCCCTCAGAATCTGCCAAGAGCACTTCAGAGAATCATACATTCTTCCCTTTAATAGCAGCACAAACTGTGATTAGATCATCTCAATCCTTAAGCACACACAGTCAATACTTATCTAGCTTCACAAGATCATTCAGATAATGCTTCCAAATAATAGAGAAAAAATCATGACTTTTTGATCTTTGACCTTCTTGTCCAAGAAGTCTGCTAGAGATAATACTTCTTGAATCTCAGGTTCTCCACTCTTGCAGCAAGGACCAGAAATAAACTGACCTCAGGAGTAAAAAAAACATGTTGATCACACCATGACCAACTCACACATCTAAGATAAATTCCAGAGCCAGAAACTTCTTAGACATACCACCCAGATGCCTCCTCTTCCAGATCAGGAGTAGGTTCCAAACTCATGTGATCAAATCACATTAGTTTAGCACCCAGAGCATCTGCTATGCCATTCCTTCAGACAACAGAATTCAACACAATTCTGACGTGATGTTCTAACACAAGATAGGACATCATTCCAATGAACACATCAAGAGATCAAATACTAGAGATTAGCCCTTTTAGGAATAGAGGAAAAAGTAAATAACTTTTCTTTCTTACAACTTCACTTATCAATGCCTTTATGAGTGGACTTGAACAAAAATCTTCAAGTATCGTTGACAAAGTAAGTTGAAGCAGTTTTGCAGATATCCCATCACCATAATGTATACATTCAGAGAAGAATAACCTCCTCAATTGCAACCTCAGGAGTTTTTAGATAGATACGCAGCGGATCAAAACACAAACTCCTCAAAACCTTCAGCACATGTCACTGCCTGTCACGAACAGTCCATCCTCCACTTCTAGGGACCATTCTCACACCTATATGAACTACTCCAAGTTCAAACAACTTTTCAGTAGAAAGCTTCTACCTTGACCATGAACCAGAAAGTATCTTCCCTTGGATCTCATCCAGATACAGAACAGAATGACCTGCTCTGATACCAATTGAAATTCTGGTACATGTGCAGAATTCAGATGTCCTAGAACATGTCGTTCGACACCTGGTCTGACATGATCACAAAGGGCAAGGTATATTGCAATAATCATGGTACTGAAAAGATAAGAGCAAGACACACAGAATTGTTAACCCAGTTCAGTCTAACACGCCTACTCTGGGGGCTACCAAGCCAGGGATGAAGTCCACTATCAGCAGTATCAATTCAAAGCTAAACTCCCCCTTTACAGCTTATCACTTAATCACTACCTAATGACCCTTCTACCTAGATCCTCTCTAGATATGAGAAACCCTTCTCACTCCCAATCATTGCAATGATGTCTAGCAGTTGATAATCCGCCACTGCATCAACGGCTCTTAACCTATACAACAGTTCAACAAGAACGACACCTCTCCAGGACACAGCTTAGAGTTACTTAAAAGCTTCCTCCAAGAACAATACTCCTCTTACTTAACAGCTTCGAGGATCACACTTACAAACTGTCCAACTCACAGGTCGAGTGGTACAGGAACCAACCCTAATACTAGAACTTTTACATCTTTGGTTGCGTTACCAAACTAGGTTACAAAACATCTATATATAACCTATTCCCAACTGGATTTGGGCCTACAAAAACACAGCAAATGAGCTGCTACAAGTCAGCAGAAACTTCTACTACAAAATAGGACTTCAATCTATAACTTCCTAAAATATCTCCATATTTAGAAAGTGTATATTTTCCAATATTCTTCTCAATTTTAGACTTGAATCTTCAGACCTTTTAATTCAGCGCCACATGGAATTTGCATATTGTTTCCTGAATCTTCTGCATCTGTTAAGACATATCAGAATTCTGAATTCTCTTCAGTTCTGGCGCGATGTCGAATGAACCTGCATGGGATATCTTGATACGACATGTTATACCAGATGTTGAAACTACTTCAGCTCAGCATGTTCCATTGCACACTAGAACTCCTTGCTCAACCTGTTCTTCCTTAACAAGATAAACTATCCTATCTAACACATTGCTGCTATTATTTGTTTTACAAAATTAATGCCAACCCTTAAAAATAAAGAACTAACACAAACCAATAATTAAAATCCTTAATTATTTTTTCCACCCCAATAAACCCTAAATAAAAATTCTTATTCCTAATTATCTCACTTATAAAAGTTTTTATCCCTATTAAAAAAACAAATTATTTTAAATATAAAACCAATAATTAAAACACCAAATCCCAAATAAAAAAATAAAGCCCCAAAATCCCTAATTATATTTCTCCTAATAATAATAATCCTAAAATTCTATTTTATATATCATAATTAAATATTTAAACCCTAATTAATAATTAAATTAAGGAATTTAATTTAATTAATTAATTAAATCCAGGGGATGTGTGTTTTACTACATAAAAGTAATTGGGCCCGTGACTGGGGGTGTAAATAGTATGAGGGCGCCAGACCCAAGTACCAAAAACCCAAGTCTGAGAGAAAGTTCAGGGTGGAGAGTAATTGTTGGAGTTATTCAATCCAAACAGTAGCAGTTATGGATTAAGACAATTTATTAACTCTAAATTAATTTTATTTATGTCTTAATTCAAGATTTAATTAAAATTGAGTATATGTTGCTTTGGAGATTTTGTTTGTGTTGACGGTGAAAATGTATCAGTACTTCTAAAAAACGTTTAAGTTTTCCATACTATAGATTCCTTTTCTTTTTTATATTATAAAAAATTATCATTTAGGATGAATTATAATTTCAAATCACAATATAATATAAAGGATTAATACGATTTTTTTTTATAATTTAGATTGGTTAGAAAATGACACCTAGGCAATGAAAAATCCAAAGCACAGATAAATTCACCATACAACAAATTCACACGCCAATACAATAGAACAAAATCAATAATAACAAATGAAATAATATATACATACAACAAGATCAACAATACCAAATAACATAAACGAAATACCAACCTACAGATAGGAGAATTTCTCTGGTTTAGAAATGACTATAAATCCCTCTTGCTATCTATGTTTTTTATCCTAGCCTTGTCGTAGCCATTCTTTTTCGCTCGGGTCTCCTTTTTTGCAATTGATGATGATGGAGGTTTTAGGGTTTTTTGTGTTGTTGTTCTTCGATGTAAAGAACAACAACTTTTTTAGACTTATTTATTTGTGAATTGTGGGTGAGAAATAATGTGGAAATCAAGCTCTATTTATAGATAAAATTAGGTCAAGAAAATTGAATGTAATTTATCAGTTTAGGAAAGATTTAATTTGATCTGATTTTATTTATTTCTTAGAGCCCAAGCCAATGAATCTGAATGGATTCATGGCTTGGTGAATTTAAATAAATAAACAATTAATTTAAATAATAATAAGGAGAAAAAAAAGGTTTATTAATGATAATGAAAAAAGATTTGATTTTTTTATTATTTTTATGATTTTTTTGAGATTTTTTCATAAAATAATGACTTTAATGAAAAAATCATATTTTTTAAAAATGCATTAAATAAAAATACGAAAATTAAAAATTAATTATTACAAAATGATATTTTTATGATTTTATTTATTAAAAATAAAATAGAAAAAGTTAGTAATAAAGAAAAAACAAATAAAACAATAAAAGTGAGGAAGGTGGGATTTGAACTCACAACCTCTCACACTTATAGCCCTTATACCCCTCTTTCTACCAATTGTGCCATTTTACTTATTCGAAATAAAGTGGCACTAGAAATCATATAAAACGGGTCAAAATATAGGGTACGACAGCTGCCCCTATTTAATCGTCTTCGAATCAGAAAGAGGATGTTGACGAGTCTTCCCCTTTTGAAGAGGAGACGATTAAATACAAGAAGGACCCTAATTTTGACCGCTGAGTTAGACAGGTACTACGCTGACTATCCTGAGATCCCTAGTGAAATATCCGATTAAACCCCGGTATCCCTGAGAATAGTTATAGACCTTATGCCATGTATGCATGTTCAAAAGTATGTGTGCTCTTATGCATGATGCATTATTTTGGCTAACGCCTCTTTTTATGATATACAATGCATGAATTTGTCTGAAATAATACTTTCCATAACGTCCTGACTCCCTGACCCTTGAGACCTTGATAATTGTAGTAAATAATGATACCCTTGATTCCAGTTTAATATGTAACATGTCGTTAAAGAATCTTCCATGTTGGTTAGACTGTAACGTACATTCCTGTCAGTGTATAGACCCTATATCCTGCTTCGGAAGAATATGATCCCTTTGATGATTCCAAAAACCGAAGTAAAATCCATTTTCCCTTTTCAAAGCTTTTATTTATACTTGATATTTCACTGCATTATTTCACAATTAATCGACACCTTGTAATTAAGTGGAATAATTTAGGAGGCAAAGAAATGTATTTGGAAAGCAAATTTATTGAGAATTGGCCCGAAAATGGGCAATGATAAGTAAGGAGGGTAATTCTCATAAGGAGATATTACCGTAAATCCAGAAAAATGTAAAATGACAATAAGAGAACAAATTTATTTATGTTCCTATTAAATTTAACACCGGCTAATATCCCTAAGACTCCAAGATCATGACACTTCGCTTCTGAAGATGACGGCCGGAATGATCGTTCCCTTATGAATTCCTGTTACGGGGTGACTTAAGTGTTTTTAGTCATATGCCTTTTGGATATCCCTAACTTTTTCCTGGACCGCTCTTTTTGGAGTCTTAGTCCACCGGGATAATATACCATTTTTTTTCTACTAAGCAGCCCTTTAGGGTTTTCGACTTGTCGGGTATCATTTTTATCCAAGTCCCTAAATTTTGCCTGGATCGCTCTTTCGAGTTTTCAATCCACCGGGACGCTATAATTTTTGCCTAAGTCGCCCTTTAGGGTTTTCGACTTAGCGGGCTTTTATCCTCTTTTTCTAGGTGTAGCGAGCGATTTTGGGACGCGGTTCTTAAGCGCTGGTCGCTCTCTGCGGTTGAGCTTACTACAGGTCGATTCATTGTTTATCCTATCAAAGTTGATGAAGGAAGGAAACTAGATGTCTCCAATTAACCCTGCTTTGCATACTGAGTTTAAACAGCGGTCTGTTAGGTTACGGATGCTATCAATGTTGGGGGGCCTTTGTACTGGTTATTTGTATTTTCGCCAATACTGTTTTCTCTCTGGGATTTCTTGTATTATTTTGACAGACAGGTTTCTGGCGGGGAACAAGGATTAGGATGTTAGGACTGATGCTTTTTGATAGATATATGAAAGTATGGGATTTTGGGTTTTTATTTAGTGTGCTCGCTAAGATCTTTTCTTTCGATCTTATGCCTACGTATTCCCGTTTACCGAAACAGGGAAATCAGAGCGTTCGTAGTTCCTCCTATTCTATGGGATGAAATGGTTGTTTTGGTGTCTTGTTCAAAGCCCAAGACATGAAGCGAAAGGTGATTTGTATCTTGTTCAAAGCCCAAGATGTGAAGCTGAAGGGTCTATTTGTATCTTGTTCAAATCCCAAGATGTGAAGCTGAAAGGGTTGACCTTAGAGAGAATTTGTCATCTCTAAAGAGGGGGTTGTATGTCACAACTGTTTATAAAGGAGAATTACTTTAACCAGGATTTGTGAATCCGACAATGCCATAATTTCCTTTATAGGGTATTTTAACCTGAAGGAGAAGACTTTAACTCAGTTTAGAGCAATGCCATCTTTCCTTAGGAATTTCTCATACTAAAAGAGGGACAGTGGCATGGATGTAGATGATCCAGAGGCTTGCTGCTTACAGCGATTAGATGAACGGGAAGGAGTTGTTGATGTTTGTGTACTGTGAACGAGGCACAACTTTGATGCTAAAAGGTTAATTGGATCAACCAGTGGTTTCCTTATACAAAGCCTAAGAGAAGGCTAATATGTGTCTCGTATAAAGCCCGAGAGAGAGGCTAAAAGGTTTTGACTCAACGAGGGAATCTTTTGGTATCTCGTATAAAGCCCGAGATGGAGGCTGAAGGTTTGTTTGGCTCAATAAGAACCTTTTTGTATCTCGTATAAAGCCCGAGATAGAGGCGAAAGAGGTGATTGACTCAATGAGGGAGTCTCTTATGTGTCTCGTACAAAGCCCGAGAGAGAAGCTAAACGACTTTTGACTCCGCTGGGGAGAATCATTACAAAGCCCAAGAGGGGGGCTAGTATCACTGGAGAAGGATCATTATACAAAGCCTAAGAGGAGGCTATGGCGACTGTTCAGTTAAGTGACAGGTCCAGTATACTAATTTTTAAAGAGAAAATCAGTTCTTATATGAGTAATGTTTGCACTCAGGGATTTTGATTCGAGGATCAGGGATATTTCCCGTTCTTTAAGGAAATGGGAAATCCAAAGGGTATTGAGACTATCCGAGTCTACGGGGTTCCTTCCTATTCTTGAAGGGTGCTTTGAGAATGTCTTTGAGACTCAAGGAAATTAGATTGTCCAAGTCTAGAGTTTCATCTTTTGTACTATGCTTTGAGAAACAGTAGTAGACTCTTGGAAAGACTGTTCTATTAAGATGACTGATTTCTGTTCCTATACCTCTAGGAGGTCGTCGGGACAATTTGTACGAAGCCCAAGAGGAGGTTGGAAACTTTTAAGAAGTCGATTGGTCCTTGTATGAAGCCCAAGAGGAGGCTATCATTCCCGGAGGAAGAATCCTTATACGAAGCCTAAGAGGAGGCTGTGAATACTTCTAAGAAGCCGATGAGTCCTTGTACAACGCCCAAGAGGAGGCGGGGATGCTTATAGGAAGCCTGTGGGTCCTTGAACAATGCTCAAGAGGAGGCCGATGCTTTTAAGAAGCCCGTTGGTGCCCAAACCCCGAGAAATTCAAGGCAAGCTATTCACAAGGAATATATCAAGTCAGGAAAGTTCGAGAATTTGGAAGAAACTCAAAGATGCCATTCACGGAGAATACATTCATCTCTAGGAGTAGAGTTTCTTGACAATTCCTAATAAGGACAGCCGAAGAGAAGACTGTATCTGGTGATCCTATTGGGGATCTAGTTGTCTATTTCTATGAACGAAACGGTGTCACCTAGTTCTAGACGTAGTTGCCGGGGAAACTCGAAATATCTATACTATTATTACACAGTTGATATGAGCTTATGAAAGAAGACTTACAGCGAAACAGCCCCACAATACAGTTATATGTATATGAAAGCGGTAAATGAAAGCAATAACCACTTACTCGGTTGTAGAGCTTCCATGCTGTTTGGTTAGTTGTTCAACAAAGAAAAATTGAAAACAACAGTATAATTCAAAATCAAAGGAGAAATTGCTTTGAAAAAGAAAGATTGGGGCTTACAGCTCAAGGAGAGGCCCAGGGTTTTATCAGTGAGCGCACTGTTGAATTTGTACAGAGGGACTTATACAAGTGACTGAGGCCCAAAAAGGTTTTCTGTGCAAAGGTATGGGTCTTACACTCTCTCAAAAGGCCCAAAAAGTTTTAAAGAAAAAGAGTGGGGCTTATAACACGAGGGTAGGCCCAGATGATTTTTCGTTAAAAATGGCGATCGCCCCGAGGTTTTCTTTTAACGCGGAGGGACTTATACAATAAGTGAGGCCCAAAGTTTTTGGTTAAAAGGGGGTTGGGTCTTACACTCTATTAGAGACCCAAAAAGTTTTAAACGGGTCTTATAGCTCAAGGAGAGGCCCAAGGTTTGATTTTTGAATTGGCGAGCGCGCCGAGGATTTTGAAAATACAGTGGGACTTATACAATAAGTGAGGCCCAAAATGGTTTGTATTTACAAAGGATTGGGTCTTACACTCTATTAGAGGCCCAAAAAGTGTTTGGCAATGATTTGTTTGAGTGAAAATCAAATAAACCCTAATTTTATTCTTTAAAAGTAAATATTTAAAGAAAATCAATGAAAAATACCAAATAGGTTTGAATAAACCACTTGTGATTTTTGTTTAAGGTTTGAAAAATGAGGTATAAATCACAAGAGATATTAAAACTCATTTGGTCTTGATTATTCAAGATGAATATTCATTTTACAATGTTTAAAAACAAATAAAATGAATTTATTCACAAAAATATTAATTATATTAAATAAATAATATAAACTCAATTTTTTTGTGGAATAAAATATTTCAACATTTTTGTGATTTTTTGCAAAAAGAACCAATAAAAAATAATTAAAATTGAAAGAGTTATTAATTTTCCAATTAATTAATAAACCATGAAAATATTGGAAAAAATGGCAAAATGTGAAAAAACACAAAATGACATAGGTGGGGTTTGAACCCAAGACCTCAAGGTTACAAGGCGCGTGCCTTACCACTGGGGTGGTGATACATCCATTGTTTGAAACAAAACAACAAATATACAAGTCATGCCTTGGTTTTAGGCCTGGCCCAAGGCAAGTTTTGGCAAGTTTTGGCTCAGAAACGTGAAGGTCATAACTTTCTCAATTCTTAATGGTTTGAGACAAAATTTATATGTATCTGGACCAGAATTTCATAAGGAATCCAATGGTGGTGGTAGTTTTTTCAGATCACACTCCCTCCTCAAAACCCGATAGTGGTTTTGAAAATGACCTATAATTGCATTTTCTATGCTACAACTTGGTACAAGCATGGATTACATGGTGAATTAGCTCAAACACAACATATACAACATGTATGAGATGTTTATGATCAGTGGACTTCAAAGCATTGCATGATTCAAAGATTCCAAGTTGTGAGGCTTACCTTTTTTTTTGAGATTTTGGAGCTTTTGTGCAATCTGTCAAACCTCTTGTTCCAGAAATGATTTGATGCTTTAGACACACTCAAATGATCCCTTAGAATCTTTTAGGATGATTGGAATTGACTGGTACCTGGAAAAACACAAACAGTCCCTTTCTTGCAAAAGGGGTTAAAAGTGACCAAAATAGCAACTCCCTCAAATGGTGTTCCAGATGAGGGGAACTATTTGGGACAGTTCAAGGATGATATTTGGAGTGTGTTTGAGGTTTTATCTGGTTTGGAAAGTGACTGAATCAAGACATGGCTTAAAAAGTGCAAAAAAAAGCCTATTTTGAGGTTTTGAGAGGTGACTTTGTGATTTTGTGATTACAGGTCACTTGTGATAGTTTGCACAGCTTACATATGATATATATGAGGTGTGTGTGTGATTGATTGTGATGGAAAAGCTCTCAAGCTCAAAAACTCAAAGTTGCCTTGCTAAAGAAGGCATTTTTGCCAAGAGAAAGAGGTTTTAAGGAAAGCATCTGTTTGATGGCTTTTGTGTACTCAAACTGATCACAATTGAGATCTATTTATAGTAGAGCAAGTTTGTTTTGGGATCCACAGTGAATGGCAACTGCAGCAGGTGTTTGTTCAATGTTGGCCAATGGAAATCCAAGTCTCCTCTAGCCATTGACTAGAGGTTAGGGCACAGGGTTGTGGTTCCCTTGGTCTTGGATAAGTCTTGACTGAATTCAGTTGAGAATGGCTCAGTCCATGCCACCTTGATGCTTCCATTGAATGCTCCAATCCAAAATTGGAGTCTTGTCCCTATTTTGGCCAATCTAGGTTCAACATGCTATTTCTTGTTCCAAAGACTTTGGAGGCTTGGCTCAGTGATTGTCCCCTTTAGATTCAATCCTCAGAGGTGTCCAAGTGGATAGGAGCATTTGGATTTGGCTGATTTTGGCAAATCGAGCAAAAATGCAAATTCTGCCTTGCCTTGGCAGATTTCAGCAAGGCAACTTTCCAATGTCATATCTCATGGCTCAAATTGAATTTGGTAATGTTCTTGGCCATTTTGGAAAGCCCTTACATGATACAACAACTGTTTGAACATGTTTGGTTTTGATCTCTTTTGAATCCAAGTGAAAAATCCCCCTACATTTGGCAAAAAGTATGGTAAAATCTGACTTAGTGAAATTTTCACTAAGTGTTGGAACAAAGTGACTTTTCTTGATTTTGATCACTCCATAACTCAAAATCCCCAATGAATTGGAATTAGGTCTAGTTGAAGTTTTTGTAGAGGGCAATGAGATCTACAAATCAAGCCTTGGATGGGAGAAAATGGCTTTGTGGTTTAGGAGTTATGACCCTCCAAAGTTGGTACCCTAGCCACTTTATTTTTAACTTAGAAAATTTTCTAAGTTTTTATGGTTACCCCTTTTACAAGTTATCCAACTTTTCTTGATTTTTCTTGATGAATGATGATTCAAATCATACATTAACATCATTTTAGGGTTAAAAATCCATTTTGGTGAAAAATCTAAAAAAATCAAAGTTGACTTTTGTGCATAGTTGACTTTTTATCAGATGAATTCCAAATTGTGCAATTCTTCAGGAAATCATGTCCTTGACCTAAATCAAACTTGATGGACATGTTCCATGGGTGTAATAGGGTATATTGATGCATGTCATAGGGCTTGGGAGCATGTCCTGGTCAAAAGTCAAAGTTACAGTTGACTTTTTCCTTAAAACCCTAACTGTGGTGCAGATGAAATTGAGACTTGTTGCTCAAACCTCTTGGATTAATCCATTGTTCCAAATGGATCAATATAGTTCATTAGAGACCCTCAAACCCTCTCTTGAGGTCTTGGCTCATGGTTTGTCCCAAAAGTCAACTTAGGGGTGAATTAGGTCAAGAAACCCTAATTCCTGATTTTTGATGAATGCATCCCCTGTGGCAAAATTGACTTGATGATTGGGTTCATGAGGTTCCATGGAGTATATTAGGTTAGGTTTTGGATCATTGGCTTGTGCCCAGATGAAAAAATTCCATTTGGAGGCCCTGGTCGACCAAAACCCTAATTTGGTGACACTGTCGATCTTGAGACTTGATCCACTTAGAAGGGAGCAGCCTTGTGCTTGATCCTTGATGTGGGAGTCCTTTTGATCCATTGTGGATGTTAGACAAGTTGAAGATCATGTCATTCCTTGATTGATCCTTTGTCTAATAACTCTGAGAGGGCTTGAAACCCTAATTCTTGATGGTAGTGAATGCTCACCAATCCTTGAGGAGATTGATGAGGCATGAAAGTACATCCATATTGTGATGATGATTTGCACAATGATGGGAAATCTAAGTGGTCAAAATTTGGGGTATGACAGATGCCCCTATTTAATCTTCTTGGACCCGAAGGTGTGAATGACGAAGGTATTCGGGCATTCGGGGTGCAAGAGGATTAAATATCGGAATGCCCGAAATTTTGACGGCGTTTATGAATGGTAATTCACGCATTCATCTTCTTTCGCTAAGCAATGATGCTTAGAAAAGGTAAACTTCCCCTCGATCCTGGTTTTCAGCCAAGGATCTGGTCTCAGTTTTTTTTTTTGAAATAAACCTCCCCTCGATCCTGGTTCCTACCAAGGAACTGGTCTTAGTTTCTTTTGTCAAATTCCCCTCGATCCTGGTTTCCTACCAAGGAACTGGTCTTAGTTTTCTTTCGAAATAAACCTCCCTCGATCCTGGTTTCCTACCATGGAACTGGTCTTGGTTTCTGATTTAAACTTCTCCTCGATCCTGGTTTCCTACCAAGGAACTGGTCTAAGTTTCCTTTGTCAATAAAATTTATTGACAAGGGACGCTATTCGTAGCGGTTTTCCTCAAACTTCTCGCCGAAATTTCCTGGGGAGATGCCATTTGTTTCTACTGGAGAAAGCGAGTTTCTTGGAAGACTGCTTTCACTTGGGGTCTTACATCATACTTTTCTCGGGATCTTTCTGGAGAAATGCCATATGATGGGGTCTAATTTTGAGATGCCGAGGACCTTTTCCTTAGCGGTCTTTTCGGAGTGAAACTGGCATGCTGCCGAATCTCTGATTACGAGGCTTTCTCTGTGGATTTTCCTTAATCCGGGAAAGCAAAGATATCATCTTCAAGGGCGAAGAGTGATGTTAACTGAGGGCTCTCTGTCTTTTAGAGGTTCAAGTTATCAAAGTGGTCAAGGGCCAACTTCAATACAGAAATAAAACTGGAGGAGAAAGAATGTTCAGACGTAACACTTCCTGACGAGGAAAGGGCTGACAACTCAATTAAGAGGACTTTTATCATTAGGGGACAAGACCGACTAGAGTGATAGTGATGCAATATAACTGTGAATGTAAATCAATAATGCATGATGCATGTATGTATATGCTGACAAAACTGACGCGACATACAAACTGACAGGTGAACACGAGTGGATACTCGGCCATCGCGGGGCGAAGAAGTACCGTTGGTTCAGAATAGCAATTCCACCTTGCTTAGGAGAGATAGTCCCTGTTGGGAGCTATGTTGGTCGGGCTTAGGACATGAGAACTCAGCCGAAGCGTGTCAGATGAAACAAGGTCTCTGACACAATTGATCCCTTCATTCAGGCGTACTGGGTTAGAAGGAGTACTTTGATTCTGCACTTTGAGGTTCGATTACTTCTGGAGAAGCGACCGATGTTCTTCTGATGTTCAACAGTCAAAAGAAATTGCCATCTTTAATTTAAAAGCAGAAAAGTTTTAACGAGTAAATTCATTTTTGTTTCATTTCAAGAATCGCTAATCATGTTAAAACGCCATTCTATAAAGCTAAAATAAATAAGAATTACAAACAAAAGCACAAGGGCTCAAATTTTATTGATAAGATGGAGATCAGCCAAACGCGTGATTCCAATGAGTATATACAAAGTTAGAAAATGGTAATTTACAGGGAAAAGGGCTACGTTGAAACATAACGACCACTATCCTTCTACCAACTTTGAATTCGGGACATCCTGAGCTTCTGTCGAAGATGACCTTGACTGGAGTTTTCTGACGGATGATGTAACTGCTGCTGCTGAGGGACTTACCTCTGTTGAACATAGTTACTCGCCATTATCCCTAATTTTTGCCTGGATTGTACTGTGATGTTTCCAATCCACCGGGATAACTTTTTTTTTTATTTTGTCTCTAACTTTTGCCTGGACAGCCCTTTCGGGTTTTCAATCCACCGAGACGTTTTTTTTTTTAGTTTAGGCAAAGTATTTCTTGACTACATCAACATTTGTGGGGTAGGCAAATTCCTCTCCGTCCATGGTTGCAAGTCTCAAGGCGCCGCCTGAGAAAGCTTTTGTGACCACATAGGGACCATCATAATTTGGGGTCCATTTGCCCCGAGAATCAGTGAGAAATGACTGTATCTTCTTGAGCACGAGGTCTCCTTTTCTGAAGACACGAGGTCGGACCTTTTTGTCGAACGCCCTCTTCATTCTCTGTTGATACAACTGACCGTGGCATAGTGCCGTGATTCGCTTCTCCTCGATCAGGTTCAATTCGTCGTGTCGACTTTGACACCATTCAACTTCAGTGAGCTTAGCTTCCATCAATACTCAGATTGACGGGATCTCTACTTCTATGGGGAGCACTGCTTCCATGCCATACACTAGAGAGAAATGGGTTGCCCCTATTGAAGTGCAGACAGATGTGCGATAACCGTGAAGAGCAAAGGGTAGCGTCTCGTGCCAGTCTTTGTAGGTTACAACCATCTTTTGAACGATCTTCTTGATGTTCTTGTTAGCTGCTTCTACCGCCCCGTTCATCTTGGGTGGGTAGGGAGATGAGTTATGGTGTTCGATCTTGAACTCTGCACACAACTCCTTCATCATCTTGTTGTTCAAGTTAGATCCATTATCAGTAATGATCTGGCTCGGAACACCATAACGGCAGATGATATTATTTTTGATAAATCGGACCACCACTTGTCAGGTTACATTAGCGTACGACGCTGCTTCGACCCACTTGGTGAAATAGTCAATGGCTACTAGGATGAACCGATGTCTGTTTGAAGCTTTGGGCTCAATCAAGCCAATCATGTCGATTCCCCATATGGAAAAAGGCCACGGAGAAGAAAGAACTTTGAGATGCGATGGCGGCACATGAATTTTGTCGGAGTATATCTGACACTTGTGACACCTCCTCATGTACTTGTAGCAATCGGATTCCATGGTCAACCAGTAATACCCTGCTCTCAGAATTTTTCTCGCCATTGTATGTCCGTTTGCATGAGTGCCAAAGGATCCTTCATGAATTTCTTTCATAAGCATGTCTGCTTCTGGTCTGTCTATGCATCGGAGCAAGACCAAGTCAAAATTCCTCTTATAAAGAGTGTCACCGCTCAGGAAGAAGTTTCCAGCCAATCTTCTGAGGGTTTTTCTGTCTTTTCTGAGTGCCCCAGATGGGTACTCTTGTTTCTGAAGGAAGCATTTGATATCGTGATACCAAGGTTTGTCGTCTATGACTGCTTCGATCGCGAAGATGTAAGCGGGCCTTTCAAGGCGCATTATGTCGATCTTAGGTAGGTCGTTCCATTGACCTGCACTGATCATGGAAGAGAGAGTGGCTAATGCATCAACCATGTGATTCTCCTCACGAGGGATATGATGAAACTCAACTCTGTTGAAGAAAGGTAGCAACCTCCTTGCATAGTCTTTGTAATGAATCAATCCTGATTGGTATGTGTTCCAATCTCCTTTTATCTGATTGATAACCAAGGCTGAATCGCCGTATACGTCCAAGTTTTTGATCCTTAAATCAATTGCTTCCTCGAGACCCATGATACATGCTTCGTATTCGGCCTCGTTCTTCGTACATTTGAACGTAAGTCGAGCTGTGAAAGGAATGTGGGTACCCTGAGGGGTAACAATTATTGCCCCAATTCCGTTTCCATAATGATTAACTGCTCCGTCAAAGATAAATCCCCATTGGGAACCTGGTTCTGGCACTTCACTGGGTAACCGTTCATCACAATCTTTCTTTTTTAGATACATGACATCTTCGTCTGGGAAGTCAAACCCGATTGATTCTTGATTGTCAATCGGTTGATGAGCCAAATGATCGGCTAAAATACTCCCCTTAACGAATTTCTGAGCGTGGTACTCTATGTCATATTCTGATAACAACATCTGCCAACGGGCAATTCTTCCCGTGAGAACAGGTTTTTCGAAGACGTATTTGATTGGATCCATTTCGGAGATTAACCAAGTAGTATGACGAATCATGTATTGGCGAAGATGTTTGGCTGCCCAAGCCAAAGCGCAACAAGTTTTCTCAAGCATCGTGTACCGAGTTTTGCAGTCGGTGAACTTCTTACTCAGATAGTAGATGGCAGACTCTTTCCGTTTGGTTTCGTCTTGTTGGCCAAGTACACATCCCATTGAGTCCTCTAGGACTGTGAGGTAAATGATCAGTGGTCTTCCTTCCACTGGAGGTGATAGAATCAGAGGATTCAACAGATATTCCTTAATACTGTCGAAGGCGGTTTGGCAATCTTCTGACCAAACGCAATCCTGGTTCTTTTTGAGTAATTTTGAAAATCGGCGCACATGTAGCGGTCATGAGGAATATGAACTTGGAGATGTAGTTCAAACGTCCCAGGAATCCTCTGACTTGTTTTTCAGTTTTCGGAGAAGGCATTTCTTGAATGGCCTTGACCTTGTCAGGATCAACCTCAATTCCTTTCTGGCTGACGATGAACCCTAGTAGTTTCCCTTAACGGACACCGAAGGTGCACTTGTTGGGATTCAAGCGGAGCTTGAATTTTCTTAGACGTTCGAACAATTTTGACAGATGTTCAACATGCTCATTCTCAGTTTTTGATTTTGCAATCATATCATCAACATACACTTCGATTTCTTTGTGTATCATGTCATGAAACAGAGTAGTCATGGCCCTTTGATAGGTTGCCCCGGCGTTCTTCAAACCGAACGACATTACCTTGTAACAAAAGGTACCCCATGGGGTAATGAATGAAGTTTTCTCCATGTCTTTCGGCACCATTTTGATCTGGTTATAGCCCGAGAATCCATCCATGAAGAAGAACACTTTGAACTTTGCTGTACTATCTACCAGCATGTCAATGTGTGGTAAAGGAAAGTCGTCCTTTGGACTGGCCTTGTTTGGATCCCTGTAGTCGACACACATTCTGACCTTTCCGTCCTTTTTGGGAACAGGTACTATGTTGGCTAACCATTGAGGATATTCAGATGTAGCGAGGAAACCCGCGTTAATCTGTTTTTGTACCTCCTCTTTGATTTTGATGGCCATGTCTGGGTGAGTGCGTCTCAACCTTTGCTTTACTGGCGGACATTTCGATATCAACGGTAAATGATGTTCCACGATACTGGTATCCAGCCCTGGCATATCCTGATAGGACCAAGCGAATACATCAGGGAATTCTCTGAGAAGCCTTATCAAACTCTCTTTGGCATTTGGACTGAGCAGTGCCCCAATCCTGATTTCTTTTCTCTCTTGTTCTGAACCCAAGTTTACCGTTTCCAACGGTTCTTTGTGAGGCTCAATGGACCTTTCCTCCTGTCTGAGTAGTCGAGAGATCTCTTCTGGAATTTTGTCGTCATTTTCTTCTTCAGCCTCGAATACCGGGAACTCAAAGTTGGGAGAAGGCATCGGATCATATGTTTCAACGGGGTTTAAAACAAGCAATATGCATGACGTGATGATTCGTGTTTAGAAGAGATAGAGAAAATGCAAGTGTGTGCAGTGTATTTATTTTACTGCTTGTTTTTATTTGAATTATTTTTTAGGATTACCATTTTCTGAAAAAGCAAAAAGAGAAAACAACAATTAATGCGGAAATTACAGAATGCCGTTATTTTATTAATGAACAAGTCGATTCTTGAAACTACAACCCTATAAAACAAAACTCTGTCGCTTTGGGCAAAGCGAAGAGGGAAAATTTACAGAAAGCGAGCCCTATCAAAACATTTGTTTCACCTGGGCAGGGTGAAAGGTTAAAGATGGCAATTACTTTGACTGACGAATGACCTTCGGAGCATCAACAGCAACCCATTGGCGGCGAACTCCTCGGTGAATCACAAAGTCTGGCACCTTCCTTGATTTGTCTTCAGAAATGACACTGATTTCTGGTAGAGCGGGATCATTGGAATCTGTCTCCCAGGCAGAATTGTCGTAGGAGGATTCCTCAGTTGTATTATGCAGAGTAGTTGTGCTCTCAGCTGTATCTCCCCATCCTGTTGGCTGGATATCTGCGAGCCTGATACGAGAGCTTTCAGGAGCGGTGTACCTGACCATATAGTCGTATTTTCCACTCGGTTGTCCCAAGGTGTCCCAAACTTCTTTGGAACTAGAGGAGTCATCCCTCTCGATGACGTTGACCTCGGGAAAAGCATAGTTGATGAATTCAAGTCCTACAAACGTTGCGAATTCATCTTCATGCTGAGTAGTTTCGGAATGACCTGAGTGTTGATCCCATGACATGGTGGGGACACAGATATTCTGTTCAATGATGGCCAGCCGATTTTCGTTGTTCGGATGACTCTCTTGCCCCAAGTTTCTTGGGTAAGGTTGCCACATTGGCAGACCATCCATTGGGCCATAGTAATTGTGGTTAAAGTTGTCTTTCATCAGAGTGTCTTCCTCTAATGAATTTGGCGGAGCACGACATCCTTCCGGATCACAATCTCCATAGATCATTTCGACATCTGACCTTGGTATAAATCTCGGACTCTGTGCGGGATAGAAAAATGGCGTAGGCACCTCTTCCTGAGACATATAACCGTCCTCATTAAGATAGGACTTCCATTTTTCATCCGTGTCAGAGGGATCTTCCTCATTGATAGCATGTACTGCCTGAGACACTGGGTGAAGAAAACCTCCACTGTGGAAGAAGTTTTGAAGGGGATGAAGACTTTCATCGTTGGCAGCTGTCCGGGTACAGGTTGTAGAAAAACCAAGACCCTCCTTTGTTGCATTGTTAGTAGGAATGACAAGTTGTCCCCATCCTGTTGTATCGGTACTCTCGACCGCTTTGATAGCATCTTTGTATGAGGAAATCGAGGTTCCTCTTTTGAACTGATTGTTCTTGCTTACCTACAGTGCTTGGAACTGAGTTCCAATAACCTCCTCGGTTTCTACACAAGTAGATGATGATAAGTTACTTACGAGCAAGGCCTGTTCTCCACAGACTGTGATGAGTTGGCCGTTCTGGACGAACTTTAGCTTTTGGTGGAGGGTTGAGGTAACCGCTCCAGCCTGATGTATCCAAGGTCTTCCTAATAAACAACTGTACGTTTCCCGGATGTCCATGACCTGGAAAGTGACTTGGAAAGTGTGAGGACCGATAGTTATGGGAAGATCAACTTCGCCGATAACTGTTTTTCTGGATCCGTCGAACGTTTTGACGACGACCTCGCTGATTCTCATCGGAGGGCCTTTGAATGATAATTGCATCAAAGTGGACTTCGGAAAAACATTCAGGGCTGACCCTGTGTCTACCAGTACGCTGGCTAAAGCATCGTCCTGGCAGTTAACTGTGATATTGAGCGCCATGTTATGACGGCGGCCCTCTTTGGGTAATTCCTCATCACTAAATCCCAAAATATTGCAGGAAGTGATGTTAGAGACAATGCTATCAAACTGTCTGATTGTTACATCCTGTTCCACAAAAGCTTGCTCCAAGACTTTCTGTAGAGCCTCCCAGTGGGCTTCTGAACTGAGTAACAGTGATAAAACTGAGATCTTTGAAGGAGTTTGTAACAGTTGATCCACAATGTTGTATTCACTCCTTTGGATGAGCTTCAGCATCTCATCATCATTTTTCGAAAGGTCGGGATTACTGGATTGACCGACTGGTGGATCAGGAGTTTCCGTCTGAAGTTCCTTTTCCTTGTTAGGTTCCCCAACCCCTCGGTTGAAGATTCGACCACTCTGTGTTACACGACTGATGTCTGCAATATTCACAACGGAGGGTAATGGAATTTCCTTTCCATTTTCAACTGTCGTTGCACCGTATTTGTAAGGGATAGCCTTAGTTGATTCATATGGTAGTGGCCCCGGCAGATAGATGACTATGGGAACCTTATGATTTTTCTGACCATCATTATTAATCTCGATCCGTTCCCAGTTGGGAACTTTAGATTCGTCAAGTAGAGGGATAATGGCAAAAACATCCCTGGTCCTGTGATGACCAGAGATCGTGACAACATCCTCAAGTTGCTCGGCAGGGTAGTTCGGCGTCCAGTTGATGGGTCCAGAACCCAGATATGGGTGAATCTCTCCACGATCCACCTGACCCTGAAGAGCTGCTCTCACAAGGTAACACCCTTGGTTACTTTCCGAACAGATGCTACAACGGTCGTAATTGTGTGGTGGCACCTGGCCACGCCCACTTTGAATACAATGTAACCTCACTAGGTTAGCTTCCACAGATCAGACATCCTGACTTTGACGCCGAGTAGGATTCCTGTTGCTGATACTAATTTGCTGAGTATCTTCATCCATATAGATTGGCATCCACCAGTGATTTAACAAGTGCTGAAGTGCCTCCTGGACAAGGGTACAACCTCGATCGTTTTCGCAACCCGCTTTACAGCTTTGATAGTCATGTGATATTAAGAATCCGAGTCGGACCTATTCAGCATGTAACTCTACCAGGTTGGTATTCATCACGCGAATATCGAAGATTTGAACCATGTTGATTTGATAGGAATTCCTATCATGGTAGTCTTGGATCCATCCAAGATCCATCTGATGCTGGAGGGCCTCTTGTATGAAAGAGCATCCCTATTTGTTTACCAAGCAAATCAGACAGGAACTGTAATCGTGCTGCGGCAGATTATGATACTGGCTTTGCCTTGAGTGCATTGCCACCAAGTTGACATTCATTGCACGGATATCGTGGTTTTGAATGATGTTAGAATTCGTGTAGACCATGTTAACTCCACGAACTCGGTGCTCTTGGATCCATCCGAGATCCATCTGTTCTTGCATAGCTGCTTGCACCACAAAACATCCCTGATTGTTTTTAGAGCAGACATCACACTGATGATAGTTATGAGGTGGCACATGGCCATATCCACTCTGTCTACAATGCCTCTTGACCAAATTGGTTTTCAACAAGAGTACATCGTGAATTTGATAGACATCGTTAGTCTCTCCTTCTATCAAATTGACTGCAGCCTTCTCGTGTTGAGGCAACGGGTTCGTGATAACATTAGTATTTGTATCCTTGAAGGATAAGACCCCGCTCCTAACAAGTTTTTGCACGTCGGACTTGAAATTGAGACAAGTCTCTATGTTATGCCCTGGTCCTCCTTGATGATAAGGGCATGTCTGATCCACCTTAAACCAAAAAGGCAGATTTTCCAGTACTGTAAGAGGAGACTTAGTCTGAATGTGCCCCTTAGCCAGTAGTAACGGAAACAGCTCTACGTACGACACGGGTATAGGATCAAATCCTGGTGGCCGTGTTGTACGGTTGTTGTTATATGGAGGACGAGCCTGCTGAAGAGGCTGTTGTGTCCTTTGCTGATCAGGTTGGCTCTGCGCAACCTGAGGTTGATACGTAGCAATAGACACAGGGTTGATAGCAGGAGTCACAGCTGCTACCGGTTGATAACGTCACCTTTGATTTCTGAGAGAGATATTCCTAATATCTTGCTCTTTTTTCTTCGGGAGAGCACTACCATATTTTTTAGTACCACCCGATGATCCAGCATCTTTTACCAAACGTCCTTCTCGGACGGCTTCCTCAAGACGTACGCCCATGCCCACCATCTCGGTGAAATCACTGGGTGCACTGGCAACCATTCGGTCATAGTAAAATGAGCTCAAGGTCTTTAAGAAGATCTTTGTCATCTCTTTTTCCTCCAGAGGTGGACAAATTTGAGCGGCAATTTCACGCCACCTTTGAGCATACTCCTTAAAGATTTCCTTGTCCTTTTGTGACATTGATCTGAGTTGATCTCTGTCGAGTGCCATGTCCAAATTGTATTTGTATTGTTGGACCAAGGCAGTACCAAGATCTCTGAATGTGCTGATCGTAGTACGATTTAAAACCATGTACCATTTTAATGCGGCACCAGTTAAACTATCCTGAAAGTAGTGAATCAGTAGGTCTTGATTCTCCGTCTGAGCTGACATTCGCCGAGCGTACATCACCAGATGACTCTGAGGGCAAGAGTTACCCTTGTATTTTTCAAAGTCGGGCACTTGAAATTTGTGCGGAAATTTTACATTGGGGACCAAGCAGAGGTCTGCGGCGTCCTTTCCAAATAAATCCTGACCGCGAATGGCTTGCAACTCCTTCTACATTTCCAAGAACTGTTCCTGGAATTCATCCATTCGGTCAAACATAGTTTCTTTTTTACCAGAAGGTATTTGTGGAATCTGTCCTTCCGGGACAGTGTGCACCACAGGGGGTGGTACCGTGACTACGGCAGTGAATCTTGGCGTTTCCCGAAGTTTGTAACCTTCAGGAGTCTTCAGGATGCCCCTGACATCTTTGCTTTCCCGAAGTTTGTAACCTTCAGGACCAGCGGCTTCTGTTATGATTCCCTGATCTTCAGTGGTCGGCGGAACATATCCTTCTGGGATATAGTTAATAGGAATGCCCCAGGGACGATCTTTCGGCATTTGATACCTAGGATCATACTTCTCCACTATGGGCGCTGAGGTGATCTCTGAGATCACGGTCCTTTGTAGTTGAGCTTCTGCCATGGCTTGCATGTCGTTACGAAGCTTTCTCATATCCTCTCTCAGAGCGTCGATCTCTTCTTTCAACTCTCTGTTTTCTTCCTCAAGATCATCCATCATTTTCTAACGATTAGCCCGAGTATTGTACGAATGAGACAATTTGACTCTAGAACCGAGACAAAAACATGAGATTCGTAGGCAAGAAGAATACGTGATGTGAGAATGATGAATGCAATGATTATATTAATTGTTTTTTGGTTTAATCAAAATAAACTTCGACAATTAGATTGCAAATATCAAACAGTGGGGAAACCCCTTTTTATTGAAATTCAAAGGATTGCGGAAACGAAAATACAGTAGATTACAAAGTGCAAAAACAGAAACCTAGGCTAATGGGTCCCGAGTCCTCTCTGAAGAAAAATCGGGTGCTGACTCTGGTATCTTCCTTTTCTTTGACCGGGGCTCTTGGGCCGTTGTCGGGTTGTCATTCCTTTGCCAGGTGAAAGGAGCGAGCAAATTCCTTTGGTCATCTTGATTCTCTACAGCATGTTGCTCCAAAATTTCAATCAGAGCATCTTTCTCTTTCAGCAGTTGCTGTATTTTGATGCACTCTACGTCGAGGGTGCGGTACTTGTTCTTCCAAGACCTTCTCTCCTTTTGAACTTTGTTGAGAGTAACCTGAAGCTTTTCAGTTTCGGTCATGAAGTACATGACAGATTCTCTCGGCGGAAGAATTCCGTAACGAGGATAAGGCATTTTTAGCTTGAGAGCTCTAGTTTGTACCCAATGGAGGTAAGGCTCCACCGAGACACAGTCTGGTTTTCCTAGAGACTCTCGTCCTTTCTTATGAACATGTTTCCAAGCTTGCACTATTTCCGTCTTTAGTGCTCTGTCGTTTTCTCCTTCCTTGAAGAAAAGACCTTCCAGATGAACACCCCGTGGGACGTGTCTCATCGGGTATCCAAATTGACGCTGAACGAGAACTGGATGGTAATTGATTCCTCCCTTAGTTCCTATAAAGGGTATGTTGGGGAAGTTTCCACAACGGTCAATGATTCTGATTCCATCATAGATCCCATTACACCAATCTACATCAGAGTTGGTAAGGGACATGATCTTCTGCGACCAACGTAAGGCACTCTTGCAATCCCAAAAAGCAGCAGACTTGGGCAAGTGGGAGATAAACCATTTGTAAAGCAAAGGTACACAGCATGTGATCTCCCCTCCGCTGTACAAATTTCCCAAGTGTACAGAATGATACGCATCTGCGAGCAAAGTCGGCACAGGGTTTCCAATGAGAAAAACCTTAATGGAGTTGATATCGACAAAATTATTAATGTTGGGAAACAAAAATAACCCGTAGGTGAGCAAGACAAAGACGTTTTCAAAAGCAGTCACGTTTCCTATACTGGCAAAATACAGGGCTTTCTTTGTCAAGAACTGGGCTGACAAACCTTGGATGCCACCCTTAGTGGTTAGGTGAGTCCTGACCTCAGACTCGTCCAAATGAATTGCTCTTGCAATGGTCTGATTCTTTGGAATTTCTTCCAGTCCAGAAAATGGAGCTCGATCTGTAATGTGTAAATCGATCAGGTGAGAATACTCCTCCAGCGTTGGTGCTAGCTGGTAATCCGGGAATGTGAAACAGTGATAAACCGGATATAAAACTGAATGAGCGCATCCATGATTCCCTCAATCACATGGACTCTTAACAGTGGTAGCAAACCTCCGTGTTTGGCTCTAAAAGCCTCTTGGTTTGTGATCATCCTCGCTAACCTTCTCAAATCCTCTAGCTTTGGAACCTTGAAGGTATAACTATGAGTTCTCCTTCTACCGAAATCCATTAGCGCAATCCTTTTCTCTGATATTTGCAATCACAGTCTTAGTTTAATTTGAAAAATAGAGAGACTAGAAAAGAAATTGTTTTGAATGTTTTAATGTTTTTTTAAATGAATGCATGAATGCAGCACACAAAAACATAGAAAAAACATGGGGTCAAAGGGTCGTTGTCATGAAGTCAAGGCTCTATCCATCCCCAAAGGTTTATACTAAGATGATTTTTGTACCTGTACTCATTATCATCAGCTCCTCCCAGGAAAGCAAAACAACAAGCGGATCACCAGGGAGTTGTAGAGCAATATTAGAGTAAGTGCCATTCACCGAGAATAGATCACCAGCCTCAAATGAGGGTAGTATTGCGTAACAACTATTCCCGATAGCTTCCGCACTACAAAAGGGTTTGGCTCCTCAGCTTCTCAGACATCACAATCGACCCATTGTCTAGGTGAGAGAATGGGTTGCATTGGTCAGCCTCCACTGAGGTTGATGGTCGACCTCGTCGCCATCACGTATCTTAAGTGTATACTCAATCTTTCCACATGCGGCATCACACGCATTCCCATTAGCAGAAAAATAAACAGGTATAGCAATTAGGAAAAGCAGTATATATATTTGTCCTAAACATCCTAGACCTTTAAAGCGATGAATCCTAAGTTCCTGACAGAAAATGGGTTCCCCGGCGGAAGCCCCAATCTGTTGTATTCACACAAGTGAAGAGAAAAAAAAGAAAAAGAAAGCCCCACGGTGGCCGCCATTTTTTCTGAAGCGAACGATTTTGGGACGCGGTTCTTAAGCGCTGGTCGCTCTCTGCGGTTGAGCTTACTACAGGTCGATTCATTTTTTGTCCTATTAAAGCTGATGAAGGAAGGGAAATAGATGTCTCCAATTAACCCTGCTTTGCATACTGAGTTTAAACAGCGCTCTGTTAGGTTACGGATGCTATCAATGTGGGGGGGCCTTTGTACTGGTTATTTGTATTTTCGCCAATACTGTTTTCTCTCTGGGATTTCTTGTATTATTTTGACAGACATGTTTCTGGCGGGGAACAAGGATTGGATGTTAGGACTGATGCTTTTTGATAGATATATGAGAGTATGGGATTTTGGGTTTTTGTTTAGTGTGCTCGCTAAGATCTTTTCTTTCGATCTTATGCCTACGTATTCCCGTTTACCGAAACAGGGAAATCAGAGCGTTCGTAGTTCCTCCTATTCTATGGGAGGAAATGGTTGTTTTGGTGTCTTGTTCAAAGCCCAAGACATGAAGCGAAAGGTGATTTGTATCTTGTTCAAAGCCCAAGATGTGAAGCTGAAGGGTCTATTTGTATCTTGTTCAAAGCCCAAGATGTGAAGCTGAAAGGGTTGACCTTAGAGAGAATTTGTCATCTCTAAAGAGGGGGTTGTATGTCACAACTGTTTATAAAGGAGAATTACTTTAACCGGGATTTGTGAATTCGGCAATGCCATAATTTCCTTTATAGGGGATTTTAACCTGAAGGAGAAGACTTTAACTCAGTTTAGAGCAATGCCATCTTTCCTTAGGAATTTCTCATACTAAAAGAGGGACAGTGGCATGGATGTAGATGATCCAGAGGCTTGCCGCTTACAGCGATTAGATGAAGGGGAAGGAGTTGTTGATGTTTGTGTACTGTGAACGAGGCACAACTTTGATGCTAAAAGGTTAATTGGATCAACCAGTGGTTTCCTTATACAAAGCCTAACAGGAGGCTAATATGTGTCTCGTATAAAGCCCGAGAGAGAGGCTAAAAGGTTTTGACTCAACGAGGGAAACTTTTGGTATCTCGTATAAAGCCCGAGATGGAGGCTGAAGGTTTGTTTGGCTCAATAAGAACCTTTTTGTATCTCGTATAAAGCCCGAGATGGAGGCGAAAGAGGTGATTGACTCAATGAGGGAGTCTCTTATGTGACTCGTACAAAGCCCGAGAGAGAGGCTAAACGACTTTTGACTCCGCTGGGGAGAATCATTACAAAGCCCAAGAGGGGGGATAGTATCACTGGAGAAGGATCATTATACAAAGCCTAAGAGGAGGCTATGACAACTGTTCAGTTTAGTGACAGGTCCAGTATACTGATTTTTAAAGAGAAAATCAGTTCTTATATGAGTAATGTTTGCACTCAGGGATTTTGATTCGAGGATCAGGGATATTTCCCGTTCTTTAAGGAAATGGGAAATCCAAAGGGTATTGAGACTGTCCGAGTCTACGGGGTTCCTTCCTATTCTTGAAGGGTGCTTTGAGAATGTCTTTGAGACTCAAGGAAATTAGACTGTCCAAGTCTAGAGATTCATCTTTTGTACTATGCTTTGAGAAACAGTAGTAGACTCTTGGAAAGACTGTTCTATTAAGATGACTGATTTCTGTTCCTATACCTCTAGGAGGTCGTCGGGACAATTTGTACGAAGCCCAAGAGGAGGCTGGAAATTTTTAAGAAGCCGATTGGTCCTTGTATGAAGCCCAAGAGGAGGCTATCATTCCCGGAGGAAGAATCCTTATACGAAGCCTAAGAGGAGGCTGTGAATACTTCTAAGAAGCCGACGGGTCCTTGTACAATGCCCAAGAGGAGGCGGGGATGCTTATAGGAAGCCTGTGGGTCCTTGAACAATACCCAAGAGGAGGCCGATGCTTTTAAGAAGCCCGTGGGTCCTCAAACCCCGGGAAATTCAAGGCAAGCTATTCACAAGGAATAGATCAAGTCAGGAAAGTTCGAGAATTTGGAAGAAACTCAAAGATGCCATTCACGGAGAATACATTCATCTCTGGGAGTAGAGTTTCTTGACAATTCATAATGAGGACAGCCGAAGAGAAGACTGTATCTGGTGATCCTATTGGGGATCTAGTTGTCTATTTCTATGAACGAAACGGCGTCACCTAGTTCTAGACGTAGTTGCCGGGGAAACTCAAAATATCTATACTATTATTACACAATTGATATGAGTTTATGAAAGAAGACTTACAGCAAAACAGCCCCACAATACAGTTATATGTATATGAAAGCGGTAAATGAAAGCAATAACCACTTACTCGGTTGTAGAGCTTCCATGCTGTTTGGTTAGTTGTTCAACAAAGAAAAATTGAAAACAACAGTTTAATTCAAAATCAAAGGAGAAAGTGCTTTGAAAAAGAAAGATTGGGGCTTACAGGTCAAGGAGAGGCCCAGGGTTTTATCAGTGAGCGCACTGTTGAATTTGTACAAAGGGACTTATACAAGTGATTGAGGCCCAAAAAGGTTTTCTGTACAAAGGGATGGGTCTTACACTCTCTCAAGAGGCCCAAAAAGTTTTAAAGAAAAAGAGTGGGGCTTATAACACGAGGGTAGGCCCAGATGATTTTTCATTAAAAATGGCGATCGCGCCGAGGTTTTCTTTTAATGCGGAGGGACTTATACAATAAGTGAGGCCCAAAGTTTTTGGTTAAAAGGGGGTTGGGTCTTACACTCTATTAGAGGCCCAAAAAGCTTTAAATGGGTCTTATAGCTCAAGGAGAGGCCCAAGGTTTGATTTTTGAATTGGCGATCGCGCCGAGGTTTTTGAAAATACAGTGGGACTTATACAATAAGTGAGGCCCAAAATGGTTTGTATTTACAAAGGATTGGGTCTTACACTCTATTAGAGGCCCAAAAAGTGTTTGACAATGATTTGTTTGAGTGAAAATCAAAGAAACCCTAATTTTATTCTTTAAAAGTAAATATTTAAAGAAAATCAAAGAAAAATACCAAATAGGTTTGAATAAACCACTTGTGATTTTTGTTTAAGGTTTGAAAAATGAGGTATAAATCACACGAGATATTAAAACTCATTTGGTCTTGATTTTTCAAGATGAATATTCATTTTACAATGTTTAAAAACAAATAAAATGAATTTATTCACAAAAATACTAATTATATTAAATAAATAATATAAACTCAATTTTTTTGTGGAATAAAATATTTCAACATTTTTGTGATTTTTTTGCAAAATGAACCAATAAAAAATAATTAAAATTGAAAGAGTTATTAATTTTCCAATTAATTAATAAACCATGAAAATATTGGAAAAAATGGCAAAATGTGAAAAAACACAAAATGGCATAGGTGGGGTTTGAACCCAAGACCTCAAGGTTACAAGGCGCGCGCCTTACCACTGGGGTGGTGATACATCCATTGTTTGAAACAAAACAACAAATATACAAGTCATGCCTTGGTTTTAGGCCTGGCCCAAGGCAAGTTTTTGCTCAGAAACGTGAAGGTCATAACTTTCTCAATTCTTAATGGTGTGAGACAAAATTTATATGTATCTGGACCAGAATTTCATAAGGAATCCAATGGTGGTGGTAGTTTTTTCAGATCACACTCCCTCCTCAAAACCCGATAGTGGTTTTGAAAATGACCTATAATTGCATTTTCTATGCTACAACTTGGTACAAGCATGGATTACATGGTGAATTAGCTCAAACACAACATATACAACATGTATGAGATGTTTATGATCAGTGGACTTCAAAGCGTTGCATGATTCAAAGATTCCAAGTTGTGAGGCTTACCTCTTTTTTTAAGATTTTGGAGATTTTGTGCAATCTGTCAAACCTCTTGTTCCAGAAATGATTAGATGCTTTAGACACACTCAAAGGATCCCTTAGAAGCTTTTAGGATGATTGGAATTGACTGGTACCTGCAAAAACACAAACAGTCCCTTTCTTGCAAAAGGGGTTAATAGTGACCAAAATAGCAACTCCCTCAAATGGTGTTCCAGATGAGGGGAACCATTTGGGACAGTTCAAGGATGATATTTGGAGTGTGTTTGAGGTTTTATCTGGTTTGGAAAGTGACTGAATCAAGACATGGCTTAAAAAGTGCAAAAAAAGCCTATTTTGAGGTTTTGAGATGCGACTCTGTGATTTTGTGATTACAGGTAACTTGTGATAGTTTGCACAGCTTACATATGATATATATGAGGTGTGTGTGTGATTGATTGTGATGGAAAAGCTCTCAAGCTCAAAAACTCAAAGTTGCCTTGCTAAAGAAGGCATTTTTGCCAAGAGAAAGAGGTTTTGAGGAAAGCATCTGTTTGATGGATTTTGTGTACTCAAACTGATCAAAATTGAGCTCTATTTATAGTAGAGCAAGTTTGTTTTGGGATCCACAGTGAATGGCAACTGCAGCAGGTGTTTGTTCAATGTTGGCCAATGGAAATCCAAGTATCCTCTAGCCATTGACTAGAGGTTAGGGCACATGGTTGTGGTTCCCTTGGTCTTGGATAAGTCTTGACTGATTTCAGTTGAGAATGGCTCAGTCCATGCCACCTTGATGCTTCCATTGAATGCTCCAATCCAAAATTGGAGTCTTGTCCCTATTTTGGCCATTCTAGGTTCAACATGCTATTTCTTGTTCCAAAGACTTTAGAGGCTTGGCTCAGTGATTGTCCCCTTTAGATTCAATCCTCAGAGGTGTCCAAGTGGATAGGAGCATTTGGATTTGGCTGATTTTGGCAAATTGAGCAAAAATGCAAATTCTGTCTTGCCTTGGCAGATTTCAGCAAGGCAACTTTCCAATGTCATATCTCATGGCTCAAATTGAATTTGGTAATGTTCTTGGCCATTTTGGAAAGCCCTTACATGATACAACAACTGTTTGAACATGTTTGGTTTTGATCTCTTTTGAATCCAAGTGAAAAATCCCCCTACATTTGGCAAAAAGTAGGGTAAAATATGACTTAGTGAAATTTTCACTAAGTGTTGGAACAAAGTGACTTTTCTTGATTTTGATCACTCCATAACTCAAAATCCCCAATGAATTGGAATTAGGTCTAGTTGAAGTTTTTGTAGAGGGCAATGAGATCTACAAATCAAGCCTTGGATGGGAGAAAATGGCTTTGTGGTTTAGGCGTTATGACCCTCCAAAGTTGGTACCCTAGCCACTTTATTTTTAACTTAGAAAATTTTCTATGTTTTTATGGTTACCCCTTTTACAAGTTATCCAACTTTTCTTGATTTTTCTTGATGAATGATGATTCAAATCATACATTAACATCATTTTAGGGTTAAAAATCCATTTTGCTGAAAAATCTCAAAAAGTCAAAGTTGACTTTTGTGCACAGTTGACTTTTTATCAGATGAATTCCAAACTGTGCAATTCTTCAGGAAATCATGTCCTTAACCTAAATCAAACTTGATGGACATGTTCCATGGGTGTCATAGGGTATATTGATGCATGTCATAGGGCTTGGGAGCATGTCCTGGTCAAAAGTCAAAGTTACAGTTGACTTTTTTCCTTAAAACCCTAACTGTGGTGCAGATGAAATTGAGACTTGTTGCTCAAACCTCTTGGATTAATCCATTGTTCCAAATGGATCAATATAGTTCATTAGAGACCCTCAAACCCTCTCTTGAGGTCTTGGCTCATGGTTTGGCCCAAAAGTCAACTTAGGGGTGAATTAGGTCAAGAAACCATAATTCCTGATTTTTTATGAATGCATCCCCTGAGGCAAAATTGCCTTGATGATTGGGTCCATGAGGTTCCATGGAGCATATTAGGTTAGGTTTTGGATCATTGGCTTGTGCCCAGATGAAAAATTTCCATTTGGAGGCCCTAGTCGACCAAAACCCTAATTTGGTGACACTGTCGATCTTGAGACTTGATCCACCTAGAAGGGAGCAGCCTTGTGCTTGATCCTTGATGTGGGAGTCCTTTTGATCCATTTTGGATGTTAGACAAGTTGAAGATCATGTCATTCCTTGATTGATCCTTTGTCTAAGAACTCTGAGAGGGCTTGAAACCCTAATTCTTGATGGTAGTGAATGCTCACCAATCCTTGAGGAGATTGATGAGGCATGAAAGTACATCCATATTGTGATGATGATTTGCACAAAGATGGGAAGTCTAAGTGGTCAAAATTTGGGGTATGACACTAGTCATAACATTTTTAACCGAATCGGAGTTCACCGGTCGCGGTAAATCCGCTCCATCCACGGTTGTTAATATTAGTGCTCCGCTAGAGGAGGCACTCTTCACGACATATGGCCCTTCATAGGGTGGGGTCCATTTGACGTGGTGGTCTTTATGGAAGGGTAATATTTTCCTTAACCCGAAGTCTCCCTCTTCGCATAGGCGAGGAGGAATTTCTTTGTCAAACGCTCTCTTAATTCCCCGTGGATATAACTGCCCACAGCCACACGTTTCCCTTATACGAGGTTTAGCTGATCGAGCCTAGTTTGCACCCATTCTGCCTTATGCAGTTTAGCTTCCTTTAAGATCCTAGAGGATGAATTTTCACCCCAATTGATAGCCCCTCTTTGAAGTCCATATCCTTGTGCAAATAGAAGTTCCCATCGAGATCTAGGTCCAGGTCCTCATAGAAGTCTGGAGTTTCACAATCCTTTATAATCACGACACCCTTGTCCGGGAAGTCCATCTGCCAGAGTTTGATAGTCGTCCACTGTTTTATGAACGAGATGTACTTCCTTTAATAGCCTTTGGAGTGACGTATTGGATGTCACATTCAGTTAATAACATATGCCCCTAGCTATTCTCCCTGATACGTCATATTTCCCTAGTTCACAACCCATTGAATTCTCAAGTATTGTTAAGTACATTATGAGCGGTCTCCTTGGGACTGGTGGCACCAATATAGGTGGCTTTTGCAAATATTCCTTGGTCCAATCGAAATCCTTTTGACAATCTTCATTCCATTCAATGATTTGATCCTTTTCTGAGTAGTTTGATGATTGGCTCACAAGTAGCTGTAAGGTGTGAGATATCTCCCAAAAAATCCATGAACTTCCTTTTTTATCCTTGGAGATGGCATCCCTTGAACGGCTACCATTTTGTCCTTTAATCCCCCTTGACTGACCATGGACCCTAATATCTTTCCAGATCTGATTCCATAAGTACACCTTGTAGGATTTAGTTGTAACTTGAATTTCCTTAACTGATCCAACAACTTTTGCAAGTTAGTTATGTGATCTTCTTCCTTTTGCGACTTGGTAATCGTATCATCCATATGAACCTCTATCTCCTTATGCCCCATATTACCATAGTCCTTTGATAAGTTACTCCTACGTTCTTTAACCCAACAGGCGTTACCTTGTGACAAAAACTCGAATTGCTTCTTGACTTCTTCCCTGACCTGGAGGATCATATCTGATCTAGTCTTCCTCAGCTTTTGCTTGATTGGCGTGCATTCTAGTTTGAGTAGTGGTTTGTGCTTGCCAATGCTTGTATCAAGTCCTGGCGTATCTTGGTATGACCATGCAAACACGTCGGAGTATCCTCGTAATAGCTCGATCAGTCTTTCCTTTATATCCTTATCCGGAGAAGCACGACTTTGACATCTTTCCTATCTTCCTCAGTTCCCAGATTAATCACATCCACTGGTTCCTGGTGAGGTTGTATTTCCTCGTCCTCTTGCCTCAACAGTCTGGCTAACTCTTCGGGAGGCTCACACTCGTCCTCATCACCCTCCTCCACTTGGTTAATCGGTAATTCAAAGTCATTCGAGATTATAGAGGTGTCATTTTTAATAGGTTCATTTTTGAATTTGCATGGGGAAGAAGATTTTTTTTTATCCCTTTTGGAATGAAGTGCTAGAAATGAAAATATTGAAAGAAGGTATATTGCCATTTTGAATAAACAGAAAATGAAAGAAAAAAAGATCTTGATTGAAAACAAAATGCAATTTTATTGATAGAAATAATCCAATGAAATAAAAGGTGGCCCTACAAAGCTTTGTCCATTTGCCTTGGGCATAGCAAGGGACTTATTATTATTTTAAGGAAAAAGTAAATTACTTCGACACAAAAATCATCTCAGAAATCCCGATGGTTCTCCAATTGTCGAAATTAGGCATTCCTTTCTTCCTCTTCCATTAAGGCCACATGATCCCAAATTCCAAATCCCACACCATGGAAATCGCCTTCTAATCCTTCATTAGCTGGTTTGTAACCCAGCCCAAACAAATCCTTCTCCTCAGGTGACTCCCATTGTTTGCCCCAGTTTGTTATGTCGCCCTTATTAATAAGGAATTCATCCCCCATCCATTCCATGGCGTTGACTGTTTCCCCAGTGTGCCCCAGTAATGCACTATCTCCCAGATTTGGTCCTTCAGGATCTACAACACTGACATCGTGGTTTCCGAAATATCTTTTATTGTTATGTTGATCGGAGGATGACTGCCCAATCTTTCCTGTCTTCAAACCGTTCTTAATCCTTTCTCCAATGATAACCAAGTCAGCAAATCCTGTTGAGACTGCCCCAATCATCCTTTTGTAGTACATTCCTTGTAGAGTATCCATAAACATATCCACAAGTTCACTTTCCAATAATGGAGGTTGCACACGAGAAGCTAGTTGCATCCATCTTTGGGCATATTCTTTGAAGGACTCATTCCCTTTTTGAGACATGTTCTGCAAATGCGTGCGGTTAGGATCCATGTCCACGTTGTATTAGTATTGCTTCAGAAAGGCGCTCGCAAGGTCTTCCCAAGTCTTAATGTGAATCCTCTCCAATTGCACGTACCAGTCCAAGGATGCCCCACTAAGGCTGTCTTGGAAAGTGTGCATCATCAGCTTCTTATTAGTAGCATGGGCACCCATTTTTCGAGCAAACATCCTAAGGTGATTCTTAGGACAACTGACACCCTTGTATTTCTCAAAGTTCGGAGCCTTAAACTTGGGAGGTATGACCATATCGGGCACCAGACATATTTCCAAAGCATCCACTCCAAAAACATTGAGTCCCTCCACGACCTTTAACCTTTCCTCAAGTTCTTTATACTTATCGTCAATCCCTCTCCTTTCCCTAACAACAGTTCCTTTATTTTCGAGGGCCACTTGTCTCGGATTTTCACCCTCGCATGCATAGTTCTCACGTGGAGTAGGTCTGTAAGTAGTACGAGGTGCCCCATTGGAAATATGTGGAGAGACGGTTCCCTCGAGAGGTTGGTTAGCAGTTTTGTGCTCGCGTTCCAAATCATGGACAAACCCTAGTAGAGGGCTATGGTCTTCAACATGGAGGGAAGGAGTAGGAACCTTCCTTTGAGGACTTGACCTGGTTCCTCTGGCTATCAAACTCTGGATGGTAAGTGTTAGTTGATCAATTTGGCTTTTCATACCTTCCACGTTCTCCTTAACGGTATCCATTTCTCCTCTTAGAGTAACCAGATCCTTCTCCATCAGATCCATAGCTTTCCTTTGGTATGCTCGAGTGCGAGGTCGGGAAGTCAGGTTGTTATGCTCAACGACTCTGAGACAAAGTTTGTAAAAGAAAATGATTTTTTTTATTCCTTTTTCCTTATTTTGAATGCATGTTGATGATGAATGTATGAATATGCATGATGTATGCTAAATAATTTTAAAAATTTATTTGGGGGGAATTCCAAAATCCATTGTAGTTAGAGATGAATATATCCAAAGGATGAAACCTATACACATAGAATGTAAAATCCAAATCGGTTAGCCAATCCCAAATCCAAAATGACTTCTAAACTTATAACAATAGTTCCTCGGAAATAACCCATAACAATCCCAAAAATGGAAAATCCTGAACTTAAGAAGGCGTAAACTACATAGATGCCCCCAATGCCTTCTTCAAATAAGCTTTAAACTCCTCCAAGTATCCTTTCTTGAGCTCTTGCACTTCCCTATCCTCCTTGTGGTGAGATAATAGATCCTCAACGGGCACAGCTAAGTCTTTAGGCTTGACCCTTTTCCCCTTTTCTGTTTTTCTTCCCTTTTTCCTTTTTTTTTGCCCCCATGCCCCTTGTAAGTTTTTTCCCTCTTCTTGTAAATCCAAGTATAATCCAAATTGTTCCAGCGTAGGAGCTAGTTGAAGATCCTTGAATAGGAAGTCACACAGAGGAGGATCATAAAATTGTGCAAAAGCAATTACGGCATCTACCTTCATAGGGATCCCTAAGAGATCGAGGACCCTTCCATACTTGTGTATAAACATCCTTTGAGCAGATTTTGGCATTAAGTCTTAAAGGTCTTTGAGACTCTGTGAATCAGCACTTAGCACTTTGATGCGTAGGGTAGCCCTTTCCATCTTTCCAATATTCCTACAACACATCTTGAAATTCCCCACAAAAATGCATATATGCAAAAAATGTTTTTAAATACATGATGACATGGACACTTTGTTTTTTTTTTTTACTTAGTTAGGGTAAGGTGAAAATGCAAGCATGAACCTAACTAGGTAGGCTCCCTATAATAGGTTTAGATCTATATTTTGTCTACCCAATCCCCTCACATGTAGGACATAAAGTTTGGACAACATAACGACCCTATAATGTACAGACTATACCCTTGTTTTACCATGAGAAGGAGCAAGCCTTCCAATGGTAATCCTTCAGGATAAGTCTCATCTAGGTAGGACCCTAGTAACAACCCTTGAGGGTTGAATACATAGGGTCTCCACGAGTTGGCAAGGGGTAGGCTAAAAGTTCTCAGAGTCTCGGACCACATCCAAATCATCCTCTACGTTAGGGGCTAGCCCTATCATGAGGATACCTTTGGAAGGATCTATTCTGAGTGTGGCATCAATGAATTGTTGGAGATGTCACATCCCCCCCAAAACATTTCCGTTCCACGTCCTAATCTAGGGTTATACTCCAAGCTTGGGCTTTAGCTTCACACATCATATGCCCCAATACAAAGTATGATGACAAAATAAAAATATAACAAATATAATAAAATAAAACAAAATATAAAACAAATAAAAAAATGAGAATAATAAAAACCAATAAACACCCAAGACAAACAAACAACACCCTAAAGCCTACGTTAGGAGGGACTCTCTTTAGGGAGGAATCCCCAGCAGAGTCGCCAGCTGTCGCGGCCGGCTAAAAATATCGAGTCGCCACCATATATTTTTTTTAGGAAAATAATGATAAACCTAAAAATCCTTAATCTCAAGGGCAGAGATTCCTACGGTTCAGGAGTCGGTTAAGTGAAGGGAAGGTGTTAGGCACCCCTCACTTCCATTGTACTCAATGGGATCCTCCTTAGATTCTAGGGTTTGTTTGTTTGTCTTCTAATTTTATTTATTTACAAAAGAATCCTAAGTTTTTTATTATTGTACTCGCTAGGGTTTACAACCCTATGCCTACGTACCTTCAATTTTGAAGGATCAGAGTAACCGTAGTTCACCTCCCCTATTCCTACCCGCTAATCCTATTCCTAACCCTAATCCCAAACTCAACCCACTATTTATACTCTTGGATAAAGAGTTCTATCCCTTAATCTATTGTTTATTCTCCTAGATAAGGAATTTTATCCCTTAATCTATTGTTTATACTCCTAGATAAGGAGTTCTATACCTTAATCTATTATTTATACTCCTAGATAAGGAGTACTATCCTTTAATCAATTATTTATACTCCTAGACAAGGAGTTCTATCCGTTAATCTATTATTTATACTCCTAGACAAGGAGTTTTATCCCTTAATCTATATTTATACTCCTAGACAAGGAGTTATATCCCTTAAATCCCTATCCATTATTTATACTCTCGGAAGAAGAGTTTTATCCCAAAATCCTTGTCCCTTGTTTATACTCTCGGATGGAGAGTTCTATCCCTTATCCATTGTTTATACTCTCGGATGGAGAGTTCTATCCTTTAAAATCCCTTATCCCTTGGTCTATATTTATACTCTTGGAACCTAAGAGTGCTATCCCTAAATCTCATCCCTTATTTAGACTCTCGGACAAAGAGTTTTATCCCAAGTTTTAATTCCTTACAAATCCTTTTATATCCCTTAAGTCCTTAATAATATCCCTTAAATCCCATAACTCCTTTAAACCCCTTTGAATTTATTTAACAAAATACATTAATTATAATATGAAAAAAAATTATAAAGAAAAATCCAAACTTAAATCCCTTTGATTTATTTAGAAAAATAAAACAAACATAATAGCTTAAGAAACACCAATTTTATTCCTTGGATTTTCCCTAAAATATCCCAATTTATTTGTAAAAATTATCCCTTTAAAAATGTATAAAACCACAACCTTTATCCCTATTTTTATTATGGAAAATAATCCCTTTAAATGTATTAAAAATATAAAAATCCTAAAGAACCTTAAGTTTTTATCCCAAAAAGTTAATTCAAGATAAATAATCTAAAATAATCCTTAATTAAAATATCTAAATTATTTTTGTGTTTTTTCCATATTAATCCCAATTATAATTATTATTTATATTAATCCCATACTAAAATACAATAATCTCACTAATATAATTTTATCCCAACCTAATATTTAATAATCAAATTAACCATATAATTTTCAATCCAAAAATATTTTCCATAAAAACCCAGATTAAAATAGAAATTAATTTAAACAAGAAAAATCCCTCTATTTAAAAACCCATTTTATAACAGAAAATTATTTAATTTATTAATTCTAAAATCCTAAAACAATTCCAAAAAACCCAAACCAATAATTAAAATCCTTAATTATTTTTTCCACCCCAATGAACCCTAAATAAAAATTCTTATTCCTAATTATCCCACTTATAAAAGTTTTTATCCCTATTAAAAAAACAAATTATTTTAAATATAAAACCAATAATTAAAACACCAAATCCCAAATAAAAAAATAAAGCCCCAAAATCCCTAATTATATTTCTCCTAATAATAATAATCCTAAAATTCTATTTTATATATCATAATTAAATATTTAAACCCTAATTAATAATTAAATTAAGGAATTAATTTAATTAATTAATTAAACCCAGGGGGTGTGTGTTTTACTACATAAAAGTAATTGGGCCCGTGACTGGGGGTGTAAGTAGTATGAGGGCGCCAGACCCAAGTACCAAAAACCCAAGTCTGAGAGAAAGTTCACGGTGGAGTGTAATTGTTGGAGTTATTCAATCCAAACAGTAGCAGTAATGGATTAAGACAATTTATTAACTCTAAATTAATTTTATTTATGTCTTAATTCAAGATTTAATTAAAATTAAGTATATGTTGCTTTGGAGGTTTTGTTTGTGTTGACGGTGAAAATGTATCAGTACTTCTGAAAAAGCGTTTAAGTTTTCCATACTATAGATTCCTTTTCTTTTTTATATTATAAAAAATTGTCATTTAGGATTAATTATAATTTCAAATCACAATATAATACAAAGGATTAATATGATTTTTTTTATAATTTAGATTGGTTAGAAAATGACACCTAGGCAATGAAAAATCCAAAGCACAGATAAATTCACCATACAACAAATTCACACGCCAATACAATAGAACAAAATCAATAATAACAAATGAAATAATATATACATACAATAAGATCAACAATACCAAATAATATAAACGAAATACCAACCTACAGAGAGGAGAATTTCTCTGCTTCAGATATGACTATAAATCTCTCTTGCTATCTATGTTTTTTATCCTAGCCTTGTCGTAGCCCTTCTTTTCCGCTCGGGTCTCCTTTTTTGCAATTGATGATGATGGAGGTTTTAGGGTTTTTTGTGTTGTTGTTCTTCGATGTGAAGAACAACACCTTTTTTAGACTTATTTATTTGTGAATTGTGGGTGAGAAATAATGTGGAAATCAAGCTCTATTTATAGATAAAATTAGGTCAAGAAAATTGAATGTGATTTATCAGTTTAGGAAAGATTTAATTTGACCTGATTTTATTTATTTCTTAGAGCCCAAGCCAATGAATCTGAATGGATTCATGGCTTGGTGAATTTAAATAAATAAAGAATTAATTTAAATAATAATAATGAGAGAAAAAATTTTATTAATGATAATGAAAAAAGATTTGATTTTTTTTATTTTTATGATTTTTTTGAGATTTTTTCATAAAATAATGACTTTAATGAAAAAATCATATTTTTTAAAAATGCATTAAATAAAAATACGAAAATTAAAAATTAATTATTAAAAAATGATATTTTTATGATTTTATTTATTAAAAATAAAATAGAAAAAGTTAGTAATAAAGAAAAAATAAATAAAATAATAAAAGTGAGGAAGGTGAGATTTGAACTCACAACCTCTCACACTTATAGCCCTTATACCCCTCTTTCTACTAATTGTGTCATTTTACTTATTCGAAATAAAGTAGAACTAGAAATCATATAAAACGGGTCAAAATTTAGGGTACGACACAAAGTACTCCTTCTAAACCAGTACACCTGAATAAAGGATCATCTATGTCAGATGCGAACATTTCGTCCGACACACTCGACCGAGTTTTATCTCCTAAGCCCGACCAACGATTATTCCCCCGCGGGGACTACTTCTCCTAAGCAAGGCAGAATTGCTATCTTGAACCAGCGGTACTTCTTCGTCCCAGCCGTGGCCGAGTATCCAGTCATGTTCATCTACTAGTCTGTGTGTCGCGTCAGTTTTGTCAGCATCGACATACGTACATCATGCATTATTGATTTACATTCATATTCATGTTGCATCACTATCGCTCTAGTCGGTCTTGTCCCCTAGTGATAAAAGTACTCTCAATCGAGTTGTCAGTTCTTTCCTCGTCAGGAAATGTTGCGTCTGAACAATCTCTCTACTCGAGTTTATTTCTGGATTAGAATTGGCCCTTGACCACTTTGATAACTTGAACCTCTGAAAAACCAGAGAACCCTCAACCAATGTCACTCTTCGCCATTGAAGATGATATCTTCGCTTTCCCGGATTAAGGAAAATCCCCAGAGAAAGCCTCACAATTAAAGGCTTTCGGCGGCACATTGGTTCTTCTCTCCAGAAGGTCAATGTCAACAAAGTCATCGGCACCTCAAAAATGGGGTAAATCATATGGCATTTCTCTGAGGAGATCTCGAGAAAAGTATGGTGTAATATTCCCCAAGCGGACAACGGTCTCTCAAGAGATTCGCTCTCCCCAGTAGATTCGACAAATGGCGTCTCCAACAGAGAAGTTTGTGCCTCTATACCATCAAAACTTTGTCCACTCAAATGGCATCTCCCCAGGAAAATTCGGCGAGAAGTTTGAGGGAAACCGCTACGCATAGCGTCCCTTGCCAATAAAGTTTATTGACAAAAGAAACTGAGACCAAATCCTCGGTAGGAAACCAGGATCGAGGGGAAGTTTATATCAAAAACTAAGACCAGATCCTCGGTAGGAAACCAGGATCGAGGGGAAGTTTATATCAAAAACTAAGACCAGATCCTCGGTAGGAAACCAGGATCGAGGGGAAGTTTATATCAGAAACTAAGACCAGATCCTCGGTAGGAAACCAGGATCGAGGGGAAGTTTATATCAGAAACTGAGACCAGATCCTTGGGAGGAAACCAGGATCGAGGGGAAGTTTATTTCAAAAGAAAAATGAGACCAGTTCCTTGGCTGAAGACCAGGATCGAGGGGAAGTTTACCTTTTCTAAGCATTATTGCTTAGCAAAAGAAGATGAATGCGCCAACTACCGTTCATAACCACCATCAAAATTTCGGGTATTCCGATATTTAATCCTCTTGCACCCCGAATGCCCGAATACCTTCGCCATTCACACATTCGGGTCCAAGAAAATTAAATAGGGGCATCTGTCATACCCTAAATTTTGACCACTAAGATTCCCATCATTGTGCAAATCATCATCACAACATGGATGAACCATCATACCTCATTAGTCTCCCCAAAGATGGGTGAGCATCCACTACAATCAAAATTAGGGCTTCAAGCCCTCTCTGAGTGCTTAGACAAAGGATCAATCAAGGAATGACATGATCTTCAACTTGTCTAAACCTCTCAAACATCCACAATGGATCAAGAGGACTCCCACATCAAGGATCAAGCACAAGGCTTTAACATTCCAGGTGGATCAAGATGGAAATTTTGGTCGACAGTGTCACCAAATTAGGGTTTTGGTCGACTAGGGCCTCCAGATGGAAATTTTCCTCTGGGCATGAGCCAATGCTTCAAAACATAACTTAAGATGCTCCAAGGGACATCGTGAACCCAATCATCAAGTCAATTTAGCCTCAGGGGATGCATTTTGGGAGATCTTCGAAAGACCATCCTATTGACAACATTTTGGGAGATATCTCAAAGGGAGTAATTACTCGTTCTAGGATAAGTAATTTCTGTTCTCACTTCGCTTTTGTTTCTCAAGTAGAACCTAAAAATGCCAAAGAGGCCTTGATTGATGAATTTTGGCTAATGGCCATGCAAGAAGAGCTTAATCAATTTCAAAGAAATGACGTTTGGGAACTTGTTCCTCGTCCGCGAGATCATCATATCATAGGTACTAAATGGGTTTTTAGAAATAAGCTTGATGAAAACAGAGTGATAACTAGGAACAAAGCACGTTTAGTGGCACAAGGGTATAACCAAGAGGAGGGCATAGATTATGAGGAAACTTATGCTCCAGTTGCCTGCCTTGAAGCTATACGTCTCTTGCTTGCTTATGCGTGTTCTAAGAATTTTAAGCTTTACCAAATGGACGTAAAGAGTGCGTTTCTAAACGGTGTCCTAAATGAAGAGGTATACGTCTCACAACCTCCTGGTTTTGAGAATGCTGAATATCCAGATTATGTTTACAAATTAAAACGAGCTTTGTACGGTCTTAAGCAAATTTCTACTTGATCATGGATATTCAAGAGGTAAAGTGGATACCACTCTCTTTATTAAACACAAGGGAAAACACATTCTTTTAGTTCAAGTTTATGTAGACGATATAATTTTTGGTTCAACTAACATACACTTGGTCGAAGAGTTTTCAAAGGTTATGCAGGGTGAATTTGAAATGAGTCTTATGGGGGAGCTAAATTACTTCCTCGGTCTCCAAATAAAGCAGCTTGATGAGGGTACAGCTGTGTATCAAACAAAATACTGCAGAGAGCTGCTCAATCGCTTTGGAATGAACGATTCAAAATCAATCGACACCCCTATGCCTACCAACGGGAATCTAGATAAAGATGAACACACTAAGAGTGTAGATGTCAAAAGGTATAGACGTATGATTGGGTCTCTCTTGTATCTTACTGCATCTAGACCTGACATCATGTTTAGTGTTTGTATATGTGCAGGATATCAATCAAATCCTAAGGAATCACACTTGAAAGCTGTTAAGCGTATATTTAGATATCTTCATGGAACATCTAAATATGGGCTCTGGTATTCCAAAGGAAGCGATTGTAGCCTAGTAGGTTACTCCGATTCTGATTTTACTGGCTGCAAATCAGATAGGAAAAGCACTAGTGGTACATGTCACTTATTTTCAAACTCTTTGGTAAGCTGGCATAGCAAAAAGCAGGTGTCTGTCGCATTGTCAACTGCTGAGGCTGAGTAGGTTGCAGCCGGTAGTTGTTGCGCTCAGATTTTGTGGCTGAAGCAACAACTACAAGATTTCGATATTCAACTCAAACGTATTCCAATAAAATGTGATAACACAAGTGCTATAAATCTTACTAAGAATCCTGTTTTACACTCACGCACTAAACACATAGAGATTAGGCATCACTTTCTTCGCGATCATGTTGAAAAAGAGGACGTTGTATTTGAGCATGTTGATACTAAAAACCAACTTGCTGACATTTTTACTAAACCATTAGCAACGGAACCGTTCTTCAACATTCGTCGTGAATTAGGGATTTTAGATCTCTCTTCATTGATGTCTTAAGCATGTTGGTTCTTATTTATATATGTCTCACTTTGTTTGTTGAGATTTGTTTTTAGACCTCATTCGTACTTCATAAGGTTACATCAACAGAGGTAATATCATTCCTTTCTATATCTCTTTGGAACTATGTGATTTGTGTATGTTTGAACAAATTCTTTAAAATTGTTTATATGTATTCCTTTGCATATGTTGTTTGAACATTAATGTTTGATTTGTGGATTATACTTGAGCATAATTATCATGACATAATTCATATTGCATTGACTTAGAGCTGCTAACAGGTTTCTATACTCAACTGGTATTCAAAAATTAGTTAAAACTTAGTTTAGCATCAGTATGTATCGATGCAACAAGTGCGTGTGTCGATACATTCTAGTTTCCGGTCGATGCATTCGTGCTATGGGTTGATTCATACTTTTTTAAATTTTTCAAACTTGTTTCAGTATGTGTCGATGCATCCGTGTTTTGTGTCGACACATAGGACATTTTAAAAACAATTAATTCGTGAAATGAATCGATTCATAACCCCTTGTATCGATGCATACTGATTGTTTTACAATAAATGCATGCTAATTCAGTTCTGGATCGACACATCAGCCAAATTTATAGGTCTCATTCATTCACTCTAGACTCTTTCTTCCTCTCATACCCAAGCGGCTAACCCTAATCTCTTCAAACATCTTCATCTCCTAAACCCTAATTCACCTTCATAATCATGTTGCTTAAGTTTCTTTGTTATATTGTTCAAACATTGTATGTTTTGGTAGTTCTTATGAAATTCTAAGCACTTTGTTATACAGTTCAATGCTTATTTCTTTTATTTCTGTTTACTTGTGTTATTTTTTGCCCTTTCCTTGTCATTCTTTGTGAGTGATTGTTTTATGTTAAGCTTCTTTCTTTGTGATTGTTAGCTTCAATATCAATTTTGTTGTTTAGTGCTACATCATTCTAGCCTTGTGACTCTTTACACAGATTGTCTTTTTCTTCTTTTTGATGTTGACAAAGGGGGAGAAGAAAGAAAACAAGATGTTGACAGCCATGCACAAACTCAGGGGGAGTGTTCTATCACACATCTTGCAAATTTGCCATCATCAAAAAGGGGGAGTTTATGAGCAATCGTTTAAGTTTTGTATGATAGAAAATTGTGTGATAAATGCATATATAAATGCATGTTTAGTATGCATGTTACAATTGATACATATCTTTATTGAAATCATAAAAACAATTTTCCTTATGTATGTATCGATCCATGTCTGTCTTGCATCGACACATTCCTCTGTTAAAATCACAAAAACGTGTTTGCTTCAGTATGGATCGATCCATACGAGTTTTGCATCGATACATGCTTCCTTGTTGTTAAGGCATGTATCGATTCATACGAAGTTTGCATCGATACATGTTTCTTTGATGGTTCTGAAAATTATGCTATGTATCGATCCATTCGTATTATGTATCGATGCATGATTGAATTTACTTTCTGAAATTAAACAAAGTTACAGTATGCATCGATGCATATATCTGTGTGTCGACTCATGTATGTTATACAACTACCATGTATCGACTCATACGAGTTTCGTATCGATACATAAAGCTGTTTCTTTTTCTAACCGTTTCTGTCTCACATATAAGAAGGGTTTGACAGTTCAGTTGAGTGTAGGAATTCGTTAGTGTGAAAAATGTGTAATCACAGCAAAAGAAAGTTTGGTGAGCATCAATTTTGGGAGCAGTTTTAGAGACCTGAAAGGTACTTTATCTTCATCATCTTCTCAATCACTTTAATTCAAGAACATCAACACATAATCATTCTTGTTCATCGGATTAAAGGATCATCGAGATAACGTTCAGTGGTACGATCAAGGATCTAGCTGAGTTGAAGATTCAAAGGGGGTTTCGAGGAAAAACCATCTGGTTTGTCCTTCAAGAACTGGTGTGTTCTTGAGGGTTTGTTAGTCACGTTTGCAGAACATATTCAGCCGCAGCGTAGGGTTTGGAAATTTGGTAATTTCGCAAACAGGTCGTGGAACCGATGAATTGTTTGTAATTCTTGCAGGGGAAATTCTTGATTAAGCTCAGATCAAGTGAAGGTTCATACAAGAGAAAGATCTTGGGGTTTAGATTTCTGGCTTTGTATTGTAACCTTGTAAACAACGAATTCAGCGTTATTGATATAACAGGTCTCAATTTCAGTTTGAAATTGAGAGGGAGACGTACCCACACGCGAGGACGAAAGTGGGGAACTTCCTTACCAAATCTCTGCGTATTGTATTCTGTCTTTATCTCTCTTTACGTTTTCAACAATTTTGTGATTCATTTGGTGTATTGTGTCTTAACGTTTTATGATACAATAGTGGTAAGAAAACTTTTATCAAATCACCATTATTGTTAATCATTGAACACTTACACGCCAAGTGTTTGACAAAATTGTCAGCTGAGTTTTTGTTCATTGGAAATAGTATTTGTATGATAAGTGCATTTGATTCGATCCTAATCTGGTGTTAATAAATCTTTGTCATCCTAATATAAATCCAGCATTAATTCGTGTGTCCGGTTTTCTAGTAGCTGGTCTAGAATAGACGGAAGTCGATCCGGGATCGTATTTTTCCGCTAACTTTTAAAAACTCTGATAAGTATTTTTAAATCCTTGATTTTCAAGGAGGTGATCTATTCACCCCCCCTCTCGATCACTAGCCACACCGTCTAACAATATACCTTACTAAAAATTGCCAAGGCTAGGCAGAATTTTGCATTTTTGCTCGATTTGGCAAAGTCAGCTAATTCCAAGCCTTGTCATCATCTTGGACACATCTGAGGATCAAATCCAAAGGGGACAAACACTGAGCCAAGCCTCCAAAGTCCTTGGAACAAGAAGTAGCATGCCAAACCTAGAAATCCCTAAAAGAGGGACAAGACTCTAATTTTGGATTGGAGCATTTAATGGATGCTTAGAGGTGGCATGGACTGACACATTTTCAACTGAATTCAGTCAAGAATGATCTAACAACTAGGGAACCAAAGGCCTGTGCTCTAACCTCTAGTCAATGGCTAGAGGAGACTTGGCTTCCTATTGATCAACATTGGCCAAACCTCTGCTGTGGTTACCATTCACTATTGATCCCAAAATAAACTTACTCTACTATAAATAGAGCTCATTTGTGCCTTCTTTAGCAAGGCAATTCTGAGTTTTTGAGTTAGAGAGCCATTCCAACCAAACCAATCACACACACCTTATATATCTCGTGTATAAGTTGTCCAAACTCTCACAAGTGACCTGTAATCGTTAAATCACAAAGTCACCTCTCAAAACATCAAAATAGTACTTTTGTGCATTTTCAAGCCATGTCTTGATTCAGTCACTTTCCAAACCAGATAAAACCTCAAACACACTCCAAATAACATCCTTGAACTGTCCCAAATGGTTCCCTCCATCTGGAACACCATTTAAGAGAGTTGTTATTTTGGCCATTTTAACCCCTTTTGCAAGAAAGGGCCAGTTTGTGTTTTTGCAGGTTCTAACTGATTCCACTCACCCTAAAAGCTTCTAAGGGATCATTTGAGAGTGTCCAAAGCATCAAATCACTTCTGGAACAAGAGGCTTGGCAGTTTGCACAAAAACTCCGAAAAACTCAAAAGGAGGTAAGCCTCATGACTTGAACTTTCCAAAATATGCATTGTTTTGAGGTCCACTGATCATGCATCTCTTATATATGTCATATGTGTTGTGTTTGAACCAATTCATCATGTAATTCATGCCTGTACCAAAGTGTAGCATAGAAAATGCAATTATAGGCCTATTTCAAAACCCCTATCGAATTTTGAGGAGGGATCATGATCTGAGAAAAATACCACCACCATTGGATTCCTTGTGAAATTCTAGGCCAGATGCATATAAATTTTGTCCCCAAACATGGAGAAATGAGAAAGTTATGGCCTTCACGTTTCTGAGCCAAAACTTGTCTTGCCTTGCCTTGGCCAGGCCTAGAAAACAATGCATGCCTTGTATATTTGTTGGTTTGTTTCAATCAACGGATGTATCACCACCCCAGTGGTAAGGCGCGCGCCCTATAACCTTGAGGTCGTGGGTTCAAACCTCACCCATGCCATTTTGTGTTTTCTCACATTTTTGCTATTTTTTTTTCCATATTTTCATGTTTTGTTAATTAATTGGAAAATTAATACCTCTTTCAATTTTAATTATTTTTTATTGGTTCTTTTTGGAAAAAATCACAAAAATGTTAAAATATTTTATTCCACAAAAAAATTAAGTTTATATTAGTTATTTAATATAATTAGTATTTTTGTGAATAAATTCCTTTTTTAATTGTTTTTAAACATTTAAAAGTGAATGTTCATATTAAAAATCAACACCAAATAGGTTTTAATTCATCTTGTGATTAAAATCTCATTTTTCAAACTTAAAACCAAAATTACAAGTTGTTTATTCAAACTTATTTGGCATTTTCATCATTTTTTATTAATTTTCTTTGAATAATTACATTAAAAAACGATGAAATTAGGGTTTTGTTGATTTTCACCCTAACAAACTTTTTCAAACACTCATGGGCCTCTAATAGAGTGTAAGACCCAACCCCTCTTTGAAAACAAAAACTTTTGGGCCTCAGTCATTGTATAAGACCCACGGTGTTTTCAAAACTTCGGCGCGATCATCGCCCGTTTAAAACAATCTGGGCCTCTCCTCGAGCTATAAGGCCCATTCAAAATCACTCCTGGGCCTCTAATAGAGTGTAAGACCCAATCCCCTTTTAACCAAAACCTTTTTGGGCCTCAGGTATTGTATAAGTCCCTCTGTGTTAAAAGAAAACCTCGGCACGATCGCTAGTTGAAAAATCAAACCCTTGGGCCTACCCTCGTGTTATAAGCCCCATTTCTTTTCTTTAAAACTTTTTGGGCCTCTTGATAGAGTGTAAGACCCATCCCTTTGTACAGAAAACCTTTTTGGGCCTCAGTCACTTGTATAAGTCCCTGTACAATTTCAAAACAACAGTGCGATCACTGATAAAACCCTGGGCCTCTCCTTGAGCTGTAAGCCCCAACAATATTTTCAAAGCAATTTCTCCTTTGATTTTATATATAATACTGTTATCAAAGTTTTCTTTGTTGAACAACTAACAATACAGCATGGAAGCTCTACAATCGAGTAAGTGTTTACCCGCTTTCATTTACCGCTTTCATATATATATATATATATATATATATATAGATATATATATATATATAACTGTATTGTGGGGCTGTTTCACTGTAAGTCTTCTTTCATAAACTCATATCGACTGTGTAATAATAGTATAGATATTTAGAGTTTCCCCGACAACTACGTCTAGAACTAGACAAAACCTCGCCTCCTTGAAACATTTAGATAACTAGATCTAAGGAATTTTCCCGTGAACAGTTCATATACAGAAGGACATTGTTCCATGTGAAACCCCTTCTAGAACTGTTCATCAGCCTCCTCTTGGGCTTAATGCAAGGACCCGCAAGGCTTCCTAAAAGCATCCCTGCCTCCTCTTGGGCGTTGTACAAGGACCCGTCGGCTTCTTAGAAGTTTTCACAACCTCCTCTTAGGCTTCGTATGATGATGCTTCCTCCGGGAAGATAGCCTCCTCTTGGGCTTCGTACAAATTGTCCCTCGGCTTCTTAAAAGTTTCCAGCCTCCTCTTGGGCTTCGTACAAATTTTCCCGACGACCTCCTAGAGGTATAGGAACAGAAATTAGTCATCTTAATAGAATAGTCTTTCAAAGAGTCTAGATCTCACTACTACTGTTTCTTAAGCATAGTACAAAAGATAGAACTCGTAGACTCGGACAGTCTAAAGCTCCATTGGATTCCCCAATTTCCCTAGAGAACGGGAAATAATCCCAACCCTCAGAGCAAATTCATGAGTATAATACTACTCATATAAGAACTGATTTTCTCTTTTATCCAATACTGGACCTGTCACTCAACTGAAATAGTTACTCTAGCCTCCTCTTGGGCTTTGTACAATGATTCTCCCCAGTGGAGCTAAACCCTTTAGCCTCCATCTCGGGCTTCCTACGAGATACCAAAACACTCTCTTGTTGAGTATAAAAGACTCTCTTGTTGAGCCAAACATCTTTAGCCTCCATCTCGGGCTTCGTACGAGATACAAAAACACTCTCTTGTTGAGTATAAAAGACTCTCTTGTTGAGTCAATCAAACAACTTTTAGCCTCCATCTCGGGCTTCGTACGAGATACAAAAACACTCTCTTGTTGAGTATAAAAGACTCTCTTGTTGAGTCAAATGACTTTTAGCCTCCATCCCGGGCTTCATACGAGACACCAAATCACTCTCTTGTTGAGTATAAAATACTCTCTTGTTGAGTCAAATGACTTTTAGCCTCCATCTCGGGCTTCGTACGAGATACAAAATCACTCTCTTGTTGAGTATAAAAGACTCTCTTGTTGAGTCAAACCCCTTTAGTCTCCATCTCGGGCTTCGTACGAGATACAAAACACCCTCTTGTTGGGCCGATTAGCCTCCTCTTAGGCTTTGTATAAGGAAACCCCGGTTGAGACAATCAACCTTTTAGCATCAAATCATGTTTTGATCACAACATACAAACATCAACAACTCCTTTTTCCCCCATCTAATCGATGTAAGCAGCAAGCCTCTGGATTATTTACATCCACGCCACTGTCCCTCTTTTAGCATGAGAAATTCCTAAGGAAAGATGGCATTACTCTAAACTGAGTTAAAGTCTTCTCCTTAAAAAACCCCTATAAAGGAAATTATGGCATTGTTGGATTCGCATATCCCAGTTAAAGTAATCATCCTTTATAACCGGTCACCCAACTGTTGTGACAAACGGTCCCCTTTAGAGATGACAAATTCTCTCTAAAGCCAAAACCCTTTAGCTTTATATCTTGGGCTTTGAACAAGATACAAACAAATCACCTTTAGCTTCACATCTTGGGCTTCGAACAAGATACAAATCATTTTTAGCTTCACGTCTTGGGCTTTGAACAAGACACCAAAACACCATTTCCTCCCATAGAATAGGAGGAACTACGATCGCTCTGATTTCCCTTTTTCGGTAAACGGGAATACGTAGGCATAAGGTTGAAAGCAAAATCTTAGCGAGCACACTAATAAAAAAACCCAAAATCCTGTACCCATAAATCGAAAAGCATCAGTCCTAACATCCTGCCAATAGCATAGTCCCGTCATTTCAGCCTTAACTAAGTAAGAAGAAAGAAACCCCACCTCCATATAGCATCTGTAACTTAACAGACCGCTGTTTAAACTCAATATGCAAGCAGGGTTAGTTGGAGACATCTATTTCCCTTCCTTCATCAACTTCAATAGGATAAAAAATGAATCGACCTGTAGTTCCCCCAAAGAGCGACAGTGCTTAAGAACCACGTCCAAAATCGCTCGCTACAGATTGAATACAACATTGTTGATCAGCTGTTACAAACTCCTCAAAGATCTCTGTGCTATCACTTTTACTCAGTTTCGAAGCCCATAGAGAGGCTCTATAGAAAGTCTTAGAGCAGGCCTTTATGGAACAGGATGTGTCAATACGACAGTTCAATAGCATCGTCTCTAACATCACTTCTTGCAATAACTTGGGATTTAGTGATGAGGAATTGCCAGAGGAAGGCAAAAGTCACAACATGGCGCTCAACATCACAGTTAACTTCCAGGACGATGCTTTAGCCAGCGTACTGCTAGATACCGGATCGGCCATCAACGTTATGCCAAAGTCCACTTTAATGCAACTATCATTCAAAGGATCCCCGATGAGGGGCAGTGAGGTCATCATCAAATCCTTTGACGGATCTCGGAAAGCAGTTATCAGCGAAGTCGATCTTCCCATAAATATCGGTCCTCACACTTTCCTAATCACTTTCCAGTTCATGGACATCCGGGAAACATACAGTTGCTTATTAGGAAGACCTTGGATACACCAGACTGGGACAGTCACTTCGACGCTGCACCAGAAACTGAAGTTCGTCAAGAACGATCAACTCGTCACGGTCTGTGGAGAATAAGCCTTGATCGTGAGTAACCTGCCATTATCTACTTATATAGAACCCGAGGAGGTTGTTGGGACTCAGGTCCAAGCACTTTCAGTGAGCAATGAGAATCAATCAGAGAAAGGAACCTCTATTTCCTCATACAGAGATGCTCTCGAAGTGATCAAAATTAACAATGCAAAAGGATGGGGACAGCTTGTCATTCCTATTGATAACTAAACAAAGAAGGGTCTTGGTTTTTCTGTAACCTGTACCCAGACTGCTACTAACGATGAAAGTTTTCATCCCATTCAGGACTTTTTCCACAGTGGAGGTTTCCTTCACCTAGTGCCTCAAGCAGTCCATACCATCAACGAGGGAGATCCCTCCGATACAGATGAAGAGTGGAAGTAATATCTTAATGAGGACGATTATATCTCTCAGGAAGAGGTGCCTATGTCATTTTGCTATCCCGCACAGAGTCCGAGATTTATACCCAAGTCAGATGTCAGAACGATATACGGAGACTATGATCCAGAAGGATGCCATGCTCCACCAAACTCATTAGAGGAAGACACTCTGATGAAATACAACTTTGACCATGAATATTATGGCCCAATGGATGACCTGCCTATCTGGCAGCCGTACCCAGGAGACTTGGGGCAAGAAGATCAGCCGAACAATGAAAATCAGCTGAGCATCATTGAAAAGAATTCCTGCGTCCCCACCATGTCATGGGAACAACACTCAAGTCATTCAGAAAATATCCAGCATGACGATGAATTCGCAAAGTTTGCAGGACTTGAATTTATTAACTATGCTTTTCTTGAGGTCAACGCCATCGAGAAAGATGATTCCTCCAGTTCCAAAGAAGTATGGGACACCCTAGGACAACCGAGTGGCAAGTTTGACTACTTGGTCAAGTACACCGCTCCTGAAAGCTCTCATATCAGGCTCGAAGACATCCAGCCAACTGGATGGGGAGATTTACCTGAGAGCACAAGTACTATGCAAAATACAATAGAAGAATCCTCCTACGATAACTCTGCCTGGGAGACAGATTCCAATGATCCTCCTCCACCAGAAATCAGCGTTATTTCTGAAGACAAATCAAGGAAGGTACCAGACTTTGTGATTCACCGAGGAGTTCGTCGCCAATATGTTACTGTCGATGTTCCGAAGATTGCTCATAAGTCAAAGTAATTGTCGTCTTAAACCTTTCACCCTGCCCAGGTGAAACGGATGTTTTGATAGGGCTCGGTTTCTGTAATTATCCCTCTTCGCTTTGCCCAAAGCGATAGAGTTTTTTTTATAGGGTTGTAGTTTCAAGAATCGACTTGTTCATAAATAAAATAACGTCGTTCTGTAATTTCCGTATTAATTGTTGTATTCTCTTTTTGCTTTTTCAGAAAATGGTAATCCTAAAAAACAATTCAAATAATAAAAACAACTAGTTATCAGAAAATACACTGCACACACTCTTGCATTCTCTCTATCTCTTCTAAAAACAATCATCACGTCATGCAGATTGCTTGTTTTAAACCCGTTGAAACATACGATCCAATGCCTTCTCCCAACTTTGAATTCCCGGTATTTGGGGCTGTAGAAGAAGTTGACGACAAAATTCCAGAAGAGATCTCCCGACTACTCAAACAAGAGGAAATGTCCATTGAACCTCACAAAGAGCCATTGGAAACAGTAAACTTGGGTTCGGAAAAAGAGAGAAAAGAAGTCAGGATTAGGGCATTACTCAGTCCAACCGCCAAAGAGAGTTTGACAAAGCTTCTCAAAGAATTTCCCGATGTGTTCGCTTGGTCCTATTAGGACACGCCAGGGTTGGATACCAACATCGTGGAACATCATCTACCATTACGATCAGAATGTCTGCCAGTAAAACAGAGGTTGAGAAGAACTTATCCAGACATGGCCATCAAAATCAAGGAGAAAGTACAGAAATAGATTGACGCGGGTTTCCTCGCCACATCAGAATATCCTCAATGGTTAGCCAACATCGTACCCGTTCCGAAAAAGGACGGAAAGGTCAGAATGTGTGTAGACTATAGGGATCTAAACAAGACTAGTCCAAAGGACGACTTTCCCTTACCACACATTGACATGCTGGAAGACAGTACAGCAAAGTTCAAAGTTTTCTCCTTCATGGATGGATTCTCGGGCTATAATCAGATTAAAATGGCGCCGAAAGACATGGAGAAAACTTTATTCATTACCCCATGGGGTACCTTTTTTTACAAGGTAATGCCATTCGGCTTGAAGAACGCCGGCGCAACCTAACAAAGGGCGATGACAACTCTTTTTCATGACATGATACACAAAGAAATCGAGGTATATGTCGATGATATGATTGCTAAATCTAAGACGGAAGAGGAGCATGTGACCCATGTAACACCCCCAATCTATACCCCCAATTAATAATAAAATAATAAACACTTAATAAAAATTTCGTCAGAGTATATTCAAATTATCATGGCATAGACAGGGAGAATCACATTATATTGAAACAAAACATACAACACCTGCTCATAAAGATATGCAACAGTGGGGTAACAATCAACAGAGGAACTTAGTTCCTTACACCCACATTTCAGTTTTTAGAATAAAAGCGGAAAATCTAAAACTGAATATCATATATATATATATATATATATATATATATATATATATATATATATATATATATATATATATATATATAAGTTTATCTGTTATCAACAGAATCATGTATATGTCCAATTCCAAAAGATAAAGATGCATATACACAACATCACAAAATAATCCTAATCGATCTCCCGACTACCCGGTGCTACATATCAGAGCCTACCGACAAAAGAATGAAGACATAAGCTTCACAAAAGACCTCCAGCATCGAATCTGCAATGCCTCATAGAGCATTATAAAACAGCAGAAGGGTGAGAAACACAATTATAATATAAATGCATATAATTATATATATCAACATTAAGATACACATATCAAGTATTCTCACCACAATTATCGCATGCCAACACATAAAGCATATATAGATTATATTCACATAATCACATATTCACACATAATGCATATGTTTATACACAACCATATTATTCATAATTCAATGAATTTAACACAAATGCACATAAATTCACAATTGCTATCACAAGCTCAATCACATAATTACTCCGTTCCCAATTGCATATTAATCATGCACAATACATTTATCATAACGCATACCACAATGCCTCACACATATTCAATTAAATCATGATTTTCCACATATAAACAATGCAATCATAATTCATGCAGATGCAAAGAGACCGACACAACGACTCTATGCAAATGCATATGCGGTCCCGACTCCATCATTACTAGTCCACTCAAGAACTATTGGAACCATCGCTTGTTACTACAAGTAACACCCCGTCGGGCCAACGATGTTCACCCATCGCTTGCATCCTCTTTGTATAAGGCTCACGACGTTTATGGATCGCTTGCAGTTCTATTTGTATAAGGCTCACGATCCGATCGCTTGCAGTCCTCTTTGTATATGGCTCACGATCGTCTATAATCATCGTTTTCAGTCCTCTTTGTATAAGGCTCACGATGTTATTGCAGATTCTCTCAGGAATCAATCTGTCGGTCCTACCTCTTTGTATCAGGCATACGACTTCACAAGATGCATATCATGATACTTGACGCACAAGAACTCACGACAACCAATGCATCTTCACACATATATGTAACCATAAACATGCATATATAACCAAACACAACACATTGCATTTATTTGCCTTTCGGCCACAATTCATCACCTCAACATGTCATCACATACATTCACATCATATAACATCACACAAGTCATACGATATCCATATTAAAAGCACATTACACGATACACATCAATTACACTTAATTAACACGGTAAAAGTCGACAAAACGATGCTATTCCAAATACCGACACAATTTAATTGGCTAATAACTTCCAAATCATCATAACCATATAGTATAGCTCAATAGCTTTCGAACGATACCAAGAATGTGAAAATCGGATAAACGGAACCCAAGTTACGAAAGAAAAATGAAAACGATATTTTGAAAAGTCCCATTTTACACTTCTCCTACCCATACGCGTATGGCCCCCCTCATACGCGTACGGAAAAACCCCCATACGCGTACCATACGCATCTCACCAGAAGTCCGGGAAAAGTGACATCTCATACGTGTATTGTCCCCAAAACTCGCCAATGATACACGTATCGTCAAGGCCCATACGCGTATGAACATGCCCCATACGCGTATGATCTGGGCGAAATTAGAAATTCTGCAGGTTGTTGCTGTTACGAGTTTCACATCCAAAATCCTCCAAATCATCATCCAAATTCAGAAAAACACCAATTTGAGGCATAACAATACATATCCAACATGTATAAACAACAAAGAACACAATTATATGAGCTTAGACACATTTGAAATCAATTTCTACCAATTTCTAAACATTATGATTTTTACTATATTTCTCCATTTCAATCCAATAACAATCAAAAACACACATACATAATCATACACAAGCATATAATAATCGAGTTTCGCACCCTTACCCAATTAAATCGATTCTAGAAGTTGATTTGATCCAACCTAGCTTTTCCTCTTTTTCTCTCTTTTTTCTCTTCTCTTCTTTTTCCTTCTTCTCTTTTTCCTCTTCCTATTTCTTTCTCTCTATTTTTCTCTCCTTTCTATTTCTATCTCTTTTCTTCTCTTTTTCTTTCTAAGTTATAAAAATATAATATAAAATGACTAAAATGCCCCTACTCTCAAATACCCCGCGACCGCTCTCAAAACGCAATAAAACATAAACATACCGATGAAATATATTTCGAGAAATAGAAGTTGAAAAGAAATAATAATTTAATACAAATATTTTAGCTATCAGAGAAATTAACCAATTAGCTCAATTAGCAGGTAAAATACAATAAATTCACACATTTCACAAAATTCACATAAATGAAATAAATAAATACAATTAAACAAATCGGGGCGTTACAATTCTCCCCTACTTAGAAATTTTCGTCCTCGAAAATATAACCGATACCAACAACTCCAGACACGGCTCTCGCATCCGACCAACAAACATTAGACCAACCAAAAGCACACCACGAATAACACAACTGACAAACCACTTTGCTAACAGCAGCAACAACAACGACAAGACGCAAAGCCCATACAATGCACTTGACGACCAACTCACAACTCAAAGAATACACAAGCACAAACTCACAGGTTCACTCTCAAATACAAAATGTGCCACATCACGCTTCCATTGCGCACTCTAATTAACCGAAACCATCAAGACTATCAATCTCACGTCCAAAACCTAACTCTTTCTTATATCCGCCAAAATCACTGATCACTGCCAATATAGCCAACCACACTCTCTACTGTGTTCTCTCTCACACTAGACACAAACCTCTGAACTATTCAAATAATTCCAACTCTCTGACCATCAAAACAGACATGCATAAAGTTTTTCGACTTACACATCAGGCACAACAACAGCCTTTCCCTAAGGATAACCCCAAACCAATTCATAACTCGCCACGAATCCTAATCATCCTCGTTGTCTCTATTCCTTCAGACCAAACCAGTACTCAATATTCTTGTAATTACCAAACACTTCGAATCTAGAATCATAAAGATAATACTTCCAATATTCCAACATAATACAACTACAACCAATTCCAATTCCACAATAGTACTGATCCTTTCACGAATCCTCAAATGTCGAAAAACATAAGCCACGACTTTACTCTCTTGCATTAACATACTGACTATACTCATCAAAGATGCATCCCAAACAATCGACTTCCCCTTTGCAAGTCAACTGAAGTAACGAAAGCGGTAATCTTGGAAAAGCCTCCCATACCCCTCGGTAATAACCAACCAAAGTCCCAAAAAAAAGTTTCGAATCACCTTAACTAACTTCGGAGCCTCTCATAGTAACACCGCATCTACTTCCGATGATAACAAATATAACCCGTCACATAAAGTCGATCAAAGCCTCAACTCAAACAAATCACCACTCTTATCAAACATCCCAACAATTGTAATTCTAATCAAACTCAACCAAACCATTCCAGTTACCTAATCCTGAAAGTGAACACTTATTCTCAGACATCACCCTATACCACTGTCCGTAATCTCTACACAATTTCTTCTCTTGACAATCCAAATTCCAACCTATCGCAACAACTAACCAAAAGGAACTCTCAAATATTACATCCACACCTAAGGGTTTTCTCAAGATTTCCATACTACTCATTGGTTAACACGCAACCTCATGCTATCATCTTTTTCCTTACCAACCATGATGGACCTCTTCAAGTCAACACACTAATGTTTCATCCAAAAACACATCTGAAAACCATGCATCACTGACGGCCTATCACTGTGACTTTCCTGCCAATTTCCAGAATACTATCACCATAAACAAGGCCAACATCTTAGTCCCATCTCCTAAGAGTTTTCTACTTACCTAGCAGATATAAACCTCAACTATTCACCTTCGTCCAATTCAAGTTCACTTTCTACTCCCTGAGAAGCAGCCATTAATAATACCCAATCATTCTCTCTCAATGATTTCCCAACTTAGCCAACATACCAGAACCTCTAATCTTCCGCATCTTCTGATATAAGAATCTTCATCGACTCAACAAAACAATCTGTAACCATTTCCTTACATTTCAAGTAATCCATTCTGCACCACTATCGAAGCCGGAAAGACACGTCCATTCCATCCAACATAATTCCCGTATGCTATCAACAAGAGATTAAGGGTGATCAGTTCCTCAATTTGTCCATAGACAGCCGACAATCATGATGGGGCATAAACCGTCTCCACCAAACTATAATAGCATTCCTTACATCCTGTGAACAAAACTACCTAAGGCACAAATCCTTAGTTAACGTAAACCTTACTTCTGCATCCCGTCTTGAACCGGGAACCACACTTACAATCTTGCAATTCACAACACACTGAGCCAGTGCTCTACACCTGAAGCAACATGGAGAAGTACCAGTTTCTCCCCCACTCATCTCATTCTATCCCCTCCAACTGTAAACACACCAAATCCATCACAAGTCTTTACCATAAATGGTCAAAGAACAATTTAAACAAACCAAAGAAGTAATTACCGACCCCTAAGAAGAAGTATCGATAACCATCTCACCACCCCAAGAAGACAACAACAAATTCAGACGCTTCGCGCACTCATACGAAATAAACGAATGAGTCGCTCCAGTACCAATAATAGCAAATAAAGGCGTACTATTAATAAAACAAGTACCTTTAATCAGCGATCTACACTAGTAGTCTCAGTTCCTGCCAATGCAAAAACCTTCCCACCAGCCTGAGCGTGCTTTGGTTTCGTACACCTCGTACTAATATGACCTGTTTCACCACAGTTGAAACACTTCACCACATTGTTCTTACAATCAGCTGTGACATGTCCCGAACCTCCACAATTGGAACATTTCAGTTTATTCTTCCCACAATCAAACTGAAGATGTCCTGTTTCACCACACTTGTAACATCTTGGAGGATTAGACATTCCTCCCCCACTTGCCTTTTTCTCAAAGTTACCCCTATGCTTACCATTGTCAGCGGGTATCACATAAGGACCACTACGAGACTGTTGTTTCCCTTTCCTGTCATTCACACTCTTATAGTGAGTAGCACGCGCCTTACTATCCTCTTCGTAAATCCTACAACAATCCACCAAATCAGAAAACCTTCTAATCCTCTGATAACCGATTACCTGCTTAATCTCAGTACGCAATCCGTTCTCATACTTCACACACTTAGAAAACTCAGCAGTTATCGCAGCATAATGAGGATAGAACTGCACAAGTTCCACAAACTTTGCAGTGTAATCCAAAACAAACATATTACCCTGTTTAAACTCCAAGAACTCAATCTCTTTCTTTCCCTTCACATCTTCAGGATAATACTTCCTCAGAAACTCTCGACTAAACAAATCCCAAGTAACCTCTTCATCATCCACTTCCAACACTTGGCGCAAACTAACCCACCAATCATCAACTTCTTCCTTCAGCATGTGAGTACCCAGTCTCACCTTATTCTCTTCAGCACAATCCATCACAAGGAAGATTCTTTCAATCTCCTTAAGCTAAATTTGTGCACCATCAGGATCATATCTTCCCTTGAAGACAGGTGGTTGATTCTTCCTGAACTCATCATTCGTACTAACATTAGGTGCACCCTGCACAACCCTAGCCATTGCCTCCATAGCAGCAGCTATAGCAGCATCATTTCTACCAGCCATATTCTGATCATTCCCAATACAGCAACACAGTTAAACAAACAGTTACACTACACACCAACAACAAAGACAGACACAGACTGACACAAACTGGCTCTGATACCACTTAATGTAACACCCCCAATCTATACCCCCAGTTAATAATAAAACAATAAACACTTAATAAAAATTTCGTCAGAGTATATTCAAATTATCATGGCATAGACAGGGAGAATCACATTATATTGAAACAAAACATACAACACCTGCTCATAAAGATATGCAACAATGGGGTAGCAATCAACAGAGGAACTTAGTTCCTTACACCCACAGTTCAATTTTTAGAATAAAAGCGGAAAATCTAAAACTGAATAACATATATATATATATATATATATATATATATATATATAAAAGTTTATCTGTTATCAACAGAATCATGTATATGTCCAATTCCAAAAGATAAAGATGCATATACACAACATCACAAAATAATCCTAATCGATCTCCCGACTACCCGGTGCTACATATCAGAGCCGACCGACAAAAGAATGAAGACATAAGCTTCACAAAAGACCTCCAACATCTAATCTGCAATGCCTCATAGAGCATTATAAAACAGCAGAAGGGTGAGAAACAAAATTATAATATAAATGCATATAATTATATATATCGACATTAAGATACACATATCAAGTATTCTCACCACAATTATCACATGCCAACACATAAAGCATATATAGATTATATTCACATAATCACGTATTCACACATAATGCATATGTTTATACACAACCATATCATTCATAATTCAATGAATTTAACACGAATGCACATCAATTCACAATTGCTATCACAAGCTCAATCACATAATTACTCCGTTCCCAATTGCATATTAATCATGCACAATACATTTATCACAACGCATATCACAATGCCTCACACATAATCAATTAAATCATGATTTTCCACATATAAACGATGCAATCATAATTCATGCAGATGCAAAGAGACCGACACAACGACTCTATGCAAATGCATATGTGATACCGACTCCATCATTACCAGTCCACTCAGGAACTATTGGAACAATCGCTTGTTACTACAAGTAACACCCCGTCGGGCCAACGATGTTCACCCATCGCTTGCAGTCCTCTTTGTATACGGCTCACGACGTTTATGGATCGCTTGCAGTCCTCTTTGTATAAGGCTCACGATCCGATCGCTTGCAGTCCTCTTTGTATAAGGCTCACGATCGTCTATAATCATCGTTTTCAGTCCTCTTTGTATAAGGCTCACGATGTTATAGCAGATTCTCTCAGGAATCAATTTGTCGCTCCCACCTCTTTGTATAAGGCATACGACTTCACAAGATGCATATCATGATACTTGACGCACAAGAACTCATGACAACCAATGCATCTTCACACATATATGCAACCATAAACATGCATATATAACCAAATACAACACATTGCATTTATTTGCCTTTCGGCCACAATTCATCACCTCAACATGTCATCACATACATTCACATCATATAACATCACACAAGTCATACGATGTCCATATTAAAAGCACATTACATGATACACATCAATTACACTTAATTAACACGGTAAAAGTCGACAAAACGACGCTATTCCAAATACCGACACAATTTAATCGGCTAATAACTTCCAAATCATCATAACCATATAGTACAACTTAATAGCTTTCCAACGATACCAAGAATGTGAATATAGGATAAACGGAACCCAAGTTACGAAAGAAAAACGAAAACGATATTTTGAAAAGTCCCATTTTACACTTCTCCTACCCATACGCGTATGGCCCCCCTCATACGCGTACGGCAAAACCCCCATATGCGTACCATACGCATCTCACCAGAAGTCCGGGAAAAGTGACATCTCATACGCGTATTGGCCCCAAAACTCGCCAATGATACGCGTATCGTCAAGGCCCATACGCGTATGAACATGCCCCATACGCGTATGATCTGGGCGAAATCAGAAATTTTGCAGGTTTTTGCTGTTACGGGTTTCACACCCAAAATCATCCAAATCATCATCCAAATTCAGAAAAACACCAATTTGAGGTATAACAATACATATCCAACATGTATAAACAACAAAGAACACAATTACATGAGTTTAAACACATTTGAAATCAATTTCTACCAATTTCTAAACATTATGAGTTTTACTATGTTTCTCCATTTAAATCTAATAACAATCAAAAACACACATACATAATCATACACAAGCATATAATAATCGAGTTTCGCACCCTTACCCAATTAAATCGATTCTAGAAGTTGATTTGATCCAACCTAGCTTTTCCTCTTTTTCTCTCTTTTTTCTCTTCTCTTCTTTTTCCTTCTTCTCTTTTTCCTCTTCCTATTTCTTTCTCTCTATTTTTCTCTCCTTTCTATTTCTATCTCTTTTCTTCTCTTTTTCTTTCTAAGTTATAAAAATATAATATAAAATGACTAAAATGCCCCTACTCTCAAATACCCCGCGACCGCTCTCAAAACGCAATAAAACATAAACATACCGATGAAATATATTTCGAGAAATAGAAGTTGAAAAGAAATAATAATTTAATACAAATATTTTAGCTATCAGAGAAATTAACCAATTAGCTCAATTAGCAGGTAAAATACAATAAATTCACACATTTCACAAAATTCACATAAATGAAATAAATAAATACAATTAAACAAATCGGGGCGTTACAACCCACCTGTCAAAGTTATTCGAGCGGTTGAGAAAGTATAAACTACGCTTGAATCCCAACAAGTGCACCTTCAGTGCCCGTTACATCAGCCAGAAAGGAATTGAGGTTGATCTTGACAAGGTCAAGGCCATTCAAGAAATGCCTTCTGCGAAAACTGAAAAATAAGTCAGAGGATTCCTGGGACGTTTAAACTACATTACCCGATTCATATTCCTCATGACAGCGACATGCGAGCCGATTTTCAAATTACTTAAAAAAAACCAGGACTGCGTTTGGACAGAAGATTGCCAAACTGCCTTCGACAGTATTTAGGAATACCTGTTGAATCCACTGATTCTGTCACCTCCAGTGGAAGGAAGACCACTGATCATCTACTTAACAGTCCTAGAGGACTCAATGGGTTGTGTACTTGGCCAACAAGATGAAACAAAAAGGAAAGAGTTTGCCATCTACTATCTGAGCAAGAAATTCACCGACTGCGAGACTCGGTACACTATGCTTGAGAAAACTTGCTGTGCTCTGGCTTGGGCAGCCAAACGTCTTCGCCAGTACATGATTCGTCACACTAATTGGTTAGTCTCCGAAATGGATCCTATCAAGTATGTCTTTGAAAAACCTGCTCTCACGGGAAGGATTGCCCGTTGGCAGATGTTGCTATCAGAATATGACATAGAGTACCATGCTCAAAAAGTCGTTAAAGGGAGTATTTTAGCCGATCATTTGGCTCATCAACCGATTGACGATCAGGAATGAATCGGGTTTGACTTCCCAGACGAAGATGTCATGTATTTGAAAATGAAAGATTGCGATGAACCGCTACCCAGTGAAGGGCCAGAACCAGGTTCCCAATGGGGACTTATCTTTGACGGAGTTGTCAATCATTACGGAAATGGAATTAGGGCAATCATCATAACACCTCAGGGTACCCACATTACTTTCACCGCCAGACTTATGTTCAAGTGGACAAACAACGAGGCCGAATACGAAGCTTGTATCATGGGTCTCGAGGAAGCGATCGACTTAAGGATCAAAAACTTGAATGTATATGGCGACTCAGCCCTGGTTATCAATCAGATCAAAGGAGATTGGAACACATACCAATCAGGACTGATTCCTTACAAAGATTATGCGAGAAGGTTGTTACCATTCTTCAACAGAATCTAGTTTCATCATATCCCTCGTGAGGAGAATCACATGGCTGATGCATTAGCTACTCTCTCTTCCATGATTAGTGTAGGTCAATGGAACGACCTACCTAAGATTGACATAATGCGCCTTGAGAGGCCCACTTACATCTTCACGATTGAAGCAGTCATAGACGACAAACCTGGGTATCACGATATCAAATGCTTCCTCCAGAAACAAGAGTACCCACCTGGGGCATTAAGGAAAGACAGAAAAACCCTCAGAAGACTGGCAGGCAGTTTCTTCCTGAGCGGTGATACACTCTATAAGAGAAATTTCGACATGGTCTTGCTCCGATGTGTAGACAGACCAGAAGCAAACATACTGATTTTGATTTTAATTATTTATATTTTCAAATATGTGAAAAATATAAGGGAGTTTTAAAAAGATTGAGTATATATTTTAAAATTGTATTCTCTTATAAAATAACATGTCATTTGTAAAAAAAAAAAAACTAAAACGATAATTTAATTTTTATTTCTGTTACTATTATTATTAAGTATTATCATGATTTCAATATCTTTATTTCAAATAAAAATTAATAAGTTTTATTTTCTCATATCATGGAAATGATTTGAAACAGGAAAAATGAAATAAGTGATCCAATTATTGTTATAAATGGAAACAATTTTATTATTGATTCAATTTTTTTTGTATACGAGAACAACTTTCATGTTTATTTAAATAATTTATAAATAATATTAAAACAAAATTAATATTTATATACAGGAAAAATACAATGTTGATTAAATGTTTTTAAATAGGGGAAAAATACTATTGTTATAAACGGGAACAATTTTACTATTGATTCAAATATTTTTACAAATACTATCAAAACAAAAATAATATTATGATTTAAATATTTTTATAAACGGGAGCAACTTCACTATTGACTCAAATATAATTATAAATAATGTCAAAACAAAAATAATATTTATATACGGGAAAAATATATTGTTGATTATGGTATTTTTATATACGAAAACAAATACTATTCTTATAAACGGTATCAAATTTATTACTGATTCAAATGTTGAATAACAGAAATTTATCGATCATTGTATTACCTTTCAATATTTTTTTAATCATATTATTATTGATATTGTTGCTTACCTTTCATCTCTTATATTTAATAATTATACTAATTTATTTTTTAATATATAATTTTATTTAAATATTTTATGGGACAAATTTGTGTCATTCATAAATATTAAAAAATACTAAAAAAATACTTTGTTGATTCAAATATTTTTATATAGATTCAAATATATAAGCAATTTCAAAACAAATTTAATATTTATATACGAGATCAAATTCGTTGTTGATTATAGACACTAATTTATTATATCTTTTAAAAATAATAACTTTTTTGGTTGAAAATTTTAATTTTTTTATTTAATTTTTATTATAATTTAGAAAAAATGTGCGTACAATACCAGTACCCGTGCTCCCACTAGTTTAAGTAGAAAGTAAGACTTTCCTATAGTAGGGCCATCACACTATATTTAGGTCAATATTAATTCAAGTTATACAAAAGGCAAACAATTATGGGCATAAGATGGAGAATTTATTTTAAGTGTGATGCATTGATGCAACTGCCTCAACTACATCTATAATTATATAGAGTTCCATTTATTTCATGTGATTCATGTGATAAATGAAAAATAAATTATAAAAAAAAAGTGTGGATAAACAACTTCTTTGCAGTTTATTGCACATGTGTTTATCATAATAAGTGTTTATTTATAAGTTAAATAGAAGATGATTAAATAAACTTATATTATATATTTTTTGGTCTATTAATTTAGTGATTAGAATTTCACACTTTAAAAAGTGAATAAATGAAATATCGTACAAATGAATTTGTAATTGGATGTCCTTATAATCAAGATGCCGGGAAAATTCAATTTACTTGCATGATGTTTTGGATAGGAGGGGGTGACACTTGATGTCAAGATATTTGAGAATTCTAAATTCTTGTATAGAGGTATACATGTGTCCTATAAACTTGTAAAAGATTGGAGGATAAGACTTTTAATAAAATATCAAGTCTTATTGAAGTTGGCATGAGCTCCGTTGAGACGAATTTGGTTTATAGTATGCCAAGTTTTCCATAGGGTAAATGTTAATCCAATTATAGAAAGATTGATTTCAATTTGGGTTAAACTTTAAGCAAGAATTTTCAATCTAGTGTATCAAGGGTTTTCTTGGTATCTATTTTCAGTGTCATGTTTCCTCCAAAGCTCTTTTTGTTTATGGCCTTAGAAGTTATGCATACACATTCTTAAATATGTTTATCTTTAATAAAACCTTTTGATATTTAGAAATGATTCTAAGAGTTATGATATAAATCATGTATGTTACAATTTTTGTGATGATCTTTGTGGTATTTGTATCGAACTCTAGTGTTGACAAGAGTAGTTTCATGGTTCGATAGGAGTTGTGCATGCTGTAGTCGAAATCTGTTTAAACATGTTGTCGAAATATGTTAGCTTTGTGTTTGAGTTAGCATGTCGAATTGAGCCTAGGTTGTAAGCCTAATTGTTAAGTTAGCTTGTAGTCTAAGTTAGCTTAGTAGTCTATGAATATACTTATTCTCTTAGATTGTTGATAGAGGTTAATTGTTAGTATTCACTTGTAATCTTTGAATCCTTATTGAGTAAGTGAATAGTAAAACAGTTTTAACCAATTATTATTATTATTCTTCCTTCTTCTCTATCTTTTGTAAAACCTAATAGGTTTTTTGTGTTTGTTCAAGAAACTCAATCTTTTTTTTCTTCATATTTTGGTTTGTTTTTTACAACATCGATTCACAACAAACTGTTGCGGTGAGCGTGGAGAAGAAGATGTCATCAACAAAGTATGAGATTGAGAAATTTAACATTGTGAATGATTTTGGTTTGTGGCACTTGAAGATGCAAGTCATTCTTGTTCAACAAGGTTTGTTAGAAGCGTTGAAAGGACCGGAGAAGATGGATGATGCCCTATAAGAGAAGGAGAAGATAACGATGGTCGAAAACGTCCACGGTGCCATTGTGTTGAGCCTTGGTGATAAGGTTCTCCGGAGGTTTCAAAGCAGAAAACTGCACCGGGTGTGTGAGGGAAACTTGAAGTTTTGTACATGATGAAATCGTTGGTTAATTGTATCTACCTGAAGCAAGCTTTGTATTCATTCAAGATGAGTAAAGACAAAGCCCTGGCTGAGCATCTTGATATGTTCAACAAGTTCATCCTTGATCTTGAGAATATCGGGTTCAAGATTGATGATGAAGATCAAGTGTTGTTGTTGTTGTGCTCTTTACCTAAGTCTCATGCTCACTTCAAAGATATTATCTTGTATGGAAGAGAGTCATTGACCTTTGAAGATGTTCAATATGCCTTGTGCTCTAAGGATTTGAACGAACGAAATGAGCACAGGCCATCTTCTTATGGTGGTAATGCTCATGCTATTAAGTGGTTTATCAGTTAAGGGGAAATTCTTGAAGAAAGATGGTAGGTATGAGAAGAAGAATGGTAAAGTTCTACAAAATTCTTATGGTGGTAATGCTCCTACTATTAAGTGTTATCATTGTAAAAAGAAAGGTCATACAAGAAAAGTATGCCTTGATTGTCTGAACAGTCATGGTGGAAAGGATAATGGTAATGCAGCCATTGTGCAAGATGGTTATGAATCATCTGATGTCCTGGTGGTTTCAAGCAGCGACTCTAGCAAGGATTAGATTATGGATTCAGTCTGTACTTGGCACATGACTCCAAAAAAAGGCGTGTTTGAGTAATTGTATGATCAAGATGGTGGATCAGTGCAGCTGGGAAAAAACAAAGCTTAAAAAACTACAGGTATTGGATATGTGAGATTCAAGCTCCATGATGAGTCAATAAGTCTATTGACTGATGTTAGGTATGTACCTGATCTTAAGAGGAATTTGATTTCTCTTGGTGAATTCTACAAGAAAGGATATGTTTTCAAATGGGGGCAAAGCATTCTAAGGGTATTGAAGGGGTCGAAGGAAGTCTTGAGAGGCGTGAAAAACAAGGCTTATATACCTTTGAGGCTAAGGTTGTAAGTGGTTCAGCAGATGTGGCATCCACAAAACCTGTGTCGAAGACTGAGCTATGGTATAAGAGACTTGGGCGTGTAAGTAAAAAAGGCTTGGTAGAATTGTCGAAACAAAATACGTTGTGTGGTGACAAGGTCGAAAAACTGGAGTTTTATGAACCTTGTTTATTTGGTAAATCATGTAGAATGAAGTTTAACAAAAGTAAACAAAGAACACATGAATCCCTTGATTACATTCATGCTGATCTTTGGTGGCCTGCAAGGAATCCTTCACACTAAGGTGCAAAGTATTTCCTAACCATAGTTTATGATTATTCCAAAAAGTTATGGGTATTCATCCAGTAGACTAAGGATGAAACTTTTGAAAATTTCAAAAGTTGGAAGACTCTGGTCGAAAACCAAACTGGCAGAAAGGTCAAGAGGTTGAGGACCGACAATGGTCTTGAATTTTCCAATGAGGCTTGTGATAGCCATTGTGCTATGTATGGTATTACAAGGCACAAGACTACTGCAGGGACTCCCCAACAAAATGGTTTGGATGAAAGGTTTGATTGAACCATTTTGGAAAGGGTGAGGTGCGTTCTTGTAAGTGCATGATTGAAGAATATGTTTTGGGCAGAAGCTACTGTGACTGCAACATACTTTATAAATATGTTCCCCTCGACGGCCTTGGGAATGAAGACACTTGAAGAAATCTGGTCGAGACATCCACCAAGTCTCTAAAGACTTAGAGTATTTGGTTTTTTAGCATATGCTCATATTATGCAAGACAATTTCGAACCTAGAGCTCTGAGATGTATGTTCCTTGGATACCCAGAAGGAGTCAAAGCTTATATGCTGTGGTGCCTAGATCTAGGTCACAGGAGGTGTATCACAAGTCGAGATGTAGTTTTCAATGAAGTTGAGATGGCTTCCAAGAAGGCTGATGACATTAGTCCAAGTTCGAAGATCCCTAAAGTAGAGCTGGAACATGAAGAGAATCCTGTTGAGGTGGAACATAGTGATGTTGAATTACATAACCCATATGAAGTCAAAGAAGAATCTCAAGTTGTTGATAAAGATTAGGAGACTGATAACGACTACATTCTGGTAAGAGATAGTTTGAGAAAGGTCATCAAGCCACCTCAGAGACTTGGTTATGCAGATCTCATAGCTTTTGCCTTAATCTCTGCAAGCGAGGTTCTTGAAGAAGAACCTAGAGACTATAAGGAAGTTATGAGAAGTCCAAATAAGACTGAATGGTTGAAAGCCATGAATGATGAGATGAAATATCTCCATGATAATAACACTTAAGAGCTGATCGAGAAACCTACAAGGGCCAGGTTAGTCAGTTGTAAGTGGATCTTCAAGTTTAAGGAAGGAATCGAATGAGTGATGTTATAGCGTTTTAAGGCAAGGTTGGTTGCTAGGTGTAGCGCGAGATTTTTGTCGGTGACGCGACCACCTTATCGCGGAATTTGGGTTTTCTCCTCAATAAAGAGGAGGGGGTGCTACTTTCTGATTTCTTATTTATCCCGTGAAGCTGGAAGGGAAAGGGAAGCTATCTAAAACTAACCTTGCACGCGAATGTTTAACTGAACAAACACTTAAAGAGATTCGAGGAGTTCGGGTCAGGTTATACAATGGGGAGTTGTCAATTACCCATCCTATATGTGGTTATCCACAGGTTGTTCGTTTTAGGTTTTGCTTTGTACTTGATGGTGTTTATCTGTTGATGGGTTGGGAAAGTTTCTTGGGAAATATGAGAGAGAGAGAGAGTGAGTTTTTGTTGATGTTCGGGTTTTCCGATTTTTTTGGTAAGGTACTGGACCTAAGTTTTGATTGAAGTGTGAGGGTACTGGACCTAGAGTTTTTGATTAGTATGCTCGCTAAGATTTCAATCTTATGCCTACGTATTCCCGCTTAAACAAAACAGGGAAATCAGAGCAATCGTAGTTCCTCCTATTCTAAGGGAGGAAAAAAAGATATTGTGGTGTCTTGTTCAAAGCCCAAGATTGAAGCTAAAAGGTTTATTTGTGTCTTGTTCAAAGCCGAAGATTGAAGCTAAAAGGTTTGATTGAGAGAGAATTTGTCATCTCTAAAGGGAGACATCTCATCTGTTTATCACAACTGTTGGGTGACTGATTATAAAGGAGGATTACTTTAACGGGGATATGTGAATCCAGCAATGCCATAATTTCTTTTATAGGGGATTTGTCCTAAAGGAGAAAACTTTAACTCAGTGTAGAGCAATGCCATCTTTCCTTAGGAATTTCTCGTGCTAAAAGAGGGACAGTAACGTGGATGTATATAATCTAGAGGCTTGCCGCTTACAGCAATTAGATGAAATAAAGGATTTACCAGGATAAGAGATGGACGACAACTTGGATATTTGTATCAACAAGTGTGCCACTTACAGCAATTATCTGGGGTTAGGGTTTGATTTGAATGTCTGTTTTGATATGTGATAACACAGAGTAATGAATTCCAACAGAGAGATTTTGATTTCCTCTGAGGGGATGTTGATTTTTGTGCGCCTTGATCAAAGCCCAAGGTTGAAGCTAAGAGGTTGATTGACTCCACTAGGGAAGTCCTTATACAAAGCCTAAGAGGAGACTGGGAATGACTGACTCAACAAGAGAGTGTTTATATATTTCTTGTACAAAGCCCAAGATTGAGGCTAAAAAGAGACTGACTCTTTTGGGGATATCATTATAAAAAGCCTAAAAGGAGGCTAAAAGTTTACTTTTCCGAGGAAATATTTTTTCTGTCTTGTACAAAGCCTAAGATTGAGGCTAAAAAGAATTTTGACTCCGTTGGGGAGGGTTTGTATGTGTCTTGTACAAAGCCCAAGATTGAGACTGAAAAGAAGACTGACTCTTTGGGAAAGAAATCTTTATCTGTCTTGTACAAAGCCCAAGATTGAGGCTGAAATGAGACTTTATTGACTCGGCTGATGATATTTTAGGTGTCTTGTACAAAGCCCAAGATTGAGGCTGAAATGAGTTTGACTCTGCTGGAGAGTATTATCTGTCTTGTACAAAGCCCAAGATTGAGGCTGAAAGAGGATTGACTCTGCTTAGGAAATTTATATAGTGTCTTGTACAAAGCCCAAGATTGAGGCTGAAAAGGGGTTTGACTCAACAAGAGAGTGCTTTTATTTGTCCTATACAAAGCCCAGGATTGTGGCTGAACAAGCTGGAGAAATCATTATACAAAGCCTAAGAAGAGGCTGACTTTTGCTAGGGGAAATCATTATACAAAGCCTAAGAGGAGGCTAGAAAAGATTGTCTTAACAAGAGAATGGTTTTATCTGTCTTGTACAAAGCCCAAGATTGAGGCTAAAAGGGTTGACTCAACAAAAGAGTATTAAGAGGTAATTGACTCAACAAGAGAGTCTGAAAGTTGATAGACTCAACAAGAGAGTTTGAAAAGGTTAGCTCCGTTGGGGAGAATTATTGTACAAAGCCCAAGAGGAGGCTGACTATGTTGAGGAACAGAAGGATCATTATACAAAGCCTAAGAGGAGGCTATCTTCTGCTGGGAATTATTGAGATCCCGAGGCAGGCCCAAATGGGGAATCAACTCTTGCTGAGGGTTACAGCAGAGTTGAGGTATCAGATACCTTGAGGTTCTGATAGTGTTATACTGATGATAAACTGACCCTGGCCGGGGAATTTTTAGGATGAAACTGGGTTTTAGAACCCATGGGTTTTAACTCTACTGGAGATTGATCCAGAATGACCGGGGTTTCTCCTATGTTTTAAGGGAACTTGAGAATGTCTTTAGGATCCGAGAGGGGATTAGACTGTCCAAGTCTACTGGTATGGAAGAGTTTATCTTTGTATGATGCCCAAAGAGGAGGCAGGTCTTTTTAAGGGATGAGTATCAACCCTAAATTGGTCTGAGATTTGACACTGGAAAGACTGCTCTAGCAAAGGATGACTAAGTTTTGTCTTATACCTTTAAGAGGTCTTCAGGGTCCTTGTATTAAGCCCAAGAGAAGGCATGAGAACTTCTAAGAAGACGGAGGGTCCTTGTACAAAGCCCAAGAGGATGCAGGGATGCTTTTAGGAAGCCTGTGGGTCCAAACTTAAGAAGAGTTCAAGAAAAGTTTCACCGAGAATAATTTTTTCTTTAACGAACAGTTCTAGGGTTTGAAGAAATTCAAGAAAGGTTTCACCGAGAATTAATCCTCTCTGGGGAATGAATTTCTTTGACAATTTCTAATAGTGACAGCCTGAGAAAAGGTTCACCGGGAATACTGCCTTTCTCTTTGTTCCTATGGGGATCTAGTTTACTGTATTTAAGAATGACCAACTGGCTTTACCTAGTTCTAGACCTAGTTGTCGGGGAAAACTCTAAATAGATGTACTAGTATATGTACTGTTGATATATGACAAGTATTTAAAAGGATATGAAAGAAGGACTTACAGGGGAGCAGCTTCCCACAATACAGTTATATATATATGAAAGTAAGTAAATGAAAGCTGATAAAAACTTACAGGTAAGCAAGCTTCCATGTTGTTCAAACAAATATATACATGTATATATGCAAGTAAGTAAAAGAAAACGGATAAAAACTTACAGGCGAGCAAGCTTCCATAGCTGTATTGTTAGTTGTTCAAGAAATTAAAGAAATTTTTGATAACAACTGTGTATTTGAACCTAAATCAAAGGGAAGTTATTTTTGAAAAGATTGTTGGGGCTTATACTCAAGGAGAGGCCCAGATAAAAAACACTAATTTTTCTGTTGTTTGTAAACTGTACTGGGGCTTATACAATGACTGAGGCCCAAAGAGGTTTTCTGTACAAAAGGATGGGTCTTACAACTCAAAGAGAGGCCCAAAAAGATTTGAAAAAAGAAAAGAAATGGGACTTACAACACAAGGGTAGGCCCATATAAAAATGTTTTAAAAATACGACGATCGCGCCGAGATTTTCTAACACACAGTGGGACTTATACAATGGCTGAGGCCCAAAATTATTTATGTACAAGGGGTTGGGTATTACACTCTATTAGAGGCCCAAAGATTTATTTTTGCACAAGTGATGGGGCTTACAGCTCAAGGAGAGGCCCAATTGGAAAACAGTGATTGCACCGTTGTTTTGAAAATTATACTGGGACTTATACAATGATTGAGGCCCAAAGTTATTTTATTTACAAAGGGGTTGGGTCTTACACTCTATTAGAGGCCCAAAAGAGTTTTGAAAAGGTTTGATAAAGATCAAAATCAAAGAAACCCTAATTTCATTTTCTTTTAAAAGTAAATATTTAAAGAAAATCAATAAAAATGATAAAAATACCAAATAAGTTTAAATAAACTACTTGTGATTTTTGTTTGAGGTTTGAAAAATGAGGTTTTAATCACAAGATGATTTAGAACTCATTTGGTTTTGATTTTCAAGATAAAATTCACTTTTAAAATGTTTAAAAACAATAAAAATGAATTTATTCACAAAAATACCAACTATATTAAATAAATAATATAACTCTAATTTTTTTGTAGAATAAAACACTTTAATATTTTTGTGATTTTTCAGAAAAAGAACCAATAAAAAATTATTAAAATTGAATGAGAAATTAATTTTCCAAATCATTGACAAAAATAATATGAAAAATATTAAAAATGGGACAAGTGATAAAAAAAAGAGGTCTAGGGCGAGGGGGATTCGAACCCCAGACCTCTCGCTCGCTCAATACACGCAAACCAGTTGATCAACCACTGGGGCGCAATGCCAATTCATTTATAATATGGCAAGGGAAAAATATATATCAAACTTGGTTAAATTTCTGAAGAATGGCGCCATGGCCATCTTCATCCTCAAGCTCAGATACATGAAGCCTCCTATCTCACTCATTTCTCAACCATTTCTCATTATTCAAATATGAAAATCGTGCGTTTTCAGATGAGGAACACAATGGCAATACTCAATTTTATTGAAATTAATTGAATCAGAACATATCATGTTAAAACCTGAAGAACCCTAAAATTGACATGAACTTAATGAAATCCTATACACGAATTGTAAACAAGAATTGATTGAGGGTAAATGATCTACAAAAATCCAGAAACACAATGGTAACAAGAAAACATGTTCATGATGCATGATTCATTGAGTTTGAGAGTTCAAGTTTTACCTCTGCAAGTGAGAATCGAAATCCGGTTTGGATGTGTTACAGATGAGTTCCAATGATTTGGACAGCTTCCTTGTACCTCAATGGATGTGTTTGAGTGCTTAGGTTGATTGGAAAACCTCTGGATTTATTAACCTGGTTCCTTCTGCAGCAAGTCATGAGTCTTGTGCAATTGGGTGGCCATTTGGTGATTTTGATGTTACAGATGGGATGTAATGGTTTAGATCACTCATATATGTTGTGTGTGAGATGTGTGAACCATTGGTTTGAGTTGCATTGGCCTCCAGCTCAAAACCCGATAGTGCTTTCTCAAGAACAATGAAATTTGGAGTTTGAGAAGGAAATGAGAGAAAGCAATGTTGTAAGCTACTTTTGTGTAGTTTGAATGATCAGTTAGGACCTCTATTTATAGAGGATCAACTCTTGTCTTGGAGGAATAATGAATGGCTGCAAGATCAGATCACATTCAATGGCTTTGGCTTAGTGGCATTTCTTCTCATGCAAGGCAAATTAGCTTCTCCCAAGAGCAGGGCTATGTCTTGACCAAATCCACATTCTTCAGATGTTTTAATTGTTTTTTAAGTGAGCATCTTGACTTAGTAGAGTGGCTTTATTGAAAATGCACTATTTCACATAAATGCCTTTGAATTTAAGGCATAATATGACAAAATGCATTAACCTCAAGTTGGAAGATCCCTTGGTTTTTTGACTCAGCTTTGTAGGTTGGATAAGATGGATGAGGATTAGATTGGATGAATGTGGCATAGTGATCCTAGGGCTTGACTCAGAAATTGTGTAAAGCAAGAAAACATGCAAACTGGTTTTTCATGATAGCCTTGCCATGGTGTTTTGCAGCAGCCATAACTCTTGGCTCAAGTTGAGTTGTTTCATGCCAATAAGTTCCTTGGATTGTAGGCAATATGCAAAATAACTTTGATGTTTACATCTTGAATTGATTCAGCTTAGAACTATGTGAAACAACCCTCCAAGTTTTGGTGTTTCACTTGAAATCTACCTTGGGCAAAATTTCTTCTAAGTGTTGGAAAAATGCACTTTTCATGTTTTTTAGTGATTTTGATCCAATCATAACTTGAAATCCATGAGGAATTGGAATGAGATGTAGTTGTCACTTTTGAAGTATGTAATGAGAGCTTCCCTTTGAGCTTTGAATGGGAGAGAAATACCTTAGGGTTTGGGAGATATGGCCTTGCAAAGTTGGTACCCTAGCCACTTTGTTCCATAACTTAGAAAAATTCTAAGTTTTTTATGGTTACCCCTTTAGCAAGTTAACTCATTTTATTTGATTTTTCTTGATAACTGATGATTCAAATCACATATTAACATTGTTTTAGGGTTAAGGAACCTTGGTTGACCAAAAATCCAAAAAGTCAAACTTGGACTTTTGTACAGTTGACTTTTTTTTATCAGATGAAATTTTAACTTTGTGATTCTTTTGTGAAATCAATCCTTGGGATCAATTAAACTTCATGGATGGCCTCCAAGGGTATTTAGGAATGTCTTAGACCCCTCCCCAAGGTTTGAGATCAAGGGTAGGCCTACAGTCAAGGATAGGGTTTGACTTTTTCCATCAGAAACCCTAATTTGTGATCAGATGGTTTTGAGCTCTTGTGGCTTTTGATTTGAGCTCTTTGAGTCAATCAAATCTTGTAAGCATGTCAACATGATGTATTTGAAGTCTTTGAAGTTCATTTTGAAGCTTCAAGCGATGCCTCACTTCACAAGTTAACTCAAGGGTTGAATTAGGTTAAAACCCTAATTCTTGATTCTTTGATAGATGGACCTTCAAGGTATTTTTCCATTGTGGGTGGGCTCTTGAGATCCTTTTGAGCTTATAGGACCACATATTGAGGCATTGGCTCATGTCCAGATGGAAATTTTCATCTGGAGGCCTCAGTCGGCCAAAACCCTAATTTGGGGACACAGACAATCTTGAGGCTTGATCCACTTGGAATGCTGCAACCTTGTGCTTGATTCTTGATGTGGGAGTCCTCTTGATCCTTTGTGGATGTTTGAGAGGCTAGACATGTTTAAGATCATGTCATTTCTTGATTGATCCTTGTCTTTGATGTTCTGAGAGGGCTCAAAACCCTAATCTTTGATTGTAGTGAATGCTCAACCATTTTTTAGGAGATTGATGAGGCATGATGGTTCATCCATATTGTGATGATGATTTGCACAATGATGGAAAATCTTGGTGGTCAAAATTTGGGGTATGACAGATGCCCCTATTTAATTTTCTTGGACCCGAAGGTGTGAATGGAGAAGGTATTTTGGCATTCGGGGTGCAAGAAGATTAAATATCAGAATACCCGAAATTTTGATGGTGGTTATGAATGGAAGTTTTCCCGTCCATCTTCTTTTTCTAAGCAATGATGCTTAGAAAAGGGTAAAAATTCCCATCAATTCTGGTCTTCAGCCAAATAACTGGTCTTAGTTTCTGATATAAACTTCCGCTCGATCCTGGTCTTCAGCCAGGGAACTGGTCTCAGTTTCTTTTGTCAATAAACTTCCCCTCGATCCTGGTCTTCAGCCAAGGAACTGGTCTCAGTTTCTTTTGTCAATAAACTTTCTTGACAAGGGACGCTATTTGTATCGGTTTTCCTCAAACTTCTCGCCAAATTTTCCTGGGGAGATGCCATTTGATGGGAAAAAGTTTTGATGTCAGACTCGCTGAGGAACCCATTTGTCTGAGTTGTAGAGGTGTTCAAACTTCTCTGTTGGAGACGCCATTTGTTGACTCTACTGGGGAAAACGAGTCTCTTGAGAGACTGTTTCCTGGTTGGGGACATTACATCATACTTTTCCTTGAGATCTTCTCGGAGAAATGCCATGTGATGTAATCCAATTTTGAGGTGCTGATGACTTCATTATCATTGACTCTCTTGGAGAGAAAAATCAATGTGTGGCTGAGAGTCTTTGGTTGTGAGGCTTTCTCTGGGGATCTTCCTTAATCTGGGAAAGCGAAGATATCATCTTCAATGGTGAAGAGTGACGTTTGTCGAATGCCTTTTGGTCTTTTAGAGGTTCAAGTTATCAAAGTGGCCGAGGACCATCTCTAATCCAGAAATAAACTGGGGGAGAGTTTGCTCAGACGCTGTATTTCCTAACAAGTAAAGGACTGGCAACTCGATTGAGAGAACTTTACCACTTAGGAACTAGACCGTCTAGAGTGATAGCGATGCAATATGGATATGAGTATGAATCAATAATGCATGATGTATGTATGTTTATGTTGACAAAATTGACGCGACATACAGACTAATGGGTGAACACGATTGGATACTTGGCCACTGTGGGGAATGAAAAGTATCATTGTTCCAAGATAGCAATCCTGCCTTGCTTAGGAGAGACGGTCCCTGTAGGGAGAAAGAATTATTTAATTGGTCTTAAGAGATACGAACTCTGTCGGGGATATCAGATGGGAAAATCACATCTGATACAGTTGATCCTTCATTCAGGCGTACTGGTTTGAGAAGGAGTACTTTGATTCTGTACTTTGAAGCTTAATCGCCTTTGGAGAAGCGATCAATGTTCTTTCGATGTTCAACAGTCAAAAGAATTTCCATCTTTATTTTAAAAGCAGAAAAATTTGACAAGTAAATTCATTTTTGTTTTATTTCAAGAATCGCTGATCATATTAAAAACATCATTCTATAAAGCTAAAATAAATAAGAATTACAAACAAAAGCACTAGGGCTCAAATTTTATTGATAGGATGGAATTCAGCCAAACGCGTAATTCCATAGAGTATTTACAAAATTTTAGGAAATGGTAATTTAAGGGAAAAGGGTTACATTGAAACATAACGACCGTTATCCTTCTACCAACTTTGAATTCTAGACATCCTGAGCTTCTGTCCAAGATGACCTTGACTGGAGTTTTCCTGATGGATGGCATGACTACTGAGGGATTTAACCTTGTCAAACATAGTTACTTGCCATTAATCCCTAACTTTTTCCTGGATTGTACTTTGAGAATTCCAATCCACCGGGATGATTTTTTGCTTATGTCTCTAATTTTTGCTTGGACCGCCTTTTTGGGTTATCAATCCACCAAGATGTTTTTTTATTTAGGCGAAGTATTTCTTGACTACGTCAACATTCGTGGGATAGGTAAACTCCTCTCCGTCCATGATTGTGAGTCTCAAGGAGCCGCCTGAGAAGGCTTTCTTGACCACATAAGGGTCGTCATAATTCAGAGTCCACTTGCCTCGGGAATCAGTGAGAAATGATTATATCTTTTTTAGCACAAGGTATCCTTTCTTGAAGAGATGGGGTCGAACATTTTGTCAAACACCTTCTTCATTCTTTGCTGATACAACTGACCATGGCACAAAGCTACCATTCGCTTTTCTTCAATTAGGTTCAGTTCGTCGTATCGAGTTTGACAACATTCAGCTTCTGTTAGCTTAGCTTTCATCTACACCTGGATTGATGGGATCTCTACTTCTATGGGGAGCACAGCTTCCATGCCATATACTAGAGAGAAAGGGGTTGGCCCTGTTGAAGTGCGGATAGATGTGCGATAATCGTGAAGAGAAAAGGGTAGTATCTCGTGCCAGTCTTTGTAGGTTACAACCATCTTTTGAACGATCTTTTTGATGTTTTTGTTAGCCGTTTCTACCGGTCCGTTCATCTTAGATCAGTAGGGAGATGAGTTATGGTGTTCGATCTTGAACTCAGCGCATAACTCTTTCATCATCTTGTTGTTCAAGTTAGATCCATTATCAATAATGATCTGGCTCGAAACACCATAACGGCAGATGAGATTGTTTTTTATGAAACGGACTACCTGCTGTCGGGTTACATTGGCGTATGACGCTGCTTCAACCTACTTGGTGAAGTAATTAATGGCTACCAGGATGAACCGATGTCCGTTTGAAGCCTTGGGTTCGATCATGCCAATCATGTCGATTCCCCATATGGAAAAAGGCCATGGGGAAGAAAGAACTTTGAAATGTGTTAGCGATACATGGATTTTGTTTGAGTATATCTGACACTCGTGACACCTTCTCCTGTACTTGTAGCAATCGGATTCCATGGTCAACCAATAGTATCCTGCTCTCAGAATTTTTCTCGCCATTGTGTGTCCATTGGCATGAGTGCCAAAGGATCCTTCGTGAATTTCTTTCATCAGCATGTTTGCTTCTGGTCTGTCTACACATCGGAGCAAGACCATGTCAAAGTTTCTCTTATAGAGTGCATCACCGCTCAGGAAGAAACTGCCAGCCAGCCTTCTGAGGGTCTTTCTTTCTTTTCTTAATGCCCCAGGTGGGTATTCTTGTTTTTGAAGGAAGCATTTTATATCATGATACCATGGTTTGTCATCTATGACTGCTTCGATCGTGAAAATGTAAGCGGGCCATTCAAGGCGCATTATGTCAATCTTAGGTATTGTCATACCCCAAATTTTGACCACTAAGATTTCCCATCATTGTGAAAATTATCATCACAATATGGATGTACCTTTATGCCCCATCAATCTCCTCAGAGATGTTTGAACATTCACTACAATCAAGAATTAGGGTTTCAAGCCCTCTCAGAGCTCTTAGACAAAGGATCAATCAAGAAATGACATGATCTTCAACTTGTCTAGCCTCTCAAACATCCATAAAGGATCAAGAGTATTCCCACATCAAGAATCAAGCACAAGGTTGCAACATTCCAAGTGGATCAAGCCTCAAGATCGTCAGTGTCACCAAATTAGGGTTTTGGTCGATCAAGGCCTCCAGGTGGAATTTTTCCTCTGGGCATGAGCCAATTATTCTAAATATAACTTAAGATACTCCATGGGACCTCATGGACCCCATCAGCAAATCAATTTAGCCTCAGGGGATGCATTTACCAAAAATTCAGGAATTAGGGTTTCTTGACCTAATTCACCCCTAAGTTGACTTTTGGGACAAAACATGAGCCGAGACCTCAAGACATGATTTGAGGGTCTCTAATAAACTATATTGATCCATTTTCAACAATGGATTGATCCAAGAAGCTTGATCTACAAGTTTCAATTTCATCTGGACCACAATTAGGGTTTTGAAGAAAAAGTCAACTGTGCCTTTGACTTCAGACCATGACATGCTTCCAAACCTTGGGACATGATTCAATACACCCTATAGCACCTATGGGACATATCCATCAAGTTTTATTTAGGTCAAGGACATGATTTCATAAAGGATCGCACCGTTTGGAATTCATCTGATAAAAAGTCAACTGTGCACAAAAGTCAAGTTTGACTTTTTGAGATTTTTCATAATTATGGTTCTTTAACCCTATAACAATGTTAATATATGATTTGAATCATCATTCATCAAGAAAAATCAAAGAAACTGAGATAACTTGTAAAAGGGGTAACCATAAAAACTTAGAATTTTTCTAAGTTATGGAACAAAGTGGCTAGGGTACCAACTTCCAAGGATCATAACTTGAGATCCAAGCAACCATTTTGGCTGATCCAAAGATGGATTTGTAGCCCTCATGGCATACTTTAAAAGTGTCAACTACAACTCATTCCAATTCCTTATGGATTTTAAGTTATGGAGTGATCAAAATGGCTGAAAACACAAAAGTGACACTTTTCCAACACTTAGTGAAATTTTCACTAAGTAAGAATCTGCCTTATTTTTTCCCAAAAGTAGAGGCATTTTTCATTATAATTCAGGTTGGATCAAAACCAAAGTTGGACATCATATTGAAATAGGATATATCAGCTTTCCAAAATGTCCAAGAACTCCATCAAATTCCATCTAAGCTAGGAGTTATGACAATGGCAATGTGCCTTGCTGCAAACTGTCTTGGCAAGGCAGATTGTTCATTAGGGCTCGATTTGGCTAATTTGTTCAAATGGCAAACAAGTTTATCCATATGAACACCTCAGGGGGAGATCAAGGAGGAACAAACACTAATCCATAAGCCTCCTAAGTCTTTGGAACTACAAGTAGCATGCCAAACCTAAAAAGCCAAAAAAGGGGACAAGACTCCAATTTTGTTTTGGAGCATTCAATGGATGCTTAGAGGTGGCATGTATCAGAGCAAAAATGAACACTTCAGTCAAGCCTTATCCTTGAACCAAAGACACATAGGCCTGTGCCCTAATCTCAAGTCAATGGCTAGAGGAGACTTGAGATTCCAAAATGATCCAATTGGCCATAGACCTGTACCAGTTGCCATACACTATTCCTTGTAAAACAAACTTGCTCTACTATAAATAGAGCCCATTTGTGATCAGTTTGTGTACACCAAAGCACCCAAACTGATGCTTTCCTCAAAATCACCTTCTCACTTCCAATTTTGCCTTCTAAATCAAGTCACTATCGGGTTTTGAGTTTGAGAGCAATTTCAACCAAACCAATCACACACACACACCTCATAAACATCATATAGAAGTGATCTAAACACTTAAACAACATCTGGAACACCAATTTCACAAAATCACTAGCCAATTGCTCAAGCTTTCAACCAAGTTGCAGTTGAGGTGCCATAACCAAGTTACAGTAGGGAAGCTGTTTAGATCATCACAACTCATCTATAACACCTCCAACTCAAAAATCAAATTGCTCTTGCAGCCACGACCTTCAAGTAAGCCTAAACTTGGTCATTTCATGATTCATGCATATTTCCTCGCACGATAATTTTGCCATATGTTCATAATCATGTATGGAAGGTTTCCCCTCAATTAATTGCTTTGTATGAATCGTGTATCAAAATTCCCAGCCTTCATGCAGAATTTAGGGTTCTTGAGGTTTTGTCTTGATTTCTTATTCTATGCCTAAAATAAATGAAATTAAAGACCATAGACATGATCATGAGGTGAAAACGAGTAGATTGATATGTGGATTGTGTGATTTCATCAAGTATTCAGTGAGATTGAGGGGAAAACGCAAATCTGAAGAAACAGAGGGCGCGGGCAAGAACTTGGTGTTCTTGGTGCCCTTTTTTGAATATTTAAATATTTGAATTTTTGTGTTTTTATTTAATTGATTCAAAAATTAATTTCTCTCTGGTTTTTAATGATTTTGAGTTGATTCTTTTTTTAATAATTCATAAAAATGTTAAAATATATTATTTTACAATAATTTCCCAAAAATATTATTTATTTCATATATTTGATATTTTTGCAAAGAATTAATTTTTATTAGTTTTTAACATTTAAAATATTTTTTCCTTCTTGATTTTCCAAATTTAAATGGTTTCCAATCATTTTGTGGATAAAAGCATGTTTTTTCAAACATTAATCCAAGATCACAACTTGTTTTTCACACATGTTTGATAATTTTGATCATTTTAATCAAATTTTTATTTAATTAAAATACATTTTGAAATTAATGTAGGGTTTTGATCTTAATCACCCTAAACAAATCTTTTTCAAACTCTTTGGGCCTCTAATAGAGTGTAAGACCCAACCCCTTGTGAAAACCAAAATAATTTGGGCCTCGATCATCGTATAAGACCCACTGTGTTTTCAAACCACGGCGCGATCGCCATTTTTCAAAAAAATAAATATCTGGGCCTCTCCTCGAGCTATAAGCACCATTCCCTTTCTTAAAAAACCTTTTGGACCTCTCCTTGAGTTGTAAGATCCAACCCCTTTGTAAATAATACCTTTTAGGCCTCACATATTGTATAAGACCCACTGTGTTTTCAAACGTTCGGTGCGATCGTCGCCTTTTTAACAAAATCAATTGGGCCTCTCCCGGAGCTGTAAGCCCCGATCTCTGTTCAGAATACTTTCTCCTGTGATTTTGAATCCAAATGTATAGTTGCTATCAAAACTTTCTTTAATTTCTTTGTTGAACAACTAACAAAACAACATGGAAGCTCTACAACGGGTAAGTGTTTATCCGCTTTCTTTTATATGCTTTCATATACATAACTGTATTGTGGGAAGCTGCGCATGGTTAGTCTTCTTTCATATCCTTTTAAATACTCGTCATATATCAACTGCATATATACTAGTATAGTTATCTAGAGTTTTCCCCGGCAACTACGTCTAGAACTTGGTAAAGCCCTGTTGATCACTCTTAAATACAAACAAAACTAGATCCCCATAGGATTTCCAGATACAGTCTTCCCTTCTCTTGGGGTTAAACAATATGGAACAAAGAGAAAGCCAATATTTTCGGTGAACCTTTTCTCAGACTGTCACCCCTAGAAATTATCAAAGAAATTCTACTCCCCAGAGTTGGCCTATTCTCCGTGAATAGCATCTCTTGAGTTTCTTCCAACCCCTCGAACTTTCCTGGAATGATCTCTTCACTGTGAATTTCATTTCTTGAACTTCTCTTGGTTTGGGGACCCACAGGCTTCCTAAAAGCATCCCCGCCTCCTCTTGGGCTTTGTACAAGGACCCTTCAGCTTCTTAGAAGTTCTCATGCCTTCTCTTGGGCTTAATACAAGGACCCTAACGACCTCTTAAAGGTATAAGACAGAACTTAGTCATCCTTTACTAGAGCAGTCTTTCCAGTGTCAAACCTCAGGCCACTTTAGGGTTGATTCTCATCCCTTAAGGCCCTTGCCCTCTTTTGGGCATCATACAAAAGATAAAACTCTTCAACACCAGTAGACTTGGATAGTCTAAAACCCCTTTGAATCTCAAAGACATTCTCAATTTCCTTTCAAACATAGGAAAAAACACCGATCACTCTGGACAAATCTCCAGCAGAAACCCGGTCTCTCTCATGAGAGTTCCCCACCCTTGGGCCTGCCTATGGATCTAATCCTCAGCAGTAAGATAGCTTCCTCTTAGGCTTTGTATAATGATCTTTCCTCAACACAGTCAGCCTCCTCTTGGGCTTCATACAATGATCCTCCCCCAGCGGAGCTAACCTTTTCAGACTCTCTTGTTGAGTCAATCACTTTTTAGACTCTCTTATTGAGTCAATCATTTTTCAGAGTCTCTTGTTGAGTCAATCACCTTTCAGCACTCTCTCGTTGAGTATAAAAGACTCTCTTGTTGGGTCAATCTCCTTTTAGCCTTAATCTCAGGCTTCGTACGAGACAACAAATCACTCTCTCGTTGAGTATACAAGACTCTCTTGTTGGGTCGATCTCCTTTTAGCCTTAATCTCGAGCTTCATACGAGACATCAGATCACTCTCTTATTGAGTATAAAAGACTCTCTTGTTGGGTCAATCACCTTTGCAAGACTCTCTTTTTGAGTCAACTCTTTTAGCCTCTGTCTTGGGCTTTGTACAAGACATATAAATGCACTCTCTTGTTGAGACAAACTCGTTTCAGCCTCCATCTTGGGCTTTGTACAAGACACATGTAAACCTCCCCAACGGAGTCAAAAATCCCTTTTAGCCTCAATCTTGGGCTTTGTACAAGACAGAAAGAACATTTCCCTGGAAAAGTCAAACTGTTAGCCTCCTCTTAGGCTTTATATAATGATATCCCCAAATAGTCAGTCTCTTTTTTGCCTCAATCTTGGGCCTTGTACAAGACATATACACTCTCTTGTTGAGTCGGTCTTATCTAGCCTCCTCTTAGGCTTCGTATAAAGAAATCCCTAGCTGAGTCAATTAACCTTTTACCATCAAACTTGTGCTTTGATCAAGGCATACAAAAACAATCTCTCTTTAGAGATGACAAATTCTCTCTCAGCCAAAACCCTTTAGCTTTACATCTTGGGCTTTGAACATGATGCAAATACCCTTTTAGCTTCAATCTTGGGCTTTGAACAAGACACCAAAACATCTTTTTCCTCCCTTAGAATAGGAGGAACTACGATTGCTCTGATTTCCCTGTTTCGTTAAATGGGAATACATAGGCATAAGATTGCAAAATCTTAGCGAGCATACTAATCAAAAGCTCTAGGTCTAGTACCTTTCATACATCAATCAAAAGAATTTTAGATATAGTACCTTCCCAAAAGCCTCATGAACCGTCAAGACACTCTATTCTTAAGCCAAATAACCTAAGAGATACCCACAATTTTGATAGCATTTGTAAATCAATAGTTATCTGTTTAAACTAAGTATGCAAGCAGGGTTAATTGGAGACATCTATTTACCTTCCTTAATCAACTTCACAGGATAAAAAATGAATCGAACTGTAGCACCCCAAAGCGATAGTGATTCAAAACCACAAAAACCGCTCTACAGGTACGTCGTTCCATTGACCTACACTAATCATGGAAGAGAGAGTGGTTAATGTATCAGCCATGTGATTCTCTTCACGAGGGATGTGATGAAACTCGATTCTGTTGAAGAATGGCAACAACCTTCTCGCGTAGTCTTCGTAAGGAATCAGTCTTGATTGGTATGTGTTCCAATCTCCTTTGATCTGATTGATAACCAAGGTTGAGTCTCCATACACGTCCAAGTTCTTAATCCGTAAGTCAATCGCTACTTCGAGACCCATGATACAAGCTTCGTATTCGACCTTGTTGTTTGTACATTTGAATGTTAATCTGGCAGTGAAAGGAATATGGGTACCTTCAGGTGTTATGATGATTGCCCCAATTTCGTTTCAATAATGATTGACAGCTCCATCAAAGATAAGTCCCCATTGGGAACCCGGTTCTGGCCTTTTACTGGGTAGTGGTTCATTGCAATCTTTCATTTTCAAGTACATGACATCTTCATCTGGGAAGTCAAATCCGACTGATTCCTGATCGTCAATCGATTGATGAGCCAAATGATCCGCTAAAATACTTCCTTTGACGGCCTTCTGAGCATGGTACTCGATGTCGTATTCTGATAACAACATCTGCCAACGGGCTATCCTTCCTATGTGAGCGGGTTTTTCAAAGACATACTTGATTGGATCCATTTGGGAGATTAGCCAAGTAGTGTGACAAATCATATACTGGCGAAGACATTTGGCTGCCCAAGCCAGAGCACAACAAGTTTTCTCAAGCATAGTATACCGAGTTTCACAGTCGGTAAATTTGTTGCTCAAATAGTAGATGGCAGACTCTTTCCTTTTGGTTTCGTCTTGTTGGCCAAGTACACAACCCATTGAGTCTTCCAATACTGTTAGGTAGATTAGCCGTGGTCTTCCTTCCACTAGATGTGATAGAATTGGTGGATTCAACAGGTATTCCTTGATACTTTCGAAGGCGGTTTGGCAGTCTTATGTCCATACACAGTCCCGATTCTTTTTGAGTAATTTGAAGAGCGACGCACATGTCGCGGTCATGAGGAATATAAATCTGGAAATGTAATTCAAACGTCCCAGGAATCCCCTGACTTGTTTTTCAGTCTTTGGAGAAGGCATTTCTTGAATGGCCTTGACCTTGTCAGGATCAACCTCAATTCCTTTCTGGCTGACAATGAACCCTAAAAGTTTCCCTGAACGGACACCGAATGTGGACTTGTTGGGATTCAAGCGGAGTTTGTACTTCCTCTGACTCTCGAATAGCTTTGACAGGTGGGTCACATGCTCCTCTTCTGTCTTAGATTTGGCAATCATATCATCGACATATACCTCTATTTCTTTGTGTATCATGTCGTGAAACAGAGTAGTCATGGCTCTTTGATAGGTTGCCCTAGCATTCTTCAAGCCAAATTGCATTACCTTGTAACAAAAGGTGCCCCATGGGGTGATGAATGAAGTTTTCTCCATGTCTTTCAGCGCCATTTTTATCTGATTATAGCCCGAGAATCCATCCATGAAGGAGAATACTTTGAACTTTACTGTACTGTCTACCAGCATGTCAATGTGTGGTAAGGGAAAGTCATCCTTTGGACTAGCCTTGTTCAGATCCTTGAAGTCTACACACATTCTAACCTTTATGTCCTTTTTTGGAACTGGTACTATGTTGGCTAACCATTGAGGATATTTTGATGTGGCGAGGAAATCCGCGTCAATTTGTTTCTGTACTTCCTCTTTGATTTTGATGGCCATGTCTGGATGAGTCCGTTTTAGTATTTATTTTATCGGCGGACATTCTGATCTTAACAGTAGATGATGTTCCACGATGGTGGTATCTAACCCTGGCATATCCTGATAGGACCTGTAGATGGCCATGACTGTCGCTCTTTGGTGGGATTACAGGTCGATTCATTTTTTATCCTATTGAAGCTGATGAAGGAAGGGAAATAGATGTCTTCAACTAACCCTGCTTGCATACTGATTTTAAACAGCGGTCTGTTAAGTTACGGATGATATATGGAAGTGGGGCCTCTTTCTTCTTAATTTGTTAAGGTTGGAATGACGGGACTATGCTATTGGTAGGATGTTAGGACTGATGCTTTTCGATTGATGTATGGGATTTTGGGTTTTTGATTAGTGTGCTCGATAAGATTTTTCTTTCAAACTTATGCATACGTATTCCCGTTTACCGAAACAGGGAAATCAGAGCGATCGTAGTTCCTCCAATTCTAATGGAGGAAATGGTGTTTTGGTGTCTTTTTCAAAGCCAAAGACGTGAAGCTAAAAGTGATATGTATCTTGTTCGAAACCCAAGATGTGAAGCTGAAGGTGATTTGTTTGTATCTTTTTCGAAGCCCAAGATATGAAGCTGAATGGTCTATTTGTATCTTGTTTAAAGCCCAAGATATGAAGCTAAAGGGTTTAGACTTTAGAGAGAATTTGTCATCTCTAAAGAGGGGTATGTTTGTCATAACTGTTGGGTGACTGATTATAAAGGAGAATTACTTTAACTGGGATGTGTGAATCCAGCAATGCCATAATTTCCTTTATAGGGGATTTTTAACCTGAAGGAGAAGACTTTAACTCAGTTTAGAGTAATGTCATCTTTCCTTAGGAATTTCTCAATCTAAAAGAGGGATAATGGCGTGGATGTAAATAATCCAGAGGCTTGTCGCTTACAGCAATTAGATGGAGGGAAAGGAGTTGTTGATGTTTGTATGCTGTGAGCAAGGCACATATTTTGATGCTAAAAGGTTGATTGTCTCAACCGGGGTTTCCTTATACAATGCCTAAGAGGAGGCTAAAAGGTTGAATTTTCCGGGGAAAATGTTCTTTCTGTCTTGTACAAAGCCCAAGATTGAGGCTAAAAGGGTTTGACTCAACAAGAGAGTCCTTTGGTGTGTCTTGTACGAAGCCCAAGACGGAGGCCAAAGGTTTTATACTCAACAAGAGAGTGATTTGTGTCTTGTACAAAGCCCAAGACAGAGGCTAAAGAGGGTTGACTCAACAAGAGGGTCTTTTATACTCAACAAGAGGGTGTTCTGTGTCTTGTACGATGCCCAAGACGGAGGCCAAAGGATGGGTGACCCAACAAGAGGGTCTTTTATACTCAACAAGAGAGTGTTTTTGTATCTCGTACGAAGCCCGAGACGGAGGCGAAAGGTGTTTGACTCAACAAGATATTCTTTTATACTCAACAAGAGAGTGTGAAAAAGGTTAGCTCCACTGGGGAGAATCATTGTACAAAGCCACAGAAGAGGCTAATGTAACTGTTTCAGTTGAGTGACAGGTCCAGTAGGTTGGTTAAAAGAGAAAACCAGTTCTTATATGATTAATGTAACACTCATGGATCTGATCTGAGGATCGGGATTATTTCGTGTTCTCTAGGGAAACGGGGAATCCAAAGGGTATTGAGACTGTCCGGGTCTACGGGTTTTATCTTTTGTACTATGCTTAAGAAACCGTAGTAATGAGATCTAGACTCTTTTAAAGACTGCTCTATCAAGAAGACTAATTTCTATTCCTATACCTCTAGGAGGTCGGCGGGACAATTTGTATGAAGCCCAAGATGAGGCTGGAAACTTTTAAGAAGCCGAGGGACAATTTGTACGAAGCCCAAGAGGAGGCTATCTTCCCGGAGGAAGAATCGTTATACGAAGCCTAAGAGGAGGTTGTGAAAACTTCTAAGGAGCCGACGAGTCCTTGTACAACGCCCAAGAAGATGCGGGGATGCTTTTAGGAAGCCTGCAGGTCCTTGCACTAAGCCCAAGTGGAGGCTGATGAATAGTTCTAGAAGGGGTTTCACATGGAACAATGTCCTTCTGTATATGAACTGTTCACGGGGAGATTCCTTAGATCTAGTTATCTAACGTGGGTGTAAAGAGGCGAGGTTTTGTCTAATTCTAGACGTAGTTGTCGGGGAAACTCTAAATATCTATACTATTATTACACAATCGATATGAGTTTATGAAAGAAGACTTACAGTGAAACAACCCCACAATACAGTTATATACAATGAAAGCGGTAAATGAAAGCGGGTAAACACTTACTCGGTTGTAGAGCTTCCATGCTGTATTGTTAGTTGTTCAACAAAGAAAGCTTTGATAACAACATTATATATAAAATCAAAGGAGAAAGTGCTTTGAAAAGATTGTTGGGGCTTACAGCTCAAGGAGAGGCCCAGGGTTTTATTAGTGATCGCACTGCCGCTTTGTACAGGGACTTATACAAGTGACTGAGACCCAAAAAAGGGTTTTCTGTACAAAGGGATGGGTCTTACACTCTCTCAAGAGGCCCAAAAAGTTTTAAAGAAAAGAAATGGGTCTTACTACTTGAGGGTAGGCCCAGGTGTTGATTTTTGAACTGGCGATCGCGCCGAGATTTTTCTTTTAACGCAAAGGGGCTTATACAATATCTGAGGCCCAAAAATTGTTTTGGTTAAAAGGGGATTGGGTCTTACACTCTATTAGAGGCCCAAAAATATTTTGAATGGGTCTTATAGCTCGAGGAGAGACCCAGATGGTTTGTTTTAAATGGGCGATGATCGCGCCGAACTTTTGAAATACAACGGGACTAATACAATGAGTGAGGCCCAAAAAAAGGTTTGTATTTACAAAGGATTGAGTCTTACACTCTAATAGAGGCCCATGAGTGTTTAGAAAAGTTTGTTAGGGTGAAAATCAATTAAAACCCTAATTTCATCATTCTTTAATATAATTATTCAAAGAAAATTAATAAAAATGATAAAAATGCCAAATAAGTTTGAATAAACAACTTGTGATTTTGGTTTTAGGTTTGAAAAATGAGGCTTTAATCACAAGATGAATAAAAACCTATTTGGTGTTGATTTTCCAACATGAATATTTATTTTTAAAAGGTTTTAAAAACAAATAAAAAGTATTTATTCACAAAAATAATAATTATATTAAATAAATAATATAAATCCAATTTTTTGTGGAATAAAATATTTCAACATTTTTGTGATTTTTTGCAAAAAGAACCAATAAAAAATAATTAAAATTGAAGGAGTTATTAATTTTCCAATTAATTAATAAAACATGAAAATATTGGAAAAAAATAGCAAAAATGTGAGAAAACACAAAATGGCATGGGTGGGGTTTGAACCCACGACCTCAAGGTTATAGGGCGCGGGCCTTACCACTGGGGTGGTGATACATCCGTTGATTGAAACAAACCAACAAATATACAAGGCATGCCTTGTTTTTTGTCTGGCTCAAGGCAAGGCAAGGCAAGTTTTGGCAAGAAACAGGAAGGTCCATAACTTTCTCATTTCTCCATGTTTGGGGACAAAATTTATATGCATCTGGCCTAGAATTTCACAAGGAATCCAATGGTGGTGGTAGTTTTCTCAGATCATGAACCCTCCTTAAAATTCGATAAGGGGTTTTGAAATAGGCCTATAAATGCATTTTCTATGCTACACTTTGGTACATGCATGATTTACACGATGAATTGGTTCAAACACAACATATATAACATGTATAAGAGATGCATGATTAGTGGACCTCCAAACAATACATATTTTTGAAAGTTCAAGTCATGAGGCTTACCTCTTTTTGAGATTTTAGGAGTTTTAGTGCAATCTATCAAGCCTCTTGTTCCAGAAGTGATTTGATGCTTTGGACACTCTTAAATGATCCCTTAGAAGCTTTTAGGGTGAGTGGAATCAGTTGGAACCTGCAAAAACACAAACTAGCCCTTTCTTGCAAAAGGGGTTAAAATGGCCAAAATAGTAACTCTCTTAAATGGTGTTCCAGATGGGGGGAACCATTTGGGACAGTTCATGGATGATATTTGGAGTGTTTTTGAGGTTTTATCTGGATTGGAAAGTGAATGAATCAAGACATGGCTTGAAAATGCACAGAAGGCCTATTTTGAGGTTTTGAGAGGTGACTTTGTGATTTAAGGATTACATGTCACTTGTGAGAGTTTGGACAGCTTACACATGACATATATGAGGTGTGTGTGTGTCTGATTGATTTGGTTGGAATTGCTCTCTAACTCAAAAACTCAGAGTTACCTTGCTAAAGAATGCATTTTGGCCTAAAGAGAGGGATTTTGAGGAAATCATCTGTTTGATTGCTTTGGGGTACTCAAACTGAGCACAAATGAGCTCTATTTATAGTAGAGCAAGTTTGTTTTGGGATCAATAGTGAATGGCAACCACAGCAGAGGTTTGGCCAATGTTGATCAATGGGAGGCCAAGTCTCCTCTAGCCATTGACTCGAGGTTAGAGCACAGGCCTTTGGTTCCCTAGTTGTTCAATCATTCTTGACTGAATTCAGTTGCAAATGTGTCAGTCCATGCCACCTCTAAGCATCCATTAAATGCTCCAATCCAAAATTGGAGTCTTGTCCCTCTTTTAGGGATTTCTAGGTTTGGCATGCTACTTCTTGTTCCAAGGACTTTGGAGGCTTGGCTCAGTGTTTGTCCCCTTTGGATTTGATCCTCAGATGTGTCCAAGAATATGACAAGGCTTGGAATTAGCTGATTTTGCCAAATCGAGCAAAAATGCAAAATTCTACCTAGCCTTGGCAGTTTTCAGCAAGGCATATTGTCCTTGTCATATCTCATGGCTCAAGTGGAATTTGGTGATGTTCTTGGTCATTTTGGAAAGCCCTCATATGATACAACAACTGTTTGATCATAATTGGTTTTGATACTTTTTGGATCCAAGTGAAAAATGCCCCTACATTTGGAAAAAAGTAAGGCAGATTCTGACTTTGTGAAAATTTCACTAAGTGTTGGGAAAAGTGACATTTCATGTTTTCAGCCATTTTGATCATTCCATAACTCAAAATCCATGATGAATTGGAATGAGGTGTAGTTGATACTTTTGTAGAGGGTCATGAGGGCTACAAATCCAGCTTTGGATGGGAAAAAAGGCCTTGTGGTTTAGGAGTTATGATCCTCCAAAGTTGGTACCCTAGCCACTTTGTTCCATAACTTAGAAAATTTTCTAAGTTTTTATGGTTGCCCCTTTTACAAGTTATCCCCTTTTTCTTGATTTTTCTTGATGAATGATGATTCCAATCATACATTAACATCATTTTAGGGTGGAAAAACCATTTTTATGAAAAATCTCAAAAAGTCAAAGTTTACTTTTGTACACAGTTGACTTTTTATCAGATGAATTCCAAACTGTGCAATCCTCTATGAAATCAAGTCCTTGACCTAAATCAAACTTGATGGATTGATTTCATAGGTGTTATAGGGTGTATTGAATCATGTCCTAGGGTTTGGGAGCATGCCTGGGTCAAAAGTCAAAGCTACAGTTGACTTTTCTCGCTAAACCCTAACTGTGGTTCAGATGAAATTGAAACTTGCTGCTCAAGCTTCGTGGATCAATCCATTGTTGCAAATGGATCAATCCATTCTTGAGGTCTTGGCTCATGATTTGTCCCAAAAGTCAACTTAGGGGTGAATTAGGTCAAGAAACCCTAATTCCTGATTTTTTTGATGAATCCATCCCCTGAGGCTAAATTGACTTGATGCTTGGGTTTATGATGTCCCTTGGAGCATCATAGGTTATGCTTTGAAGCATTGGCTCATGCCCAGAGGAAAATTCCCATCTGGAGGCCCTGGTCGACCAAAACCCTAATTTGGTGACACTGGCGATCTTGAGGCTTAATCCACCTAGAAGGGAGCAGCCTTGTGCTTTAATCCTTGAAGTGGGAATCCTCTTAACCCTTTGTGGATGTTTGAGAGGCTTAGACAAGTTGAAGATCATGTCATTCCTTGATTGATCCTTTGTCTAAAAGCTCTGAGAGGGCTTGAAACCCTAAGTTTGATTGTAGTGGATGCTCACCCATCTTTGGGGAGACTAAGGAGTATGATGGTTCATCCATACTATGATGATGATTTTCACAATGATGGGGAATCTTAGTGGTCAAAATTTGGGGTATGACAGATGCCCCTATTTAATCTTCTTGGACCCGATGGTGTGAATGGCGAAGGTATTCGGGCATTCGGGGTGCAAGAGGATTAAATATCAGAATACCCGAAATTTTGATGGCGGTTATGAATGCCGGCTTACGCATTCATCTTCTTTTTCTAAGCAATGATGCTTAGAAAAGGTAAACTTCCCCTCGATCCTGGTTTTCAGCTGAAATAAACTTCCCCTCGATCCTGGTTTCCTACCAAGGAACTGGTCTTAGTTTTTGATGTAAACTTCCCCTCGATCCTGGTCTCCAACCCAGGAACTGGTCTCAGTTTCTGAAATAAACTTCCCCTCGATCCTGGTTTCCAACCCAGGAACTGGTCTCTGTTTCTGAAATAAACTTCCCCTCGATCCTGGTTTCCTACCAAGGAACTAGTATCAGTTTCTGAACTAAACTTCCCCTCGATCCTGGCTTCCTACCAAGGAACTGGTCTTAGTTTCTTTCGTCAATAAACTTTCTTGACAAGGGACGCTATTTGTAGCGGTTATCCTTAAACTTCTCACTGAATTTTCCTGGGGAGATGCCATTTGATGAGTCTACTGGGGATATTACACCATACTTTTCTCGAGATCTTCCCGGAGAAATGCCATATGATGCAATCCATTTTGAGGTGCCGATGACTTTGTTGACATTGACCTTCTGGAGAGAAGAACCAATGTGTTGCCGAAAGTCTTTAGTTGAGAGGCTTTCTCTAGGGATTTTCCTTAATCCGGGAAAGAAAAGATATCATCTTGAACGGCGAAGAGTGACATCAGTTGAGGGTTTTCTTACCTCTTCAGTGGTTCAAGTTATCAAAGTGGTCAAAGAACCAACTTTAGTTTAACAGCAAAGCGGGGAAGCCGTTGTCCAAACACGACGTTTCCTGACAAGGAAATAACTGACAACGCGATTGACAAAAGGACGTTTATCACTAGGGGGTAAGACCGACTAGAGTGATAGTGATGCAATATGAATGCAAATGTAAATCAATAATGCGTGATGTATGTATGTTTATGCTGACAAAACTGACGCGACATACAAAGTAGTGGATGAACACGACTGGATACTCGGCCACAGCCGGAGATGAAAAGTATCGCTGGTTTAGAAAATAGCAATTCTGCCTTGCTTAGGAGGGATAGTCCCTGTTGGGAGCTACGTAGGTCGGATTTAGGAGATGAGAACTCTGCCAAGGGTGTCAGATGAACCCTGGTCTCTGACACAGTTGATCCTTCATTCAGGCGTACTGGTTTAGAAGGAATACTTTGATTCTGCACTTTGAAGCTCGCTTGCTTCTGGAGAAGCGATCGATGTTGTTTTGCTGTTCAACAGTCAAAAGAAATTGCCATCTTTATTTTAAAAGCAGAAAAACAGTTTTACAAGTAAATTCATTTTTGTTTCGTTTCAAGAATCGTTAATCATATTAAAATGTCATTCTGTAAAGCTAAACAAATAAGAATTGCAAACAAAAGCACAAGGGCCCAAATTTTATTGATAGGATGGAAATCAGCCAAACGCGTGATTCCATAGAGTATATACAAAGTTTGAAAGTTGTAATTTACAAGGAAAGGGCTACATTGAAACATAACGACCACTATCCTTCTACCAACTTTGAATTCTGGACATCTTGAGCTTCCGTCGAAGATGGCCTTGACTGGAGTTTTCCTAACGGATGATGTAACCGCTGTTGAGGGACTTGCCTCTGTTGGACATAGTTACTTGCCATTATCCCTAATTTTTGCCTGGATTGTACTTTGAGGTTTCCAATCCACCGGGATGATTTTTGATTATGTCTCTAACTTTTTCCTGGATCGCCCTTTCGGGTTTTCAATCCACCGAGACGTTTATTTATTTATTTTTTTAGGCGAAGCATTTCTTGACTACGTCAACATTCGTGGGGTAGGCAAATTCTTCTCCATCCATGGTTGCAAGTCTCAAGGCACCGCCTGAGAAAGCTTTCTTGACGACATAGGGACCGTCATAATTCGGAGTCCATTTACCCCGAGAATCAGTGAGAAACGATTGTATCTTTTTTAGCACAAGGTCTTCTTTCCTGAAGACGCGAGGTCTGACCTTTTTGTCAAACACCCTTTTCATCCTTTGTTGATACAACTGACCATGGCATAGTGCCGTCATCCGTTTTTCTTCGATCAGATTTAGTTCGTCGTTTCGACTTTGACACCATTCAGCCTCTGTAAGCTCAGGTTCCATCAATACCCGGATTGATGAGATCTCTACTTCTACGGGGAGCACTTCTTCTATGCCATATACTAGAGAGAAAGGGGTTTCCCCTGTTGAAGTACGGACAGATGTGCGATAACCGTGAAGAGCAAAGGGGAGCATCTCGTGCCAATCTTTGTAGGTTACAACCATCTTTTGAACGATCTTCTTGATGTTCTTGTTAGCTGCTTCTACCGCTCTGTTCATCTTGGGTCGGTAGAGACATGAGTTATGGTGTTCGATCTTGAACTCTGCGCACAACTCTTTCATCGTCTTATTGTTCAAGTTAGATCCATTATCCGTAATGATCTGGCTCGGAACACCATAACGGCAATTGATATTATTTTTGATAAATCGGACCACCACTTGTCGGGTTACATTGGCGTATGACGCTGCTTCAACCCACTTGGTGAAGTAGTCAATGGCTACCAGAATGAATCGATGTCCATTTGAATCCTTAGGTTCGATTATGCCAATCATGTCGATTCCCCATATGGAAAAAGGCCACGGGGAAGAGAGAACTTTGAGATGCTTTGGCGGTACATGAATTTTGTCGGAGTATATCTGACACTTGTGACACCTCCTCGTGTACCTGTAGCAGTCGGATTCCATGGTTAACCATTAGTACCCTGCTCTTAGAATTTTTCTCGCCATTGTGTATCCGTTGGCATGAGTGCCAAATGATCCTTTATGAATTTCTTATATCAGCATTTTGCTTCTGGTCTGTCTACACATCGAAGCAAGACCATGTCAAAATTTCTCTTATAGAGTGTATCACCGCTCAGAAAGAAGTTGCCTGCTAGCCTTCTGAGGGTTTGTCTGTCCTTCCTTAGTGCCCCAGGTGGGTACTCTTGTTTCTGAAGGAAGCATTTGATATCGTGATACCAAGGTTTGTCGTCTGTGACTGCTTCAATCATGAAGATGTAAGCGGGCCATTCAAGGCGCATTATGTCGATCTTAGGTAGGTCGTTTCATTGACCTACACTAATCATGGAAGAGAGAGTGGCTAATGCATCAGCCATGTGATTCTTGTCACGAGGGATATGATGAAACTCAATTCTGTTGAAGAAGGGTAGCAACCTTCTTGCGTATTTTTTGTAAGGAATCAGTCCTAATTGGTATGTGTTCCAATCTCCTTTGATTTGATTGATAACCAGGGCTGAGTCGCCATATACATCCAATTTTTTAATCCTCAAATCAATTGCTTCCTCGAGACCCATGATACAAGCTTCGTATTCAGCCTCGTTGTTTGTACACTTGAATGTAAGTCTGGAGGTGAAAGGAATGTTGGTACCCTGAGGTGTTATGATGATTGTACCAATTCCGTTTCCATAATGATTGACAACTCCGTAAAAAATTAGTCCCCATTGGAAACCTGGTTCTGGCCCTTCACTGGGTAGCGGTTCATCGCAATCCTTCATTTTCAAATACATGACATCTTCGTCTGGGAAGTCAAACCCGACTGATTCTTGATTGTTAATCAGTTGATGAGCCAAATGATCGGCTAAAATACTTCCCTTAACGGCTTTCTGAGCGTGGTACTCGATGTCATATTCTGATAGCAACATCTCCCAACGGGCAATCCTTCCCGTGAGAGCAGATTTTTCAAATACATACTTGATTGGATCCATTTCTGAGATTAACCAAGTAGTGTGACGAATCATGTACTGGCGAAGACGTTTGGCTGCCCAAGCCAAAGCACAACAAGTTTTCTCAAGCATAGTGTACCGAGTCTCGCAGTCGGTGAATTTCTTGCTCAGATAGTAAATGGCGGACTCTTTCCTTTTGGTTTCGTCTTGTTGGCCAAGTACACAACCCATTGAGTCTTCCAAGACTGTGAAGTAGATGATCAGTGGTCTTCCTTCCACTGGAGGTGATAGAATCGGTGGGTTCAACATATATTCCTTGATACTGTCAAAGGCATTTTGACAATCTTCTGTCCAAACGCAATCCTGATTCTTTTTGAGTAATTTGAAAATCGGCGCACATGTCACGGTCAAGAGGAATATGAATCTGGAGATGTAGTTCAAATGTCCCAGGAATCCTCTAACATGTTTTTCAGTTTTCGGAGAAGGCATTTCTCGAATGGCCTTGACCTTGTCAGGATCAACCTCAATTCCTTTCTGGCTGACGATGAATCCTAAGAGTTTCCCTGAACGGACACCGAATGTGCACTTGTTGGGATTCAAGCGGAGTTTGTACTTTCTCAGCCGCTCGAATAGTTTTAACAGGTGGGTCACATGCTCCTCTTCCGTCTTAGATTTGGCAATCATATCATCGACATATACCTCGATTTCTTTGTGTATCATGTCATGAAATAGAGTAGTCATGGCCCGTTGATAGGTTGCCCCGGCGTTCTTCAAACCAAATGGAATTATCTTGTAACAAAAGGTGCCCCATGGGGTAATGAACAAAGTTTTCTCCATGTCTTTCGACGCCATTTTAATCTGATTATAGCCCGAGAATCCATCCATGAAGGAGAAAACTTTGAACTTTGCTATACTGTCTACCAGCACGTCTATGTGTGGCAAGGGGAAGTCGTCCTTTGGACTTGCCTTGTTCAGATCTCTGTAATCGACACACATTCTGACCTTTCCGTCCTTTTTCAGAATGGGTACGATGTTGGCTAACCATTGAGGATATTCTGACGTGGCGAGGAAACCCGCGTCAATCTGTTTCTGTACCTCCTCTTTGATTTTGATGGCCAAGTCTGGATGAGTCTGTCTCAACCTCTGTTTTACCGGCGGAGATTCCAAACTTAATGGTAGATGATGTTCCATGATGCTGGTATCCAACCCTGGCATATCCTGATCGGACCAAGCGAATACATCGGGAAACTCTTTGAGAAGCTTTATCAAACCTTCTTTGATCGTCGAACTGAGTAGTGCCCCAATCTTGACTTCTTTTCTTTCTTCTTCTGAACCCAAGTTTACCGTTTCTAACGCCTCTTCATGAGGTTCAATGGACCTTTCCTCTTGTCTGAGTAATCGGGAGATCTCTTCTGGAATTTCATTGTCATCTTCTTCTTTAGCCCCAAATACCTGAAACTCAAAGTTGGGAGGAGGCATCGGATCGTATGTTTCAACGGGGTTTAAAACAAGCAATCTGCATGACGTGATGATTTGTGTTTAGAAGAGATTGAGAATGCAAGAGTGTGTGCAGTGTATTTTTTATTACTTTTTAGGATTACCATTTTTGGAGAAAAGCAAAAAGAGAAAACAACAATTAATGCGGAAATTACAGAACGACGTTATTTTATTAATGAACAAGTCGATTTTTGAAACTACAGCCCTATAAAACAAAACTATGTCGCTTTGGGCGGAGCGAAGAGGGAAATTTACAGAAAGTGAGCCGTATCAAAACATCTGTTTCACCTGGGCAGGGTGAAAGGTTAAAGACGACAGTTACTTTGACTTAAGAACAATCTTCGAAACATCGACAACAACCCATTGGCGGCGAACTCCTCGGTGAATCACAAAGTCTGGTACCTTCCTTGATTTGTGTTCAAAAATGACGCTGATTTTTGGTGGAGCAGGATCATTGGAATCTGTCTCCCAGGCAGAGTTGTCGGAGGAGGATTCCTCTGTCGTATTTTGCATAGTATTTGTACTCTCAGCTGTATCTCCCCATCCAGTTGGCTGGATATCTTCGAGCCTGATACGAGAGCTTTCAGGAGCGGTGTACTTGACCATGTAGTCATATTTTCCACTCAGTTGTTCCAAGGTATCCCACACTTCTTTGGAACTGGAGGAGTCATCCCTCTCGATGATGTTGACCTCGGGAAAAGCATAGTTAATGAATTCTAGTCCTGCAAACGTTGCGAATTCATCGTCGTGCTGAGTATTTTCAGGATAACATGGGTGTTTATCCCATGACAAGGTGGGGACGCAGGCATTCTTTTTAATGATGCCCAGGTGATTTTCATCGTTCGTCTCCTGGGTAAGGCTGCCACATTGGCAGACCATCCATCGGGTTATAATAGCTGTGGTCAAAGTTGTCTTTCATTAGAGTGTCCTCCTCTAATGAATTTGGCGGAGCACGGCATCCTTCCGGATCGCAATCTCCATATAGCATTTCGACGTCTGACCTTGGTATAAATCTCGGACTCTGTGTAGGAAAGCAAAAGGGAGTCTGCATCTCGTCCTGAGATGTATAACCGTCCTCGTTGAGATAGGAATTCCATTCTTCCTCCGTATCGGATGAATCATCTTTATTGATGGTATGCACCTCTTGAGCCACTGGTTGAAGGAAGCCTCCACTGTGGAAGAAATTCTAAATGGGATGAAGACTTTCATCATTAGCAGCTGTCTAGGTACAGGTCGAGGAAAAGCCAAGACCCTTCTTTGTTTTATTGTCAGTAGGAATGACAAGCCACCCCATCCTGTTGTATTGGCACTCTCGACTGCTTTGATAGCATCTTTGTACGAGGAAATCGAAGTTCCCGCTTCGGATTGATTGTCCTTGTGTAGCGAAAGCGCTTGGAATTGAGTTCCGATTACCCCCTCCGGCTCTACATAAGTGGATGACGATAAGTTGCTTACGAGCAAGGCCTGTTCTCCACAGACTGTGACGAGTTGGTCGTTCTGGATGAACTTTAGCTTTTGGTGGAGGATCGAGGTGACCGCCCCAGCCTGATGTATCCAAGGTCTCCCTAATAAACAACTGTAAGTTGCCCGGATGTCCATGACCTGGAAAATGACTTGGAAAGTGTGAGGACCGATAGTTTTGGGGAGGTCGACTTGGCCAATAACCGTTTTTCTGGATCCGTCAAATGCTTTGACGATGACTTCGCTGGTTCTCATCGGAGATCCTTTGAATGATAATTGCATCAAGATGGACTTCGGCATAACATTCAGGGCTGACCCTGTGTCTACCAGTACGCTAGCTAAAGCATCGTCCTGGCAGTTGACTATAATGTTGAGCGCCATGTTATGACGGCGACCCTCTTCAGGTAACTCCTCATCACTAAATCCCAAGTTATTACAGGAAGTGATGTTAGAGACAATGCTATCGAACTGTCTGATCGTTACATCCTGTTCCACAAAGGCTTGCTCCAAGACTTGCTGTAGAGCCTCCCTGTACGCTTCTAAGCTAAGTAACAGTGATAATACCGAAATCTTTGAAGGAGTCTGTAACAGCTGATCAACAATGTTGTATTCACTCCTCTGGATGAGCTTCAGCATCTCATCATTGATTTTGGAAAGGTCGGGATTACTGGATTGACCGACTGATGGATCAGGAACTTCTGTCTGAGGTTCCTTCTCTTTGCTGGGTTCTCCAACTCCTCTGTTAAAGATTCTACCATTCCGTGTTACTCGACTGATGTCTGCAATATTCACGACGGAGGGTAATGGAATTTCCTTTCCATTCTCGACTGTTGTTGCACCGTACTTGTAAGGGATAGCCTTAGTTAATTCATACGGTAGTGGTCCCGGTAGATAGATGACAATGGGAACCTTATGATTTTTCTGACCATCGTACTTAATTTCGATCCGTTCCTGGTTGGGAACTCTCGATTCATCAAGTAGAGGGATGATGGCACATACATCCCTAGCCCTCTGATGATCAGAGATTACGACAACGTCCTCGATTTGGTCAGCGAGATAGTAAACTGACCCAGAACTTGAGCATGGTTGAATCTCTTTGCGGTCCAACTGACTTTGAAGGGCCGCTCGCATGAGGTAGCATCCTTGATTATCCACTGAGCAAACTCCACACCGCTCATAGTTGTGTAGTGGCTCCTGGCCACGTCCGCTTTAGTGTAACCTTATTAGGTTCGTTTCCATCGATCGAACATCCTGACTTTGATATCTAGTAGGATTCCAGTTAGTGATACTAATTTGCTAGGTGTCTTCATCCATATAGATTGGAAGCCACCAGTGGTTCAACAAGTGCTGAAGTGTTTCCTGGAAAAGGGCACATCCTTGATCGTTTTCGCAACCCGCTTTACAGCTCTGATAATCATGTTAAGTGAGAAAACCGAGTTGGACCTGCCTAGCATATAACTCCACCAGACTGATATTCATCAAGCGAATATCAAAGATCTGAATCATGTTGATTTGATAATGATTCCTATCATGGTAGTCTTGGATCCATCCAAGATCCATCTGATGCTGGAGGGCTTCTTGTAGAAAAGAGCATCCCTGTTTGTTTACCGAGCAAGTCAGACAGGAATTGTACTCATGCCGCGGCAGATTATGATACTGGCTTTGCCGTGAGTGTATTGCCACCAAGATGACATTCATCGCACGGATGTCGTGGTTTTGAACGATGTTGGAATTCGTATAAACCATGTTAACTCCACGAAATCGGTGCTCTTGGATCCATCCAAGATCCATCTATTCCTGCAGAGCTGATTGCACCACAGAACATCCCCGATTGTTTTTAGAGCAGATATCACAATGGTGATAATTATGAGGTGGCACATGGCCGTATCCGCTCTGTCTGCAATGCATCTTAACTAAGTTGGTTTTCAATAAGAGTACATCGTGAATTTGATAGACGTTGTTAGACTCTCCTTCTATCAAATTAACTGTAGCTTTCTCGTGTTGAGGCAGCGGGTTCGTGAGAACATTCGGATTCGTATCTTTGAAAGATAAGACCCCGCTCCTAACTAGCTTTTGCACGTCAGATTTGAAACTGAGACAGTTCTCTATGTTATTCCCCGGTCCTCCTTGATGGTAAGGGCAAGTCTGATCCACCTTAAACCAAAAAGGCAGATTTTCTGGTACTATAAGAGGAACCTTGGTCTGGATGTGCCCTTTGACCAGTAGTAACGGAAATAGTTCTGCGTACAATACGGGTATAGGATCAAATCCTGGTGGCCGCGTTGTACAGTTGTTGTTGTACGGAGGACGAGCCTGTTGAAGAGGTTGTTGTGTCCTTTGCTAAAATTGTTGTTGATTAGGTTGGCTCTGCGCAACCTGAGGTTGATACGTAGAAACAGGCGTAGGGTTGATAGCAGGAGTTACAGCTGCTACTGGTTGGTACCGACGCCTTTGCTTTCCGAGAGAGATATTCCCAATATCTTGCTCTTATTTCTTAGGGAGAGCACTGCCGTATTTCTTAGTACCGCTTGTCGACCCAGTGTCTTTGACTAGACGTCCTTCTCGAACGGCTTCCTCGAGACGCACTCCCATACTGACCATTTCGGTGAAGTCGCTGGGCGCACTAGCAACCATCCTGTCGTAGTAAAATGAGCTCAAGGTCTTTAAGAAAATCTTTGTCATCTCTTTTTCCTCAAGAGGTGGACAAATTTGAGCGGCAATTTCACGCCATCTCTGAGCGTATTCCTTAAAGGTTTCGTTGTCCTTTTGCAACATTGATCTGAGTTGATCTATGTCTGGTGTCATGTCCAAATTGTATTTATATTGTAGGACGAAGGCAGTGCCAAGATCTCTGAAAGTTCTGATCTCGGTCTGGTTTAAACCCATGTACCATTTTAAGGCGACACCGGTTAAACTATCTTGAAAGTAGTGAATCGGTAGATCCCGATTCTCTGTCTGAGCTGACATTCGCCGAGCGTACATCACCAAATGGATTTGAGGGAAAGAGTTACCCTTGTATTTTTCAAAGTCGGGCACTTGGAACTTGTGCGGAACTTTCATGTTGGGGACCAAGTAGAGAACTGCGGCGTCCTTTCCAAATAAATCCTGACCGCGAATGGCTTATAGCTCTCTCTGCATTTCTAGGAACTGCTCCTGGAATTCATCTATTCTGTCAAACATAGTTTCCTTTCTACCAGAAGGTATTTGTGGAATCTGTCATTCCGGGACAGTGTGCACCACAGGGGGTGGTACCGTTACTACGGCAGTGAATCTTGGCGTTTCCCGAAGTTTGTAACCTTCAGGAGTTCTCAATATGCCTTTGACATCCTCGCTTTCCTGAAGTTTGTAACCTTCAGGCCCAGCGGCTTCTGCTATGATTCCCTGATCTTCAGTGATCGGCGGAACATATCCTTCCGGGATATAATTAACAGGCATGCCCCAGGGACGATCTTTTGGCATTTGATACCTAGGATCATACTTCTCCACTGTGGGCGTTGAGGTGATCTCTGAGATCACAGTTCTTTGTAGTTGAGCTTCCGCCATGGCTTGCATGTCGTTACGAAGCTTTCTCATGTCCTCTCTCAGAGCGTCGATCTGTTCTTTCAACTCTCTGTTCTCTTCCTCGAGATCATCCATCTTTTTCTAACGATTGGCCCGAGTATTGTACGAATGAGACAGTTTGACTCTAGAACCAAGACACAAACATGAGATTCGTAGGTAAGAAGAATATGTGACGTGAAAATAATGAATGTAATGATTATATTATTTTTTATTTTGTTTAATCAAAATAAACTTCGACAATTAGATTGCAAATATCAAACTCTGGGGAAACCCCGTTTTATTGAATTCAACAGATTACGGAAATGAAAATATAGTAAATTACAAAGTGCGGAAATAGAAACCTAAACTAATGGGTCCCGAGTCCTCTCTGAGGAGAAATCGGGTGCTGATTCTGCTACTTTCCTTTTCTTGGACCGGGGCTCTTGGTCCGTTGTCGGGTTGTCATTCCTTTGCCAAGTGAAAGGAGTGAGTAAATTCCTTTGGTCATCCTGATTTTCTACACTATGTTGCTCCAAAATCTCAATAAGAACATCCTTATCTTTCAGTAGTTGCTGTATTTTGATACACTTCACATTGAGAATGCGGTACTTGTTCTTCCAAGACCTCCTCTCCTGTTGAACTTTGTTGAGACTAACCTGAAGTTTTTCAGTTTCAGTCATGAAGTACATGACAGATTCCCTTGGCGAAAGGACTCCGTGACGAGGATAAGGCATCTTAAGCTTGAGAGCTCTAGTTTGTACCCAGTGGAGATAAGGCTCTACCGAGACATAGTCAGGTTTTCCTAGAGACTCCCATCCTTTCTTATGAACATGCTTCCAAGCGTGCACTATTTCCATCTTTAGCGCCTTGTCATTTTCTCCTTCCTTGAAGAAAAGACCTTCCAGATGAGCATTACGCAGGACATGCCTCATCGGGTATCCAAATTGACGATGAACCAATACGGGATGGTAATTGATTCCTCCCTTAGTTCCTATGAGGGGTATGTTGGGGAAGTTTCCACAACGATCAATGATCCTGATCCCGTCATAAATCCTATTGCACCAATCTATGTCAGAGTTGGTAAGGGACATGATTTATTGTGACCAACGTAAAGCACTCTTATGATCCCAAAAAGCGGCAGGCTTAGGCAAATGGGAAATAAACCATTTATATAGCAGGGGTACACAGCATGTGATCACCCCTCCACTGTACAAATTCCCTAAGTGTACAGAATGATACGCATCTGCTAGCAGAGTTGGCACAGGGTTTCCAATGAGAAAAACCTTAATGGCGTTGATATCAACGAAGTTATCAATGTTGGGAAACAAAAATAAACCGTAGGTGAGCAAAACAAAGATGCTCTCAAAAGCGGCCACGTTCCCTATACTAGCAAAGTCCAGGGCTTTCTTTGTCAAGAACTGGGCTGGCAAACCTTGGATGCCACCCTTAGTGGTTATGTGAGTCTTGACTTCTGACTCATCCAAATATATTGCTCTTGCAATGGTTTGATCCTTTGGAATTTCTTCCCGTCCAGAAAATGGAGCTCGATCAGTGATATGTAAATCAGTTAAATGAGAATACTCCTCCAGCGTTGGTGCAAGCTGGTAATCCGGGAATGTGAAACAATGATAGACCGGATCGTAAAACTGAATGAGTGCATCCATGATTCTTTCAATTACTTGGACCCTTAACAGAGGTAGCAGACCTCCATACTTGGCTCTGAGCATCCTCGCTAATCCTGTCAAATCCTCTAGTTTTGGAACCTTGAAGGTATACTTATGAGTTTTCCTTCTACCTAGAAGAGAATTTTTTTTTGTTTTATGTTTTTAAAATGAATGCATGAATGCAGCACACAAAAACATAGAAAAAACATGGGGTTAAAGGGTCGGTGTCATGAAGTCAAGGCTCTACCCATCCCAAAGGTTTATACTAGTGATTTTTGTACCTGTCTCTCAAAATCATCAATTCTTGTCGAGAAAACACCAGCGGGCCGGGAACTGTGCTAGGTGATGTTTTTTCGAAGAATCATCAAAAGAGGGTAGTATCGCGTGATAACTATTTCCGATAGCTTCTGCACTACTAAAAGAGGTTTTTCCTAGGTGTATACTCAATCTTTCCACATGCGGCATCACACGCATTCCCATTAGCAGAAAAATAAACACAGATATCAATTAGGAAAAGCAGTATATATATTTGTCCTAATGTCCTAGACTTTTAAGAGCTATGAATCCTATGATCCTGACAGAAAATGGCTCCCTGACGGAGGCGCCATTCTGCGACATCTTCCCAATTTAAAAGGTTTTTGACCTAAGATCCTAGTGAAGGCCGATCTTAGCAATAATGACATTCCCCGAAGGAACCGTCATGAAAATAACTTGTCCAAGGTTTTCACCTTAAGAAAGAAAGAAAGAAAGTCAAATTTGGCCCCACGGTGGGCGCCACTTTTCTGTAGCGAGCAATTTTGGACGTGGTTCTTAAGCACTGTCGCTCTTTGGTGGGACTACAGGTCGATTCATTTTTTATCCTATTGAGGCTGATGAAGGAAGGGAAATAGATGTCTCTAACTAACCCTGCTTTCATACTGAGTTTAAACAGCGGTCTGTTAAGTTACGGATGCTATATGGAAGTAGGGCCTCTTTCTTCTTAATTTGTTAAGGCTGGAATGACGGGACTATGTTATTGGTACGATGTTAGGACTGATGCTTTTCAATTGATGTATGGGATTTTGGGTTTTTGATTAGTGTGCTCGCTAAGATTTTTCTTTCAATCTTATGCCTACGTATTCTCGTTTACCGAAACAGGGAAATCAGAGCGATCGTAGTTCCTCCTATTCTAAGGGAGGAAATGGTGTTTTGGTGTCTTGTTCAAAGCCCAAGACGTGAAACTAAAAGTGATATGTATCTTGTTCGAAGCCTAAATTGTGAAGCTGAAGGTGATTTGTTTGTATCTTATTTGAAGCCCAAGATATGAAGCTGAATAGTCTATTTGTATCTTATTTAAAGCCCAAGATATGAAGCTAAAGGGTTTTGACTTTAGAGAGAATTTGTCATCTCTAAAGAGGGGTCTGTTTGTCACAACTATTGGGTGAATGATTATAAAGGAGAATTACTTTAACTGGGATGTGTGAATCCAGCAATGCCATGATTTCCTTTATAGGGGATTTTTAACCTGAAGGAGAAGACTTTAACTCAGTTTAGATTAATGCCATCTTTCCTTAGGAATTTCTCATGCTAAAAGAGGGACAGTGGCGTGGATGTAAATAATCCAGAGGCTTGTCGCTTACAGCAATTAGATGGAGGGAAAGGAGTTGTTGATGTTTATATGCTGTGAGCAAGGCACATATTTTGATGCTAAAAGGTTGATTGTCTCAACCGGGGTTTCCTTATACAAAGCCTAAGAGGAGGCTAAAAGGTTGACTTTTTGGGGAAAATGTTCTTTCTGTCTTGTACAAAGCCCAAGATTGAGGCTAAAAGGGTTTGACTCAACAAGAGAGCCCTTTGGTGTGTCTTGTACGAAGCCCAAGACAGATGCCAAAGGTTTAATACTCAACAAGAGAGTGATTTGTGTCTTGTACAAAGCCCAAGACAGAGGCTAAAGAGGGTTGACTCAACAAGAGGGTCTTTTATACTCAACAAGAGAGTGTTTTGTGTCTTGTACGATGCCCAAGACGGAGGCCAAAGGATGGGTTACCCAACAAGATGGTCTTTTATACTCAACAAGAGAGTGTTTTTGTATCCCGTACGAAGCCCGAGATGTAGGCGAAAGGTGTTTGACTCAACAAGAGAGTATTTCATACTCAACAAGAGAGTGTGAAAAAGGTTAGCTCCGCTGGGGAGAATCATTGTACAAAGCCCAAGAGGAGGCTAATGTAACTGTTTCAGTTGAGTGACAGGTCCAGCAGGTTGGTTAAAAGAGAAAATCAGTTCTTATATGAGTAATGTGGCACTCATGGATCTGATCTGAGGATCGGGATTATTACCTGTTCTCTAGGGAAACGGGGAATCCAAAGGGTATTGAGACTGTCCGGGTCTACGGGTTTTATCTTTTGTACTATGCTTAAAAAAAAGTAGTAATGAGATCTAGACTCTTTGAAAGACTGCTTTATCAAGATGACTAATTTCTGTTCCTATACCTCTAGGAGGTCGTCGGGACAATTTGTACGAATCCCAAGAGGAGGCTGGAAACTTTTAAGAAGCCGAGGGACAATTTGTACGAAGCCTAAGAGGAGGCTATCTTCCCGGAGGAAGAATCGTTATACGAAGCCTAAGAGGAGGCGGGCCCTTGTACAACGCCCAAGAGGAGGCGGGGATGCTTATAGGAAGCTTGCGGGGTCCTTGCACTAAGCCCAAGAGGAGGCTGATGAATAGTTCAAGAAGGGGTTTCACATGGAACAATTTCCTTCTGTATATGAACTGTTCACGGGGAGATTCCTTAGATCTAGTTATCTAATTTGGGTGTAAGGAGGCGAGGTTTTGTCTAATTCTAGACGTAGTTGCCGGGGAAACTCTAAATATATATACTATTCTTACACAGTTGATATGAGTTTATGAAAGAAGACTTACAGTGAAACAACCCCACAATACAGTTATATACATCTGAAAACGGTAAATGAAAGCGGGTAAACACTTATTCGGTTGTAGAGCTTCCATGTTGTATTGTTAGTTGTTCAACAAAGAAAGCTTTGATAACAATATTATATATAAAATCAAAGGAGAAAGTGATTTGAAAAGATTGTTGGGGCTTACAGCTCAAGGAGAGGCCCAGGGTTTTATCTGTGATCGCACTGCCGCTTTGTACAGGGACTTATACAAGTGACTGAGGCCCAAAAAAGGGTTTTCTTCACAAAGGGATGGGTCTTACACTCTCTCAAGAGGCCCAAAAAGCTTTAAAGAAAAGAAATGTGTCTTACTACTCGAGGGTAGGCCCAGGTGTTGATTTTTGAACTGGCGATCGCGCCGAGATTTTTCTTTTAACGCAGAGGGGCTTATACAATATTTGAGGCGCAAAAAGTGTATTGGTTAAAAGGGGATTGGGTCTTACACTCTATTAGAGGCCCAAAAAGTTTTTTAATGGGTCTTATAGCTCGAGGAGAGGCCCAGATGGTTTGTTTTAAACGGGCGATGATCGCGCCGAACTTTTGAAATACAACGGGACTTATACAATGAGTGAGGCCCAAAAAAGGTTTGTATTTACAAAGGACTGGGTCTTACACTCTAATAGAGGCCCATGAGTGTTTAGAAAAGTTTGTTAGGGTGAAAATCAATTAAAACCCTAATTTCATCATTTTTAATATAATTATTCAAAGAAAATTAATAAAAATGATAAAAATGCCAAATAAGTTTGAATAAACAACTTGTGATTTTGGTTTTAGGTTTGAAAAATGAGGCTTTAATCACATGATGAATAAAAACCTATTTGGTGTTGATTTTCCAACATGAATATTTATTTTTAAAAGGTTTTAAATACAAATAAAAAGTATTTATTCACAAAAATACTAATTATATTAAATAAATAATATAAATCCAATTTTTTTGTGGAATAAAATATTTCAACATTTTTGTGATTTTTTTCAAAAAGAACCAATAAAAAATATTTAAAATTGAAGGAGTTATTAATTTTCCAATTAATTAATAAAACATGAAAATATTGGAAAAAATAGCAAAAATGTGAGAAAACACAAAATGGCATGGGTGGGGTTTGAACCCACGACCTCAAGGTTATAGGGAGCGCGCCTTACCACTAGGGTGGTGATACATCCGTTGATTGAAACAAACCAACAAATATACAAGGCATGCCTTGTTTTTGGCCTGGCCAAAGGCAAGGCAAGACAAGTTTTGGCAAGAAACGGGAAGGTCCATAACTTTCTCATTTCTCCATGTTTGGGGACAAAATTTATATGCATCTGGCCTAGAATTTCAGAAGGAATCCAATGGTTATGGTAGTTTTCTCAGATCATGAACCCTCCTCAAAATCCGATAGGGGTTTTGAAATAGGCCTATAATTGCATTTTCTATGCTACACTTTGGTACAGGGATGATTTACACGATGAATTGATTTAAACACAACATATATAACATGTATAAGAGATGCATGATTAGTAGACCTCCAAACAATGCATATTTTGGAAAGTTCAAGTCATGAGGCTTACCTCCTTTTGAGATTTTTGGAGTTTTTGTGCAATATGTCAAGCCTCTTGTTCCAGAAGTGATTTGATGCTTTGGACACTCTTAAATGATCCCTTAGAAGCTTTTAGGGTGAGTGGAATCAGTTGGAACCTACAAAAACACAAACTGGCCCTTTCTTGCAAAAGGGGTTAAAATGGCCAAAATAGCAACTCTCTCAAATGGTGTTCCAGATGGGGGGAACCATTTGGGACAGTTCAAGGATGACATTTGGAGTGTGTTTGATGTTTTATCTGGTTTGGAAAGTGACTGAATCAAGACATGGCTTGAAAAATACACAGAAGGCCTATTTTGAGGTTTTGAGAGGTGACTTTGTGATTTAAGGATTACAAGTCACTTGTGAGAGTTTGGACAGCTTACACATGACATATATAAGGTGTGTGTGTGTGATTGATTTGGTTGGAATTGCTCTCTAACGCAAAAACTCAGAGTTACCTTGTTAAAGAAGGCATTTTGGCCTAAAGAGAGGGATTTTGAGGAAAGCATCTGTTTGATGGCTTTGTGGTACTCAAACTGAGCACAAATGAGCTCTATTTATAGTAGAGCAAGTTTGTTTTGGGATCAATAGTGAATGGCAACCACAGCAGAGGTTTGGTCAATGTTGATCAATGGGAGGCCAAGCTCCTCTAGCCATTGACTAGATGTTAGAGCACACGCCTTTGGTTCCCTAGTTATTGGATCATTCTTGACTGAATTCAGTTGCAAATGTGTCAGTCTATGCCACCTCTAAGCATCCATTAAATGCTCCAATCCAAAATTGGAGTCTTGTCCCTCTTTTAGGGATTTCTAGGTTTGGCATGCTACTTCTTATTCCAAGGAATTTGGAGGCTTGGCTCAGTGTTTGTCCCCTTAGAATTTGATCCTCAGATGTGTCCAAGATGATGACAAGGCTTGGAATTAGCTGATTTTTCCAAATCGAGCAAAAATGCAAAATTCTGCCTAGCCTTGGCAGTTTTCAGCAAGGCATATTGCCCTTGTCATATCTCATGGCCCTCATATGATACAACAACTGTTTGATCATAATTGGTTTTGATACGTTTTGGATCCAAGTGAAAAATGCACCTACATTTGGAAAAAAGTCAGGCAGATTCTGACTTAGTGAAAATTTCACTAAGTGTTGGGAAAAGTGACATTTCATGTTTTCAGCAATTTTGATCATTCCAGAACTCAAAATCCATGATGAATTGGAATGAGGTGTAGTTGACACTTTTCTAGAGGGCCATGAGGGCTACAAATCCAGCTTTGGATGAGAAAAAATGGCCTTGTGGTTTAGGAGTTATGATCCTCCAAAGTTGGTACCCTAGCCACTTTGTTCCATAACTTAGAAAATTTTCTAAGTTTTTATGGTTACCCCTTTTACAAGTTATCCCCTATTTTCTTGATTTTTCTTGATGAATGATGATTCCAATCACACATTAACATCATTTTAGGGTGGAAAAACTATTTTTATGAAAAATCTCAAAAAGTCAAAGTTGACTTTTGTACATAGCTGACTTTTTATCAGATGAATTCCAAACTGTGCAATACTCTATGAAATCAAGTCCTTGACCTAAATCAAACTTGATGGATTGATTTCATAGGTGTTATAGGGTGTATTGAATCATGTCATAGGGTTTGGGAGCATGCCTGGGTCAAAAGTCAAAGCTACAGTTGACTTTTCTCGTAAAACCCTAACTGTGGTTCAGATGAAATTGAAAGTTGCTGCTCAAGCTTCCTGGATCAATCCATTGTTGTAAATGGATCAATGTAGTGTGTTAGAGACCCTCCAATCATGGTTTGCGGTCTTGGCTCATGATTTGTCAGAAAAGTCAACTTAGGGGTGAATTAGGTCAAGAAACCCTAATTCCTGGTCTTTTTTATGAATGCATCCCCTGAGGCTAAATTGACTTGATGCTTGGGTTTATGATGTCCCTTGGAGAATCATAGGTTATGCTTTGAAGCATTGGCTCATGCCCAGAGGAAAATTCCCATCTGGAGGCCCTGGTCGACCAAAACCCTAATTTGGTGACACTAGCGATCTTGAGGCTTAATCCACCTAGAAGTGAGCAGCCTTGTGCTTTAATCCTTGAAGTGGGTGTCCTCTTGACCCTTAGTGCATGTTTGAGAGGCTTAGACAAGTTGAAGATCATGTCATTCCTTGATTGATCCTTTGTCTAAGAGCTCTGAGAGGGCTTGAAACCCTAAGTTTGATTGTAGTGGATGCTCACCCATCTTTAGGGAGACTAAGGAGTATGATGGTTCATCCATACTGTGATGATGATTTGCACAATGATGGGGAATCTTAGTGGTCAAAATTTGGGGTATGATAGGACCAAGCGAATACATCGGGAAATTATTTGAGAAGCTTTATCAAACCTTCTTTGACAGTCGGACTGAGCAGTGCCCTAATCTTGACTTCTTTTCTCTCTTCTTCTGACCCCAAGTTGACCGTTTGCAACGGCTCTTTGTGAGGTTCAATGGACCTTTCCTCTTGTCTAAATAATCGGGAGATCTCTTCTGGAATTTCTTCGTCATTATCTTCTTCAGCCTCAAATACCGGGAATTCAAAGTTGGGAGAAGGCATTTGATCGCGCATTTCAACGGGGTTTAAAAAAAATAATCTGCATGACGTGATGATTGTTTTTTAGAAGAGATAGAGAGAATGCAAGAGTGTTGTCGCGGTGAGAATTGGATACCAAGCTATTATATTAACTTGAATCACATTTCTTTTATTTCACCACCGTCTTTGATTTATCCAAGGGAAGGGAGAAAGATCGAATTACCCACAATGCAATGCAGATGCAAACTAAGATTCTAAAGTTCAGGGGTTGGTTATACCTAGGGAAGGTGTCAGCACCCTAGATATCTGCAGTACTCTACAGGAACCTCTTGTTTTATTATGTTATTTGTTTTTGTTTTCCTAAGGGTTTAAGGGTAGGAGACCTAAAATTCTATTCCTAAGCGTGCTCGACAAGATATCGCATCTTGTGCCTACATATCCTGTCGGGAAGGAATCAGAGCACATGTAGTTCCTCTCGAAGGATATTAAAGTTTGTTTAAAAGGTCTAGGAGAAAAGATGAGTCATCATCTTAAGAAACCACCACAATTCTTCAAATGTTTGTATTTTGTGGGGTATGGGATTGTATGTCCCTTCTTTGAGATGATTCACATCTAATTCTCTTGTGTGGAGAATTAGGTGAGCTAAAGTTCGATTGTAAAATCGAAATTGAAGGGGGGACTAACTTAGGAAGTCTATCCTAAAGTTGTCTAATAAACTTATCTTAAGGGTGTAAAATCTATGGGGAGGTATGATGCAAATGAAATGCACTATGCACAATAATTGATTATCATGCATGGGATTTTCCCTTGGATATTAATACAATCGATTATTAGATTTAAGCGAGAGTGCGAGCAAAGTGGTGCTAGTCTTGTGTCTAGTGAACAAAAGGTTGAATGCGACGCCTAAAGGCAATCGACTTACATGGGTAGAAAATGGGCTCGACGTTGGATCGAGAGTTTTAATGTTTTCAAAAGGTTTAGAATAAAATAGAATGCATACATCACAAACAAAAGCATAAACAAAGCATAATATCAACTATGTCACACACAAGCGTACAACCAAGCGCGAAGAGGAATCTAATGAATAGTTTATTAAGAAAAAGAGTTTTGGTTTATTTTAAAGGGAAAATTATAAAAAGAATTATTTTTATTTTGAGAATTATTATGTTTTAATTTGAAAAAGTTAAGGATTTCTTATTTATAAAAGGTTTTAATTATTTTAAAGTTTTAAAGTTATGTTAAAAAGTTAATTAGAAAAAGGTTATTAAAGAGTTTTCAAATTCATTTAGAAAAGGTTTTAATTTTAATATTTTTATAAATAAAAGTTTTTATTATTATTTAATTTTAAAGTTATATTAAAAAGTTAATAAAGTTTTTTCTTATTAAAAAATATTTTAATTTTAATATTTTAAAATTTTTTATTAAAGGTTTTTTTAATTAAAAAGGAGGAAGGTTCTATATTTATTTTTTAGATAAAAAAAGAGTTATATTTTAAACAAGACTAATTTATTTAATGAAAAAAAAAGTTAAAATAAAAAAGTTTGGTTATATTTTATAAAAATAAAATTTAATTATTATTATGAATTTGTTTAATAAAAAAGTTAAATTAATAAAAAACGGGTTGATTAATAAAATGGAGGGATATTGCGCTGCAAGGGAGAGAGGCTCCACCATGGACCCTCAGATCTCAACCAATAGATGTGAGCAGGGTATGATCAGAGTGATAAAATGTGAGGGTGCACGGTGTGTGGTGTGGGTGCGCGTGTACGTGATAATTCAGGTAAGAAAGAAAACAGCAAACGCCCCTCACCAACTATCTCTCTCTCGCTCGCTCTCCTTCTCTCAAAATTTAGGGTTCTTGAAACCCTAACGTTCGCCGCTCTCGTCTCCTCTCCATTCTTTCTATCTCCTAGATCAATCAAACAATGACCCTAACTACCCAAAATCCCACAAAATCCCAGCCCCAATCCACTATTATTATATGATTACATATTACAACGATGATCTGAGCATGGAAAAGAAAAATGGCTGCAGCGAGGAAGCACGGCCACAACCTCGAAATTCTCTGTCCAAAGATAAGTTTCCCCTTTCTGCGTATGTCTTGCGTGTGTTGATTTTGGTATATGAATTTCCCTGCAAATTGTGATTTGTGGTTTCTGAACTTGGTGACTTTCTTCTCTGAACTTTGATTCTTTGGTATGATGATAGTGTCGTATTTTCCTGCGTGTTGATTTTTTTTGGTGTTGATGGTTTTTATGTGTAATGATCTTATATGTCTGCTGTGTGTGAATTTGTATTGGTGTACTGTTTTTGTCTGAACATTGATGCTTCTGTGTATGAAGGTGTGTTGTGAAACTTTGTCAGGGATTTTTTTGGCTGATGTTGGCATGAAGGCGATGAAATCGTGGTTAGGAAAATGAGTATTAGTGGCTTGACTCGGTTAAGTTAATGGATCTTGACATTATTTTTGCGTTATGGTTTGAGTTTGAATATGGTTGAAGGTGTTGATGAGCGGAGGAGGAAATAGTGTTTATGGAGATGGTGAACTCCGTGAGATTTTTTCTACGTTCACTATGTTAGTGTGTATTTTGTCTCTCTTTTTCTCAGTGTCCCTTCCTCTTCAACTGTTGCCTGTTTTATAGGCCTCAATATCTTTAAACGTATTGATCCTGTCTTGAATGCCAAGATTATTTGTCGATTACGGTTTAGGAAAATATTGGCTGCTTGTGAATCTTGCCTCTTGAATGCTGTTGAAGCATGTTGTGATCGTTTTGGAATGAATCTAATGTTGTCTGAACATGCCTTTATGATGATAATTTATTTCCATTTTGATTTGAACATGTTTGAACATATCTCGATTCCATTCAATCTCCTTGTTTGATTTGATCTTTTTCCTTGAATGCTTGATGACAACTTTATCCGCTTGCCAATTTCGGTTTGACATGTTTGTAAAGAAATTATGATTCTTGTCTCTTTGTTTCGACCGGACTTTGAATGTCAATAAAGAATTTCCTTTCATTCTTGATTCTTGTCTTTAATTCGTGATGGCTGTTTCCATTTTAGTTGGATTACATTTGGAACACGTCGGTTAAGTTGCGATTTTGTTCTTAATCACGTTTCTTCTTCTTTTTCTTTTCAGTCAACTCAATATTGTTGTTACCTTGAGGAAGCTTGCTGATTTCTAAGATTTACGGAACCACGATAATTGGCGAGGAAAGATAACTCTAAGAATGTTCCTGTGGATTGGTAGCGGTGCTAAAGCAAGCCGAAATAACTCCACGACATTTGAAATAGCCAGTGACTCACGTGCTTGTCCATAAGTAATGAGTCTGCTGGAAAGTTCCTTTAAGAACATTGACAAGCTTGGTCTGTAACAGTTTTATTATGAGTATAAACAAATTTGTATTTGATTATTAACTTTAAACTTGTTCATTGTATTGAAAGTTGATGTGGAAAAAAGTAGTACGTCACCCTTTGCCATTTAGACCGATAATTGGAAGCGGTGGATCATTGCATATGGAATATCATTAGAATCTATCCTTCTTGCTTGCTCACCAAATACTATACTTTGCAAAAAGTGATCTTTTTTATTAAGGCCTCATTAGATTCAATCGGTTAGTCATATCATCCACAACTTGTTGGTACGCATTCATAGGGTTGCAAGTGATGATAATATTGGCCATGTTACGAGAGTCAAGGTCCTAGAATGAAATCATGAGACTTTTATAGATGATGATAGCATGCCAATTATTGGTCAATTTAGTACAACAACATTTTTGTGGTGCATTCATATATTGTAGCATTTAGAGCATGGGAGGTCCTCGTAATCACGACCTGAGGACATTTGTGAGATTTATGTAGTGATTTACTTTTGAATTCTTAGAATGAACTTAGCTTGAGTTTGATTTGTAGAGAGACCTTGAATCTTGAATTTGTACTTGGATACGTGTCATGGTGAAAGAAAATGATCATGGAACTTAAACCGAAACATGGAGCTGGATTTTTTAGACAAATGGTTTATCGTTTATGTTTTTGAAAAAGGACTTAGGATTTTAGTTCGGAATGGACACAAGTTTAAGATATGGATCATTGGATATTGATCGAACCCTAAAGAAATGAATTTGGTTGATATTGGATATAAAATTGGACCTTGACATGGAAGATTTTTGGGTTAATTTTGAATAATGGATTTTGGATTTGAAACCTGGAATTGGTTTTGGTTTTGAAATGTGAATAACGGTTAGGGAAGTTTGGATATGGGATGTGGTAAATAATGATGAACAATCCGTACGAACATCCTTCCATCTTTTTTTTACTTAAGAGCCTTGATGCCACTTGAAACGTTCTTAAATCCATGATTGTTTTAATCTTCAATTTAATCACAAACCAGTCACTTTCTTTATGATAAAATCTCAATCCACAACCAACATGAAATGCTTTGTCCTAATGAAAATCTTGACACAAGAAACATGTCTTGATGAATCCTTCTCTTTAGGGAATACACCAGAGCTTCTGAGAACTTTGAGGACAATGGGAGGTGGAAAACCCTAGGATCAAAACCAGTTAGTCACATCTTGAAGTACTTGTGAGAATGAGTATTACTTCTATTTGAACTTACTATACCTGCACAAACTTGTTAGTAATAAAGCACGCAAATATAGAGTGTATGACCAGATGCAATGCAAGATGAAAAGGGATCTTGGGGTCAAAAATTAAGGTGTGACAGATGCCCATATTTAAGTTTCTCCTATTCAGAGATATGGAGATCAAAATCTTCGTCTCGACGAGATAGGAGGGACTTAAATACAAACATGCACAACTTTTGGCCCTAAGATGCCACCGAATGCACATGCTATGGTATGAAATGATATGATATGCAAGACAAAGATCCTGTGAGGAATGATGTCACAGGAGATAACTAATGTGAAACGCTGAAACACAGCTAAAGAAAGGGGGACCCGACGAGGAACAACTTGGCAAACGGGACTCCACGGGGAAAGATCTAACTCCACTGGGGGAAAGAAACTACCAACTGATAATCACGAGGTGTCTTAAACATAGGGTGATGAACTTGCGATGAAATATTCTAACGAAATCTACTTGAGGATCCTACTTTAGTGGTCAATCGGAGGAATCTTCAAGGGATATCAACTGGGGGAGTTCATTGTTGAGATTTAGAACCTCCCTTGGGAATACCTTTTGCCAAGGTTTTATTGAAAAGGTGTCCATTATCAAAGTATTGAGGAATTTTTTGAGAAAAGAAATGACTGCCTGTCAAATTTTAGAATTAACCAGGGAATCTACTACCGAGATCCTGGAAAGAAACGACCGTTTATCAAAGTTTAAAGTTAACCAGGGAATCTACTGCCGATATCCTGGAAAGAAACGATTGTTCGTCGAAGTTTAGAGTTAACCAGGGAATCTACTGCCGAGATCCTGGAAAGAAACATCTGTTTTTCGAAGTCTGCTGGAGATCTACTGCCGAGAATAACCAGAGAATTTACCAAAGAAATACCTTATGCCGATGTATTCTGGAAATCTACTGCCGAGAATAACCAGGGAAATACCTACTGCCGAGGCCTTCTAGAAATCTAATGCCGAGAATAACTAGGGAAATACCTACTGCCGAGCCCTTCTGGAAATCTACTGCCAAGAATAACCAGGGAAATACCTACTGCCGAGGTCTTGGAAAGAAATGACTGTTTGTCGAATTTTAGAGTAAACCAGGGAATCTACTGTCGAGATCCTGGAAAGAAACGACTGTTTGTCGAAGTTTAAAGTAAACTAGGGAATCTACTGCCGATATCCTGGAAAGAAACGACTGTTAAGTTTAAAGTAAACCAGGGAATCTACTGCCGAGATCCTGGAAGTGGAGAAACATCTCTTGGTGGAGATCTTATGACTTCAGTTGGAATCCATAACTTGTTGGAGATCTGGAAATTTCACCGGGGATCTTCAAAAGAGATGCGGGCCGGCTGACTTGTAAAATATGTCTTCTCAAATAAAGAGAAAAATCATCTGAATCTTCACCAAACTTCTCAAAGAGATGCCATTTGATGGAAGCAAATTGAATTTTGGACTCACTGGGGAGAATACCACTGAGAAATATTATTGTTGTAGCTGAAAACTGTGTTGAAGCTAGTAAAATTCTTGTAATAGAGATTCTCAAATAAAGAGAATACTTGTAAAGTCTTCAATAGTTGATAACTGTCATACCCCAAATTTTGACCACTAAGATTTCACATCATTGTGCAAATCATCATCACAATATGGGTGTATCATTATGCCTCATCAGTCTCCCCAAAGATGGGTGAGTATTCACTACTCTCAAAATTAGGGTTTCAAGCCCTCTCTGAGTGCTTAGACAAAGGATCAATCAAGGAATGACATGATCTTCAACTTGTCTAACCTCTCAAACATCCACAATGGATCAAGAGGACTCCTACTTCAAGGATTAAGCACAAGGTTGCTCCCTTCTAGGTGGATCAAGCTTCAAGATCGCCAGTGTCACCAAATTAGGGTTTTGATTGACCAGGGCCTCCAGATGGAAATTTTCCACTGGGCATGAGCCAAAGATCCAAAACATAACCTAATATGCACCATGGAACCTCGTAAACTTAATCATCCAGTCAATTTTGCCGCAGGGGATGCATTCATCAAAAATTAGGAATTAGGGGTTTCTTGACCTAATTCACCCCTAAGTTGACTTTTGGGACCAATTATGAACCAAGACCTCAAGAGAGGATTTGAGGATATCTAATATGCCATATTGATCCATTTGGAACAATGGATTGATCCAAGAAGCTTGAGCAACAAGTTTCAATTTCATCTGAACCACAGTTAGGGTTTCGCGGGAAAAGTCAACTGTAACTTTGACTTTTGACCAGGACATGCTCCCAAGTCATAAGACATGATTCAATATCCTCTATACCACCCATAGAACATGTCCATCAAGTTTGATTTAGGTCAAGGACATGATTTCCTGAAGAATTGCACAGTTTGGAATTCATCGAATAAAAAGTCAACTGTGCACAAAAGTCAACTTTGACTTTTTGGGATTTTTCACAAATATGGATTTTAACCCTAAAATTATGTTTATGTATGATTTGAATCATCATTCATCAAGAAAAATCAAAGAAAATGGGATAACTTGTAAAAGGGGTAACCATAAAAACTTAGAAAATTTTCTAAGTTATGGAAAAAAGTGACAAAGGTACCAACTTTGGAGGATCATAACTCCTAAACCACAAAGCCATTTTTTTCCATCCAAGGCTTGATTTGTAGATCTCATTGCCCTCTACAAAAGCTTCATACTGACCTATGTCCAAATTCCTCATGGATTTTGAGTTATGGAGTGATCAAAATCAAGAAAAGTCACTTTGTTCCAACACTTAGTGAAACTTTCACTAAGTCAGATTTTGCCTTGCTTTTTTTTTCAAATGTAGGGGAATTTTTCACTTGGATCCAAAAAGTATCAAAACCAAATATGATCAAACAGTTGTTGTATCATGTAAGGGCTTTCCAAAATGGCCAAGAACATCACCAAATTCAACTTGAGCCATGAGATATGACATTGGCAAGTTACCTTGCTGAAATCTGCCAAGGCAAGGCAGATTTTTGCACTTTTACTCGATTTGCCAAAATCAGCCAATTCCAAGCCTTGTCATCACCTTGGACACATCTGAGGATTGAATCTAAAGGGGACAATCACTGAGCCAAGCCTCCAAAGTCCTTGGAGAAAGAAATAGCATGTTGAAACTAGAATTGCCCAAAATAGGGACAAGACTCCAATTTTGGATTGGTGCATTCAATGGAAGCATCAAGATGGCATAGACTGAGCCATTCTCAACTGAATTCAGTCAAGACTTATCCAAGACCAAGGGGACCAGCTGCCTGTGCCCTAACCTCTAGTTAATGGCTAGAGGAGACTTGGATTTTCATTTGCCAACATTGGCCAAACCTACTCAGCAGTTGCCATTCACTATTCCTTGCAAAACAAACTTTCTCTACTATAAATAGAGCTCAATTATGATCAGTTTAAGTACACCAAAGGCCTACAACACTTGCCTTTCTCAAAATCCACTTCTCACTCTCAAAAATGCCTTTCTTAGCAAGTCACTATCGGGTTTTTCATTAGAGAGCAATTCCACTCAAACCAATCACACACACACCTCATATACATCATAGGTAAGCTGATCAAACACTTAAACAACATCTGGAACACTGATTTCTCAGAATCACCAGTCAATTGCTCAAGGTTTTACCCAAAGTGCAGTTAAGATCAAGTCCAAGCATTCAAGTCCAAGCATTCAAACACACTCCATAGGGTGTAGGGAAGCTGTTCAGATCATCACAATTCATCTGTAACACCTCCTACTCAGAAATAAATTTGCTCTTGCTGTCACGACCTAGAGGTAAGCCTAAACTTGGTCATCTCTCAATCTATGCATATTTCCTCGCACAATACTTTTGCCAAATGTTCATAATCATGCATGGAATGTTTCCCCTCAAGTAATTGTTTTGTTTGAATCGTGTATTTAAAATCCCAGCCTTCATGCAAAATTTAGGGTTCTTGAGGATTTTTCGTGATTTCTTGTTTTATGCTTAATTTAAATGAAATTAATTGCCATAGACATGATCGTGAGGTTGAAACGAGTTGATTGGTATGTGGATTGCATGATATAATCAAGTATTCAGTGAGAGTGGATAGAAAATGTAAATCTGGGCAAGGCAGAAAACGCGCGTGTTCTTGGTCCATGTTCTTGGTGCCATTTTCATAAATTCAAAAATTTGAATTTTGTGATTTTATTTAATTGATTCAAAAATTAATTTCTCTCTGAGTTTTAATGATTTTGAGTTGATTCTTTTTTTAATAATTCACAAAAATGTTAAAATATTTGATTTTCCCAAAAAATCCCAAAAATATTATTTATTTTATATAATTGATATTTTTGCAAAGAATTAATATTTTAATTGTTTTTTGACATTTTTGAATATTTTTTCCATCTTGATTTTGCAACTTTTAATGTCTTCTAATTATTTTGTAGGTCAATACTTAATTTTTGAAGCATTAATCCAAGATCACAATTTGTTTTCCATATGTTAAACAATTTTGATCATTTTAATTGAGTTTTTATTCAATTAAAATACATTTTGAAAATAAATTAGGGTTTTGGATTAATTCAACCCTCATAAAACATTTTCAAACCTTTTTGGGCCTCTTAATAGAGTGTAAGACCCAAGCCCCCTTGTACAAACAACTTTGGGCCTCACTTATTGTATAAGTCTCTCTGTAGAAGTAAACGGCGCGATCGTCGCCTTTTAAAAAAACTTTGGGCCTCTATTAGAGTGTAAGACCCAACCCCCTTTGAAAACCAACCATTTTGGGCCTCAATGCATTGTATAAGACCCACTGCGTTTTCAAAAATCTCGGCGCGATCGCCGTTTTAAACAAAAAATCATTTGGGCCTACCCTCGTGTTATAAGCCCCACTCTTTTTCTTTTGGGCCACTAATAGAGTGTAAGACCCAACCCTTTGTAAATACAACCTATTTTGGGCCTCACTTATGGTATAAGTCCCGTTGTATTTCAAAAAAGTTCGACGCGATCAACATTTGTTGAAAAACAAATCTTGGGCCTACCCTCAAGTAGTAAGACCCATTTCTTTTCTTTAAGACTTTTTGGGCCTCTTGAGAGAGTGTAAGACCCATCCCTTTGTACATAAAATAATTTTTGGGCCTCAGTCACTTGTATAAGTCCTTCTGTACAAATTCGACAGTGCGATCACTGATAAAACCCTGGGCCTCTCCTTGAGCTGTAAGCCCCAAATCTTTCTTTTCCAAAGCACTTTCTCCTTTGATTTTGAAATATACCGTTGTTTTCAATCTTTCTTTGTTGAACAACTAACCAAACAGCATGGAAGCTCTAGAACCGGGTAAGTGTTTATCCGCTTTCATTTACCGCATTCATATACATATAACTGTATTATGGGGCTGCTCACTGTAAGTCTTCTTTCATAAACTCATATCAACTGTGTAATAATAGTATAGATATTTAGAGTTTCCCCGGCAACTACGTCTAGCATTAAGGCCGTTGATCACTCTTAAATAGTCAAAACTAGATCCCCATAGGATTACCAGACACAGTCTTCCCTCCTCTTGGGGTTAAACAATATGGAGATATGAAAGGCAACATTCTCGGTGAACCCTTTCATAGACTGTCACTCATAGAAGTTGTCAAGAAACTATATTCCCCAAAGATGATCTCTTCTCCATGAATTGCATCCCTTGAGTTTCTTCCAAATTCTCGGACTTTCCTGGCATGATCTATTCTTTGTGAATAGCCTGTCTTAAATTTCTCGGGGTTTGGGGACCCACAGGCTTCTTAAAAGCATTTGTCAAGAAACTCTATTCCCCAGGGATAATCTCTTCTCCGTGAATTGCATCTCTTGAGTTTCTTCCGAATTCTCAAACTTTCCTGGCTTGATCTATTCCTCGTGAATGGCCTGTCTTGAATTTTTCGGGGTTTGGGGATCCGTCGGCTTCTTAAAAGCATCGGCCTCCTCTTGGGCATTGTTCAAGGACCCACAGGCTTCCTAAAAGCATCCCCGCCTCCTCTTGGGCTTAGTACAAGGACCCGTCGGCTTCTTAGAAGTTTTTACAGCCTCCTCTTAGGCTTCGTATAATGGTTCTTCCTCCGGGAATGATAACCTCCTCTTGGGATTCATACGAGGACCTATCGGCTTCTTAAAAGTTTCCAACCTTCTCTTGGACTTCGTACAAATTGTCCCGACGACCTCCTAGAGGTATAGGAACAGAAATCAGTCATCTTAATAGAACAGTCTTTCCAAGAGTCTACTACTGTTTCTCAAAGCATAGTACAAAAGATGAAACTCTAGACTTGGACAGTCTAATTTCCTTGAGTCTCCAAGACATTCTCAAGCTCCCTTCAAAAATAGGAAGAAAACCCGTAGACTCGGACAGTCTCAATACCCTTCGGATTTCCCACTTTCTTAAAGAGCAGGAAATAACCCTGATCCTCGAATCAAAATCCCTGAGTGCCAACATTACTCATATAAGAACTGATTTTCTCTTTAAATCAGCATACTGGACCTGTCACTCGACTGAAACAGTCACCATAGCCTCCTCTTGGGCTTTGTACAATGATTCTCCCCATCGGAGCTAAACCTTTTAGCCTCCATCTCGGGCTTTATACGAGATACTAAGAGACTCCCTCGTTGAGTCAATCACCATCTTTAGCCTCCATCTCGGGCTTCGTACGAGATACAAAAACACTCTCTTGTTGAGTATAAAAGACTCTCTCTTGTTGAGTCAAAACCTTTTAGCCTCCATCTCGGGCTTCGTACGAGATACCATAAAAGACTCTCCTGTTGAGTCAACCCTTTTAGCCTCTCTCTCGGGCTTCGTACGAGACACACAAAAACTCCCTCTTGTTGGGCCAATAGCCTCCTCTTAGGCTTTGTATAAGAAAACCACTGGTTGATCCAATCAACCTTTTAGCATCAAAGTTGTGCCTCGTTCACAGTACACAAACATCAATAACTCCTTCCCCTTCATCTAATCGCTGTAAGCGGCAAGCCTCTGGATCATCTACATCCATGCCACTGTCCCTCTTTTAGCATGAGAAATTCCTAAGGAAAGACAGCATTGCTCTACACTGAGTTAAAGTCTTTTCCTTCAGGTTGGAAAACCCCTATAAAGGAGATTATGGCATTACCAGACTAACATATCCCGGTTAAAGTAATCCTCCTTTATAACCAGTCACCCAACAGTTGTGACAAATAAACCTCTTTAGAGATGACAAATTCTCTCTAAAGACAAGACCTTTAACTTCGCATCTTGGGCTTTGAACAAGATACAAACTACCTTTCGCTTCACGTCTTGGGCTTTGAACAAGACACCAAAACACCACTTCCTCCCATAGAATAGGAGGAACTACGATCGCTCTGATTTCCCTGTTTCGGAAAAACGGGAATACGTAGGCATAAGATTGAAAGAAAAATCTTAGCGAGCACACTAAACAAAAACCCAAAATCCCATACTTTCATACATCTGTCCTAACATCTTAACCTCCCACCAATCGACCGAACACTACTTTTAACAAAATAAACCTAATAGAGACCCCGAATCTTTGTAGCATCTGTAAACCAACAGTTTTGACTGTTTAACCTCAGTTTGCATGCAGGGTTAATTTGAGACATCTATTTCCCTTCCTTCATCAGCTTCAATAGGATAAAAAATGAATCGAGTTGTAGATACCAAAGAGCGGTAGTGCTTCGCAACCACACCAAAATCGCTCGCTACAGAAAAATGGCGACTTCACTGGGGACGTGTCATTAGGATCTGTTTTACCTTTGTAGCGAGATCTTGTTCTCTTCTCATCTATTAGGTGGAAACTTTAAAAGTGGCGCCCCGTGGGGCCGGTCTTTCTTTCTTTCTGGGATAGGACTCTTTGTTGACTTCACTAGGATCTTAGGTAAAAAAAAACCCTTTAAGTGGGGAAGGAACCACAGAATGGCGTCTCCGCCGGGGAGCCATTTTTTTTGTCAGGAAGTTAAGATTCTTAGCTTTTAAAAGGTCTAGGACATTAGGACAAATATATATATTGCTTTTCCTAATTGATATCTGTGTTTATTTTTCTTCTAATGGGAATGCATGTGATACCGCATGTGGAGAGATTGAGTATACACTTAAGATAAGTGATGGCGACGAGGTCGACCATCAACCTCAGTGGAGGCTTCCCAATGCAACCCATTCCCTCTCATAGGCAATGGGCCGATTGTGACGTCTGAGAAGCTGAGGAGCCAACCCTTTTGTAGTACGGAAGCTATCGGAAATAGTTGTCACGCGATACTACCCTCATTTGAGGCTGATGATCTATTCTCGGTGAATAGCATTTACTCTAAGATTTCATACAGCTCGCTGGCGACCCGCTTGCTGTTTGTTATCCTGGGAGGAGCTGATGATTTTGAGTACAGGTACAAAAATCACCCTAGTATAAACCTTTGGGGATGGGTAGAGCCTTGACTCCATGACAACGACCCTTTGACCCCCATATTTTTTCTATGTTTTCGTGTGATGCATTCATGCATTCATTTAAAGAACATTAAAACATTCAAAAAATTTCTCTTATAGTCTCTCTATTTTTTTCAAATTAAACTAAGACTGTGATTGCAAATATAAGAGAAAAGGATTACGCTAATGGATTTCGGTAGAAGGAGAACTCATAAGTACACCTTCAGGATTCCAAAACTAGAGGATTTAAGAGGATTGGCGAGGATTATCACAAACCAAGAGGCTTTCAGAGCCAAGTACGGAGGTTTGCTATCTCTGCTAAGAGTCCATGTGATTGAGGGAATCATGGATGCGCTTATTCAGTTCTACGATCCGGTCTATCATTGTTTTACATTCCCGGATTACCAGCTAGCACCAACGCTGGAGGAATATTCTCATCTGATTGATCTACACATTATAGATCAAGCTCCATTTTCTGGACTGGAAGAAATTCCAAAGAATCAGACCATTACAAGAGCAATTCATTTGCACGAGTCTGAGGTCAGGACTCACATGACCACTAAGGGTGGCATACAAGGTTTGCCAACCCAGTTCTTGACAAAGAAAGCCCTGTACTTCGCCAGTATCGGGAACGTGACTGCTTTTGATAGCATCTTTGTTTTACTCACCTACGGATTATTTTTGTTGCCCAACATTAATAACTTCGTCGATATCAACTCCATTAAGGTTTTTCTCATTGGAAACCCTGTGCCAACTTTGCTCGCAGATGCGTATCATTCTGTACACTTGGGAAATTTGTACAACGGAGGGGAGATCACATGCTATGTACCTCTGCTTTATAAATGGTTTATCTCCCATTTGCCTAAGTCTGCTGCTTTTTGGGATCACAAGAGTGCCTTACGTTGGTCGCAGAAAATCATGTCCCTCACCAACTCTGACATTGATTGGTGGAATAGGATTTATGATGGGACCAGGATCATTGAACGTTGTGGAAACTTCCCCAACGTACCCCTTATAGGGACTAAGGGAGGAATCAATTACCATCCAGTTCTCGTTCGTCGTCAATTTGGATACCCGATGAGACACGTCCCACGGGGTGTTCATCTGGAAGGTCTTTTCTTCAAGGAAGGATAAAGTGACAGTGCACTAAAGACAAATATAGGGCATGCTTGGAAACATGTTCATAAGAAAGGACAGGAGTCTCTAGGAAAACCGGATTGTGTCTCGGTGGAGCCTTATCTCCATTGGGTACAAACTAGAGCTCTCAAGCTAAAGATGCCTTATCCTCATCACGGAGTTCTTCCACCGAGGGAGTCTGTCATGTACTTCATGACTGAGACTGAAAAGCTTCAGGTTACTCTCAACAAAGTTCAACGAGAGAAGAGGTCTTGGAAGAACAAGTACCGCACCCTCAACGTGGGGTGCATCAAAATACAACAACTACTGAAAGAAAAGGACGCTCTGATTGAAATTTTGGAGCAACATGCAGTAGAGAATCAAGATGACCAAAGGAATTTGCTCGCTTCTTTCACCTGGAAAAGGAATGACAACCCGACAACGGCCCAAGAGCCTCGGTCAAAGAAAAGGAAAATACCAGAGTCAGCACCCGATTTCTCTTCAGAGAGGACTCGGGACCCATTAGCTTAGGTTTCTGTTTCTGCACCTTGTAATCTACTGTATTTCCATTTCTGTAATCCTTTGAATTCAATAAAAAGGGGTTTCCCCACTCTTTGATATTTGCAATCTAATTGTTGAAGTTTATTTTGATAAAACCAAGAAAACAATTAATATAATCATTGCATTCATCATTCTCACATCGTGTATTCTTCTTACCTACGAATCTCATGTTTGTGTCTCGGTTCTAGAGTCAAACTGTCTCATTCGTATAATACTCGGGTCAATCGTCAGAAAAAGATGGATGATCTGGAGGAAGAAAATAGAGAGTTGAAAGAAGAGATCGACGCTCTGAGAGAGGATATGAGAAAGCTTCGTAACGACATGCAAGCCATGGCAGAAGCTCAGCTACAAAGGACTGTGATCTCAGAGATCACCTCAACGCCCATAGTGGAAAGGTATGATCCTAGGTATCAAATTCCGAAAGATCGTCCTTGGGGCATGCCTGTTAACTATATCCCAGAAGGATATATTCCGCCGATCACTGAAGATCAAGGAATCATAACAGAAGCCGCTGGGCCTGAAGGTTACAAACTTCGGGAAAGCGAGGATGCCAGAGGCATACTAAGGACTCCTGAAGGTTACAAACTTCGGGAAACGCCAAGATTCACTGCCGTAGTCACGGTACCACCCCATGTGGTGCATACTGTCCCGGAAGGACAGATTCCACCGATACCTTCTGGTAAGAAGGAAACTATGTTCGATAGAATGGATGAATTCCAGGAACAGTTCCTGGAAATGCAGAAGGAACTGCAAGCCATCCGCGGTCAGGATTTATTTGGAAAGGACGCTGCAGACCTTTGTCTGGTCCCCAATGTGAAAGTTCCGCACAAATTTCAAGTGCCCGACTTTGAAAAATACAAGGGTAACTCTTACCCTCAGAGCCACTTGGTGATGTACGCTCGGCGAATGTCAGCTCAGACGGAGAATCAGGACCTGCTGATTCACTACTTTCAAGATAGTTTAACTGGTGCTGCACTCAAATGGTACATGGGGTTAAACCGTGCCACGATCGGCACTTTCAGAGATCTTGGCACTGCCTTCGTCCAACAATACAAATACAATTTGGACATGGCACCAGACAGAGATCAACTCAGATCAATGTCACAAAAGGACAAGGAAACCTTTAAGGAGTACGCTCAGAGATGGCATGAAATTGCCGCTCAGATTTGTCCACCTCTTGAGGAAAAAGAGATGACAAAGATCTTCTTAAAGACCTTGAGCTCATTTTACTACGATAGAATGGTTGCCAGTGCGCCCAGTGATTTCACCGAGATGGTAGGCATGGGAGTTCGTCTTGAGGAAGCCGTCCGAGAAGGATGTTTGGTAAAAGACGCTGGATCATCAAGTAGTACAAAACGACACGGTAGTGCTCTCCCTAAGAAAAAAGAGCAAGATATTGGGAATATCTCTCTCGGAAAGCAAAGGCGACGGTACCAACCGGTAGCAGCTGTAACTCCTGCTATCAGCCCTGCGCCTATTCCTACGTATCAACCTCAGGTTGCGCAGAGCCAACCTAATTAGCAAAGGATGCAACAGCCTCTTCAGCAAGCTCGTCCTCCATACAATAACAACCATACAATGCGGCCACCAGGGTTTGATCCTATACCCATGTTATACGCAGAACTATTTCCGTTACTACTGGCGAAGCGGCACATCCAGACTTAGTCTCCTCTTACAGTACCAGAAAATCCGCCTTTTTAGTTTAAGGTGGATCAGACATGCCCTTATCATCAAGGAGGATCAGGGAATAACATAGAGAATTATCTCAATTTCAAATCCGACGTGAAAAAGCTTGTTAGGAGCGGGCTCTTATCTTTCAAAGATACGAATCCGAATGTTCTTACGAACCCGCTGCCTTAGCATGAGAAAGCTGCAGTCAGCCTGATAGAGGGAGAATCTAACAGCGTCTATCAAATTCGCGATGTACTCTTGTTGAGGACCAATCTGGTCAAGATGCATTGTAGACAGAGTGGGTACGGCCATATGCCACCTCATAATTATCACCAGTGTGATATCTGCTCTAAAAGTAATCAAGGATGTTCTGTGGTGCAAGCAGCTCTACAGGAACAGATGGATCTCGGATGGATCCAAGAGCACCGAGTTCATGGAGTTAACATGGTTTATACGAATTCCAACATCATTCAGAACCACGACATTCGTGCGATGAATGTCAACCTAGTGGCAATGCATTCAAGGCAAAGCCAGTATCATAATCTGCCGTGGCACAATTACAGTTCTTGTCTGACTTTCTCGGTAAACAAACAACGATGCTCTTTCATATAGGAGGCCCTCCAGCGTCAGATGGATCTTGGATGGATCCAGGACTACCATGATAGGAATCCCTGATAGTTCCTGGATTGGCTGGAATTTTTGTAAAACAAAGGTTATTCAATGTTGATGTCAAGGTGCTGATGTTGTAACATTGAAGTCTTAACACTGGGCTGTGTTAAGTAGTTAAAGGCTGAAGTTGGATGTCTGATGTCACACAAGTGATGTTGTAACATCAGACTTGCAGAATTAATAACAGCAGGAGTTGTTATTAGGATACGCGTGTTAGCTGGAATTGTGGAGAGTGGTTGACTCATTGGATGAGAATATCTTGGGATAGATATTTTCTGTTACATGGGAGATTTGATTGCAGATCTGTTGGAGAATTAAAAGGTTGAAGATTTAAAAAGATTTTGGGGATAAAATCTGTTTTGAAGATTCAGTTTTAATTAACAAATCTGATCAAATATTGTGACAAGTCCAAGCCCAATTCAAGAGCTATATAAAGCGCACAAGACCACAGGAGAAAGTACAGATTGAAGAACAAGGGCAGAGGCTGAGTGTCTTAGATATTTGTACGAATAGTGTGTAAACCATTCGAGTGTGAATTGGTAATCTGTCCTCTCTAGAAGCTGTGAAGCAATAGAGAGTTGTGTAAATTGATCGAAGCTGTGAAGTAAGATCAAGGGTACTCAAAGTGGGTTCTTTGAGTGTTTGTAAGGGATTGAGTGGTGTTCTCATACCTAAGTGGTTTCTTAGGTAGGAAGTCATTAGTAGAGTATAAGTTTAGGAGATTGTCAATGGGTTGTTGAGTCTGTAAATTATATCTACAAGTAGTGAATTCCATCCCTGGCTTGGTAACCCCCAGAGTAGGTTGGTTGTAACCGAACTGGGTCAACAATTCTTGGTGTTATTTTACTGTTATTGCTATCCATTGTGCAGAGTGTGTTGTTGTGACATCACACCTTAACATCAGATGTCTGATACCAGAATTTCAATTGGTATCAGAGCAGGCATCCTGTCTGTCTCTGGGTGAGATCTAGGGAAGTTACTTTCTGGTAAAAAGATGGACAAAGAAGTTGGAGGATTCGTCAACAGACCCCCTATTTTGGACGGATCAAATTATGACTATTGGAAGCCAAGGATGACCACCTTCTTAAAATCCTTGGACAGTAGGGCTTGGAAGGCTATTATTAAAGAGTGGAAAGCACCTGTCATGTGTGAGAAGGATGATGCTGGTAAAGATAAAGAAGGCACCTCTAAGCTAAAGCCTGAAGAAGAGTGGACCAAGGAGGAAGATGAGCTTGCCCTTGGAAATTCCAAAGCTCTGAATGCTATCTTCAATGGAGTGGATAAGAACATCTTCAGGTTAATTAATACCTGTGAAGTTGCCAAGCAAGCTTGGGATATCTTGAAGGCTACTCATAAAGGAACATCTAGAGTTAAGATGTCAAGACTTCAGCTATTAACATCAAAATTTGAAGGACTGAAGATGAAGGAAGATGAGACTATCCATGACTTCCACATGAGTGTTCTTGAGCTGGCCAATGCATCTAGTGCTCTTGGAGAGAAAATGTCTGAAGAAAAGCTTGTAAGAAAGATTCTGAGGTCCCTTCCTAAGAGGTACAAGATGAAGGTGACTGCGATTGAAGAAGCTCAAGACATCAGCAAGATGAGGGTTGACGAGCTCATTGGATCTCTACAAACTTTTGAGCTTGGTTTGAATGAGGAAGAACCAGAAAAGAAGCCCAAGGGTATTGCCTTGGTCTCCACTCCTGCAGAAGATAAGGAAGTCAAAGATTCTCAGGAAGATTTGTCTCAAGCCATTGCAATGTTGGGAAGGCAGTTCAACAAAGTGTTAAAAAGATGGAACAATAATTACAAGCCTAGTGTCAAGAATAGTTCTTCTGACATCAGCAAGCCAAAAGAGATGAAGAAAAGACTGAATAGGACAGGGGTGCTCAGTGCTTTGAATGTGGAGGGTTTGGACATGTCAAGAAAGAATGTCCCACATTCTTAAAGAAGCAAAAGAAGGGAATGTCAGTTTCCTGGTCTGAATCTGAAAGTGAAAGTGATGGTGAGTCAGCAAGGCATGCTAGAGCTTTAACAGGTACTGTCGTGTCTGATGATGACAGTGATGAAGAAATAACTTATGAGGAGTTAGCTTCTACTTATCGAGAGTTGTGTCTGAAAAGTGCCGAGATTTGTCAAGAAAACAAGCATCACAAGCAACGGATTGCTCAGCTTGAAACTGAAAAAGCTGATCGGGAAAACGAAGTTGTACTAGTTAAGTCTCAACGGGATCAGATGACGAAATTCATTAGGATGATGAACAGTGGTACTGCTAGTCTTGATAAGATTCTTCAGTCAGAGAAAGCTGCTGGAGATAAATCAGGCATAGGATATGTGGGCAGCACTTCAGGGGCAAAAAGGGAGATGTCTCAACCCTTGTCTCAACATCAACCAAAGGGACAGGTTCCTAACCCAAAGAAGGTTGTTCAGCCCCAGAATGCTAAGAAGAAGAATGGTTCTCATCAGAGGAAGATGCAGCCTCAAGGAGCTAGGCAGTATATGCCTCCTCAATATCATCAGAGCATGTCTCATCAGAGGTTTCAACATCAGGAAAACAGGTTTGGGTATGGATACAACAATGCTGTGCCTTATTACTATGGAAGAAGGAAGCCTCATCATCATGGAAGACAACATCATCAGTACAGGAAAAGACAATTCACCTATGGAATAAGGAGTCAACATCATGGGTGGCAGCCACAGCATTATCAAAGTGAGAGAAGATTTAACCACTTTAGAAACGACAGAGTAAGATGCTTTTATTGCGGCAGGATTGGACATATGCAGTCCTCGTGCTTCAAGCTTCACGACTATCCTAACTCTACTCCTCAACCCAAAGTTACCAGCTTGATAGCTCACACTTCCTTAAGGGTTTCTACCAAAGATGACTGGTATTTTGACAGTGGGTGTTCAAAACACATGACTGGAGTAAGGAATCTGCTTGTTGATGTGAAACCTCAGACCTCTGGCTATGTTACATTTGGTGATGGGGTCAAAGGAGAGATAAAGGGGGTTGGCAAACTAAACTGTGCTAGTGCTCCCAGACTGGAGAATGTTCTTCTTGTAAAAGGACTAGCAACAAATTTGATTAGTATTAGTCAACTTTGTGATCAAGGATTCAAAGTAGACTTCACAAAGTCCGAATGTATGGTCAAAGATGACAAAGGAGAAGTCATTATGAAGGGAGCCAGGTCTAAGGACAATTGTTATCTTTGGGTACCACAAAACTCAGATTCCTCCACATGTATGCTAGCTAAAGAAGATGATGTCAAAATCTGGCATCAGAAGTTGGGACATCTTCACCTAAAGGGGATGAAGAGAATTATCTCCACAGAAGCGGTCAGAGGAATTCCCAAACTTAGTATTGAGGAGGGAAAGGTGTGTGGAGACTGTCAAAAGGGAAAGCAGACAAAGATGTCTCATCCAAAGCTTCAACATGACACCACCTCCAAAGTATTAGAACTCCTTCATATGGATTTGATGGGACCTATGCAGGTTGAAAGTCTGGGTGGAAAGAAATATGCATATGTAGTTGTGGATGACTATTCAAGATACACCTGGATAAATTTCATCAAAGACAAATCTGAGGTGTTTGATGTTTTTAAAGAGCTCTGTCAAAAACTACAAAGAGAAAAGGAGTGCAGGGTCATCAGAATAAGAAGTGATCATGGAAGAGAGTTTGAGAATAACAAGTTTGAAGAATTTTGTTCGACTGAAGGTATAAGTCATGAGTTTTCATCGCCAATTACTCCTCAGCAAAATGGAGTTGTTGAGAGGAAGAATAGAACTATACAAGAGTCGGCTAGAGCAATGATTCATGCCAAGAAACTTCCTTATCACTTCTGGGCTGAAGCCATGAACACTGCCTGCTACATTCACAATCGGGTTACCCTAAGAAGAGGCACTTCATCCACTCTATATGAACTATGGAAGGGAAGAAAACCTAATGTTAAATACTTCCATGTTTTTGGTAGTAGATGTTACATCCTGGCAGATAGAGAGCAGAGAAGGAAGTTGGATTCCAAAAGTGATGAAGGGATATTTTTGGGGTACTCCATCAATAGCATAGCGTATAGAGTCTACAACTCCAGGACCAAAGTGATGATGGAGTCAATCAATGTCGTGATTGATGATGAAGATAAGCAGGAAGTTGAGGATGTCATAGAAGATGTTGGAACATCAGCTGATGAAGTGTCTGTAGAAGTTGAAGAAAGAAATCCATCTCCGGGTGCTGCTGAGCCTGAGCAACCTCAGAAAGACCCTTCTATCAGAATTCAGAAGGATCATCCAAAGGAGCTAATTGTAGGTGATTCAAATTCTGGAGTAAGGACGAGGTCAAGAGAAATCATAGCTAGCTCATGCTTTGTATCCAAAATTGAGCCAAAGAATGTCAAGGAAGCTTTGACAGATGAGGTTTGGATCAATGCTATGCAAGAAGAACTGGAGCAGTTCAGAAGAAATGATGTCTGGGATCTTGTGCCAAGACCAGAAGGGGTGAATGTTATTGGAACAAAGTGGATCTACAAAAACAAGTCGGAAGAGCTTGGAGTGGTTACAAGAAACAAAGCGAGACTGGTTGCACAAGGTTATACTCAAGTTGAGGGAGTTGACTTTGATGAAACGTTTGCACCAGTGGCTAGATTGGAGTCCATCAGACTACTCTTGGGTATGGCTTGTAACCTAAGATTCAAACTGTTCCAAATGGACGTGAAGAGTGCATTTTTGAATGGCTATCTGAGTGAAGAAGTCTATGTAGATCAACCGAAAGGATTCACTGATCCAAACTTTCCCAACCATGTGTTCAAACCGAGGAAAGCACTGTATGGCCTGAAGCAAGCTCCAAGGGCCTGGTATGAGAGGCTGACGGAATTCTTAGTAGCAAATGGTTATAGAAAAGGAGGGATTGACAAAACTTTGTTTGTCAAGGATGAAGGTGGAAAGTTAATGGTAGCCCAAATTTATGTGGATGACATTGTTTTTGGGGGAATGTCAGATACGATGGTAAAACAGTTTGTCCAACAAATGCAATCAGAATTTGAAATGAGTTTGGTTGGAGAACTTAGCTACTTCCTTGGATTGCAAGTCAGACAAATGGAGGATTCTATCTTTATTTCTCAAAGCAAATATGCTAGGAGCATAGTAAAGAAGTTTGGCCTAGATAAAGCCAATCACAAAAGGACACCTGCTCCCACCCATTTGAAGCTAACCAAGGATGAGAATGGAGTGACAGTGGATCACAGCCTATACAGAAGTATGGTTGGGAGTTTACTATATCTCACAGCAAGCAGACCTGATATTTCCTTTGTTGTTGGAGTGTGTGCTAGATATCAGTCTGATCCTAAGGTGAGTCACTTGAATCAAGTGAAAAGGATTCTGAAATATGTGAATGGCACAAGTGACTATGGGATGCTGTATAGCCATGATTCTGGGACTGATTTAAAAGGATACTGTGATGCTCATTGGGCTGGAAGTGCAGATGATAGGAAAAGCACTTCAGGAGGCTGTTTCTTTCTAGGGAACAATCTGATTTCCTGGTTCAGCAAGAAGCAGAATTGTGTATCTCTCTCAACAGCTGAAGCAGAATATATAGCAGCAGGAAGTAGTTGCTCTCAGCTGGTTTGGATGAAGCAGATGTTGAGTGAATACAATGTCAAACAAGATGTTATGACACTATACTGTGATAATCTGAGTGCCATTAATATATCTAAAAATCCTATACAGCATAGTAGGACAAAGCACATAGACATAAGGCATCATTTCATAAGGGATCTGGTAGAAGAAAAAGTTGTTACCTTGGAACATGTTGCCACAAAGAACCAGTTGGCTGACATATTCACTAAAGCCTTGGATGCAAACCAATTTGAAAGGTTAAGAAGCAAATTGGGAATATGCATTTATGAAGACTGAATCTGCTGGAGGGGTTGTGGGCAGTTGGGGTGAGTCTGAAAATGTGTAGTCAACTGCCAGGTGAAGTTTGCCTAATTGTGGCTAAAAAGCGGGAGATTAAATAGCCAAGAGGATTTTTGCCATATGCTGCTAATGTGATGCAGAGATTAAGGGGGAGATACTGTGTAGCTGCTAAAAGGTGTTTAAAAGGTGTTTAGTTGAAAAAGAGTTGATGCAGCTGTTGAGGGGTAGTATACAGCATAGTTGTGGAGCTGCTAGTGAAGTGTTCATAACAAGTGAAGAGTGCAGGGTGCAGCAAAGCAGATATCTTGGGGGAGAAGTTGCACATGATGAGCTACTGAACAGCTGTGATGCTGGTTCATGTTTTCGAGGGGGAGCACCAATTGGCTGTTGTCAATAATGAAGATGGTGCTGCAGCAGATCAAGTGATGAAGACTGTCAAACTGCTGCTGATGAAGAATGTAAATTATTGAAGATTTTCCGCTGCTGAAGACTGTGTGGGTTCAGAGGTTGTTTTAGCCAAAATTAGCCAAAGGGGGAGATTGATAGTTCCTGGATTGGCTGGAATTTTGGTAAAACAAAGGTTATTCAATGTTGATGTCAAGGTGCTGATGTTGTAACATTGAAGTCTTAACACTGGGCTGTGTTAAGTAGTTAAAGGCTGAAGTTGGATGTCTGATGTCACACAAGTGATGTTGTAACATCAGACCTGCAGAATTAATAACAGCAGGAGTTGTTATTAGGATACGCGTGTTAGCTGGAATTGTGGAGAGTGGTTGACTCATTGGATGAGAATATCTTGGGATAGATATTTTCTGTTACATGGGAGATTTGATTGCAGATCTGTTGGAGAATTAAAAGGTTGAAGATTTAAAAAGATTTTGGGGATAAAATCTGTTTTGAAGATTCAGTTTTAATTAACAAATCTGATCAAATATTGTGACAAGTCCAAGCCCAATTCAAGAGCTATATAAAGCGCACAATACCACAGGAGAAAGTACAGATTGAACAACAAGAGCAGAGGCTGAGTGTCTTAGATATTTGTACGAATAGTGTGTAAACCATTCGAGTGTGAATTGGTAATCTGTCCTCTCTAGAAGCTGTGAAGCAATAGAGAGTTGTGTAAATTGATCGAAGCTGTGAAGTAAGATCAAGGGTACTCAAAGTGGGTTCTTTGAGTGTTTGTAAGGGATTGAGTGGTGTTCTCATACCTAAGTGGTTTCTTAGGTAGGAAGTCATTAGTAGAGTATAAGTTTAGGAGATTGTCAATGGGTTGTTGAGTCTGTAAATTATATCTACAAGTAGTGAATTCCATCCTTGGCTTGGTAACCCCCATAGTAGGTTGGTTGTAACCGAACTGGGTCAACAATTCTTGGTGTTATTTTACTGTTATTGTTGTCCATTGTGCAGAGTGTGTTGTTGTGACATCACACCTTAACATCACACGTCTGATACCAGAATTTCAATCCCTATCAGATCAATATGGTTCAGATCTTCGACATTCGCTTGATGAATACCAACTTGGTAGAATTGCATGCTGAGCAGGTCCGACTCGGATTCCTGATATCACATAATTATCACAGCTGTAAAGCGGGTTGCGAAAACGATCAGGGATGTGCCCTTGTCCAGGAAGCACTTCAGCACTTGTTAAATCATTGGTGGATGCCAATCTACATGGATGAGGATACTCAGCAAATTAGTATCAATAACAGAAACCCCACTCGGCGCCAAAGTCAGGATGTCCGACTCGTGGAAGCTAACCTAGTAAGGTTACATTGTATTCAAAGTGGGCACGGCTAGGTGCCACCACACAATTATGAACGTTGTGGAGTCTATTCGGAAAGTAACCAAGGGTGTTACCTTGTGCGATCAGCTCTCCAGGGGCAGGTGGATCGTGGAGAGATCCACCCATATCTGGGTTCCAAACCAATCAACTGGGCGCCAGACTACCTCGCTGATCAAATTGAGGACGTTGTCATCATCTCTGATCATCAGAGAACTAGGGATGTTTTCACCATCATCCCTCTGCTTGACGAATCAAGAATTCCCAACCAGGAACGGATCGAGATTACATATGATGGTCAGAAAAACCAGAAGGTTCCCATAGTCATCTATCTACCGGGACCACTACCGTATGAATCAGCTAAGGCAATCCCTTACAAATACGGTGCAACGATAATTGAAAATGGAAAGGAAATTCCATTACCCTCCGTCGTGAATATTGCAGACATCAGTCATGTAACACGGAGTGGTAGAATCTTCAACAGAGGAGTTGGAGAATCCAACAAAGAAAAGGAACTTCAGATAGAAGCTCCCGATCCATCAGTCGGTCAATCCAGTAATCCCAACCTTTTGAAAAACAATGATGAGATGCTGAAGCTCATCCAAAGGAGTGAATACAACATTGTTGATTAGCTATTATAGACTCCTTCAAAAATCTTCGTATTATCTTTGTTACTCAGTTCAGAAGCGCACAGGGAGGCTCTACAGAAAGTCTTGGAGCAAGCCTTTGTGGAACAGGATGTAACAATCAGACAGTTCGATAGTATTGTCTCTAACATCACTTCCTGCAATAACTTGGGATTTAGTGATGAGGAATTACCCGAAGAGGGTCGCCGTCATAACATGGCGCTCAATATCACAGTTAACTTCCAGGGTCAGCCCTGAATGTTATGCCGAAGTCCAGTTTGACTTAATTATCATTCAAAGGCCCTCCGATGAGAACCAGCGAGGTCGTCGTCAAACCGTTCGACGGATCCAGAAAAATGGTTATCGGCGAAGTTGACCTTCCCGTAACTATTGGTCCTCACACTTTCCAAGTCACCTTCCAGGTCATGGACATCTGGGCAACGTACAGTTGTTTATTAGGAAGACCTTGGATACATCAGACTGGAGCGGTCACCTCGACCCTCCACCAAAAGCTAAAGTTCGTCCAGAACGGCCAACTCATCACAGTCTGTGGGGAACAGGCCTTGCTCATCAGCAATTTATCGTCATCCACTTATGTGGAACCAGAAGGGATAATCGGAACCCAGTTCCAAGCGCTTTCGTTACACAAGGACGATCAATCCGGAGGAGGGACTTCGATTTCCTCATACAAAGATGCTATTAAAGCAGTCGAGAGTACCGATACAACAGGATGGGGACAACTTGTCATTCCTACTAGCAATACAACAAAGAAGGGTCTTGGTTTTTCTGCAACCTGTACCCGGACAGCTGCTAATGATGAAAGTCTTCATCCCATTCAGAACTTCTTCCACAGTGGAGGTTTCCTTCACCCAGTGTCTCAAATAGTCCATGCTATCAATGAGGAGGATCCCACCGACACAGATGAAGAATGGAAGTCCTATCTTAATAAAGACGGTTATATGTCTCAGGAAGAGGTGCCTACGCCATTTTGCTATCCCGCACAGAGTCCGAGATTTATACCACGGTCAGATGTCGAAATGATATATGGAGGTTGTGATTCGGAGGGATGCCGTGCTCCGGCAAATTCATTAGAGGAGGACACTCTGATGAAAGACAACTTTGACCACAACTACTATGGCCTGATGGATGGCCTGCCAATGTGGCAGCCTTACCCAGGAGACTTGGGGCCAGAAAGTCAGCCGAGTAGTGAAACTCAACTGAGCATCATTGAACATAATACCTGTGTCCCCACCATGTCATGGGATCAACACTCAGGTCATTCAGACACTACTCAACATGACGATGAATTTGCAACGTTTGCAGGACTTGAATTCATCAACTATGCTTTTCCCGAGGTCAACGTCATCGAGAGGGATGACTCCTCCAGTTTGAAAGAAGTGTGGGACACCTTGGGACAACCGAGTGGAAAATACGACTATATGGTCAAGTACACCGCTCCCGAAAGCTCATGTATCAGGCTCGAAGATATTCAGCCAACTGGATGGGGAGATACAGCTGAGAGCACAAATGCTATGCAAAATGTAACAGAGGAATTCTCCTACGACAACTCTGCCTGGGAGACAGATTCCAATGATCCTGCTCCACCAGAAATCAGCGTCATTTCTAAAGACAAATCAAGGAAGGTGCCAGACTTTGTGATTCACCGAGGAGTTCGCCGCCAATGGGTTGCTGTCGATGTTCTGAAGGTCGTTCGCCAATCAAAGTAACTGCCATCTTTAACCTTTCACCCTGCCCAATGAAACAGATGTTTTGATAGGGCTCTCTTTCTGTAAATTTTCCCTCTTCGCTTAGCCAAAAGCGACAGAGTTTTGTTTTATAGGGCTGTAGTTTCAAGGACCGACTTGTTCATTAATAAAATAATGTCGTTCTGTAATTTCCGCATTAATTGTTGTTTTCTCTTTTTGCTTTTCTCAAAAAATGGTAATCCTTAAAAACAATTCAATAATAAAAACAAGCAGTAATAAAAAAATATACACTGCACACACGTTTGCATTCTCTCTGTCTCTTCTAAACACGAATCATCACGTCCTGCAAATTGCTTGTTTTAAACCCCGTTGAAACATACGATCCGATGCCTTCTCCCGACTTTGAGTTCCCGGTATTTGGGGCTGAAGAAGAAGTTGACAACAAAATTCCAGAAGAGATCTCCCGACTACTCAGACAAGAGGAAAGGTCCATTGAACCTCACAAAGAGCCGTTGGAAATGGTAAACTTAGGTTCAGAAAAAGAGAGAAAAGAGATCAAGATTGGGGCACTGCTCAGTCCAATTACCAGAGAGGGTTTGATAAAGCTTCTCAAAGAATTCCCCGATGTATTCACTTGGTCCTATCAGGATATGCCAGGGTTGGATACCAGCATCGTGGAACATCATTTACCGTTAAGATCGGAATGTCCGCCAGTAAAGCAAAGGTTGAGACGCACTCACCCGGACATGGCCATCAAAATCAAAGAGGAGGTACAGAAATAGATTGATGCGGGTTTCCTCGCTACGTCAGAGTATCCTCAATTGTTAGCCAATATAGTACCCATTCCGAAAAAGGACGGAAAGGTCAGAATGTTTGTTGACTACAGGGATCTGAATAAGGCTAGACCAAAGGACGGCTTTCCTTTACCACACATTGACATGCTGGTTGACAGTACAGCAAAGTTCAAAGTTTTCTCTTTCATGGATGGATTCTCGGGCTATAACCAGATCAAAATGACGCCGAAAGACATGGAGAAAACTTCGTTCATTACCCCATGGGGTACTCTTTGTTACAAGGTAATGCTGTTCGGTTTGAAGAACGCCGGGGCAACCTATCAAAGGGCCATGACTACTCTGTTTCATGACATGATACATAAAGAAATCGAAGTGTATGTCGATGATATGATTGCAAAATCTAAGACAGAGGAGGAGCATGTGACCCACCTGTCAAAACTATTTGAGCATTTGAGAAAATACAAACTCCGCTTGAATCCCAACAAATGCACCTTCGGTGTCCGTTGAGGGAAACTCTTAGGGTTCATCGTCAGCCAGAAAGGAATTGAGGTTGATCCTGACAAGGTCAAGGCCATTCAAGAAATGCCTTCTCCGAAAACTAAAAAACAAGTCAGAGGATTCCTGGGATGTTTGAACTACATCTCCATATTCATATTCCTCATGACTGCCACATGTGCACCGATTTTCAAATTACTCAAAAAGAACCAGGATTGCGTTTGGACAGAAGATTGTAAAACCGCCTTCGATAGTATTAATGAATATTTGTTGAATCCTCTGATTCTATCACCTCTAGTGGAAGCAAGACCACTGATTATCTACCTCACAGTCTTGGAAGACTCAATGGGGTGTGTACTTGGCCAACAAGACGAAACCAAAAGGAAAGAGTCTGCCATCTACTATCTGAGCAAGAAATTTACCGACTGTGAAGTTCGGTACACGATGCTTGAGAAAACTTGTTGTGCTTTGGCTTGGGCAGCCAAACGTCTTCGCCAGTACATGATTCGTCCCACTACTTGGTTGATCTCCGAAATGGATCCAATCAAGTATGCATTTGAAAAACCTGCTCTCACGGGAAGTATTGCCCGTTGGCAGATGTTGCTACCAGAATATGACATAGAGTACCACGCTCAGAAAGCCGTTAAGGGAAGTATCTTAGCTGATCATTTGGCTCATCAACCGATTGACGATCAAGAATCAGTCGGGTTCGACTTCCTAGACGAAGATGTCATGTGCCTAAAAATGAAAGACTGCGACAAACCGCTACCCAGTGAGGGGCTAGAACCAGGTTTCCAGTGGGGACTAATCTTTGACGGAGCAGTTAATCATTATGGAAACGGAATTGGGGCAATAATTGTTACCCCTCAGGGTACCCACATTCCTTTCACTGCTCGACTTACGTTCAAGTGTACAAACAACAAGGCCGAATACGAAGCTTGTATTATGGGTCTCGAAGAAGCAATTGATTTAAGGATCAAAATCTTGGATGTATACGGCGACTCAGCCCTAGTTATCAATCAGATCACAGGAGATTGGAACACATACCAATAAGGATTGATTCCTTACAAAGACTATGCGAGAAGGTTGTTACCCTTCTTCAACAGAGTCGAGTTTCATCACATCCCTCGTGATGAGAATCACATGGCTGATGCATTAGCCACTCTCTCTTCCATGATTAGTGTAGGTCAATGGAACGACTTACCTAAGATCGACATCATGCGCCTCGAACGGCCCGCTTACATCTTCACGATTGAAGCAGTCATAGACGACAAACCTTGATATCACGATATCAAATGCTTACTGCAAAAACTAGAGTACCCACCTGGGGCACTAAGGAAGGACAAAAAAACCCTTAGAAGACTGGCTGGAAACTTCTTCCTGAGCGGTGACATACTCTATAAGAGAAACTTCGGCATGGTCTTGCTCCGATGCGTAGACAGACCAGAGGCAAACATGCTGATGAAAGAAATTTACGAAGGGTCCTTTGGCACTCATGCCAACGGACACACAATGGCAAGAAAAATTCTGAGAGCAGGGTACTATTGGTTGACAATGGAATCCGACTGCTACAAATACATGAGGAGGTGTCACAAGTGTCAGATATACTCCGACAAAATTCATGTACCACCAACGCATCTCAAAGTTCTCTCTTCCCCATGGCCTTTCTCCATATGGGGAATCGATATGATCGGCATGATCGAACCTAAAGCTTCAAATGGACATCGGTTCATCCTGGTCGCCATTGACTACTTCACCAAGTGGGTCGAAGCAGCGTCATACGCCAGTGTAACTCGACAAGTGGTGGTCCGATTTATCAAAAACAGTATCATCTTCCGTTATGGTGTTCCGAGCCAGATCATTACTGATAATGGATCTAACTTGAACAATAAGATGATGAAAGAGTTGTGCGCAGAGTTTAAGATTAAACACCATAACTCATCTCCCTACCGACTCAAGATGAACGGAGCGGTAGAAGCGGCTAACAAGAACATCAAGAAGATTGTTCAGAAGATGGTTGTAACCTACAAAGACTAGCATGAGATGCCACCCTTTGCTCTTCATGGTTATCACACATTTGTCCGTACTTCAACAGGGGCACCCCCTTTCTCTCTAGTATATGGCATGGAAGCAATGCTCCCCATCGAAGTAGAGATCCCATCAATCCGGGTATTGATGGAAGCAAAAGCTTACAGAAGCTAAATGGTGTCAAAGTCGACACGACGAACTGAATCTGATTGAAGAGAAGCGAATCACGGCACTATGCCATGGTCAGTTGTATCAACAGATAATGAAGAAGGCGTTTGACAAAAAGGTCTGACCTCGCGTCTTCAGGAAAGGAGACCTTGTGCTCAAAAGGATACAATCATTTCTCAATGATTCTCGGGGTAAATGGACTCCGAATTATGATGGCCCCTGTGTGGTCACGAAAGCTTTCTCAGGCGGCGCCTTGAGACTTGCAACCATGGACGGAGAAGAATTTTCCTACCCCACGAATGTTGATGTAGTCAAGAAATACTTCGCCTAAAAAAAACGTCTCGGTGGATTGAAAACCCGAAAGGGCGGTCCAGGCAAAAGTTAGAGACAAAATAAAAAAATCATCCCGGTGGATTGGAAACATCACAGTACAATCCAGGAAAAAGTTAGGGATAATGGCAAGTAACTATGTTCAACAGAGGCAAGTCCCTCAGCAGCAGCAGTTACACTGTCCATCGGGGGAAAACTCCAGTCAAGGTCATCTTCGACAGAAGCTCAGGATGTCCCGAATTCAAAGTTGGTAGAAGGATAGTGGTCGTTATGTTTCAACGTAGCCCTTTTTCCCTGTAAATTACCATTTTCTAGCTTTGTATATACTCTTTGGAATCACGCGTTTGGCTGATCTCCATCTTATCAATAAAATTTGAGCCCTTGTGCTTTTGTTTGTAATTCCCATTTATTTTAGCTTTACAGAACAACATTTTAACATGCTTTACGATTCTTGAAATAAAACAAAAATGAATTTACTTGTAAAAAATTTTCTGCTTTAAAACAAAGATGGCAATTTCTTTTGACTGTTGAACATCAAAAGAGCATCAACCGCTTCTCCAGAAGTAAGCGAACTTCAAAGTGCAGAATCAAAGTACTCCTTCTACGCCAGTACGCCTGAATGAAGGATCAACAGTGTCGGATGCGACTATTCCATCTGACCTCTTCGGCAGAGTTCTTATCTCCTAAGCCCGATTAACGGTATTCCCCGTGAGGACTATTTTTCCTAAGCAAGGTAGAATTGCTATCTTGAACCAAGTGATACCTTTCATCTCCCGCGACGGCCGAGTATCCAGTCGTGTTCATCCGTTAGTTTGTATGTCGCGTCAGTTTTGTTATCATATACATACATACATCATGCATTATTTATTTGCATTCACATTTCATATTGCATCACTCTGGTCGGTCTTATCCCCTAGTGATAAAAGTCCTCTCAATCGAGTTGTCGATTCTTTCCTCGTCAGGAAGTGAATCAACTGAACAATCTTGACTCCAGTTATTTCGAAATTGGAGATATGTCCTGGACCACTTTGATAACTTGAACCTCTAAAAGACCAGAGAACCTTCAACCGATGTCACTCTTCGCCATTGAAGATGATATTTTCGCTTTCCCGGATTAAGGAAAATCTCTAGAGGAAGCCTCTTAAGCAGAAATTCGGCAATACAGCAGTTTTTCTCCGAAAAAGGAAAAAACCCGCTGATGAAAAGGTCATCAGCACCTCAAAATTGGATCCCATCATATGGCATTTCTCCGGGAAGATCCCGAGAAAAGTATGATGTAATATCCCCAAACGTGAAGGCAGTCTCTCAAGGGACTCCCATTCCCCAAATAGAGTCAACAAATGGCATCTCCAACAGAGAAGTTTGTACACCTCTACAACTCAGACGACTGGGTTCCCCAGCAAGTCTGGCATCAAAACTTTTTCCATCGAATGGCATCTCCCCAGGAAGATTCGGCGAGAATTTTAAGGAAAGCCGCTACAAATAGCGTCCCTTGTCAAGAAAGTTTATTGACAAAAGAAACTAAGACCAGCTCCTTGGAAGGAAACCAGGATCGAGGGGAAGTTTAAATCAGAAACTAAGACCAGTTCCTTGGTAGGAAACCAAGATCGAGGGGAAGTTTATTTCAGAAACTAAGACCAGTTCCTTGGTAGGAAACCAGGATCGAGGGGAAGTTTAAATCAGAAAACTGAGACCAGTTCCTTGGCTGAAGACCAGGATAGAGGGGAAGTTTACCTTTTCTAAGCATCATTTCTTAGCAAAAGAAGATGAATGTGATTTGTCATTCATAACCACCATCAAAATTTCGGGTATTCCGATATTTAATCCTCTTGCACCCCGAATGCCCGAATACCTTCGTCATTCACACCTTCGCGTCCAAGAAGATTAAATAGGGGCATCCGTCATACCCCAAATTTTGACCACTAAGATTTCCCATCATTGTGTAAATCATCATCACAATATGGGTGTATCATTATGCCTCATCAGTCTCCCCAAAGATGGGTGAGTATTCACTACTATCAAAATTAGGGTTTCAAGCCCTCTCTGAGTGCTTAGACAAAGGATCAATCAAGGAATGACATGATCTTCAACTTGTTTAACCTCTCAAACATCCACAATGGATCAAGAGGACTCTCACTTCAAGGATTAAGCACAAGGTTGCTCCCTTCTAGGTGGATCAAGCTTCAAGATCGCCAGTGTCACCAAATTAGGGTTTTGATCGACCAAGGCCTCCAGATGGAAATTTCCCTCTGGGTATGAGCCAAAGATCCAAAACATAACCTAATACGCTCCATGGAACCTCGTAAACTCAATCATCTAGTCAATTTTGCCGCAGGGTGTAGCGAGCGATTTTGGACGCGGTTGCGAAGCGCTATCGCTCTTTGGTGTCTACAGCTCGATTCATTTATTATCCTATTAAAGCTGATGAAGGAAGGGAAATAGATGTCTCAAATTAACCCTGCTTGCAAACTGAGTTTAAATAGCGGTCTGTTAAGTTACAGATGCTACAAAGATTCGGGGTCTCTATCGGGTTTATTTTTTTAAAAGTGGTGGGAGGTTTAGATGTTAGGACGGATGTATATGAAAGTATGAGATTTTGGGTTTTTGTTTAGTGTGCTCGCTAAGATTTTTCTTTCAATCTTATGCCTACGTATTCCCGTTTACCGAAATAGGGAAATCAGAGCGTTCGTAGTTCCTCCTATTCTATGGGAGGAAATGGTTGTTTTGGTGTCTTGTTCAAAGCCCAAGACGTGAAGCTAAAGGTGGTTTGTATCTTGTTCAAAGCCCAAGATGTGAAGCTAAAAGGGTGTTGACTTTAGAGAGAATTTGTCATCTCTAAAGAGGGGGTTGTATGGCACAACTGTTGGGTGACTGACTGTAAAGAAGCATTACTTTAACCGGGATGCGCGGATCCTAGCAATGCCATAATTTCCTTTATAGGGGATTTTAACCTGAAGGAGAAGACTTTAACTCAGTTTAGAGCAATGCCATCTTTCCTTAGGAATTTCTCATACTAAAAGAGGGACATTGGCATGGATGTAGATAATCCAGAGGCTTGCCGCTTACAGCAATTAGATGAAGGGGAAAGAGTTATTGATGTTTGTGTACTGTGAACGAGGCACAGCTTTGATGCTAAAAGGTTGATTGGACCAACCAGTGGTTTTCTTATACAAAGCCTAAGAGGAGGCTAATATGTGTCTCGTACAAAGCCCGAGAGAGAGGCTAAAAGGTTTTGACTCAACGAGGGAATCTTTTGGTATCTCGTATAAAGCCCGAGATGGAGGCTACTTGACTTAACAAGAGAGTTTTTTGTATCTCGTACGAAGCCCGAGATAGAGGAAAAAGGTTGATTGACTCAACGAGGGAGTCTCTTTATGTGTCTCGTACAAAGCACGAGAGAGAGGCTAAACGTTGTTTGACTCCGCTGGGGAGGATCATTGTACAAAGCCCAAGAGGGAGGCTAGTATGACTGGAGAAGGATCATTATATAAAGCCTAAGAGGAGGGTATGGTTACCGTTTCAGTTGAGTGACAGGTCCAGTATGCTGATTTAAAGAGAAAATCAGTTCTTATATGAGCAACACTGTACTCGAGGATTTGATAAGCGGATCCGAGCTATTCCTGTACTTTAAGGAATTGGGAAATCCGAAGGGTATTGAGACTGTCCGAGTCTACGGGTTTTCTTCCTATTTAACGAAGGGGTCACTTAAGAATGTCTTTGAGACTCAAGGATATTAGACAGTCCAAGTCTAGAGTTTCCTCTTTTGTACTATGCTTTGAGAAACAATAGTAGACTCTATGAAAGGACTGTTCTATACAGATGACTAAGTTCTGTTCCTATACCTCTAGGAGGTCGTCGGGACAATTTGTATGAAGCCCAAGAGGAGGCTAGAAACTTTTAAGAAGTCGATCGGTCATTGTACGAAGCCCAAGAGGAGGCTATCATTCCCGGAGGAAGATATCATTATACGAAGCCTAAGAGGAGGCTGTGAATACTTCTAAGAAGCCGTAGGGTCCTTGTACTAAGCCCAAGAATAGGCAGGGTCGCTTTTAGGAAGCCTGTGGGTCCTTGTACGATGTCCAAGAGGAAGCCGATGCTTTTAAGAAGCCCGTGAGTCCCCAAACCCCGAGAAATTCAAGGCAAGCTATTCACAAGGAATAGATCAAGTCAGGAAAGTTCGAGAATTTGGAAGAAACTCAAAGATGCCATTCACGAAGAATACATTCATCTCTGGGAGTAGAGTTTCTTGATAATTCCTAATGAGGACAGCCGAAGAGAAGACTGTATCTGGTGATCCTATTGGGGATCTAGTTGTCTATTTCTATGAATAAACGCGACGGCTTTTCCTAGTTCTAAACGTAGTTGCCGGGGAAACTCTAAATATCTATACTATTATTACACAGTTGATATGAGTTTATGAAAGAAGACTTACAGTGAAACAGCCCCACAATACAGTTATATGTATATGAAAGCGGTAAATTAAAGCAATAACCACTTACTCGGTTGTAGAGCTTCCATGTTGTTTGGTTAGTTGTTCAACAAAGAAAGATTGAAAACAACAGTATATTTCAAAATCAAAGGAGAAAGTGCTTTGAAAAAGAAAGATTTGGGGCTTACAGCTCAAGGAGAGGCCCAGGATTTTATCAGTGAGCGCACTGTTTGAATTTGTACAGAGGGACTTATACAAGTGACTGAGGCCCAAAAAGGTTTTTTGTACAAAGGGATGGGTCTTACACTCTCTCAAGAGGCCCAAAAAGTTTTAAAGAAAAGAAATAGGTCTGACTACTCGAGGGTAGGCCCAGATGATTTTTCGTTTAAAATGGCGATTGCGCCGAGATTTTCTTTTAACGCAGAGGGACTTATACAATAAATGAGGCCCAAAATGATTTTGGTTAAAAGGGGGTTGGGTCTTACACTCTATTAGAGGCCCAAAAGTTTTGAATGGGTCTTATAGCTCAAGGAGAGGCCCAGAAGGTTATTTTTCAAAAGGCGACGATCGCGCCGTTTGTTTTTGACGGTATCGGGACTTATACAATACACTGAGGCCCAAAAATGATTTGGTCAAAAAAAAGGATTGGGTCTTACACTCTATTAGAGGCCCAAAAAGTTTTAAAATGATTTGTTTGAGTGAAAATCAAAGAAACCCTAATTTTATTCTTTAAAAGTAAATATTTAAAGAAAATCAATGAAAAATACCAAATAGGTTTGAATAAACCACTTGTGACTTTAGTTTAAGGTTTGGAAAATGAGGTATAAATCACAAGAGATATTAAAACTCATTTGGTCCTGATTTTTCAAGATGAATATTCATTTTAAAAAATGTTTAAAAACAAATAAAAATGAATTTATTCACAAAAATACTAATTATATTAAATAAATAATATAAACTTAATTTTTTTGTGGAATAAAATATTTCAACATTTTTGTGATTTTTTGCAAAAAGAACTAATCAAAAATAATTAAAATTGAAAGAGTTGTTAATTTTCCAATTAATTAATAAAACATGAAAAATATTGGAAAAAATGGCAAAATGTGAAGAAAACACAAAATGGCATTGGTGGGGTTTGAACCCAAGACCTCAAGGTTACAAGGCGTGCGCCTTACCACTGGGGTGGTGATACATCCATTGTTTGAAACAAAACCACAAATATACAAGGCATGACTTGGTTTTAGGCCTAGCCCAAGGCAAGTTTTGGCTCAGAAACGTGAAGGTCATAACTTTCTCAATTCTTAATGGTTTGAGACAAAATTTATATGTATCTGGACCAGAATTTCATAAGGAATCCAATGGTGGTGGTAGTTTTTTCAGATCACACTCCCTCCTAAAAACCCGATAGTGGTTTCGAAAATGACCTATAATTGCATTTTCTATGCTACAACTTGGTACAGGCATGGATTACATGGTGAATTAGCTCAAACATAGCATATACAACATGTATGAGATGTTTATCATCAGTGGACTTGAAAGCATTGCATGATTCAAAGATTCCAAGTTGTGAGGCTTACCTTTTTTTTGAGATTTTGGAGCTTTTGTGCAATCTGTCAAGCCTCTTGTTCCAGAAATGATTTTGATGCTTTAGACACACTCAAATGATCCCTTAGAAGCTTTTAGGATGATTGGAATTGACTGGTACCTGGAAAAACACAAACAGTCCCTTTCTTGCAAAAGGGGTTAAAAGTGACCAAAATAGCAACTCCCTAAAATGGTGTTCCAGATAGTGGGAACCATTTGGGACAGTTTAAGGATGATATTTGGAGTGTGTTTGAGGTTTTATCTGGTTTGGAAAGTGACTGAATCAAGACATGGCTTAAAAAGTGCAAAAAAAAGCCTATTTTGAGGTTTTGAGAGGTGACTTTGTGATTTGTGATTACAGGTCACTTGTGATAGTTTGCACAGCTTACATATGATATATATGAGGTGTGTGTGTGATTGATTATGATGGAAAAGCTCTCAAGCTCAAAAACTCAAAGTTGCCTTGCTAAAGAAGGCATTTTTGCCAAGAGAAAGAGGTTTTGAGGAAAGCATCTGTTTGATGGCTTTTGTGTACTCAAACTGATCACAATTGAGCTCTATTTATAGTAGAGCAATTTTGTTTTGGGATCCACAGTGAATGGCAACTGCAGCAGGTGTTTGTTCAATGTTGGCCAATGGAAATGCAAGTCTCCTCTAGCTTAGAGGTTAGGGCACAGGGCTGCGGTTCCCTTGGTCTTGGATAAGTCTTGACTGAATTCAGTTGAGAATGGCTCAGTCCATGCCACCTTGATGCTTCCATTGAATGCTCCAATCCAAAATTGGAGTCTTGTCCCTATTTTGGCCATTCTAGGTTCAACATGCTATTTCTTGTTCCAAAGACTTTGGAGGCTTGGCTAAGTGATTGTCCCCTTTAGATTCAATCCTCAGAGGTGTCCAAGTGGATAGGAGCATTTGGATTTGGCTGATTTTGGCAAATCGACCAAAAATGCAAAATCTGCCTTGCCTTGACAGATTTCAACAAGGCAACTTGCCAATGTCATATCTCATGACTCAAATTGAATTTGGTAATGTTCTTGGCCATTTTGGAAAGCCCTTACATGATACAACAACTGTTTGAACATGTTTGGTTTTGACCTCTTTTGAATCCAAGTGAAAAATCCCCCTACATTTGGCAAAAAGTAGGGTAAAATCTGACTTAGTGAAATTTTCACTAAGTGTTGGAACAAAGTGACTTTTCTTGATTTTAATCACTCCATAACTCAAAATCCATGAGGAATTTGGACATAGGTCAGTATGAAGCTTTTGTAGAGGGCAATGTGATCTACAAATCAAGCTTTGAATGGGGAGCAATGGCCTTGTGGTTTAGGAGTTATGGTCCTTCAAAGTTGGCACATTAGTGTCACTTTTTCCATAACTTGGAAATTTTTCTAAGTTTTTATGGTTACCCCTTTTACAAGTTATCCCACTTTCTTTGATTTTTCTTGATGAATGATGATTCAAATCATACATTAACATCATTTTGGGGTTAAAAATCCATTTTGGTGAAAAATCTCAAAAAGTCAAAGTTGAATTTTGTGCACAGTTGACTTTTTATCAGATGAATTCCAAACTGTGCAATTCTTCATGAAATCATGTCCTTGACCTAAATTAAACTTTATGGACATGTTCCATGGGTTTCATAGGGTATATTGAATCATGTCTTAGGGCTTGGGAGCATGTCCTGGTCAAAAGTCAAAGTTACAGTTGACTTTCCTCGCGAAACCCTAATTTTGGTGCAGATGAAATTGAGACTTGTTGCTCAAGCTTCTTGGATCAATCCATTGTTCCAAATGGATCAATATAGCATATTGGAGATCCTCAAATCCTCTCTTGAGGTCTTGGCTCATGACTTGCCCTAAAAGTCAACTTAGGGGTGAATTAGGTCAAGAAACCCTAATTCCTGATTTTTGCTGAATGCATCCCCTAAGGCAAAATTGACTTGATGATTGGGTCCATAAAGTTCCATGGAGTATATTAGGTTATGTTTTGGATCATTGTCTTGTGCCCAGAGGAAAATTTCCAACTGGAGGCCCTGGTCGACCAAAACCCTAATTTGGTGACACTGGCGATCTTGAGGCTTGATCCACCTAGAAGGGAGCAGCCTTGTGCTTGATCCTTGAAGTGGAAGTCCTCTTGATCCATTGTGGATGTTTGAGAGGTTAGACAAGTTGAAGATCATGTCATTCCTTGATTGATCCTTTGCCTAAAAGCTCTGAGAGGGCTTGAAACCCTAAGTCTGATTATAGTGAATGCTCACCCATCTTTGGGGAGACTAATGAAGTATGATGGTTCCTCCATATTATGATGATGATTTTCACAATGATGGGAAATCTTAGTCGTCAAAATTTGGGGTATGACATATGCCCCTATTTAATCTTCTTGAACCCGAAGGTGTGAATGATGAAGGTATTCGGGCATTCGGGGTGCAAGAGGATTAAATATCGGGATACCCGAAATTTTGATGGCGTCTATGAATGGTAATTCACGCATTCATCTTCTTTCGCTAAGCAATAATGCTTAGAAAAGGTAAACTTCCCCTCGATCCTAGTCTTCAGCCAAGGAACAGGTCTCAGTTTCTGATGTAAACTTCCCCTCGATCTTGGTTTCCTACCAAGGAACTGGTCTTAGTTTCTGATTTAAACTTCCCCTCGATCCTGGTTTCCTACCGAGGAACTGGTCTTAGTTTCTGATTTAAACTTCCCCTCGATCCTGGTTTCTTACCAAGGAATTGGTCTTAGTTTCTTTTGTCAATACACTTTCTTGATAAGGGACGCTATTCGTAGCGGCTTTCCTTCAAACTTCTCGCCGAATTTTCTTGGGGAGATGCCATTTGAGTGGAAAAAGTTTTGATGTCAGACTTGCTGGGGAATCCAGTCGTCTGAGTTGTAGAGTTGCACAAACTTCTCTGTTGGAGACGCCACTTGCCGACTCTATCTGGGGAAAGCGAGTCTCTTGAGAGGCTGATTCTACGTGGGATCTTACATCATAATTTTCTCGGGATCTTCCCGGAGAAATGCCATATGATGGGGTCCAATTTTGAGGTGCCGATGACCTTTTCATTAGCGCTCTTTTCGGAGCGAAACTGGCATGCTGCCGAATCTCTGATTACGAGGCTTTCTCTCGGGATTTTCTTTAATCTAGAAAAACAAGGATATCATCTTCAATGGCGAAGAGTGATGCTGACTGAAAGTTCCTCTGGTTTTTCAGAGGTTCAAGTTATCAAAGTGGTCAAGGGCCAACTTCCTTCCAGAAATAAACTGGAGGCGAGGTTGTTCAAACGCAGCGTTTCCTGACGAGGCAAGAATTGACAACTCGATTGAGAGAACTTCTATCACTAGGGGACAAAACCGACTATAGTGATAGTGATGCAATATGAATGAGAATGCAAATAGAATGCATGATGTAAGTATGTTTATGCTGACAAAACTGACGCGACATACCAACTAAAAAAATGAACATGACTGGATACTCGGCCATCGCGGGGCGAAGAAATACCGCTGGTTCAGAATAGCAATTCTACCTTGCTTAGGAAAGATAGTCCCTGTTGGGAGCTATGTTGGTCGGGCTTAGGAGATAAGAACTCGGCCGAGGGTATCAGATGGAATAGTTGCATCCGACACTGTTGATCCTTCATTCAGGCGCACGGGCGTAGAAGGAGTACTTTGATTCTGCACTTTGAAGTTCGCTTACTTCTGGAGAAGCGGTTGATGTTCCTTTGATGTTCAATAGTCAAAAGAAATTGCCATCTTTATTTTAAAGCAGAAAATGTTTTAACAAGTAAATTCATTTTTGTTTCATTTCAAGAATCGTTAATCACATTTAAAACGCCATTCTGTAAAGCTAAAACAAATAAGAATTACATACAAAAGCACAAAGGCTCAAATTTTATTGATAAAATGGAGATCAGCTAAACGCGTTATTCCAAAGAGTATTTACAAAGTTAGAAAATGGTAATTTACAGGGAAAAAGGCTACGTTGAAACATAACGACCGCTATCTTTCTACCAACTTTGAATTCGGGGCATCCTGAGCTTCTGTCAAAGATGACCTTGACTGGAGTTTTCTGACGGATGATGTAACTGCTGCTGAGGGACTTGCCTCTGTTGAACATAGTTACTTGCCATTATCCCTAATTTTTGCTTGGATTGTATGATGAGATTTCCAATCCATCGGGATGATTTTTTTTCATGTCTCTAACTTTTGCCTGGACCGCCCTTTCGGGTTTTCAATCCACCGAGACGTTTTTTTTTAGACGAAGTATTTCTTGACTACATCAACATTTGTGGGGTAGGCAAATTCCTCTTCGTCCATGGTTGCAAGTCTCAAGGCGCCGCCTGAGAAAGCTTTCGTGACCACATAGGGGCCATCATAATTCGGAGTCCACTTGCCCCGAGAGTCAGTGAGAAATGATTGTATCCTCTTGAGCACAAGGTCTCCTTTCCTGGAGATGCGGGGTCGAACCTTTTTGTCGAACGCCTTTTTCATTCTCTATTGATACAATTGACCATGGCATAGTGCCGTGATTCTCTTTTCTTCGATCAGATTCAGTTCATCGTGTCGATTTTGACACCACTCAGCTTCGGTGAGCTTAGCTTCCATCAATATCCGGATTAATGGGATCTCTACTTCTATGGGGATAACTGCCTCCATGCCATACACAAGAGAGAAAGGGGTTGCCCCTGTTGAAGTGCGGACAGATGTTCGATAACCATGAAGAGCAAAGGGTAGCATCTTGTGCCAGTCTTTGTAGGTTACAACCATCTTCTGAACGATCCTCTTGATGTTCTTGTTAGCCGCTTCTACCGCTCTGTTCATCTTTGGTCGGTAGGGAGATGAGTTATGATGTTCGATCTTGAACTCTGCGCACAACTCTTTCATCATCTTGTTGTTCAAGTTAGATCCATTGTCAGTAATGATCTCTCTTGGATTACCATAATGGCAGATGATATTGTTTTTTTATAAATCGGACCACCACTTGTCGGGTTACATTGGCGAATGATGCTGCTTCGACCCACTTGGTGAAATAGTCAATGGCTACAAGAATGAACCGATGTCCGTTTGAAGCCTTGGGCTCAATCATGCCAATCATGTCGATTCCCCATATCGAGAATGGCCATGGGGAAGAAAGAACTTTGAGATGTGATGGCGGTACATGAATTTTGTCGGAGTATATCTGACACTTGTGACACCTCCTCATGTACTTGTAGCAGTCGGATTCCATGGTCAACCAGTAATACCCTGCTCTTAGAATTTTTCTCGCCATTGTGTGTCCATTGGCATGAGTGCCAAAGGATCCTTCATGAATTTCTTTCATAAGCATGTCTGCTTCTGGTCTGTCTACGCATCGGAGCAAGACCATGTCAAAATTTTTCTTATAAAGAGTGTCACCGCTCAGGAAGAAGTTTCCAGCCAATCTTATGAGGGTTTTTCTATCTTTTCTGAGTGCCCCATGTGGTTACTCCTGTTTCTGAAGGAAGCATTTGATATCGTGATACCAAGGTTTATTGTCTATGACTGCTTCGATCGTGAAGATGTAGGCGGGCCGTCCAAGGCGCATTATGTCGATCTTAGGTAAGTCGTTCCATTGACCTACACTAATCATGGAAGAGAGAGTGGCTAATGCATCAACCATGTGATTCTCCTCACGAGGGATATGATGAAATTCGACTCTGTTGAAGAAGGGTAACAACCTTCTTGCATAGTCTTTGTAAGGAATCAATCCTGATTGGTATGTGTTCCAATCTCCTTTTATCTGATTAATAACCAAGGCTGAATCGCCGTATACGTCCAAGTTTTTGATCCTTAAATCAATCGCTCCTTCGAGACCCATAATACAAGCTTCGTATTCGGCCTCGTTGTTCGTACATTTGAACGTAAGTCTGGCGGTGAAAGGAATGTGGGTACCCTGAGGGGTAACAATGATTGCCGCAATTCCGTTTCTGTAATGATTAACTGCTCCGTCAAATATAAGTCCCCATTGGGAATCTGGTTCTGGCCCTTCACTGGGTAGCGGTTCATCGCAATCTTTCATTTTTAGATACATGACATCTTCGTCTGGGAAGTCAAACCCGATTGATTCTTGATTTTCAATCGGTTTATGAGCCAAATGATCGGCTAAAATACTTCCCTTAACGGCTTTTTGAGCGTGGTACTCTATGTCATATTCTGATAACAGCATCTGCCAACGGGCAATTCTTCCCGTAAGAGCAGGTTTTTCGAAAACATACTTGATCGGATCCATTTCTGAGATTAACCAAGTAGTATGACAAATCATGTATTGGCGAAGACGTTTGGCTGCCCAAGCCAAAGCGCAACAAGTTTTCTCAAGCATCGTGTACCGAGTTTCACAGTCGGTGAATTTCTTGCTCAAATAGTAAATGGCAGACTCTTTCCGTTTGGTTTCGTCTTGTTGGCCAAGTACACATCCCATTGAGTCCTCTAAGACTGTGAGGTAAATGATCAGTGGTCTTCCTTCCACCGGAGGTGATAGAATCAGTGGATTCAACAGATATTCCTTGATACTGTCAAAGGTGTTTTGGCAATCTTCTGACCAAATGCAATCCTGGTTCTTTTTGAGTAATTTGAAAATCGGCGCACAGGTCGCGGTCATAAGGAATATGAATCTGGAGATGTAGTTTAAACGTCCCAGGAATCCTCTGACTTGTTTTTCAGTTTTCTGAGAAGGCATTTCTTGAATGGCCTTGACCTTGTTAGGATCAACCTCAATTCCTTTCTGGCTGACGATGAACCCTAAGAGTTTCCCTTAACAGACACCGAAGGTGCACTTGTTGGGATTCAAGCGGAGTTTGTTCTTTCGCAAACGCTCGAATAGTTTTGACAGGTGGGTCACATGCTCCTCTTCTGTCTTAGATTTTGCGACCATATCATCGACATATACCTCAATTTCCTTGTGTATCATGTCATGAAACAGAGTAGTCATGGCCCTTTGATAGGTTGCCCCGGCGTTCTTTAAACCGAGCGGCATTACCTTGTAACAAAAGGTACCCCATGGGGTAATGAATGAAGTTTTCTCCATGTCTTTCGGCGCCATCTTGATCTGGTTATAGCCCGAGAATCCATCCATGAAGGAGAAAACTTTGAACTTTGTTGTGCTGTCTACCATCATGTCAATGTGTGGTAAAGGAAAGTCGTCCTTTGGACTAGCCTTGTTCAGATCCCTGTAATCAACACACATTCTGACCTTTCGGCCCTTTTTGGGAACGGGTACGATGTTGGCTAACCATTGAGGATATTCAGACGTAGCAAGGAAACCTGCGTCGATCTGTTTCCGTACCTCCTCTTTGATTTTGATGGCCATGTCCGGGTGAGTGCGTCTCAACCTTTGTTTTACTGCTGGACATTTCGACTTTAACGGTAAGTGATGTTCCAAGATGCTGGTATCCAACCCTGGCATGTCCTGATAGGACCAAGCGAATACATCGGGAAATTCTTTGAGAAGCTTTATCAAACCCTCTCTGGCAGTTGGACTGAGCAGTGCTCCAATCCTGATTTCTTTTCTCTCTTTTTCTGAACCCAAGTATACCGTTTCCAATGGTTCTTTGTGAGGTTCGATGGACCTTTCCTCTTGTCTGAGTAGTCGGGAGATCTCTTCTGGAATTTCGTTGTCATCTTCTTCTTCAGCCCCAAATACCGGGAACTCAAAGTCGGGAGAAGGCATCAGATCGTATGTTTCAACGGGGTTTAAAACAAGCAATCTGCATGACGTGATGATTCGTGTTTAGAAGAGATAGAGAGAATGCAAAAGTGTGTGCAGTGTTTTATTTTACTGCTTGTTTTTGTTTTTAATTGTTTTTTAGGATTACCATTTTCTGAAAAAAAAAAGCAAAAAGAGAAAACAGCAATTAACGCGGAAATTATAGAACGATGTTATTTTATTAATGAACAAGTCGATTCTCGAAACTACAACCCTATAAAACAAAACTATGTCGCTCCAGGCAAAGCGAAGAGGGAAATTTACAGAAAGTGAGCCCTATCAAAACATCTGTTTCACCTGGGCAAGGTGAAAGGTTAAAGATTGCAATTACTTTGACTTATGAACAACCTTCGGAACCTCGACAGCAACCCACTAGCGGCGAACTCCTCGGTGAATCACAACGTCTGGAACCTTCCTTGATTTTTCTTCAGAAATAACGTTGATTTCTGGTGGAGCAGGATCATTGGAATCCGTCTCCCAGGCAGAATTGTCGTAGGAGAATTCCTCAGTTGTATTTTGCATAGCATTCATGCTCTCAGTTGTATCTCCCCATCCAGTAGGCTGGATATCTTCGAGCCTGATACGAGAGCTTTCGGGAGCGGTGTACCTGACCATGAAGTCATATTTTCCACTTGGTTCTCCCAAGGTGTCCCAAACTTCTTTGGAACTGGAGGAGTCATTTCTCTCAATGACGTTGACCTCAGGAAAAGCATAGTTGATGAATTCAAGTCCTGCAAACGTTGCAAATTCATCTTCATGTTGAGTAGCTTCAGGATGACCTGAGTACTGATCCCATGACATGGCGGGGACACAGGTACTCTGTTCAATGATGCTCAGCTGAGTTTCATTACCCGACTGACTTTCTGGCCCCAAGTCTCCTGGGTAAGGTTGCCACATTGGTAGACCATCCATTGGGCCATAGTAGTTGTAGTCAAAGTTGTCTTTCATCAGAGTGTCTTCCTCTAATGAATTTGGCAGAGCACGACATTCTTCCGGATCACAATCTCCATATATCATTTCGACATCTGACCGTGGTATAAATCTCGGACTCTGTGCGGGATAGCAAAATGGTATAGGCACCTTTTCCTGAGACATATAACCGTCCTCGTTAAGGTAGGACTTCCATTCTTCATCTGTGTCAGAGGGATCTTCCTCATTGATAGTATGTACTGCTTGAGACACTGGGTGAAGGAAACCTCCACTATGGAAGAAGTTTTGAAGGGGATGAAGACTTTCATCGTTGGTAGCTGTCTGGGTACAGGTTGCAGAAAAACCAAGACCCTTCTTTGTTGTATTGCCAGTAGGAATGACAAGTTGTCCCCATCCGGTTGTATCGGTACTCTCGACCGCTTTGATAGCATCGTTGTATAAAGAAATGGAAGTTTCTTCTTTGAACTGATTGTTCTTGCTTACCGACAGTGCTTGGAACTGCGTTCCAATAACCTCCTCGGGTTCTATACCAGTAGATGACGATAAGTTACTCACGAGCAAGGCCTGTTCTCCACAGACTATGACAAGTTGATCGTTCTTGACGAACTTTAGCTTTTGGTGGAGGGTTGAAGTAACCGCTCCAGCCTGGTGTATCCAAGGTCTTCCTAATAAACAACTGTATGTTTCCCGGATGTCCATGACCTGGAAAGTGTGAGGACCAATAGTAATGGGAAGATCAACTTCGCCGATAACTGTTTTTCTGAATCCGTCGATCACTTTGATGACTACCTCGCTGATTCTCATCGGAGGGCCTTTGAATGATAATTGCATCAAAGTGGACTTCGGCATAACATTCAGGGCTAACCCTGTGTCTACCAGTACGCTGGCTAAAGCATCGTCCTGGCAGTTAACTATAATGTTGAGCGCCATGTTATGACGGCGACCCTCTTCGGGTAATTCCTCATCACTAAATCCCAAATTATTGCAAGAAGTGATGTTAGAGACAATGCTATCGAACTGTCTGATTGTTACATCGTGTTCCACAAAGGCTTGCTCCAAGACTTTCTGTAGAGCCTCCCTGTGGGCTTCTAAACTGAGTAATAATGATAATACCGAGATCTTTGAAGGAGTCTGTAACAGTTGATCGACAATGTTGTATTCACTCCTTTGGATGAGCTTCAGCATCTCATCATTGTTTTTCAAAAGGTCGGGATTACTGGATTGACCAACTGGTGGATTGGGATCTCCTGTCTGAAGTTCCTTTTCCTTGTTAGGTTCTCCAACTCCTCTGTTGAAGATTCTACCACTCCGTGTTACACGACTGATGTCTGCAATATTCACGACGGAGGGTAATGGAATTTCCTTTCCATTTTCGACTATTGTTGCACCGTATTTGTAAGGGATAGCCTTAGTTGATTCATACAGTAGTGGTCTCGGCAGATAGATGACTATGGGAACCTTCTGATTTTTCTGACCATCGTAAGTAATCTCGATCCGTTCCCGGTTGGGAACTTTAGATTCATCAAGTAGAGGGATAATGGAAAAAAAACATCCCTGGTCCTGTGATGACCAACGATCGTGACAACATCCTTAACTTGATCGGTAAGGTAGTCCAACGTCCAGTTGATGGGTCCAGAACCCGGATATTGACGAATTTCTCCACGATCCACCTGACCCTGAAGAGCTGCTCTCACAAGGTAACACCCTTGGTTACTTTTCGAACAGACACTACAACGGTCATAATTGTCTGGTGGCACCTGGCCACGCCCACTTTGAATACAATGTAACCTCACTAGGTTAGCTTCCACGAGTTGGACATCCTGACTTTGACGTCGAGTAGGATTCCTGTTACTGATACTAATTTGCTGAGTATCTTCATCCATATAAATTGGCATCCACCAGTGATTTAACAAGTGCTGAAGTGCCTCCTGGACAAGGGTACAACCTCGATCATTTTTGCAACCCGGTTTATAGCTTTGATAGTCATGTGATATTAAGAATTCGAGTCGGACCTGCTCCGCATGTAACTCTACCAGGTTGGTATTTATCACGCGAATATCGAAGATCTGAACCATGTTGATCTGATAAGGGTTCCTATCGTGGTAGTCTTGGATCTATCCAAGATCCATCTGACGTTGGAGGGCCTCTTGTATGAAAGAGCATCCCTGTTTGTTTACCGAGCAAGTCAGACAGGAACTGTAATCGTGCCGCGGTAGATTATGATACTAGCTTTGCCTTGAGTGCATCGCCACCAAGTTGGCATTCATCGCACGGATGTCGTGGTTTTGAATGACGTTGGAATTCGTGTAGACCATGTTAACTCCACGAACTCAGTGCTCTTGGATCCATCCGAGATCCATTTGTTCCTGTAGAGCTGCTTGCACCACAGAACATCCCTGGTTGTCTTTAGAGCAGATATCACACTGGTGATAATTATGAGGTGGCACATGGCCATATCCACTCTGTCTACAATGCATCTTGACCAGATTGGTTTTCAACAAGAGTACATCATGAATTTGATAGACATCGTTAGTCTCTCCTTCTATCAAATTGACTGCAGCCTTCACGTGTTGAGGCAGCGGGTTCGTGAGAACATTAGGATTTGTATCCTTGAAGGATAAGACCCCGCTCCTAACAAGTTTTTGCACGTCGGACTTGAAATTGAGACAATTCTCTATATTATGCCCTGATCCTCCTTGGTGGTAAGGGCAAGTTTGATCCACCTTAAACCAAAAAGGCGGATTTTCCGGTACTGTAAGAGGAGATTTAGTCTGAATGTGCCCCTTAGCCAGTAGTAACATAAATAGTTCTGCGTACAGCATGGGTATAGGATCAAACCCTGATGGTCGTGTTGTACGGTTGTTGTTATATGGAGGACGAGCCTGCTGAAGAGGCTGTTGTGTCCTTTACTGATTAGGTTGGCTCTGCGCAACCTGAGGTTGATACCTAGGAATAGGCGCAGGGCTGATAGCAGGAATTACAGCTGCTACCGGTTGATAACGTCGCCTTTGCTTTCCGAGAGAGATATTCCCAATCTCTTGCTCTTTTTTCTTAGGAAGAGCACTACCGTATCGTTTTGTACTACTTGATGATCCAGCGTCTTTTACCAAACGTCCTTCTCGGACACCTTCCTCAAGACGAACTCCCATGCCCACCATCTCGGTGAAGTCACTGGGTGCACTGGCAACCATTCGGTCATAGTAAAATGAGCTTAAGGTTTTTAAGAAGATCTTTGTCATCTCAATTTCCTCAAGAGGCGGACAAATCTGAGCGGCAATTTCACGCTATCTCTGAGCATACTCCTTAAAGGTTTCCTTGTCCTTTTGTGACATTAATCTGAGTTGATCTCTGTCCAGTGCCATGTCCAAATTGTATTTGTATTATTGGACGAAGGCAGTGCCAAGATCTCTGAAAGTGATGATCGTGGCATGGTTTAAACCCATGTACCATTTTAATGCGGCACCGATTAAACTATCCTGGAAGTAGTGAATCAGTAGGTCCTGATTCTCCGTCTGAGCTGACATTCGCCGAGTGTACATCACCAGATGGCTTTGAGGGCAAGAGTTACCCTTGTACTTTTCAAAATTGGGCACTTGAAATTTGTGCGGGACTTTCACATTGGGGACCATACAAAGGTCTGCGGCGTCGTTTCCAAATAGATCCTGACCGCGAATGGCTTGCAGTTCCTTCTGCATTTCCAAGAACTGTTCCTGGAATTCATCTATTCGGTCAAACATAGTTTCCTTCTTACCAGAAGGTATCGGTGGAATCTTTCCTTCCGGGACAGTGTGCACCACAAGGGGTGGTACCGTGACTACGACAGTGAGTCTTGGCGTTTCCCGAAGTTTGTAACCTTCAGGAGTCTTCAATATGCCTCTGGCATCTTCGCTTTCCCGAAGTTTGTAACCTTCAGGCCCAGCGGCTTCTGTTATGATTCCCTGATCTTCAATGATCGGCGGAACATATCCTTCCGGGAATAGTTAACAGGCATTCCCCAAGGGCGATCTTTCGGCATTTGATACCTAGGATCATACTTCTCCACTATGGTCGTTGAGGTGATCTCTGAGACACAGTCCTTTGTAGCTGAGCTTCTGCCATGGCTTGCATGTCATTACAAAGCTTTCTCATATCCTCTCTCAGAGCGTCGATCTCTTCTTTCAACTCTCTGTTCTCTTCCTCAAGATCATTCATTATTTTCTGACGATTGGCCCGAGTATTGTATGAATGAGACAGTTTGACTCTAGAACCGAGACACAAACGTGAGATTCGTAGGTAAGAAGAATACGCGATGTGAGAATGATGAATGCAATGATTATATTAATTATTTTTTGGTTTAATCAAAATAAACTTTGACAATTAGATTGCAAATATCAAACGGTGGGGAAACCCCTTTTTATTGAAATTCAAAGGATTGCGGAAACGAAAATACAGTAGATTACAAAGTGCAGAAACAGAAACCTAAGCTAATGGGTCCCGAGTCATCTCTGAAGAGAAATCGGGTGCTGATTCTGGTATCTTCCTTTTCTTTGACCGGGGCTCTTGGGCCGTTGTCGGGTTGTCATTCCTTTGCCAGGTGAAAGGAGCGAGCAAATTCCTTTGGTCATCTTGATTATCCACAGCATGTTGCTCTAAAATCTCAATCAGAGCATCTTTCTCTTTCAGTAGTTGCTGTATTTTGATGCACTATACGTTGAGGGTGCGGTACTTCTATCTTCCAAGACCTCCTCTCCTTTTGAACTTTGTTGAGAGTAACCTGAAGCTTTTCAGTTTCCGTCATGAAGTACATGACAGACTCCCTCGGTGGAAGAATTCCATAACGAGGATAATCATCTTTAGCTTGAAAGCTCTAGTTTGTACCCAATGGAGATAAGGCTCCACCGAGACACAGTCTGGTTTTCCTAGAGACTCTCGTCCTTTCTTATGAACATGTTTCCAAGCTTGCACTATTTCCGTCTTTAGTGCTCTGTAATTTTCTCCTTCCTTGAAGAAAAGACCTTCCAGATGAACACCCCGTGGGACGTGTCTCATCGGGTATCCAAACTGACCGCGAACTAACACCGGATGATAGTTGATTCCTCCCTTAGTTCCTATAAGGGGTACGTTGGGGAAGTTTCCACAATGATCAATGATTATGATTCCATCATAGATCCTATTACACCAATCTATATCAGAGATGGTAAGAGACATGATCTTCTGCGACCAACGTAAGGCACTCTTATGATCCCAAAAAACAGCAGACTTGGGCAAGTGAGAGATAAACCATTTGTAAAGCAGAGGTACACAACATGTGATCTCCCCTCCGCTGTACAAATTCCCTAAGTGTACAGAATGATACACATCCACGAGCAAAGTCGGCACAGGGTTTCCAATGAGAAAAACCGTAATAGCGTTGATATCAACGAAGTTATTAATGTTGGGAAACAAAAATAACCTGTAGGTGAGTAAAACAAAGATGCTTTCAAAAGCAGTCTCGTTCCCTATACTGGCGAAGTATAGGGCCTTCTTTGTCAAGAACTGGGCTGGCAAACCTTGGATGCCACCCTTGGAAGTCAGGTGAGTCCTGACCTCAGACTCGTCCAAATGAATTGCTCTTGCAATGGTCTGATTCTTTGGAATTTCTTCCAGTCCAGAAAATGGAGCTCGATCTGTAATGTGTAGATCAGTCAGGTGAGAATACTCCTCCAGCGTTGGCGCGAGCTGGTAATCCGGGAATGTGAAACAGTGATAAACTGGATCATAAAACTAAATGAGCGCATCCATGATTCCCTCAATCACATGGACTCTTAGCAGAGATAGCAAACCTCTGTAGTTGGCTCTGAAAGCCTCTTGGTTTGTGATCATCCTCGCTAACCTTCTCAAATCCCCTAGTTTTGGAATCCTGAAGGTATACCTATGGCTACCGAAATCAATTAGCACAATCCTTTTTTCTGACATTTGCAATCACAGTCTTAGTTTTATTTGAAAAACAGAGAGACTAGAAGAGAAAATCTTTTTTTGAATGTTTTAATGTTTTTTAAATGAATGCATGAATGCAGCACACAAAAACATAGAAAAAACATGGGGTCAAAGGGTCGTTGTCATGAAGTCAAGGCTCTACCCATCCCCAAAGGTTTATAGTAGGGTGATTTTTGTACCTGTACTCATTATCATCAGCTCCTCCCAGGAAAGCAAAACAACAAGCGGATCGCCAGCGAGTTGTAGAGCGATCTTAGAGTAAGTGCCATTCACCGAGAATAGATCACCAGCCTCAAATAAGGGTAGTATCGCGTAACAACTATTCCCGATAGTTTCCGCACTACAAAAGGGTTTGGCACCTCAGCTTCTCAGACATCACAATCGGCCCATTGTCTAGGTGAGAGAATGGGTTGCATTGGTCAGCCTCCACTGAGGTTGATGGTCGACCTCGTCGCCATCACTTATCTTAAGTGTATACTCAATCTTTCCACATGCGGCATCACACGCATTCCCATTAGCAGAAAAATAAACACGTATAGCAATTAGGAAAAGCAGTATATATATTTGTGCTAATGTCCTAGACTTTTAAAGCTATGAATCCTAAGTTCCTGACAGAAAATGGGTTCCCCGGCGGAAGCCCCAATCTGTGGTTTCACACAAGTGGAGAGAAAAAAGGTTAGAGGGCCCCACGGTGGGCGCCATTTTTAAAGTTTCCACCTGATAGATGGGAATAGAACAAGATCCTACTACAAAGGTCCTAATGACGTCGCCAGCAGAGTCGCCATGTCCCCAGTGAAGTCGCCATTTTTCTGTAGCGAGCGATTTTGGACGCGGTTGTGAAGCGCTATCTCTCTTTGGTGTCTACAGCTCGATTCATTTTTTATCCTATTAAAGTTGATGAAGGAAGGGAAATAGATGTCTCAAATTAACCCTGCTTGCAAATCGAGTTTAAACAGCGGTCTGTTAAGTTACAGATGCTACAAAGATTCGGGGTCTCTATCGGGTTTATTTTTTTAAAAGTGGTGGGAGGTTTAGATGTTAGGGCGGATGTATATGAAAGTATGGGATTTTGGGTTTTTGTTTAGTGTGCTCGCTAAGATTTTTCTTTCAATCTTATGCCTGCGTATTCCCATTTACCGAAACAGGGAAATCAGAGCGTTCGTAGTTCCTCCTATTCTATGGGAGGAAATGGTTGTTTTGGTGTCTTGTTCAAAGCCCAAGACGTGAAGCTAAAGGTGGTTTGTATCTTGTTCAAAGCCCAAGATGTGAAGCTAAAAGGGTGTTGACTTTAGAGAGAATTTGTCATCTCTAAAGAGGGGGTTGTATGGCACAACTGTTGGGTGACTGACTGTAAAGGAGGATTACTTTAACCGGGATGCGCGGATCCTAGCAATGCCATAATTTCCTTTATAGGGGATTTTAAACTGAAGGAGAAGACTTTAACTCAGTTTAGAGCATTGCCATCTTTCCTTAGGAATTTCTCATACTAAAATAGGGACATTGGCATGGATGTAGATAATCCAGAGGCTTGCCGCTTACAGCAATTAGATGAAGGGGAAAGAGTTGTTAATGTTTGTTTACTGTGAAAGAGGCACAATTTTGATGCTAAAAGGTTGATTGGACCAACCAGTGGTTTTCTTATACAAAGCCTAAGAGGAGGCTAATATGTGTCTCGTACAAAGCCCGAGAGAGAGGCTAAAAGGTTTTGACTCAACGAGGGAATCTTTTGGTATCTCGTATAAAGCCAGAGATGGAGGCTACTTGACTTAACAACAGAGTTTTTTGTATCTCGTACGAAGCCCGAGATGGAGGCAAAAGGGTGATTGACTCAACGAGGGAGTCTCTTTATGTGTCTCGTACAAAGCCCGAGAGATAGGCTAAATGTTGTTTGAATCCGCTGGGGAGGATCATTGTACAAAGCCCAAGAGGGAGGCTAGTATGACTGGAGAAGAATCATTATATAAAGCCTAAGAGGAGGGTATGGTTACCGTTTCAGTTGAGTGACAGGTCCAGTATGCTGATTTAAAGAGAAAATCAGTTCTTATATGAGCAACACTGTACTCGAGGATTTGATTAGAGGATCCGGCCTATTCCTGTTCTTTAAGGAATTGGGAAATCCGAAGGGTATTGAGACTGTCTGAGTCTACGGGTTTTCTTCCTATTTAACGAAGGGGTCACTTGAGAATGTCTTTGAGACTCAAGGATATTAGACTGCCCAAGTCTAGAGTTTCATCTTTTGTACTATGCTTTGAGAAATAGTAGTAGACTCTATGAAAGGACTGTTCTATGCAGATGACTAAGTTCTGTTCCTATACCTCTAGCAGGTCGTCGGGACAATTTGTACGAAGCCCAAGAGGAGGCTGGAAACTTTTAAGAAGCTGATCGGTCCTTGTACGAAGCTCAAGAGGAGGATATCATTCCCGGAGGAAGAGATCATTATACGAAGCCTAAGAGGAGGTTGTGAATACTTCTAAGAAGCCATAGGGTCCTTGTACTAAGCCCAAGAATAGGAGAGGTCGCTTTTAGGAAGCTTGTGGGTCCTTGTACGATGCCCAAGAGGAGGCCAATGCTTTTAAGAAACCCGTGGGTCCCCAAACCCCGAGAAATTCAAGGCAAGCTATTCACAAGGAATAGATCAAGTCAGGAAAGTTCGAGAATTTGGAAGAAACTCAAAGATGCCATTCACGGAGAATACATTCATCTCTGGGAGTAGAGTTTCTTGACAATTCCTAATGAGGACAGCCGAAGAGAAGACTGTATCTGGTGATCCTATTGGGGATCTAGTTGTCTATTTCTATGAATAAACGCGACGGCTTTTCCTAGTTCTAAACGAAGTTGCCGGGGAAACTCTAAATATCTATACTATTATTACACAGTTGATATGAGTTTATGAAAGAAGACTTACAGTGAAACAGCCCCACAATACAGTTATATGTATATGAAAGCGGTAAATGAAAGCAATAACCACTTACTCGGTTGTAGAGCTTCCATGTTGTTTGGTTAGTTGTTCAACAAAGAAAGATTGAAAACAACAGTATATTTCAAAATCAAAGGAGAAAGTGCTTTGAAAAAGAAAGATTTGGGGCTTACAGCTCAAGGAGAGACCCAGGGTTTTATCAGTTAGCGCACTGTTTGAATTTATACAGAGGGACTTATACAAGTGACTGAGGCCCAAAAAGGTTTTCTGTACAAAGGGATGGGTCTTACACTCTCTCAAGAGGCCCAAAAAGTTTTAAAGAAAAGAAATGGGTCTTACTACTCGAGGGTAGGCCCAGATGATTTTTCGTTTAAAATGGCGATCGCGCCGAGGTTTTCTTTTAACGCAGAGGGACTTATGCAATAAGTGAGGCGCAAAACGATTTTGGTTAAAAGGGGGTTGGGTCTTACACTCTATTAGAGGCACAAAAGTTTTGAATGGGTCTTATAGCTCAAGGAGAGGCCCAGAAGGTTATTTTTCAAAAGGCGACGATCGCGCCGTTTGTTTTTTACGGTATCGGGACTTATACAATACACTGAGGCCCAAAAATGATTTGGTCAAAAAAAGGATTGGGTATTACACTCTATTAGAGGCCCAAAAAGTTTTAAAATGATTTGTTTGAGTGAAAATCAAAGAAACCCTAATTTTATTCTTTAAAAGTAAATATTTAAAGAAAATCAATGAAAAATACCAAATAGGTTTGAATAAACCACTTGTGATTTTAGTTTAAGGTTTGGAAAATGAGGTATAAATCACAAGAGATATTAAAACTCATTTGGTCCTGATTTTTCAAGATGAATATTCATTTTAAAAAATGTTTAAAAACAAATAAAAATGAATTTATTCACAAAAATACTAATTATATTAAATAAATAATATAAACTTAATTTTTTTGTGGAATAAAATATTTCAACATTTTTGTGATTTTTTGCAAAAAGAACTAATCAAAAATAATTAAAATTGAAAGAGTTGTTAATTTTCCAATTAATTAATAAAACATGAAAAATATTGGAAAAAATGGCAAAATGTGAAGAAAACACAAAATGGCATGGGTGGGGTTTGAACCCAAGACCTCAAGGTTACAAGGCGTGCGCCTTACCACTGGGGTGGTGATACATCCATTGTTTGAAACAAAACCACAAATATACAAGGCATGACTTGGTTTTAGGCCTAGCCCAAGGCAAGTTTTGGCTCAGAAACGTGAAGGTCATAACTTTCTCAACTCTTAATGGTTTGAGACAAAATTTATATGCATCTGGACCAGAATTTCATAAGGAATCCAATGGTGGTGGTATTTTTTTCAGATCACACTCCCTCCTCAAAACCCGATAGTGGTTTTGAAAATGACCTATAATTGCATTTTATATGCTACAACTTGGTACAGGCATGGATTACATGGTGAATTAGCTCGAACACAACATATACAACATGTATGAGATGTTTATGATCAGTGGACTTCAAAGCATTGCATGATTCAAAGATTCCAAGTTGTGAGGCTTACCTCTTTTTAGAGATTTTGGAGCTTTTGTGCAATCTGTCAAGCCTCTTGTTCCAGAAATGATTTGATGCTTTAGACACACTTAAATGATCCCTTAGAAGCTTTTAGGATGATTGGAATTGACTGGTACCTTCAAAAACACAAACAGTCCCTTTCTTGCAAAAGGGGTTAAAAGTGACCAAAATAGCAACTCCCTCAAATGGTGTTCCAGATAGTGGGAACCATTTGGGACAGTTCAAGGATGATATTTGGAGTGTGTTTGAGGTTTTATCTGGTTTGGAAAGTGACTGAATCAAGACATGGCTTGAAAAATGCAAAAAAGTGCCACTTTGAGGTTTTGAGAAGTGACTTTGTGATTTTGTGATTACAGGTCACTTGTGATAGTTTGCACAGCTTACATATGATATATATGAGGTGTGTGTTTGTGTGTGATTGATTGTGATGGAAAAGCTCTCAAGCTCAAAAACTCATAATTACTTGCTTTGGAAGGCAAATTTGAGGTGAAAGAAGAGATTTTGAGGAAAGCATCTGTTTGATGGCTTTGGTGTACTCAAACTGATCACAATTGAGCTTTATTTATAGTAGAGCAAGTTTGTTTTGGGATCCACAGTGAATGGCAACTGCAGCAGGTGTTTGTTCAATGTTGGCCAATGGAAATGCAAGTCTCCTCTAGCCATTGACTAGAGGTTAGGGCACAGTGCTATGGTTCCCTTGGTCTTGGATAATTCTTGACTGAATTCAGTTGAGAATGGCTCAGTCCATGCCACCTTGATGCTTCCATTGAATGCTCCAATCCAAAATTGGAGTCTTGTCCCTATTTTGGCCATTCTAGGTTCAACATGTTATTTCTTGTTCCAAAGACTTTGGAGGCTTGGCTCAGTTATTGTCCCCTTTAGATTCTATCCTCAGAGGTGTCCAAGTGGATAGGAGCATTTGGATTTTCCTGATTTTGGCAAATCGACCAAAAATGCAAAATCTGCCTTGCCTTGACAGATTTCAACAAGGCAACTTGCCAATGTCATATCTCATGACTCAAATTGAATTTGGTAATGTTCTTGGCCATTTTGGAAAGCCCTTACATGATACAACAACTGTTTGAACAAGTTTGGTTTGGATCTCTTTTGAATCCAAGTGAAAAATCCCCCTACATTTGGCAAAAAGTAGGGTAAAATCTGACTTAGTGAAATTTTCACTAAGTGTTGGAACAAAGTGACTTTTCTTGATTTTGATCACTCCATAACTCAAAATCCATGAGGAATTTAGACATAGGTTAATATGAAGCTTTTGTAGAGGGAAATGTGATCTACAAATCAAGCTTTGAATGGGGACCAATGGCCTTGTGGTTTAGGAGTTATGGTCCTTCAAAGTTGGCACGTTAGTGTCACTTTTTCCATAACTTAGAAATTTTTCTAAGTTTTTATGGTTACCCCTTTTACAAGTTATCCCACTTTCTTTGATTTTTCTTTATGAATGATGATTCAAATCATACATTAACATCATTTTAGGGTAAAAAAATCCATTTTGGTGAAAAATCTCAAAAAGTCAAAGTTGACTTTTGTGCACAGTTGACTTTTTATCAGATGAATTCCAAACTGTGCAATTCTTCATGAAATCATGTCCTTGACCTAAATCAAACTTGATGGACATGTTCCATGGGTGTCATAGGGTATATTGAATCATGTCTTAGGGCTTGGGAGCATGTCCTGGTCAAAAGTCAAAGTTACAGTTGACTTTCCTCGCGAAACCCTAATTGTGGTGCAGATGGAATTGAGACTTGTTGGTCAAGCTTCTTGGATCAATCCATTGTTCCAAATGGATCAATATGGCATATTGGAGATCCTCAAATCCTCTCTTGAGGTCTTGGCTCATGACTTTCCCTAAAAGTCAACTTAGGGGTGAATTAGGTCAAGAAACCCTAATTCCTGATTTTTGCTGAATACATCCACTGAGGCAAAATTGACTTGATGATTGGGTCCATGAACTTCCATGGAGTATATTAGGTTATATTTTGGATCATTGGCTTGTACCCAGAGGAAAATTTCCAACTGGAGGCCCTGGTCGACCAAAACCCTAATTTGGTGACACTGGCGATCTTGAGGCTTGATTCACCTAGAAGGGAGCAGCCTTGTGCTTGATCCTTGAAGTGGAAGTACTCTTGATCCATTGTGGATGTTTGAGAGGTTAGACAAGTTGAAGATCATGTCATTCCTTGATTGATCCTTTGCCTAAAAGCCCTGAGAGGGCTTGAAACCCTAAGTCTGATTATAGTGAATGCTCACCCATCTTTGGGGAGACTAATGAAGTATGATGGTTCCTCCATATTGTGATGATGATTTTCACAATGATGGGAAATCTTAGTGGTTAAAATTTGGGGTATGACACAGGGGATGCATTCATCAAAAATTAGGAGTTAGGGGTTTCTTGACCTAATTCACCCCTAAGTTGACTTTTGGGACCAATTATGAACCAAGACCTCAAGAGAGGATTTGAGGATCTCCAATATGCCATATTGATCCATTTCGAACAATGGATTGATCCAAGAAGCTTGAGCAACAAGTTTCAATTTCATCTGAACCACAGTTAGGGTTTCGCGATTCAATATCCTCTATACAACCCATAGAACATGTCCATCAAGTTTGATTTAGGTCAAGGACATGATTTCCTGAAGAATTGCACAGTTTGGAATTCATCGGATAAAAAGTCAACTGTGCACAAAAGTCAACTTTGACTTTTTGGGATTTTTCACAAAAATGGATTTTTAACCCTAAAATCATGTTTATGTATGATTTGAATCATCATTCATCAAGAAAAATCAAAGAAAATGGGATAACTTGTAAAAGGGGTAACCATAAAAACTTAGAAAACTTTCTAAGTTATGGAAACAAGTGACAAAGGTACCAACTTTGGAGGATCATAACTCCTAAACCACAAAGCCATTTTTTTCCATCCAAAGCTTGATTTGTAGATCTCATTGCCCTCTACAAAAGCTTCATACTGACCTATGTCCAAATTCCTCATGGATTTTGAGTATGGAGTGATCAAAATCAAGAAAAGTCACTTTGTTCCAACACTTAGTGAAAATTTCACTAAGTCAGATTTTGCCTTGCTTTTTTTCCAAATGTAGGGGCATTTTTCACTTGGATCCAAAAAGTATCAAAACCAAATATGATCAAACAGTTGTTGTATCATGTAAGGGCTTTCCAAAATGGCCAAGAACATCACCAAATTCAACTTGAGCCATGAGATATGACATTGGTAAGTTGCCTTGTTGAAATCTGCCAAGGCAAGGCATATTTTTGCACTTTTGCTCGATTTGCCAAAATCAGCCAATTCCAAGCCTTGTCATCACCTTGGACACATCTGAGGATTGAATCTAAAGGGGACAATCACTGAGCCAAGCCTCCAAAGTCCTCGGAACAAGAAATAGCATGTTGAACCTAGAATTGCCCAAAATAGGGACAAGACTCCAATTTTGGATTGAAGCATTCAATGGAAGCATCAAGGTGGCATGGACTGAGCCATTCTCAACTGAATTCAGTCAAGACTTTTCCAAGACCAAGGGAACCAGCAGCCTGTGCCCTAACCTCTAGTCAATGGCTAGAGGAGACTTGGATTTTCATTTGCCAACATTGGCCAAACCTACTCAGCAGTTGCCATTCACTATTCCTTGCAAAACAAACTTGCTCTACTATAAATAGAGCTCAATTGTGATCGATTTAAGTACACCAAAGGCCTACAACACTTGCCTTTCTCAAAATCCACTTCTCACTCTCAAAAATGCCTTTCTTAGCAAGTCATTATCGGGTTTTTCATTAGAGAGCAATTCCACTCAAACCAATCACACACACACCTCATATACATCATATGTGAGCTAATCAAACACTTAAACAACATCTGGAACACTGATTTCTCAGAATCACCAGTCAATTGCTCAAGGTTTTAACCAAAGTGCAGTTGAGATGCCATGAAGTGATCCAGCCAATTTCCATCAAGTCCAAGCATTCAAACACACTCCATAGGGTGTAGAGAAGCTGTTCAAATCATCACAATTCATCTGTAACACCTCCTACTCAGAAATCAATTTGCTCTTGCTGTCACGACCTAGAGGTAAGCCTAAACTTGGTCATCTCTCAATCTATGCATATTTCCTCGCACAATACTTTTGCCAAATGTTTATAATCATGCATGGAATGTTTCCCCTCAAGTAATTGTTTTGTTTGAATCGTGTATTAAAAATCCCAGCCTTCATGCAGAATTTAGGGTTCTTGAGGATTTTTCGTGATTTCTTGTTTTATGCTTAATTTAAATGAAATTAATTGCCATATACATGATCGTGAGGTTGAAACGAGTTGATTGGTATGTGGATTGCATGATATAATCAAGTATTCAGTGAGATTGGATAGAAAATGCAAATCGGAGCAAGGCAGAAAACGCGTGTGTTCTTGGTCCATGTTCGTGGCGCCATTTTCATAAATTCAAAAATTTGAATTTTGTGATTTTATTTAATTGACTCAAAAATTAATTTCTCTCTGAGTTTTAATGATTTTGAGTTGATTCTTTTTTTAATAATTCACAAAAATGTTAAAATATTTTATTTTCCCAAAAAATCCCAAAAATATTATTTATTTTATATAATTGATATTTTTGCAAAGAATTTATATTTTAATTGTTTTTTGACATTTTTGAATATTTTTTCCATCTTGATTTTGCAACTTTTAATGCCTTCTAATTATTTTGTAGGTCAATACTTAATTTTTGAAGCATTAATCCAAGATCACAATTTGTTTTCCATATGTTAAACAATTTTGATCATTTTAATTGAATTTTTATTCAATTAAAATACATTTTGAAAACAAATTAGGATTTTGGATTAATTCAACCCTCATAAAACATTTTCAAACCTTTTTGGGCCTCTTAATAGAGTGTAAGACCCAAGCCCCCTTGTACAAACAACTTTGGGCCTCACTTATTGTATATGTCCCTCTGTACAAGTAAACGGCGCGATCGTTGCCTTTTAAAAAAACTTTAGGCCTCTATTAGAGTGTAAGACCCAACCCCCTTTGAAAACCAAACCATTTTGGGCCTCAATGCATTGTATAAGACCCACTGCGTTTTCAAAAATCTCGGTGTGATCGCCGTTTTAAACGAAAAATCATCTGGGCCTACCCTCATGTTATAAGCCCCATTCTTTTTCTTTTGGGCCTCTAATAGAGTGTAAGACCCAACCCTTTGTAAATACAACCTATTTTGGGCCTCACTTATGGTATAAGTCCCGTTGTATTTCAAAAAAGTTCGATGTGATCATCATCCGTTGAAAAACAAATCTTGGGCCTACCCTTGAGTAGTAAGACCCATTTCTTTTCTTTAAGACTTTTTGGGCCTCTTGAGAGAGTGTAAGACCCATCCCTTTGTACAGAAAATAATTTTTGGGCCTCAGTCACTTGTATAAGTCCCTCTGTACAAATTCGACAGTGTGATCACTGATAAAACCATGGGCCTCTCCTTGAGCTGTAAGCCCCAAATCTTTCTTTTTCAAAGCACTTTCTCCTTTAATTTTGAAATATATTGTTGTTTTCAATCTTTCTTTGTTGAACAACTAACCAAACAACATGGAAGCTCTACAACCGGGTAAGTGTTTATCCGCTTTCATTTACCGCTTTCATGTACATATAACTGTATTGTGGGGCTGCTCACTGTATGTCTTCTTTCATAAACTCATATCAACTGTGTAATAATAGTATAGATATTTAGAGTTTCCCCGGCAACTATGTCTAGCATTAAGCCCGTTGATCACTCTTAAATAGTCAAAACTAGATCCCCATAGGATTACCAGACACAGTCTTCCCTCCTCTTGGGGTTAAACAATATGGAGATATGAAAGGCAGAATTCTCGGTGAACCCTTTCGTAGACTGTCACTCGTAGAAGTTGTCAAGAAACTCTATTCCCCAGAGATGATCTCTTCTCCGTGAATTGCATCTCTTGAGTTTCTTCCAAATTCTCAGACTTTCCTGACTTGATCTATTCTTTGTGAATAGCCTGTCTTGAATTTCTCGGGGTTTGGGGACCCACAGGCTTCTTAAAAGCATTTGTCCAGAAACTCTATTCCCCAGGGATGATCTCTTCTCCGTGAATTGTATCTCTTGAGTTTCTTCCAAATTCTCGAACTTTCCTGGCTTGATCTATTCCTCGTGAATGGTCTGTCTTGAATTTTTTGGGGTTTGGGGACCCATCGGCTTCTTAAAAGCATCGGCCTCCTCTTAGGCATTGTTCAAGGACCCACAGGCTTCCTAAAAGCACCCCCGCCTCCTCTTGGGCTTAGTACAAGGACCCGTCGGCTTCTTAGAAGTTTTTACAGACTCCTCTTAGGCTTCGTATAATGGTTCTTCCTCCGGGAATGATAGCCTCCTCTTGGGCTTCATACAAGGACCTATCGGCTTCTTAAAAGTTTCCACCCTTCTCTTGGGCTTCGTACAAATTGTCCCGACGACCTCCTAGAGGTATAGGAACATAAATCAGTCATCTTAATAGAACAGTCTTTCCAATAGTTTACTACTGTTTCTCAAAGCATAGTACAAAAGATGAAACTCTAGACTTGGACAGTCTAATTCCTTGAATCTCCAAGACATTCTCAAGCTCCCTTCAAAAATAGGAAGAAAACCCGTAGACTCGGATAGTCTCAATACTCTTCGGATTTCCCACTTCCTTAAAGAGTAGGAAATAACCCTGATCCTCGAATCAAAATCCCTGAGTACCAACATTACTCATATAAGAACTTATTTTCTCTTTAAATCAGCATATTGGACCTGTCACTCGACTGAAACAGTCACCATAGCCTCCTCTTGGGCTTTGTACAACGATTCTTCCCAGCGGAGCTAAACCTTTTAGCCTCCATCTCGGGCTTTATACGAGATACTAAGAGACTCCCACGTTGAGTCAATCACCATCTTTAGCCTCCATCTCGGGCTTCGTAAGAGATACAAAAACACTCTCTTGTTGAGTATAAAAGATTCTCTCTTGTTGAGTCATAACCTTTTAGCCTCCATCTCGGGCTTCGTACGAGATACCATAAAAGACTCTCATGTTGAGTCAACCCTTTTAGCCTCTCTCTCGGGCTTCGTACGAGACACACAAAAACTCCCTCTTGTTGGACCAATAGCCTCCTCTTAGGCTTTGTATAAGAAAACCACTGGTTGATCCAATCAACCTTTTAGCATCAAAGTTGTGCCTCGTTCACAGTACACAAACATCAATAACTCCTTCCCCTTCATCTAATCGCTGTAAGTGGCAAGCCTCTGGATCATCTACATCCATGCCACTGTCCCTCTTTTAGCATGAGAAATTCCTAAGGAAAGATAGCATTGCTCTACACTGAGTTAAAGTCTTTTCCTTCAGGTTGGAAAACCCCTATAAAGGAGACTATGGCATTATCGGATTCACATATCCCGGTTAAAGTAATCCTCCTTTATAACCAGTCACCCAACAGTTGTGACAAACAAACCTCTTTAGAGATGACAAATTCTCTCTAAAGACAACACCTTTAGCTTCACATCTTGGGCTTTGAACAAGATACAAACTACCTTTCGCTTCACGTCTTGGGCTTTGAACAAGATACCAAAACGCCACTTCCTCCCATAGAATAGGAGGAACTACGATCGCTCTGATTTCCCTGTTTCGGAAAAACGGGAATACGTAGGCATAAGATTGAAAGAAAAATCTTAGCGAGCACACTAAGCAAAAACCCAAAATCCCATACTTTCATACATTCGTCCTAACATCTTAACCTCCCACCAATCGACCGAACACTACTTTTAACAAAATAAACCTAATAGAGACCCCGAATCTTTGTAGCATCTGTAAACCAACAGTTTTGACTGTTTAACCTCAGTTTTCAAGAAGGGCTAATTTGAGACATCTATTTCCCTTCCTTCATCAGCTTCAATAGTATAAAAAATGAATCGAGCTGTAGATACCAAATAGCGGTAGTGCTTCGCAACCACACCAAAATCGCTCGCTACAATAACCTTGATAACTTCACCGGGGATTTGTTAAACTATCTTGAGGAGACTGCCATTTATCATCCGAATAGAAAACCTGATAACCAAACAAACTGCTCAAATAAAGAGCGGCCATTTGACGTCTGGGTATAAGTCCCATGAAATGTTGAAATAATACTGCTGGAAAAATAACTTCTTGTCTTCCATAGAGATCCTCGAATAAACTCTTCCTGGGGAGACAAAGTGCAAAATAAATGCACGCTCGATCTAGGTTCAAAATCCCATAAATATCCAAAATTGTGATTGTCAGGGACCAAAGTTCAATTCAGGAAAATAGCTGAAAAGAAACGGTCAAGCAAGACTCCATCCAATGAGGAATGAACTCAAAGGGGTTTATCTTTATCCAAATATGGAAAAGAAACTAAAGCAACCGTCTTCCACGAGGGTCAAACTCAGTGGGGAATTAGAAAGGATGTGTTCTTTCTGCTTAGGGATGACGATTCTACCTGGAGGGAGCAGACAAACCCGATCACTTGGGGGAATAAACACATCCAAAGTGAATAAATAACAAACAACACAAAATGCAAGATGCAAAAAATGCGCACATGCCATGAATCTATATGAAAGAATGTATGACATGTTATGCTTATGCTGACAAAACAAACGAAGAGAAGCAAACTGGAGGTGAAAGAAGAAAAAAAAAACATCTCGATATGGATACTCGGCCGATCTTCGCAAGATAGAAGCATCATTGGGGATGAATGGAGAGCCATATATCGAAGAATGTCCTGCTTCAAAGCTTCAAACTTCTCTGGGGAAAAGGGAGCACTCCACTTGGGGATGAACATCATAACTTTACTTAGGATTGTCAAAATGAACTTTGTGATTCTGCTGGGGAAGAGAAAGATTCACTGGGAACGAATCAAACTCATGATCGGAAAGGCTTCATGGGGGATAAAATAAATATCCGCTGCGAGCTAAAGTAGTCTTGAATGAAAGTTGTAGATGGATGAAATAAATATCCACTTTGTCATGGAAGCTTGGATAAATAGTAGTTGAAAATATCGGAGATAAAATTTCGAGAGGATGAAATAAACATCCGCCTTCACTAGTGAAGATTGAGATAGTGAGAAAATCCAATGAGGAATGAAATAAACACTCGCTTCGCTGGGGAAGATTGAAATTCAGGAAATTCATTGAGGATTCTTAGGTTGGCATCTGGAGAAATCTTGCGTCAAATATGCCATAACTTCTTGAAGTGAAGATTTACCGGGGAATGGTAGTGACTACCTGAAGCAAAGAGTTACTGGGGAATCAACACATTACTTGGGATAGAAACAAAGTAGTTCTGTTTTGGTGATCTGTGTGGTAGTCGCCATTTTGAATAACAATCATTGCGAATGGATGAAGAGTAATCTTCACTTCTCAAAATGCCCCAGATCACATGGTTTATGAGAAAAAGTCATTCCAAGAGGATTTTACAGAAAACTTGGCATCCAACTGTTCTAATGTTTTCAAACTCTTGGAGAGATTTTCCAAATCTCGACATAACTACCCCAGATTAACGGTATTCTGTACAACTGAATCTTCAAGTTTAGAGAGATTTATCAAATCTCGACGTAACTGCCCTAGATTAACGGTGTTCTGAGTCTTCAAACCTGCCCCTTAGGGTCAGACGATGAAAGAAACAGCTGGGAAACTACTTACCCCTGCTCAGCAAAGTCTTCAGGTAACGTGCCCCTGTATATAGTTATCCTTTTGAAATGATTCGCCATTTACTCATCAGAGTTTCAAATCTCACAAGATTTAGCTCATCGCTGATGCTCGTATGCTAGCTTCTATGATGTCAAGCAAATGTTAGCAAGCAGAAAAATGTTAACTCTGAAATTGCTAATGCAACGTATGTTTGTCTTGGAAATTTTTATTTAAAAATATTTTGGTGGTTGAATTACCGATTTTATAATGCCAGCGCAAATTTTTTTGAGCATAGCTCATAGGAGTCAGGAAACGATATCTCAATGAGTATGCTTTTGAAATAAACCTTGCTTCAATTAGGACTTTTAAGGGTTGTATTATGGATTGGTCCACGGTTTAAGAAACAAAGGATATAAGGCTCAAAGTTTGTTTGTGCCCACCCAATCTTCGTGATATTTTACTCCTTTTTCTTTGAAAATTACCCTGCCCCAGGTTAAGAATGAGGGTTTTTTGTAGAGAAGAAAACTCCTACTTCAAAGGCTCAAAAGGGTTAACGAGGGTTTATCTTCTTATGCCTCCAGTGTTTAGGATTTGAAACAATGCCTTACATCATTAGCGGAGTTTTATTCAAAACCATACAACAAGAGATCTTGCGTTTGATTTTCGTCATCCTCCATTCAATTCTCTGCCAAAGCAAGAGATTGGGCAGCATTGGCATTATAAAATAGAAATAGCATTTTAAAAATGAGTGAAACGAATGGATTTCTTCAAGACAAACAAATTTATTGCATTAATTATTCAAAATAACAAGTTCTTGCATGCAAACCAAACTTTTACAATCAAAGAAATAATCATAAGTGCAAGCAAATAAATAAACAGCTTGATGAGCTCGGGAACGGGCTCTCCTCTTGATTTCACCGGCTTGGACCTTTTTTAGTCTTCACCTGCAAGACATTCTTGTATCATGTTCACATTGGCCGCTCCATGTTGCGGTAAAGGGTTATTTTGCACATTTGGGTTTTGAATCTTTGAAAGTTAGGATTCCACTTTTAACCAATCTCTGAACGTCGGCTTTCATCCCATAACAGCTTTCAATATTATGGCCTGGCGCCCCTTGATGATAAGGGCAGAATAAGTCAGCTATGTACTAGAAATGAGGGTTCTTAGGCACCGCTGGTGGGGACTTAGTCTGGATATGGCCCTTGCGTAACAATACTGGGAAAATTTTCGCATATGACATAGGAGTCAGGTCAAAATTTGGTTTCCTCAGTGCACGACCTGGGTTGTTCAACGGTTGTCAGGTTTGTTGAGGAAATTGCTGATTTTGCTGACGATACTGCTGCTGCGGTGAAGCAGGTGGAGTTTGATATGGTCGCGAAAACCGTGGTTGGTAAGCTGGAGCATTGATAATTGGGGTCACAGCAGCAACGTGTGGGTGTTGCTGATACTTTCCTTTTGGTCGTCCTTGATCCACAAGACTTACTTCTTGTTCCTTCCTTTTGAGCAAACCCTCTCTAGGATCCTTAGAGCTGTTAGGAATGTTATTGGGAATCGTAAAAATGGGTATTGGCATGACTTCAGAAATCCCGGTCCCTTGAAACGGAGTCTGAGAAATATGAGGATAAGGTTGACTTCGAGCAGCGATCAGACTTTCAACCAAAGCAGAGAGTCTTTCCACACCAGCCCTCAAAGCAGTCACTTCCTTGCGGAGTTCACGATTTTCTTGCTCAATGTTATCCATCTTTCCTCTTTGATCGGCCTGATTATCGTATCGATGATTCAGCTTGACTGAGAAGAGAAACACAAATGAGAACCTGGATCGCAAAGGAATGCAAATGCAAATGCGAATGATGCAACAAGATTCATGGAACTCGACTATTTATAATCATTGAGGAATATCAACAAAAGCTTCATACTGACCTATGTCCAAATTCCTCATGGATTTTGAGTTATGGAGTGATCAAAATCAAGAAAAGTCACTTTGTTCCAACACTTAGTGAAAATTTCACTAAGTCAGATTTTGCCTTGCTTTTTTTCCAAATGTAGGGGCATTTTTCACTTGGATCCAAAAAGTATCAAAACCAAATATGATCAAACAGTTGTTGTATCATGTAAGGGCTTTCCAAAATGGCCAAGAACATCACCAAATTCAACTTGAGCCATGAGATATGACATTGGTAAGTTGCCTTGTTGAAATCTGCCAAGGCAAGGCATATTTTTGCACTTTTGCTCGATTTGCCAAAATCAGCCAATTCCAAGCCTTGTCATCACCTTGGACACATCTGAGGATTGAATCTAAAGGGGACAATCACTGAGCCAAGCCTCCAAAGTCCTCGGAACAAGAAATAGCATGTTGAACCTAGAATTGCCCAAAATAGGGACAAGACTCCAATTTTGGATTGAAGCATTCAATGGAAGCATCAAGGTGGCATGGACTGAGCCATTCTCAACTGAATTCAGTCAAGACTTATCCAAGACCAACGGGACCAGCAGCCTGTGCCCTAACCTCTAGTCAATGGCTAGAGGAGACTTGGATTTTCATTTGCCAACATTGGCCAAACCTACTCAGCAGTTGCCATTCACTATTCCTTGCAAAACAAACTTGCTCTACTATAAATAGAGCTCAATTGTGATCGATTTAAGTACACCAAAGGCCTACAACACTTGCCTTTCTCAAAATCCACTTCTCACTCTCAAAAATGCCTTTCTTAGCAAGTCATTATCGGGTTTTTCATTAGAGAGCAATTCCACTCAAACCAATCACACACACACCTCATATACATCATATGTGAGCTAATCAAACACTTAAACAACATCTGGAACACTGATTTCTCAGAATCACCAGTCAATTGCTCAAGGTTTTAACCAAAGTGCAGTTGAGATGCCATGAAGTGATCCAGCCAATTTCCATCAAGTCCAAGCATTCAAACACACTCCATAGGGTGTAGAGAAGCTGTTCAGATCATCACAATTCATCTGTAACACCTCCTACTCAGAAATCAATTTGCTCTTGCTGTCACGACCTAGAGGTAAGCCTAAACTTGGTCATCTCTCAATCTATGCATATTTCCTCGCACAATACTTTTGCCAAATGTTTATAATCATGCATGGAATGTTTCCCCTCAAGTAATTGCTTTGTTTGAATCGTGTATTAAAAATCCCAGCCTTCATGCAGAATTTAGGGTTCTTGAGGATTTTTCGTGATTTCTTGTTTTATGCTTAATTTAAATGAAATTAATTGCCATATACATGATCGTGAGGTTGAAACGAGTTGATTGGTATGTGGATTGCATGATATAATCAAGTATTCAGTGAGATTGGATAGAAAATGCAAATCGGAGCAAGGAAGAAAACGCGTGTGTTCTCGGTCCATGTTCTTGGCGTCATTTTCATAAATTCCAAAATTTGAATTTTGTGATTTTATTTAATTGATTCAAAAATTAATTTCTCTCTGAGTTTTAATGATTTTGAGTTGATTCTTTTTTTAATAATTCACAAAAATGTTAAAATATTTTATTTTCCCAAAAAATCCCAAAAATATTATTTATTTTATATAATTGATATTTTTGAAAAGAATTAATATTTTAATTGTTTTTTGACATTATTGAATATTTTTTCCATCTTGATTTTGCAACTTTTAATGCCTTCTAATTATTTTGTAGGTCAATACTTAATTTTTGAAGTATTAATCCAAGATCACAATTTGTTTTCCATATGTTAAACAATTTTGATCATTTTAATTGAATTTTTATTCAATTAAAATACATTTTGAAAACAAATTAGGATTTTGGATTAATTCAACCCTCATAAAACATTTTCAAACCTTTTTGGGCCTCTTAATAGAGTGTAAAACCCAAACCCCCTTGTACAAACAACTTTGGGCCTCACTTATTGTATAAGTCCCTCTGTACAAGTAAACGGCGCGATCGTTGCCTTTTAAAAAAACTTTAGGCCTCTATTAGAGTGTAAGACCCAACCCCCTTTGAAAACCAAACCATTTTGGGCCTCAATGCATTGTATAAGACCCACTGCGTTTTCAAAAATCTCGGCGTGATCGCCGTTTTAAACGAAAAATCATCTGGGTCTACCCTCGTGTTATAAGCCCCACTCTTTTTCTTTTGGGCCTCTAATAGAGTGTAAGACCCAACCCTTTGTAAATACAACCTATTTTGGGCCTCACTTATGGTATAAGTCCCGTTGTATTTCAAAAAAGTTCGATGCGATCATCATCCGTTGAAAAACAAATCTTGGGCCTACCCTCGAGTAGTAAGACCCATTTCTTTTCTTTAAGACTTTTTGGGCCTCTTGAGAGAGTGTAAGACCCATCCCTTTGTACAGAAAATAATTTTTGGGCCTCAGTCACTTGTATAAGTCCCTCTGTACAAATTAAACAGTGTGATCACTGATAAAACCATGGGCCTCTCCTTGAGCTGTAAGCCCCAAATCTTTCTTTTTCAAAGCACTTTCTCCTTTAATTTTGAAATATACTGTTGTTTTCAATCTTTCTTTGTTGAACAACTAACCAAACAGCATGGAAGCTCTACAACCGGGTAAGTGTTTATCCGCTTTCATTTACCGCTTTCATATACATATAACTGTATTGTGGGGCTGCTCACTGTAAGTCTTCTTTCATAAACTCATATCAACTGTGTAATAATAGTATAGATATTTAGAGTTTCCCCGGCAACTACGTCTAGCATTAAGCCCGTTGATCACTCTTAAATAGTCAAAACTAGATCCCCATAGGATTACCAGACACAGTCTTCCCTCCTCTTGGGGATAAACAATATGGAGATATGAAAGGCAGCATTCTCGGTGAACCCTTGCGTAGACTGTCACTCGTAGAAGTTGTCAAGAAACTCTATTCCCCAGAGATGATCTCTTCTCCGTGAATTGCATCTCTTGAGTTTCTTCCAAATTCTCAGACTTTCCTGACTTGATATATTCTTTGTGAATAGCCTGTCTTGAATTTCTCGGGGTTTGGGGACCCACAGGCTTCTTAAAAGCATTTGTCCAGAAACTCTATTCCCCAGGGATGATCTCTTCTCCGTGAATTGCATCTCTTGAGTTTCTTCCAAATTCTCGAACTTTCCTGGCTTGATCTATTCCTCGTGAATGGTCTGTCTTGAATTTTTCGGGGTTTGGAGACCCATCGGCTTCTTAAAAGCATCGGCCTCCTCTTAGGCATTGTTCAAGGACCCACAGGCTTCCTAAAAGCATCCCCGCCTCCTCTTGGGCTTAGTACAAGGACCCGTCGGCTTCTTAGAAGTTTTTACAGCCTCCTCTTAGGCTTCGTATAATGGTTCTTCCTCTGGGAATGATAGCCTCCTCTTGGGCTTCATACAAGGACCTATCAGCTTCTTAAAAGTTTCCAGCCTTCTCTTGGGCTTCGTACAAATTGTCCCGACGACCTCCTAGACGTATAGGAACATAAATCAGTCATCTTAATAGAACAGTCTTTCCAAGAGTCTACTACTGTTTCTCAAAGCATAGTACAAAAGATGAAACTCTAGACTTGGACAGTCTAATTCCTTGAGTCTCCAAGACATTCTCAAGCTCCCTTCAAAAATAGGAAGAAAACCCGTAGACTCGGACAGTCTCAATACTCTTCGGATTTCCCACTTCCTTAAAGAGCAGGAAATAACCCTGATCCTCGAATCAAAATCCCTGAGTACCAACATTACTCATATAAGAACTGATTTTCTCTTTAAATCAGCATACTGGACCTGTCACTCGACTGAAACAGTCACCATAGCCTCCTCTTGGGCTTTGTACAAAGATTCTCCCCAGAGGAGCTAAACCTTTTAGCCTCCATCTCGGGCTTTATACGAGATACTAAGAGACTCCCACGTTGAGTCAATCACCATCTTTAGCCTCCATCTCGGGCTTCGTAAGAGATACAAAAACACTCTCTTGTTGAGTATAAAAGATTCTCTCTTGTTGAGTCATAACCTTTTAGCCTCCATCTCGGGCTTCATACGAGATACCATAAAAGACTCTCCTGTTGAGTCAACCCTTTTAGCCTCTCTCTCGGGCTTCGTACGAGACACACAAAAACTCCCTCTTGTTGGACCAATAGCCTCCTCCTAGGCTTTGTATAAGAAAACCACTGGTTGATCCAATCAACCTTTTAGCATCAAAGTTGTGCCTCGTTCACAGTACACAAACATCAATAACTCCTTCCCCTTCATCTAATCGTTGTAAGTGGCAAGCCTCTGGATCATCTACATCCATGCCACTGTCACTCTTTTAGCATGAGAAACTCCTAAGGAAAGATAGCATTGCTCTACACTGAGTTAAAGTCTTTTCCTTCAGGTTGGAAAACCCCTATAAAGGAGACTATGGCATTACCGGATTCACATATCCCGGTTAAAGTAATCCTCCTTTATAACCAGTCACCCAATAGTTGTAACAAATAAACCTCTTTAGAGATGACAAATTCTCTCTAAAGACAACACCTTTAGCTTCACATCTTGGGCTTTGAACAAGATACAAACTACCTTTCGCTCCACGTCTTGGGCTTTGAACAAGACACCAAAACACCACTTCCTCCCATAGAATAGGAGGAACTACGATCGCTCTGATTTCCCTGTTTCGGAAAAACGGGAATACGTAGGCATAAGATTGAAAGAAAAATCTTAGCTAGCACACTAAACAAAAACCCAAAATCCCATACTTTCATACATCCGTCCTAACATCTTAACCTCCCACCAATCGACCGAACACTACTTTTAACAAAATAAACCTAATAGAGACCCTGAATCTTTGTAGCATCTGTAAACCAACAGTTTTGACTGTTTAACCTCAGTTTACAAGAAGGGTTAATTTGAGACATCTATTTCCCTTCCTTCATCAGCTTCAATAGGATAAAAAATGAATCGAGCTGTAGATACCAAATAGCGGTAGTGCTTCGCAACCACACCAAAATCGCTCGCTACAATAACCTTGATAACTTCACCGGGGATTTGTTAAACTGTCTTGAGGAGACTACCATTTATCATCCGAATAGAAAACCTGATAACCAAACAAACTGCTCAAATAAAGAGTGGCCATTTGACGTCTGGGTATAAGTCCCATGAAATGTTGAAATAATACTGCTGGAAAAATAACTTCTTGTCTTCCATAGAGATCCTCGAATAAACTCTTCCTGGGGAGACAAAGTGCAAAATAAATGCACGCTCGATCTAGGTTCAAAATCCCATAAATATCCAAAATTGTGATTGTCAGGGACCAAAGTTCAATTCAGGAAAATAGCTGAAAAGAAACGGTCAAGCAAGACTCCATCCAATGAGGAATGAACTCAAAGGGGTTTATCTTTATCCAAATATGGAAAAGAAACTAAAGCAACCGTCTTCCACGAGGGTCAAACTCAGTGGGGAATTAGAAAGGATGTGTTCTTTCTGCTTAGGGATGACGATTCTACCTGGAGGGAGCAGACAAACCCGATCACTTGGGGGAATAAACACATCCAAAGTGAATAAATAACAAACAACACAAAATGCAAGATGCAAAAAATGTGCACATGCCATGAATCTATATGAAAGAATGTATGACATGTTATGCTTATGCTGACAAAACAAACGAAGAGAAGCAAACTGGAGGTGAAAGAAGAAAAAAAAACATCTCGATATGGATACTCGGCCGATCTTCGCAAGATAGAAGCATCATTGGGGATGAATGGAGAGCCATATATGGAAGAATGTCCTGCTTCAAAGCTTCAAACTTCTCTGGGGAAAAGGGAGCACTCCACTTAAGGATGAACATCGTGACTTTACTTAGGATTGTCAAAATGAACTTTGTGATTCTGCTGGGGAAGAGAAAGATTCACTGGGAACGAATCAAACTCATGATCGGAAAGGCTTCATGGAGGATAAAATAAATATCCGCTGCGAGCTAAAGTTGTCTTGAATGAAAGTTGTAGCTGGATGAAATAAATATCCACTTTGTCATGGAAGCTTAGATAAATAGTAGTTGAAAATATCGGAGATAAAATTTCGAGAGGATGAAATAAACATCCGCCTTCACTAGTGAAGATTGAGATAGTGAGAAAATCCAATGAGGAATGAAATAAACACTCGCTTCGCTGGGGAAGATTGAAATTCAGGAAATTCATTAAGGATTCTTAGGTTGGCATCTGGAGAAATCTTGCGTCAAATGTGCCATAACTTCTTGAAGTGAAGATTTACCGGGGAATGGTAGTGACTACCTGAAGCAAAGACTTACTAGGGAATCAACACATTACTTGGGATAGAAACAAAGTAGTTCTGTTTTGGTGATCTGTGTGGTAGTCGCCATTTTGAATAACAATCATTGCGAATGGATGAAGAGTAATCTTCACTTCTCAAAATGCCCCAGATCACATGGTTTATGAGAAAAAGTCATTCCAAGAGGATTTTACAGAAAACTTGGCATCCAACTGTTCTAATGTTTTCAAACTCTTGGAGAGATTTTCCAAATCTCGACATAACTACCCCAGATTAACGGTATTCTGTACAACTGAATCTTCAAGTTTAGAGAGATTTATCAAATCTCGAAGTAACTGCCCCAGATTAACGGTGTTCTGAGTCTTCAAACCTGCCCCTTGGGGTCAGACGATGAAAGAAACAACTGGGAAACTACTTACCCCTGCTCAGCAAAGTCTTCAGGTAACGTGCCCCTGTATATAGTTATCCTTTTGAAATGATTCGCCATTTACTCATCAGAGTTTCAAATCTCACAAGATTTAGCTCATCGCTGATGCTCGTATGCTAGCTTCTATGATGTCAAGCAAATGTTAGCAAGCAGAAAAATGTTAACTCTGAAATTGCTAATGCAACGTATGTTTGTCTTGGAAATTTTTATTTAAAAATATTTTGGTGGTTGAATTACCGATTTTATAATGCCAGCGCAAATTTTTTTGAGCATAGCTCATAGGAGTCAGGAAACGATATCTCAATGAGTATGCTTTTGAAATAAACCTTGCTTCAATTAGGACTTTTAAGGGTTGTATTATGGATTGGTCCACGGTTTAAGAAACAAAGGATATAAGGCTCAAAGTTTGTTTGTGCCCACCCAATCTTCGTGATATTTTACTCCTTTTTCTTTGAAAATTACCCTGCCCCAGGTTAAGAATGAGGGTTTTTTGTAGAGAAGAAAACTCCTACTTCAAAGGCTCAAAAGGGTTAACGAGGGTTTATCTTCTTATGCCTCCAGTGTTTAGGATTTGAAACAATGCCTTACATCATTAGCGGAGTTTTATTCAAAACCATACAACAAGAGATCTTGCGTTTGATTTTCGTCATCCTCCATTCAATTCTCTGCCAAAGCAAGAGATTGGGCAGCATTGGCATTATAAAATAGAAATAGCATTTTAAAAATGAGTGAAACGAATGGATTTCTTCAAGACAAACATATTTATTGCATTAATTATTCAAAATAACAAGTTCTTGCATGCAAACCAAACTTTTACAATCAAAGAAATAATCATAAGTGCAAGCAAATAAATAAACAGCTTGATGAGCTCGGGAACGGGCTCTCCTCTTGATTTCACCGGCTTGGACCTTTTTTAGTCTTCACCTGCAAGACATTCTTGTATCATGTTCACATTGGCCGCTCCATGTTGCGGTAAAGGGTTATTTTGCACATTTGGGTTTTGAATCTTTGAAAGTTAGGATTCCACTTTTAACTAATCTCTGAACGTCGGCTTTCATCCCATAACAACTTTCAATATTATGGCCTGGCGCCCCTTGATGATAAGGGCAGAATAAGTCAGCTATGTACTAGAAATAAGGGTTCTTAGGCACCGCTGGTGGGGACTTAGTCTGGATATGGCCCTTGCGTAACAATACTGGGAAAAGTTCCGCATATGACATAGGAGTCAGGTCAAAATTTGGTTTCCTCAGTGCACGACCTGGGCTGTTCAACGGTTGTCAGGTTTGTTGAGGAAATTGCTGATTTTGCTGACGATACTGCTGCTGCGGTGAAGCAGGTGGAGTTTGATATGGTCGCGAAAACCGTGGTTGGTAAGCTGGAGCATTGATAATTGGGGTCACAGCAGCAACGTGTGGGTGTTGCTGATACTTTCCTTTTGGTCGTCCTTGATCCACAAGACTTACTTCTTGTTCCTTCCTTTTGAGCAAACCCTCTCTAGGATCCTTAGAGCTGTTAGGAATGTTACTGGGAATCGTAAAAATGGGTATTGGCATGACTTCAGAAATCCCGGTCCCTTGAAACGGAGTCTGAGAAATATGAGGATAAGTTTGACTTCGAGCAGCGATCAGACTTTCAACCAAAGCAGAGAGTCTTTCCACACCAGCCCTCAAAGCAGTCACTTCCTTGCGGAGTTCATGATTTTCTTGCTCAATGTTATCCATCTTTCCTCTTTGATCGGCCTGATTATCGTATCGATGATTCAGCTTGACTGAGAAGAGAAACACAAATGAGAACCTGGATCGCAAAGGAATGCAAATGCAAATGCGAATGATGCAACAAGATTCATGGAACTCGACTATTTATAATCATTGAGGAATATCAACAGGCTCGCTTATTAATCATGAAAAAAGCGGTTACAATCATTATTACCTGAATACTAAAAATTGATTTAATACAAAATTAAAACGCGTTTGTACGCCTTACAACAGTCATAACGTAAAGTTAAATAAAAGCTAATAATGATAGATCTAAGGAGACTCTTCCAACGGTCTTCTTTGAGTCCTTGACTTTCTTCCAACTGAGCTTCTTCTAGAATAAGCTTGTCGACGAAGTGTTGACTGATAACTAGAATGGGGTAAGACATCCTGAGCTTTCTGTTTCTTGCAATAAGTAGCTTTTTTTTCCAGAAATTCTCCTTTTGTAGTCATCTTAGCTTGAATATTAACCGAAGATAAGAAATGGACGCATATCTTAAGTTAGTAACTCCATCAGTTGAGAATATTCTTTATGAGTTGACAACAGCTAGTAATCAGGAATAGTCATAGGTTGCAGTAGAACGGAGATGATAGCTTCCCAATTTGGTTTTGAACCTTTCTTTATTTGTCCGCAAGGTCTCTAGTCCCCTTAGATCGTCCAGGTTATGACTCTTGTAAGTGTACTTCAGCATTTTCTTTCTTTTAGAGTCCATGATATCCCTACGATGTTTATGAACAAGACTAAGTTCCATGAATCTTTATGATATGATGCTGATGAATGCAGGGATGCAAACACACAAAGCACAAAGCACACACAAGCAAAACAAACAGGCAAAGAGTCCTTGGTTTGAAAGGTCACAGCATGGAGCCAAGGTCTACCCATCCCATAGGATATGTAGTATGGTTTCAAATGTACCTGCCGAACGGGTTCTAAAAGGTCCCAGAGTCTACAACCCATCTTTCGGATATTATCGATTTCCCAAATCACTTGGTAGTCAATAATATTCTCAAGAGGATCTCGTATGAGTGTAGTATCGCGTAGCAACTAATTCAAGAATAGACTCCCTCATAGTCCCCGCACTACATCCTAGTAGGCCAAGTGGGGTTAAAGGTACTACGGTCCTCAGTCTCACGGGTTCTTGGTAAAAATTAATATCGTTTTCACGAATGGACTCGTTCAAACAACATTAAGTTCAAAATAACCTAAACTGAGCGATGATTTTCTCAACTCAACTTTTCAAGAATCGACTCTGTCAAAGTATCCATCAACATATCATCTCCTATCAAAATTGCACTCAAGTCCGGGTATAGGACTCCTCACCACACAAAGTGACAACCCAAGCAAGCATAACAGATACAAATATATAACAAATAACATAATTAAACAAGTTAGGGGGAACCCTCTTATGAGCGTCCCCAGCAGAGTCGCCATTTCTGTCGCGGTGAGAATTAGATACCAAGCTATTATATTAACTTGAATCACATTTCTTTTATTTCACCACCGTCTTTGATTTATCCAAGGGAAGGGAGAAAGATCGAATTACCCACAATGCAATGCAAATGCAAAATAAGATTCTAAAGTTCGGGGGTTGGCTATACCTAGGGAAGGTTTCAGCACCCTAGATATCTGTAGTACTCTACAGGAACCTCTTGTTTTATTATGTTATTTGTTTTTGTTTTGCTAAGGGTTTAAGGGTAGGAGACCTAAAATTCTATTCATAAGCGTGCTCGACAAGATATCGCATCTTGCGCCTACATATTCTGTCAGGAAGGAATCAGAGCACATGTAGTTCCTCTCGAAGGATATTAAAGTTTGTTTAAAAGGTCTAGGAGAAAAGATGAGTCATCATCTTAAGAAACCACCACAATTCTTGAAATGTTTGTATTTTGTGGGGTATGGGATTGTATGTCCCTTCTTTGAGATGATTCACATCTAATTCTCTTGTGTGGAGAATTAGGTGAGCTAAAGTTCGATTGTAAAATCAAAATTGAAGGGGGGACTAACTTAGGAAGTCTATCTAAAGTTGTCTAATAAACGTATCTTAAGGGTGTAAAATCTATGGGGAGGTATAATGCAAATGAAATGCACCATGCACAATAATTGATTATCATGCATGGGATTTTCCCTTGGATATTAATGCAATCGATTATTAGATTTAAGCGAGAGTGCTAGCAAAGTGCTGCTAGTATTGTGTCTAGTGACCAAAAGGTTGAATGCGACGCCTAAAGACAATCGACTTACATGGGTAGAAAATGGGCTCGACGTTGGATCGAGAGTTTTAATGTTTTGAAAAGGTTTAGAACAAAATAGAATGCATACATCACAAACAAAAGCATAAACATAGCATAATATCAACTATGTCACACACAAGCGTACAACCAAGCGCGAAGAGGAATCTAATGAACAGTTTATTAAGAAAAAGAGTTTTGGTTAATTTTAAAGGGAAAATTATAAAAAGGAGTATTTTTATTTTGAGAATTATTATGTTTTAATTTGAAAAAGTTAAGGATTTCTAATTTATAAAAGGTTTTAATTATTTTAAAGTTTTAAAGTTATGTTAAAAAGTTAATTAGAAAAAGGTTATTAAAGAGTTTTCAAATTAATTTAGAAAAGGTTTTAATTTTAATATTTTTATAAATAAAAGTTTTTATTATTATTTAATTTTAAAGTTCTATTAAAAAGTTAATAAAGTTTTTTCTTATTAAAAAAGATTTTAATTTTAATATTTTAAAATTTTTCATTAAAGGTTTTTTTAATTAAAAAGGAGGAAGGTTCTATATTTATTTTTTTTAGATAAAAAAGAGTTATATTTTAAACAAGACGAATTTATTTAATGAAAAAAAGTTAAAATAAAAAAGTTTGGTTATATTTTATAAAAATCAAATTTAATTTTTATTATGAATTTGTTTAATAAAAAAGTTAAATTAATAAAAAACGGGTTGATTAATAAAACGGAGGGATACTGCGCTGCAAGGGATAGAGGGTCCACCATGGACCCTCAGATCTCAACCAATAGATGTGAGCAGGGTTTGATCAGAGTGATAAAATGTGAGGGTGCACGGTGTGTGGTGTGGGTGCGCGTGTACGTGATAATTCAGGTAAGAAAGAAAATAGCAAACGCCTCTCACCAACTATCTCTCTCTCGTTCGCTCTCCTTCTCTCAAAATTTAGGGTTCTTGAAACCCTAATTGTCGCCGCTCTCGTCTCCTCTCCATTCTTTCTATCTCTTTCGATCAATCAAACAATGACCCTAACTACCCTAAATCCCACAAAATCCCAGCCCCAATCCACTATTATTATATGATTACATATTACAACGATGATTAGAGCATGGAAAAGAAAAATGGTTGCAGCAAGGAAGCGCGGCCACGACCTCGAAATTCTCTGTCCAAAGATAAGTTTCCCCTTTCTGCGTATGTCTTGTGTGTGTTGATTTTGGTATATGAATTTCTCTGCAAATTGTGATTTGTGGTTTCTGAACTTGGTGACTTTCTTCTCTGAACTTTGATTCTTTGGTTGATGATAGTGTCGTATTTTCCCGCGTGTTGATTTTTTTTGTTGTTGATGGTTTTTGTGTGTAATGATCTTATATGTCTGTTGTGTGTGAATTTGTATTGGTGTGCTGTTTTTGTCTGAACATTAATGCTTCTGTGTATGAAGGTGTGTAGTGAAACTTTGTCAGGGATTTTTTTAGCTGATGTTGGGATGAAGGTGATGAAATTGTGGTTAGGAAAATGAGTATCAGTGGCTTGACTCGGTTAAGTTAATGGAGCTTGAGATTATTTTTGCGTTATGGTTTGAGTTTGAATATGGTTGAAGGTGTTGATGAACGGAGGAGGAAATAGTGTTTATGGAGATGGTGAACTCTGTGAGATTTTTTCTACGTTCACTATGTGAGTGTGTATTTTGTCTCTCTTTTTCTCAGTGTCCCTTCCTCTTCAACTGATGCCTACTTTATAGGCCTCAATATCTTTAAATGTACTGATCCTGTCTTGAATGCCAATATTATCTGTCGATTACGGTTTAGGAAAATATTGGCTGCTTGTGAATCTTGCCTCTTGAATGATGTTGGAGCATGTTGTGATCGTTTTGGAATGAATCTAATGTTGTCTGAACATGGCTTTATGATGATAATTTATTTCCATTTTGATTTGAACATGTCTGAACATATCTCGATTCCATTCAATCTCCTTGTTTGATTTGATCTTTTTCCTTGAATGCTTGATGACAACTTTATTCGCTTGCCGATTTCGGTTTGACATGTTTGTAAAGAAATTATGATTCTTGTCTCTTTGTTTCGACCGGACTTTGAATGTCGATAAAGAATTTCCTTTCATTCTTGATTCTTGTCTTTAATTCGTGATGACTGTTTCTATTTTGGTTGGATTACATTTGGAACACGTCGGTTAAGTTGCGATTTTGTTCTTAATCACGTTTCTTCTTCTCTTTCTTTTCAGTCAACTCAATATTGTTGTTACCTTGAGGAAGCTTGCTGATTTCTAAGATTTACAGAACCACGATAATTGGCGAGGAAAGATAACTCTAAGAATGTTCCTGTGGGTTGGTAGCGGTGCTAAAGCAAGCTGAAATAACTCCACGTCATTGAAATAGCCAGTGACTCACGTGCTTGTCCATAAGTAATGAGTCTGCTGGAAAGTTCCTTTAAGAACATTGACAAGCTTGGTCTGTAACAGTTTTATTATGAGTATAAACAAATTTGTATTTGATTATTAACTTTAAACTTGTTCATTGTATTGAAAGTTGATGTGGAAAAAAAGTAGTACGTCACCCTTTGCCATTTAGACCGACAATTGGAAGCGGTGGATCATTGCATATGGAATATCATTAAAATCTATCCTTCTTGCTTGCTTACCAAATACTATATTTTGCAAAAAGTGATCTTTTTCATTAAGGCCTCATTAGATTCAATCGGTTAGTCATATCATCCACAGCTTGTTGGTACGCATTCATAGGGTTGCAAGCGATGATAATATTGGCCATGTTTCGAAAGTCAAGGTCCTTTAGAATGAAATCATGAGACTTTTATAGATGATGATAGCATGCCAATTATTGTTCAATTTAGTACAACAACATTTTTGTGGTGCATTCATATATTGTAGCATTTAGAGCATGGGAGGTCCTCGTAATCACGGCCTGAGGACCTTTGTGAGATTTATGTAGTGATTTACTTTTGAATTCTTAGAATGAACTTAGCTTGAGTTTGATTCATAGAGAGACCTTGAATCTTGAATTTGTACTTGGATACGTGTCATGGTGAAAGAAAATGAGCATGGAACTTAAACCGAAACATGGAGCTGGATTTTTTAGACAAATGGTTTATCGTTTATGTTTTTGAAAAAGGACTTAGGATTTTAGTTCGGAATGGACACAAGTTTAAGATATGGATCATTGGATATTGATCGAACCCTAAAGAAATGAATTTGGTTGATATTGGATATAAAATTGGACCTTGACATGGAAGATTTTTGGATTAATTGTGAATAATGGATTTTGGATTTGAAATCTGGAATTGGTTTTGGTTTTGAAATGTGAATAACGGTTAGGGAAGTTTGGATATGGGATGTGGTAAATAATGATGAACAATTCGTACGGACATCCTTCCATCTTTTTTTTTACTTAAGAGTCTTGATGCCACTTGAAACGTTCTTAAATACATGATTGTTTTAATCTTCAATTTAATCACAAACCGATCACTTTCTTTATGATAAAATCTCAATCCACAACCAACATGAAATGCTTTGTCCTAATGAAAATCTTGACACAAGAAACATGTCTTGATGAATCCTTCTCTTTAGGGAATACACCGGAGCTTCTGAGAACTTTGAGGACAATGGGAGGTGGAAAACCCTAGGATCAGAACCAGTTAGTCACATCTTGAAGTACTTGTGAGAATGAGTATTACTTCCATTTGAACTTACTGTACCTGTACAAACTTGTTAGTAATAAAGCACGCAGATATAGAGTGTATGACCTAAAGATGCTATGCAAGATGAAAAGGGGTCTTAGGGTCAAAAATTAGGGTGTGACAAGTGTGTGCAGTTTATTTTCTGAAAAATGCTTGTTTTTATTATTTGAGTTGTTTTTAGGATTACCATTTTCTGAAAAAGCGTATAGAGAAAACAGCAATAAATGCGGAAATTACAGAACGACATTATTTTATTTATGATTTGGTCGATTCTTGAAACTACAGCCCTATAAAACAAAACTCTGTCGCTTTGGGCAAAGCGAAGAGGGACATTTACAGAAAGTGAGCCCTATCAAAACATCTGTTTCACTTGGCAGGGTGAAAGGTTAAAACAAAGATGGCAATTACTTAGACTTATGGACGACTTTCGGAACATTGATAGCAACCCATTGGCGGTGAACTCCTCGGTGAATCACAAAGTCTGGTACCTTCTTTCTTGACTTGTCTTCAGAAATGACGCTAATTTCTGGTGGAACAGGATCGTTGGAATCTGTCTCCCAGGCAGAGTTGTCATAGGAGGATTATTCTGTTGTATCTTGCATAGTGTTTGTACTCTCAGGTGGATCTCCCCATCCAGTGGGTTGGATGTCTTCGAGCCTGATACGAGAGCTTTCAGGAGCGGTGTACTTGACCACGAAATCGTACTTGCCACTCGGTTGTCCTAAGATGTCCCACACCTCTTTGGAAATGGAGGAGTCATCCTTTTCGATGACGTTGACCTCAGGAAAAGCGTAGTTGATGAACTCGTGTCCTACAATTCTTGCAGATTCATCGTCGTGCTGGATATTTTCTGAATGCCCTGAGTACTGATCCTATGATTTGGTGTGGATGCAGGTATTCTTTTCAATGATGCTCAGCTGATATGCATCGTTGGGCTAACTCTTTTGCCCCAAGTCTTATGGGTACGGCTGCCAGATAGGCAGGCCATCCATTGGGTCATAATAGTCGTAGTCAAAGTTGTCTTTCATCAGAGTGTCCTCCTCTAATGAGTTTGGTGGAGCACGACATCCTTCCGGATCACAATCTCCGTATATCATTTTGACGTCTGATCTTGGTATATATCTCAGACTTTGTGCGGGATAGCAAAATGGCGTAGGCACCTCTCCCTGAGACATATAACGGTCTTCGTTAAGATAGGACTTCCATTCCTCACCTGTATTGGAGGAATCACCCTCGTTGATGGTATGTATTTCTTGAGATATTGGGTGAAGGAAACCTCCACTGTGGAAGAAGTTCTGAATGGGATGAAAACTTTCATCGTTAGTAGCAGTCTAGGTACAGGTTGAGGAAAAACCAAGACCTTTCTTTGTCTTATTATCCATAGGAATGATAAGTTGTCCCCATCCTTTTGCATTGTTTCTTTTGATTACTTCGAGAGCATCTTTGTATGAGGAAATCGATGTTCCTTTTTTTGATTGGTTGTCATTGCTCATCAAAAGTGCTTGGAACTGGGTTCCAACAACCTCCTCTGGTTTTACACAAGTGGACGACGATAAGTTGCTCACAATCAAGGCTTGCTCTTCACATATTGTGACCACTTGGTCATTCTTGACGAACTTCAGTTTCTGGTGAAGTGTTGAAGTGACTGCCCTAGCCTCGTGTATCCAAGGTCTTCCTAACAAACAGCTGTATGCTGCCCGAATGTCCATGACCTGGAAAGTGACTTGTAAAGTGTGAGGACCGATAGTTATGGGAAGGTCGACTTTGCCAATAACTATTTTTCTAGACCCGTCAAATGCTTTGACGATGAACTCACTGCCTCTCATCGGAGATCCGTGAAATGATAGTCGCATCAGAGTAGATTTTGGCATAACATTTAGAGCTGATCCAGTGTCTACCAGTACGCTGGCTAAAGCATCGTCCTGGCAGTTGACTGTAATATTTAGCACCATGTTGTGATTTTTGCCTTCTTCCGGCAGTACTTCATCACTAAACCCCAAGTTGTTGCAGGAAGTGATGTTGGAGATGATGTTGTCAAATTGTCTTATTGTCACATCTTGTTCCACAAAGGCTTGCTCTAAGACTTTCTGTAGAGTCTCTTTGTGGGCTTCGGAACTGAGTAAAAGAGATAGCGCAGAGATTTTTGAAGGAGTTTGCAACAGTTGACCGACTGGTTGATTGGGAACTTCTGTCTGAGGTTCCTTTTCTTTGTTGGGTTCTTCAACTCCTCTGTTGAAGATCCGACCGCTCCGTGTCACTCGACTGATGTCTGTAATATTCATGATGGAGGGTAATGGAGTTTCCTTTCCATTCTCAATTGTTGTTGTACTGTATTTGTAAGGGATAGCCTTATCGGATTGGTACGATACTGGCCCCGGCAGATAGATAACTACAGGAGCCTTTTGATTTTTCTGACCATCGTAGCCGGCCTCAATTGGTTCGAGGTTGAGAATCTTTCCACTATCAAGAGGAACTCTTGATTCATGGAATAAAGGGATTATGGCGCATACATCTTTGGCCACTTTTCGTTTAGGGATTAAGACAACTTCTTTGCCTCGATTGGGAAGATAGTCTGACATTATGTTAATTGGACCAGAGCTTGAACATGGTCGAATCTCTTTGTGGTCCAACTGACTTTGAAGGGCTGCTCGCACGAGGTAGAATCCTTGGTTATCCTCTGAGCAAACTCTACAACGCTCATAGTTGTGTGGTGGCACCCGGCCACGTCCGCTTTGTATGCAGTACAACCTTACTAGATCTGTTTCCATTGATCGAACATCCTGACTTTAATGCCTAGTAGGGTTCCCGTCAGTCATACTGATTTGCTGTGTAGCTTCGTCCATATAGATCGGAAGCCACCAATGGTTCAATAAGTGTTGCAGTGTTCTTTGAACAAGTGCACATCCTTGGTCATCTCACGACATATTTTACAGTTCTGATAATCATGTGAAGTCAGAAAACCGAGCTGGACTTGCTTAACGTGTAATTCCACCAAACTGGTATTCATCAGGCGAATATCAATGATTTGAATCATATTAACTTGATAATGACTTTTATCACGGTAGTCCTGAATCCATCCAAGATCCATCTGACGCAGGAGGGCCTCTTGTACAAAAGAGCATCCCTGATTGTTTACTGAGTAGATCAGACAGGTATCGTAATTGTGCCGTGGCAGATCATGATGCTGGCTTTACCTTGAGTGCATTTCCACCAAGTTGACATTCATTGCACGGATGTCATGATTTTGAATCATGTTTGAATTTGTAAAAGTCATGTTGACTTCACGGATTCGGTGATCTTGGATCCATCTGAGATCCATCTGTTCTTGTAGAGCTGATTGCACCACAGAACATCCTTGATTGTTTTTAGAGCAGATATCACACTGGTGATTATTGTGAGACGGTACATGACTGTATCCGCTCTGTCTGCAATGCATCTTTACCAGGTTGGTTCCCAATAAGAGTACATCATGAATTTGATAGTTGTGGTTCGACTCTTCCTCTATAAAATTTACTGCAACCTTTTCGTGTTAAGGCAACGAGTTCGTCTGAACATTTGGATTTGTATCCTTGAAGGATAAGACCCCGCTCCTGACAAGGTTTTGCACATCAGATTTGAAGATGATACAGTTTTTTATGTTGCTCCGGTCCTCCTTGATGGTAAGGGCAAGTCTGGTTCGCTTTGAACCAAAAAGGCAGATTTTCCAGTACTATAAGAGGAGACCTGGTTTGGACGTTCCCCTTGACCAGTAGTAGTGGAAACAGTTCTGCGTACGACATTGGTATAGGGTCGAACCCTGGTGGTTGCGTCGTACGGTTGTTATTGTACTGAGGACGAGCCCGCAGAAGAGGCTATTGTGTCCTTTACTGATATTGTTGTTGATTTGTGATAACACTGAAATACACTGTATATTTGGCTCTGATTTTACATAATTTTAGTCGTTTATTTGTTATTTTCCTTTGCTATTACGGTATTTTGTTTTACTTTCAGGTTTATTGCCTTATTTGAGCCCACAGTGAGAAACACAAAGCAAAACGGAACAAAAACGGGAATTTCTTGTGAAAACGTACACTAGTCGTTTCACTCAGCGAACGCCAAGGAGGACGCCATAGGCCTAATGACTTCACCCCCATGCCAACGGTCACAAAAGGCGTTTCACCTCCAAATCAACACTCGGCGGGCGCGGAGCAGGGGTCGGCTGGCGCCGAGAGTTATAAAAAGGGAACGGTTTGAAACGCTCAAGGCAGTTACATCTGAAGAATTTAGTTTATAAAACGTTTTTTTCATTATGATTAGGGGCAGTTACAGCTTCGAATTTCCTATAAATAGGACTTGTATTTTCACTTTCATTTCATCCAATCTTAGTTTCAACCTTAGGCATAGAGTTCTCTTGTAAAGCAATAATCTGTCACATCGAGGGGTTATTGCACTATAGTTGTTGGTTCGATTGGAGCACTGTAGTTAGAAGATTTATATTTCTCGCAATTTACTTTCCAGCCTTGTACCAGATTCAGTCTCCGCTTTGGAGCAGGTTTATTTATAAATCGCATTTTATTTTATTCCGCATTGCCTTTATATTATTTATTTTCTCGCACTGCTTTAAATTCATTTATTTTCTGTCTCTGCTTTACTTTGTTAATTTATTTATCTGTGTGATCTGTTGTATTTTGGACCTGAACTTAAGCGTGACACTTGTGTTCACACTCTTAAAGTACACTATCACACCTTGCACATTTTTCATATTATAAATGTTTCCTTTAACAAACCAATTTATAATTATGTCTTTAATTGCCATGTCTAGCTAAATTCCTGGTGCTAGAATGTGAGGATCGTCATTCCGACGATACTCCACATGTCTTCTCTTTAGAAATACTTTAGGGGCTGTTTTTGATTTTAATTAAACTCTTCTGAACTTAAATTGATCGGTCATTACGTAAACAAGACCGTGTTTTTGTTTGTGTAATGACTGTGACTAGATCGGGTAAGATCGAAAGCCGTCCGACATTTTAGAAAAGAGTTTGTTAGTTGTTAGTTGATAAATACAGCGGAAGCACTTTATTAACTAACTAGGAAATTTTTATATTATTAGAAAGAGGTTTTAAAACTATTTTCGGACGCATTTATAGATTTAGGATCCGGTTGGCCGAGCATATGCCGGAAACCCTTTGGTATAAAATATTTTCAATCGAAAACACTTTTTAACTAAGTCTTAGAGGTAATTATATAAAAAAGGACTTTCAACACTTTAACGCAAGGAGCGACCGGTGCAGCGTGAGCGGCTGGTATAGATTAAAGGTTAGGTCTGTTTCCGATCACGCTAACGCGGCAGATCCTTTTTAATTAACTCTATTTCAAAGAAAGAAACATTGCCCCGTAAGTGTTACTATTTAGAAGATAGGAGTATTGTTTGATTGATGTGAATTACATTCCATCATATTTATTTATCTGATTTATTTCTATTTTCGTTCAGTCTAAACTTGTACTCATATTTCTATTAGCCTTAGATAAGCACCGTAACAATAGTAATCGATAGATTTGACATTGGTCTCTGTGGGAACGATAAATCTTTTATATTACTCTGACGTACTCCGTATACTTGCGGATAACATCACATCAAGTTTTTGGCGCCGTTGCCGGGGACCAATTACGTCAAAATTTCGTACCCTGTTGTTACACTTCTAGACTAAGGCATCCCTTAGCCGGTAAATACGAAGAACTCGCAGTACCGGAAACCTAGTTGATCCTTTAGAAGAGCCTGAACGTTACGCCCGAGCTCGTCTTCTATTTTGAAAACTCAAAAGAGCAATGGCAGAAGAAGAAAACGCTAAACCTCTTAAGGATTTTGCCCTAACCTCTAACGAAGAACCCCATTCTAGTATAGTCAACCCAACTATACCAGCCAATAACTTTGAATTAAAACCATCTCTATTACAAATAGTTCAACAGAACCAGTTCGCAGGTCTTCCTATGGAAAACCCGAACCAACATCTTAAAGTTTTTATTCAACTAGCAGATACCTTAAAAGCGAACGGAGCTCCTCCTGAGGCAATACGTCTAAGACTATTCCCATTTTCTCTCAGAGATAGAGCCCGATCGTGGTTAGATTCCCTTCCAGCCAACTCTATAACCACTTGGAATGACCTAAAGAAAGTATTCCTTGCTAGATACTTCCCACCGAGTAAAACTGCTGTCTTACGAAACCAAATAACCCGATTTACCCAAAGCGAGGGAGAATCACTTTTCGACGCTTGGGAGAGATATAAGGAACTATTAAGAGCATGTCCACATCATGGCTTAGAACAATGGCTCATAATCCATACCTTTTATAATGGACTCATGTACAACACCAAGATGACCATAGACGCTGCCGCTGGTGGCGCTCTAATGAACAAACCCTATGCCGAAGCTAGCGCTCTCATTGAGGATATGGCACAAAACCATTACCAATGGGGGACCGAACGAGCACAAGTAGAGAAGAAAGAGACCAAAGGAGGTGTGTATGAGGTAAGTTGTTTTGACCATATGAATGCAAAAATGGACGCTATAGCCCAAAAAGTAGAAAACCTAACTATAAACCCCACAGCAACTGTAGCAGCAATACAACCCGGATGTGAAATCTGTGGAACCTTAGGACATACAATGGCTGAATGCAACCTGTTAGCCGAAAGTCCCACAGATCAGGTAAATTACGCCCAAGGAAACCCGTATTCAAACACATATAACCCTGGATGGAGGAATCACCCAAACTTTTCATATAAGAATAATAACCCTACTCAAAATTCAACACCTCAAAGACCACCCGGTTTCCAACCTCAAAGACCCAACCAACCTACAACTTATGCTCCTCAGAAGTCAAATCTTGAGAAGAAGATGGACGAATTCATCTCAGCTCAATTACAGCAGAACAAGGAGTTCATGAACCAAAACGTTCACATTAATGGACTAATTACTCAATTGGGTACTAAACTCGATTCTGTAATTACCCATAACAAAATGCTGGAAACCCAAATCTCTCAAGTGGCACAACAACAATCTACTCATACTACCCCATGAGGACAATTTCCTGGACAACCTCAACCTAACCCTAAAGGGCATGCTAATGCTATAGCCCTAAGGAGCGGAACCACTTACAATGGGCCAATAAACCCCAGGTTGAATAATCCAGAACCTCCTAGAAAAGTTGTGACCACACCTGAGAAAGAGGTTGAGAAATCTATGGAACCAGAGAAATCTAAAGATACGGAAGTTAAGGAGAAGGAAAAAGAACAAGTTTATGTACCACCTCCTCCTTACAAACCTCCGATTCCATACCCACAAAGACTTAAACAAACCAAATTGGATAACCAATATAAGAAATTCATAAAAGTGATTGAGAAACTCCATGTAGAGATCCTATTCACCGAAGCTATTACCCAAATACCATCCTATTCCAAAATCCTTAAAGACATTCTAACCAATAAGCGAAGATTAGAAGATCCTAAACCTATAGAATGTAATTCAATTGCTGAGAATAAGCTTGCTAAGAAAGAGAAAGACCCAGGAAGTTTTTCTATACCTTGTGTTTTAGGAAACCAAGTTATAGATAAAGCACTACTGGACTTAGGAGCAAGTGTAAGCTTAATGCCTTTACCTGTTTGTAAAAGGTTAAACCTAGGAGAATTACGACCAACTAGGATGTCTCTCCAATTAGCTGACAGATCAGTTAAATATCCAATTGGCATTTTGGAAGACGTCCCAGTTAGACTTGGTCAACTTTATATTCCAACCGATTTCGTAGTAATGGACATTAAAGAAGACGATGAGATCCCGATTCTTTTAGGTAGACCCTTCTTATCAACGGCCGGAGCTATAATTGATGTTAAGAAAGGAAGAATGACATTCGAAGTGGGTAATGAAAAAGTAGAATTTATACTATCCAAATTCTTAAATGCACCAGCCATAGATGACTCATGTTATGTCATTGATATAATTGATGAATGCATAAGAGAATTAGATGAAGAAGATCCAGTAGAAATCATCAAACTACCTTCCATCCCCATAATGGAGGACGATGAATGCGAACATTTACCTAAACCTTATATAGATAACAGTCTTTATGAATGCTTGGCACTTACCCCAGATCATATGCCATGTCGGAAAAAACCATCAATAGAGCTTAAGGAGCTACCTAAGAATTTAAGATATGAGTTCTTAGATGAAGAATTAAATCGCCCAGTCATAGTCAGTGCCACGTTAGATGGTCCTGAAACCAATCAACTCTTAGATGTTTTACGAAGATATCCCTCAGCTCTAGGTTATAAACTTTCCGATCTCAAAGGAATAAGTCCTTCTGTGTGTATGCACCGAATTATGCTAGAGGAAGATACTAAACCCTCCAGGGAACATCAACGAAGGATAAATCCTATAATGAGTGAAGTAGTAAAAAAGGAAGTGCTAAAGTTATTAGAGGCTGGAATAATATACCAAATATCTGATAGTAAATGGGTAAGCCCCGTACATGTGGTACCTAAGAAAGGAGGTGTCACCGTTGTACAAAACGAAAAAGGAGAACAAATAGCCAAACGTGTAGAAAATGGTTGGCGGATGTGTATCGATTACAGAAAACTTAATAAGGTGACTAGGAAAGATCACTTCCCACTCCCATTCATTGACCAAATGCTCGAACGATTAGCTAGGCATTCTTACTTTTGTTATTTAGATGGATACTCAGGATTTTTCCAAATACCCATTCACCCTGACGATCAGGAGAAAACAACCTTTACATGTCCCTATGGAACATTTGCTTACAGACGAATGCCATTTGGACTATGCAATGCCCCAGCCACTTTCCAACGCTGTATGATGTCAATCTTCGCAGACTTCCTTGATGAGATCATGGAGGTATTTATGGACGATTTCTCGGTATATGGATCCAGTTTTAAAATCTGTTTAACAAACCATGAGAAAATCCTGGAAAGATGCGTAGAAGTCAACCTTGTCCTAAATTGGGAAAAATGCCACTTTATGGTAACTGAAGGCATAGTACAAGGACACATAATGTGCGAGAGAGGTATTGAGGTTGATAAAGCTAAAATAGAAGTGATAAAAAACCTTCAACCACCCAAAACCATTAGAGAAATCCGAAGTTTTCTTGGACACGCCGGTTTCTACCGACGCTTCATTAAAGATTTCTCCAAGATAACTAAACCATTAACCAATCTACTTATGAAGGATGCCGAATTCAAATTCGATGATAAATGTCTTGAAGCCTTTAAATACCTGAAACATGCACTGATTTGTGCACCTATAATTCAACCACCTGATTGGAATCAACCTTTTGAAATTATGTGTGATGCTAGCGATTACGCTATAGGTGCTATTTTAGGGCAAAGGAAAGATAAGAAACTCCATGTAATTTACTACGCCAGTAGAACCTTGGATGCGGCTCAGCTGAATTATGCCACAACCGAGAAGGAACTCCTGGCAGTAGTCTTTGCAATCGACAAATTCCGATCCTATTTAGTAGGAGCAAAAATCATAGTCTACACTGATCACGCTGCGATAAGATATCTATTAAGCAAAAAGGACGCTAAGCCTAGATTACTACGCTGGATCCTTTTACTTCAAGAATTCGATTTGGAAATCCGTGATAAGAAAGGCACTGAGAATGTGGTCACTGACCACCTCTCAAGGCTTGAATATCTAAAACCAGATCTTGTACCTATCAATGATGATTTCGCATACGACATATTAGTATGGGTAGTTAGAACCATCCAGGATGATGACCCTAACCCTTATTCAGAAGTAGACATTGAAAAAACACTCACAGTTACAACCGTACCTTAGTATGCAGATTTTGTTAATTATCTAGTAGCCGATATCATACCCCCTGATTTAAATTACCAACAGAAGAAAAAGTTCTTTCATGACGTAAAACACTTCTATTGGGATGAACCCCTTCTATTCAAGAGGGGCGCAGATGGCATTTTCCGTCGCTGTGTCCCTGAAGAAGAAGTTGAAAATATAATTAAGCATTGTCACTCTTCACCATATGGTGGACATTTAGGCTCATCCAAAACATGCGCTAAAATTCTTCAAGCAGGTCTTTTCTGGCTAACATTATGGCGCGATGTTCATACCTACATTGTAAAATGTGACAAATGCCAACGCACTGGGAACGTCTCAAGGAGAGACGAAATGCCTTTGAAAAATATTCAAGAAGTAGAACTCTTCGATGTTTGGGGTATAGATTTTATGGGACCATTTCCATCTTCAATGGGAAACAAGTATATCTTAGTAGCCGTTGATTATGTATCCAAATGGATTGAAGCCATAGCTGCACCCACCAACGATACTCGTGTAGTCATTAAACTATTTAAAAACTATATTTTCCCTAGGTTTGGAGTACCTCGATTGGTTATAAGCGATGGAGGGTTGCACTTCATATCTAGGATATTTGAGAAATTATTAAAGAAATACGGAGTGAAACACCGAGTAGCCACACCTTACCATCCACAGACAAGTGGACAAGTTGAAGTCTCAAATAGGGAAATAAAACAAATCTTAGAAAAAACCGTATCAACCTCTAGAAAAGACTGGTCCTTAAAACTACAAGAAGCCTTGTGGGCTTATAGGACCGCTTTCAAAACCCCTATAGGAACAACCCCTTATCAACTAGTCTACGGAAAATCTTGTCATTTACCCTTTGAACTTGAACATAAGGCCTACTGGGCCATAAAAACCCTTAATATGGATTACTTAACAGCCGGAGATAAACGAATTCTAGATATTCATAAATTAGAAGAACTACGCCGGGATGCTTATGAAAATGCCATCATATATAAAGAAAGAACCAAAGCATGGCATGACAAAAAGATTATCCGAAAAGAGTTCAACGTAGGCGATCCTGTACTTCTTTTCAATTCTAGATTACGATTGTTTCCAGGTAAACTACGCTCAAGATGGACTGGACCCTATGAGGTCACCAAAGTCCTGAAATCAGGAGCATTTGAAATTGCAAATCATTCATGTAGTCCCTTTCTAGTGAATGGACAAAGATTGAAACCCTACTATGGAGGGGACATCCCTACTTACTACTCAGGTCACACTCTGATAGACCCACCTATAGCAACATCCACAACGTAAGTCTTTCAGTCGTCAAGCTAACGACGTTAAACAAGCGCTGCGTGGGAGGCAACCCACGATTTTATTTTCGTTATTTTTATTTTTGAATAGAATTTATTTCGAAAAAAATATATATATAAGAAAATATATTTTATTAATTATATTATAATAGTATTTTTTTTTCGTGATTAACTTATGCAATGTCTATGTTTACAGGTTACAGATCACATCATCTCAGACATTCCACACTAACTTTCTTTGCAGGATGCAGAGCTATGATGACATGCACATTGTGTTCAGAGATGACTAACAGAGGAAGAAATACGTAGTCCTTTCTGAGCGACCAATCCTACCCACTAGGTACCCTGACCCAAACTGTCTATCAGCCTTAGGTATTGAGGCCAGTGTGAGCTACCTTTGTCACCAGCTCCAGTGGGATGAGTATTCTGAAGCTATGAATGTAACCTATAAGCATCTGACCTTAGAGTTCCTCAGCTCACTCATTTATGAACCTTATAGTGGAAGAGGTTATAACAGTGGAAGCATAAAGTTTAGACTATTTAGAAATGAGTATGCCCTGAACCACAGAGATTTTGCTAGAATACTTGGTTTTCAGTGTGGCCTGGATGCAATCCACTTTATGCATGAAACCAATGTTATGCAAGATGAACTTGACTTATTCTGGAGCAAAATCACCGGTGGAGGAGGACCTGATCCTTCCATCCAATTAGCAAGCAAAATCCACAACCCAGCTTTCCGTTATTTCCAAATGATCCTAGCTGAGACCTTCTTTGGTAGGAGTGATACTGAGAACCAAGTTACTGCAGAAGAGATTCTGATGCTCTTTTGTACTGCTGAGTCACGACCATTAGGCAGTGGAAATTTTCTAATATATAACCTGTATTTGATTGCTGCATCTTCCAAAGGACCCATCCATGTGGGCGGTACGATCACACACATAGCTCATGCTTTAGGTCTAGCCAACAAGCTGACTCACCTTACATCCTATTGTGGCTATACCTTGATTGACATTCCTCACTGTCTTGACTGTGGTCTTATTAGGAGAGCATTCTTTAGTGCAGATAACTTTAAGCTCCTAATAGACAACGAAGTCATTCACCACTTTGGACTACCAAACCATACCCGAACAAGTGTCCATGATAGAGCTAACTGGTCATATGCTTTGGAAGGCCAGGACGAGACACCAGTCAAACCAAGAAACCACCTTGTGCCAGAGTACCACCCTTCACCCTATCCTGAAAGGACTACCGTTTATTCCTCTAACGTTAATCTGCAACGCAGAAACTTATATTCAGAGTTTGACGCTATGCGCAAGGAGATTATTTCTCTTCGCGAGGAATGCGCCAAGCTCACCTTGCAGATAGAGATCTCAGACGCTACGAACGCTTCATCATATGATCTTTTGGAGCAGGAGATTTACGACCTCAAGCGCCAGCTTGCAGAGGCACGAACACAGGGTGTCCGTCATCAGTCTTCTTAGGAGACATTCAGGAGCTCTTGAGCATAGCTCATACTTTGTGTGGAGAAGATTTACCTCATGCTTATTTAGATCGTTTATTTTTACCTTTACTGCACTACTATCTTTATTTGTTATTGTGATTTTTATCAGACTATTAGTGGATTTTATTTTTCATGGCTATTAGAATTATGGCAACCTTATGTTTTTGAGAGTGTTATTTCATTTCGAATTATAATAAATATCTACTCCAGTATAATATATTGTCTATATTTAATTTCCGTTTATTCATTTTATTATAAAAATAAAAATATAAAAAAATTAATAATAGTAATAAAAATAACTGTTATTTAAATAAAACATTTATAAATATATAAAATATAAATAAATAAAATATTCTCTTTGTTTCTTTCATGTACCAGTGTACTATAGACACCCCCAGGGAAGAACATCGAACCAGCCAAGGCCCAATCCGGGCCAGCCCATTTTTCACAGTCCGCGGACGCGGACCCCCACTCGGCGGACGCGGAAGCGTTCTGGGTTCTAAAACGAACCAGAATTAGAAAACCCATTTTTTCCCCAACTCTCTTCATCTCCTACCTCCATAAACTTCGAATTTAACCACCATAAATCCCCATTAAACCCTTAAAATCCATCATTTCATAACTCCCTCATTACCATTACACATTCCATTTTCCATTATATCTATAAAATCCATAGATTTCACCAAAATCTACAAAAACAAAAATACCCATTTTCCATCACCAAACCTTCATTTATCTTCAATAATGGCAGCGGGAAACCAAGAAAATATCATCTTTCGGGATGGAGAGGATGGAGTCAAGCAATGGGAAAAATGGGACCGGCTTCGGACACGCAACATTCTTGCGACCAGGTACGTTAATGATACTTGTCTCTATAGCCTAGGTATTAGATTTAGCGTATTTTATTTATTACAAAATTTGAAATTAGAGAATATTTTTATTCGCAAGGAGCCTACCTACGAAAGGCTAACCCGCGAATTTTTGAGTTCTTTGGAGTATACTGTCAGAGAGAACACTGCCAGCACAGTAGGCACAGTGAGATTTAGGATGTTTAATGTTGAATACATTTATACCACTGATGCACTTGCTGAGTTATTAGGATTCCATTTCGGGAATGGTGCGGCCTGTAAAGCGCCCATAGACACTAGTTGGTCAATTGAGGCTTTTCAAATGTGGAGAAGCATATCAGGCCAAACCACTAGCTCCTTTGATGGAAATTTGGCTTCTGACATTCATAACCCGGCCATACGGGTATTCCGCCTTTTAGTAGCTGATACTATTTTTGCCCGTGAAAACTCTAACAAAATGAATTCCAAAGAATTCATATTTTTACAGGCTGCTTTACTTAAGAGAAGATTAAATCATGTACCATTTATGTTATCGCATATGAGGGCGGTTGAGAAAAAGGGCAGCACCGTGTCATTTGGAGGGTTGATTACCTTCATTGCACGAGCCCTACACCTGGACGCTGAGTTAGCCACATTAGAACCACTTCTGTCTCGCACTATTGATTTAAAATTTTTGCAAGATATGCGTTTTGCAAAACGAGGCCGGAAGGAGGATATATCCTCATGGTTCGCAATGCTGCCATCCCGAGTGTCGCACTACCTTGTTCAGCACGCACAGATGTGCGCAAAAGAGAAAACTGGCTCTATGATTTAAAGGTTGCTCCTGTTTTAGGCTCATGGCTTCCAAATGTCCCTGAGGACGAAGGAAATGAGACAGATGACAAATATGAGCATATGGAGCAGTCTCCCATTCCTGTATCACCTGCACACACCCCACCTGTTACTAACCATCCTGCAGGTACCTCTTCCGGATTTTACATCACTCAAGAAATGTGGCAAGCACAACAAGCCAGAGAAGAAGAGTGTGATGGCCTATTTTATGCCAAGTACCAACAGCAACGGGAGATGATGGACTTTATGCGGGAGTCACAGCAATCCACTCTTGAGAGTTTCCAAGCACTTAGAGATCAAAATGCCTCTCTAATCGAGAGGATTGAGCAGATGGAGATGTCACCTACTATCCGACACCGCAGTAGGAGCCGTCGTCCCAGACGCCCAGAGCATGGTGGAGAAGGCCCCAGTGGCCGACACGATTGAGTACCAGGTTTCACCTATCCCTTTCTCACTTTTATCGAAACATTGAGGACAATGTTCAGCTTATGTGTGAGAGAAGATATTTACTGTTTTTAGTATTTATTTATTTACTATTTTCTAGTGTAGTTTAGTTTATTTTAAAAATGTGATTTACGAGTCATTTTGTGTAGTTTATCAATTCTTCAAATTCTTGAGCCTTAACAAAAAATTTTAACAAAGAAACAGCATTATTTTCGATTATTTGGGCTATTAGGACAAGTAAGATCAATTGCAAAGGCTTGGGAAAACTATTTGAAAAATCGATATCGTTTTTACACCGTAAGTTTCTCAATTATAGGAGCTTATCTAGATTTTTATTATACAGTGGCCTTAAAATCTCACCCTCCATCTCTAACCCTTAAGTAGTTTATTTGAGCAGTCAGCACCATCTTAATCACCGCTAAGTGACAAACCGATGCAAATAGGTAAGATCCTGCCAAAGAAAAAAAAAAGAAAAAAATAATAATAATAATTTCAAGAAGATGTTCAAGTATCTTCAGAAAAAAATTTGCAAGAAAAAGTACAAGAATTGGCAAAAAAAAAAAAAAAAAAAAGGATTTGTATTACCACAGGTTATGTTCACCATGCGAGTGAAAGATAACGGGCTTAATGTGATTGCGCTTGAATGAAAAGGGGTAAGAAAGGGATGAGTAAGATAGGCCTAAGTATAATATCACAGTTTGGATTAGTTTGTGTAGGAGAGAAACTTATGCCCGCAAATCGCGGAAAGTGTCATTACGATACCCTTGGTTCATGAGTTAGTACCTACTGATGCATTATTGATCAAACTCAAGTTCCTAGACCAGATCAGTTTAGTGCATGTTTGTTGTTTTCCTTTGTTTACTTATCAGAGTTTGCTTGAGGACAAGCAAAGGTTTAAGTGTGGGAGAATTTGATAACACTGAAATACACTGTATATTTGGCTCTGATTTTACATAATTTTACTCCTTTATTTGTTATTTTCCTTTGCTATTACGGTATTTTGTTTTACTTTCAGGTTTATTGCCTTATTTGAGCCCACAGTGAGAAAACAAAGCAAAACAGAACAAAAACGGGAATTTCTTGTGAAAACGTACACTAGCCGTTTCACTCAGTGAACGCCAAGGAGGACGCCATAGGCCTAATGACTTCACCCCCACGCCAACGGTCACAAAAGGAGTTTCACCTCCAAATCAACACTCGGCGGGCGCGGAGCAGGGGTCGGCGGGCGCCGAGAGTTATAAAAAGGGAACGGTTTGAAACGCTCAAGGCAGTTACATCTGAAGAATTTAGTTTATAAAGCGTTTTTTTCATTATGATTAGGGGCAGTTACAGCTTCGAATTTCCTATAAATAGGACTTGTATTTTCACTTTCATTTCATCCAATCTTAGTTTCAACCTTAGGCATAGAGTTCTCTTGTAAAGCAATAATCCGTCACATCGAGGGGTTATTGCACTATAGTTGTTGGTTCGATTGGAGCACTGTAGTTAGAAGATTTATATTTCTCGCAATTTACTTTCCAGCCTTGTACCAGATTCAGTCTCCGCTTTGGAGCAGGTTTATTTATAAATCGCATTTTATTTTATTCCGCATTGCCTTTATATTATTTATTTTCTCGCACTGCTTTAAATTCATTTATTTTCTGTCTCTGCTTTACTTTGTTAATTTATTTATTTGTGTGATCTGTTGTATTTTGGACCTGAATTTAAGCGTGACACTTGTGTTCACACTCTTAAAGTACACTATCACACCTCGCACATTTTTCATATTATAAATGTTTCCTTTAACAAACCAATTTATAATTATGTCTTTAATTGCCATGTCTAGCTAAATTCCTGGTGCTAGAATGTGAGGATCGTCATTCCGACGATACTCCACATGTCTTCTCTTTAGAAATACTTTAGGGGCTGTTTTTGATTTTAATTAAACTCTTCTGAACTTAAATTGATCGGTCATTACGTAAACAAGACCGTGTTTTTGTTTGTGTAATGATTGTGACTAGATCGGGTAAGATCGAAAGCCGTCCGACATTTTAGAAAAGAGTTTGTTAGTTGTTAGTTGATAAATACAGCGGAAGCACTTTATTAACTAACTAGGAAAGTTTTATATTATTAGAAAGAGGTTTTAAAACTATTTTCGGACGCGTTTATAGATTTAGGATCCGGTTGGCCGAGCATATGCCGGAAACCCTTTGGTATAAAATATTTTCAATCGAAAACACTTTTTAACTAAGTCTTAGAGGTAATTATATAAAAAAGGACTTTCAACACTTTAATGCAAGGAGCGACCGGTGCAGCGTGAGCGGCTGGTATAGATTAAAGGTTAGGTCTGTTTCCGATCACGCTAACGCGGCGGATCCATTTTAATTAACTCTATTTCAAAGAAAGAAACATTGCCCCGTAAGTGTTACTATTTAGAAGATAGGAGTATTGTTTGATTGATGTGAATTACATTCCAGCATATTTATTTATCTGATTTATTTCTATTTTCGTTCAGTCTAAACTTGTACTCAGATTTCTATTAGCCTTAGATAAACACCGTAACAATAGTAATCGATAGATTTGACATTGGTCTCTGTGGGAACGATAAATCTTTTATATTACTCTGACGTACTCCGTATACTTGCGGATAACATCACATCAATTTGGTTGGCTCTGAGCAACCTGAGGTTGATACGCTGGAACAGGCGTAGGGTTGATAGTAGGAGTTACAGCTGCTACTGGTTGGTACCGTCGCCTTTGCTTTCCGAGAGAGATATTACCAATATCTTGCCCTTTTTTCTTAGGGAAAGCACTACCGTATCTTTTGGTACTGCTTGATGGTCCTATATCTTTGACCAGACGTCCTTCTCGGACTGCTTCTTCTAGAAGAACTCCCATGCTCACCATCTCAGTAAAGTCGTTGGGCGCACTGTCGACCATTCGATCGTAATAGAATGAGCTCAAGGTTTTTAAAAAGATCTTTGTCATCTCTTTTTCCTCAAGAGGTGGAAAAATTTAGGCGGAAATTTCACGCCATATCTGAGCATATTCCTTAAAGGTTTCCTTGTCCTTCTGCAACATTGCTCTGAGTTGATCTCTGTCTGGTGCCATGTCTAGGTTATACTTATATTGTTGAACGAAGGCAGCGCCAAGATCTCGGAAAGTGACGATCTTGGTGCGGTTTAAACCCATGTACCATTTGAGTGCAGCACCAGTTAAACTATCTTGGAAGTAGTGAATCAGTAGCTGTTGGTTCTCTGTCTGAGTTGACATCTTTCGAGCGTACATCACCAGATGACTTTGAGGGCAAGAGTTGCCCTGGTATTTTTAAAATTTGGGCACCTTGAATTTGTGCAGAAATTTCACATTGGGGACCAAACAAAGGTCTGCGGCGTCCTTTCCGAATAAATCCTGACCGCGAATGGCATGCAGTTCCTTCTGCATCTCTAGGAATTGTTCCTTGAACTCATTCATTCTATCGTACATACTTTCATTTCCACCAGAAGGTATCTGTGGAATCTTTCCTTCCGGGATAGTGTGTACCACGGGTTGTGGTATAGTCATTACGGTGGTGACTCTTGGTGTTTCCCTATCCCGAAGTTTGTAACCTTCAGGAGTTGCTGTCATCACTCTTGCATCTTCGCTTTCCCGAAGTTTGTAACCTTCAGGCCCAGCGGTTCCTGCTGCAGTTTCCGGATCTTCCGTGATCAGCAGAATATATCCTTCTGGGATATAGTTGAGTGGAATGCCTTAGGGATGATCTTTAGGCATGTTATACCGAGGATTATACTTCTCCACTATGGGCGTAGATGTGACCTCTGAGATCACCGTCCTTTGTTGTTGTTTCAGGGTTGTTGACAGAGATTGCATGTCACTGTGAAGTTTTCTCAGATCTTCTTTCAGAGCGTCGATTTCTTCTCTCAACTCTCTGTTTTCTTCCTCGAGATCATCCATTTTCTTTTGTCGATTGGCTCGAGTATTGTACGAATGAGACAGTTTGACGCTCTAGAATCGAGACACAGACGTGAGATTCGTAGGAAAATAGAATGCGTTATGTGAGAATGATGAATGATATGCAATAATTATATTTTAATTAATTTTAATCAAAAGAAACTTCAACAATTGGATTGCAAATATCATACAGTGGGGAGACCCCGTTTTATTGAATTCAAAGATTGCGTAAATAGAACTACAGTAATTTACAAAGTGCTGTAAAAGGAAATGTCTAGGCTTATGGATTCTGAGTCCTCTCTGAAGAGGGCTCAGATGCTGGTTCTGGTATTTTCCTTTTCTTTGACCAGGGCTCTTGAGCCATTGTTGGGTTGTCAGTCCTTTGCCAAGTGAAAGAAGCGAGCAAATTCCTTCGGTCTTCTTGATTTTCTACAGCATGTTGCTCTAAAATCTCGATCAGAGCAACTTTTTCTTTTAAGAGTTATTGTATTTTGGTACACTCCACATTGAGAATGCGGTACTTGTTCTTCCAAGATTTCCATTCCCGTTGAACTTTGTTGAGAGTGGCCTGGAGTTTTTCCATATCAGACATAAAATAAAGGACAGATTCCTTTAACGGGAGAACTTCTTGACGGGGGTAAGGCATCCTCAGCTTGAGAGCTCTAGTTTGTACCTAGTGGAGATAAGGTTCCACAAAGACACCGTCTGGTTTTCCTAGAGACTCTCTTCCTTTTCTATGAACATGTTTCCAGGCATGCACTAATTATGTCTTTAGTGCCCTGTCATTTTCTCCTTCCTTGAAGAAAAGACCTTCTAAATGAACATTACGCGGGATATGTCTCATCGGGTATCCGAATTGACGATGAACTAAAACTGGATGATAGTTGATTCCTCCTTTAGTTCCTATGAGGGGTACATTAGGGAAATTTCCACAACGGTCAATGATTTTTATCCCGTCATAGATCCGATTGTACCAATCTATGTCAGAGTTGGTAAGAGACATGATTCTCTGTGACCAACGTAGAGTACTCTTATGATCCCAAAAAGCAGCAGACTTGGGTAAGTGGGAAGTGAACCATTTTTATAGCAGGGGTACACAGCATGTGATCATTCCTCCGCCGTACAAATTCCTTAAGTGTACAGAATGATAAGCATCTGCGAGCAAGGTCGGTACAGGGTTTCCAATCAAAAATATCTTAATGGCATTGGTATCAACGAAGTTATCAATACTGGGAAACAGAAATAACCCGTAGGTGAGCAGAACAAAGACGCTCTCGAAAGCAGTCATGTTCCCTATACTAGCAAAGTACAGAGCTTTCTTTACCAAAAACTTGGCTGGTAAACCTTGGATTCCACCCTTAATGGTCATGTGAGTCCTGACTTCTGACTTGTCCAAATAGATTGCTCTTGCAATGGTTTGATCCTTTGGAATTTCTTCCAGTCCAGAAAAGGGAGCTTGGTCAGTGATGGGTAAATTAGTCAGGTGAGAGTACTCCTCCAGTGTTGGTGTTAGTTGATAATCTGGGAATGTGAAACAGTGATAGACTGGACCGTAGAACTGAATCAGCGTAGACAGGATTCCTTCAATTACATGAACCCTTAACAGAGACAACAGTCCTTCGTACTTAGCTCTGAAAGCATTAGGGTTGGTGATCATCCTTGCCAACCCTCTTAAATCCTCTAGTTTTGGAACCGTGAAGGTGTACTTGTGCGTCTTCCTTCTACCGAAATCCATAACGCGATCTTTCTCTTTGATATTTGCAATCATTGTCTTAGTTTAATTTGAAAAAAAGAGAGATTAGAAGAGAAAATTTTTCTTTGTTTAAAGTTTTTTAATGAAATGAATGCATGAATGCAACATACAAAAACATAGAAAAAACATGGGTTCAAAGGTTCAGCGTCACGAGCATGGAGTCATGGCTCTACCCATTCCCAAAGGTTGTACTATGGTGAATTTTTGTACCTGTCCTCAAAATCATTGACCCCCCTTGGGATAACAACAGCAGGCTGGTTCACCCAAGCAAGCTGTAGTATTTTAGGGTAATCTCAAATGAGGGTAGTATCGCGTGACAACTATTTCCGATAGCTTTCGTACTACAAAATAGTCACATGGTCTCAGTCTACTAAATCCTCAGTTTCATGGATACCACAATCGAACAATCTGCTTTTGCAACCGAAGTCACTAGACATTGAATCCGCAAAGGGTATCTCCACTGATTCGATGGTCTACTTGGATCGCTTATTTGGGAATCACTCCCTGTAAGACCACCCGTCTATGCCATCACTTATCTTAGGTATCACTCAAACTTTCCACATGCGGCATCACCCGCAGTCCCATTAGCAGAAAAATAAACACGGATATCAAGTAGGAAAAGCGATATATATATATATATATATATATATATATATATATATATATATATATATATATATTCATTCCTAAAACTAACATCCTAGACCTCTTAAGAGTTATAATCCTAAACAAGACAAAATGACTCCCGAGCAGAGTCGCCATTTTACAGTAGCGCGCGATTTTTGTCGGTGACGCGACCACCTTATCGCGGAATTTGGGTTTTCTCCTCAATGAAGAGGAGGGGGGTGCTACTTTCTTTTCTTATTTATCCCGTGAAGCTGGAAGGGAAAGGGAAGTTATCTAAAACTAACCTTGCGCGCGAATGTTTAATTGAACAAACACTTAAAGAGATTCGGGGAGTTCGGGGTTAGGTTATACAATGGGGAGTTGTCAATTACCCATCCTATATGTGGTTATCCACAGGTTGTTATTTTAGGTTTTGCTTTGTACTTGATGGTGTTTATCTGTTGATGGGTTGGGAAAGTTTTTTGGGAAATATGAGAGAGAGTGAGTTTTTGTTGATGTTCGGGTTTTTCGATGTTTTTGGTAAGGTACTAGACCTAAGTTTTGATTGATGTGTGAAGGTACTGGACCTAGAGTTTTGATTAGTATGCTCGCTAAGATTTCGCAATCTTATGACTACGTATTCCCGTTTAAACGAAACAGGGAAATCAGAGCAATCGTAGTTCCTCCTATTCTAAGGGAGGAAAAAAAGATATTTTGGTGTCTTGTTCAAAGCCCAAGATTGAAGCTAAAAGGTTTGACTGAGGGAGAATTTGTCATCTCTAAAGGGAGACATCTCATCTATTTATCACAACTGTTGGGTGACTGATTATAAAGGAGGATTAGTTTAACTGGGATATGTGAATCCAGCAATGCCATAATTTCCTTTATAGGGGATTTATCCTGAAGGAGAAAACTTTAACTCAGTGTAGAGCAATGCCATCTTTCCTTAAGAATTTCTCATGCTAAGAGAGGGACGGTAGCGTGGATGTAAATAATCCAGAGGCTTGCCGCTTACAGCAATTAGATGAAGGAAAGGATTTACCAAGATAAGAGATGGATGACAACTTGGATATTTGTATCAATAAGTGTGCCACTTACAGCAATTATCTGGGGTTAGGGTTTGATTTGAATGTCTGTTTTGATATGTGATAACACAGAGAAATGACTTCCTACAGAGAGATTTTGATTTCCTCTGAGGGGATGTTGATTTTTCTGTGCCTTGATCAAAGCCCAAGATTGAAGCTAAGAGGTTGATTGACTCCACTAGGGAAGTCCTTATACAAAGCCTAAGAGGAGGCTGGGAATGACTGACTCAACAAGAGAGTGTTTATATATGTCTTGTACAAAGCCCAAGATTGTGGCTAAAAAGAGACTGACTCTTTTGGGGATATCATTATACAAAGCCTAAGTGGAGGCTAAAAGTTGACTTTTCCGAGGAAATATTTTATCTGTCTTGTACAAAGCCCAAAATTGAGGCTAAAAAGAATTTTGACTCCGTTGGGAAGGGTTTGTATGTGTCTTGTACAAAGCCCAAGATTGAGGCTGAAAAGAAGACTGACTCTGTGGGAAAGAAATCTTTATCTATCTTGTACAAAGCCCAAGATTGAGGATGAAATGAGACTTTATTGACTCGGTTGATGATATTTTAGGTGTCTTATACAAAGCCCAAGATTGAGGCTGAAATGAGTTTGACTCTGCTGGAGAGTATTATCTGTCTTGTACAATGCCCAAGATTGGGGCTGAAATTGGATTGACTCTGCTTAGGAAATTTATATGGTGTCTTGTACAAAGCCCAAGATTGAGGCTAAAAAGGGGTTTGACTCAACAAGAGAGTGCTTTTATCTGTCCTGTACAAAGCCCATGATTGTGGCTGAACAAGCTGGAGAAATCATTATACAAAGCCTAAGAGGAGGCTGACTTTTGCTAGGGGAAATCATTATACAAAGCCTAAGAGGAGGCTAGAAAAGATTGTCTTAACAAGAGAATGGTTTTATCTGTATTGTACAAAGCCCAAGATTGAGGCTAAAAGAGTTTACTCAACAAAAGAGTATTAAGAGGTAATTGACTCAACAAGAGAGTCTGAAAGTTGATTGACTCAACAAGAGAGTCTGAAAAGGTTAGCTCCGCTGGGGAGAATTATTGTACAAAGCCCAAGAGGAGGCTAACTATGCTAAGGAACGAAAGGATCATTATACAAAGCCTAAGAGGAGGCTATCTTCTGCTGGGAATTATTGAGATCCCGAGGCAGGTCCAAATGGGGAATCAGCTCTTGCTGAGGGTTATAGCAGAGTTGAGGTATAAGATACCTTAAGGTTCTGATAGTGTTATACTGATGATAAACTGACCCTGGCTGGGGAATTTTTAGGATGAAACTGGGTTTTAGAACCCATGGGTTTTAACTCTACTGGAGATCGATCCAGAATGACTGGGGTTTCTCCTATGTTTGAAAGGAACTTGAGAATGTCTTTGGGATCCGAGAGGGGATTAGACTATCCAAGTCTACTGATATGGAAGAGTTTATCTTTGTATGATGCCCAAGAGGAGGCATGTCTTTTTAAGGGATGAGTATCAATCCTAAATTGGTCTGAGATTTGACACTGGAAAGACTGCTCTAGCAAAGGATGACTAAGTTCTGTCTTACACCTTTTAGAGGTCTTCAGGGTCCTTGTATTAAGCCCAAGAGAAGACATGAGAACTTCTAAGAAGCCGGAGGGTCCTTGTACAACGCCCAAGAGGAGGCGCGGATGCTTTTAGGAAGCCTGTGGGTCCAAAATTAAGAAGAGTTCAAGAAAAGTTTCACCGAGAATAATATTTTCTTTAACGAACAGTTCTAGGGTTTGAAGAAATTCAAGAGAGGTTACACCGAGAATTAATCCTCTCTGGGGAATGAATTTCTTTGACAATTTCTAATAGTGACAGCCTGAGAAAAGGTTCACCGGGAATACTGCCTTTCTCTTTGTTCCATATTGTTTAAGCCCAAGAGAAGGTAAGACTGTATCTAGAAATCCTATGGGGATCTAGTTTACTGTCTTTAAGAGTGACCAACTAGCTTTACCTAGTTCTAGACCTAGTTGTCGGGGAAAACTCTAAATAGATGTACTAGTATATATACAGTTGATATATGACAAGTATTTAAAAGGATATAAAAGAATGACTTAGAGGGGAGCAGCTTCCCACAATACAGTTATATATATGCGAAAGCAAGTAAATGAAAGCTGATAAAAACTTACAGGTGAGCAAGCTTCCATGTTGTTCAAACAAATATATACATGTATATGTGCAAGTAAGTAAAAGAAAACGGATAAAAACTTACAGGCAAGCAAGCTTCCATAGCTGTATTGTTAGTTGTTCAAGAAATTAAAGAAAGTTTTGATAACAACTGTGTATTTGAACCTAAATCAAAGGGAAGTTCTTTTTGAAAAGATTGTTGGGGCTTATACTCAAGGAGAGGCCCAGATAAAAAATAGTAATTTTACTGTTGTTTGTAAACTGTACTAGGGCTTATACAATGACTGAGGCCCAAAGAGGTTTTCTGTACAAAGGGATGGGTCTTACAACTCAAGGAGAGGCCCAAAAAGATTTGAAAAAAGAAAATAAATGGGACTTACAACACAAGGGTAGGCCCATATAAAAATGTTTTAAAAAAGCGACGATCGCGCCGAGATTTTCTAACACACGGTGGGACTTATACAATGACTGAGGCCCAAAATTATTTATGTACAAGGGGGTTGGGTCTTACACTCTATTAGAGGCCCAAAGATTTATTTTTGCACAAGTGATGGGGCTTACAGCTCAAGGAGAGGCCCAATTGGAAAACAGTGATCGCACCGTTGTTTTGAAAATTGTACTGGGACTTATACAATGATTGAGGCCCAAAGTTATTTTATTTACAAAGGGGTTGGGTCTTACACTCTATTAGAGGCCCAAAAGAGTTTTGAAAAGGTTCGATAAAGATCAAAATCAAAGAAACCCTAATTTCATTTTCTTTTAAAAGTAATTCTTTAAAGAAAATCAATAAAAATGATAAAAATACCAAATAAGTTTAAATAAACTACTTGTGATTTTTGTTTGAGGTTTGAATAATGAGGTTTTAATCACAAGATGATTTAGAACTCATTTGGTTTTGATTTTCAAGATAAAATTCACTTTTAAAATGTTTAAAAACAATAAAAATGAATTTATTCATGAAAATACCAACTATATTAAATAAATAATATAAGTCTGATTTTTTTTGTAGAATAAAATACTTTAATATTTTTGTAATTTTTCAGAAAAAGAACCAATAAAAAATGATTAAAATTGAATGAGAAATTAATTTTCCAAATCATTAACAAAAATAATATGAAAAATATTAAAAATGGGACAAGTGATAAAAAAGTGGTCTGGGGCGAGGGGGATTCGAACCCCAGACCTCTCGCTCGCTCAATACACACAAACTAGTTGATCAACCACTAGGGCGCAATGCCAATTCATTTATAATATGGCAAGGGAAAAATATATATCAAACTTGGTTAAATTTCTGAAGAATGGCGCCATGGCCATCTTCATCCTCAAGCTCAGATACGTGAAGCCTCATATCTCACTCATTTCTCAACCATTTCTCATGATCCAAATATGAAAATCGTGCGTTTTCAGATGAGGAACACAATGGCAATACTCAATTTTATGTAAATTAATTGAATCAGAACATATCATGTTAAAACCTGAAGAACCCTAAAATTGGCATGAACTTAATGAAATCCTATACACGAATTGTAAACAACAATTGATTGAGGGTAAATGATCTACAAACATCTAGAAACACAATGGTAACCAGAAAACATGTTCATGATGCATGATTCATTGAGTTTGAGAGTTCAAGTTTTACCTCTGCAAGTGAGAATCGAATTCCGGTTTGGAGGTGTTAAAGATGAGTTCCAATGATTTGGACAGCTTCCTTGTACCTCAATGGATGTGTTTGAGTGCTTAGGTTGATTGGAAAACCTCTGGATTGATCAACCTGGTTCCTTCTGCAGCAAGTCACGAGTCTTGTGCAATTGGGTGACCATTTGGTGATTTTGATGTCATAGATGGGATGTAATGGTTTAGATCACTCCTATATGTTGTGTGTGAGGTGTGTGAACCATTGGTTTGAGTTGCATTGGCCTGCAACTCAAAACCCGATAGTGTTTTCTCAAGAACAATGAAATTTGGAGTTTGAGAAGGAAATGAGAGAAAACAATGTTGTAAGCTGCTTTGGTGTAGTTTGAATGATCAGTTAGGACATCTATTTATAGTGGATCAACTCTTGTCTTGGAGGAATAGTGAATTGCTGCAAGATCAGATCACATTCAATGGCTTTGGCTTAGTGGCATTTCTTCTCATGCAAGGCAAACTAGCTTCTCCCAAGAGCAGGGCTATGTCTTGACCAAATCCACATTCTTCAGATGTTTTAATTGTTTTTTAAGTGAGCATCTTGACTGAGTAGAGTGGCTTTATTGAAAGTGCACTATTTCACATAAATGTCTTTGAATTCAAGACATAATGTGACAAAATGCAGTAACCTCAAGTTGGAAAATCCCTTGGCTTTTTTACTCAGCTTTGTAGGTTGGATCAAATGGATGAGGATCAGATTGGATGAATGTGGCATAGTGATCCTAGGCCTTGACTTAGAAATCGTGTAAAACAAGAAAACATGCAAACTGGTTTTTCATGACAGCCTTGCCATGGTGCTTTGCAGCAGCCATAACTCTTGGCTCAAGCTGAGTTGTTTCATGCCAATAAGTTCCTTGGATTATAGGCAATATGCACAATAACTTTGATGTTTACATCTTGAATTGATTTAGCCTAGAACTATGTGAAACAACCCTCCAAGTTTTGGTGTTTCACTTGAAATCTGCCTTGGGCATAATTTCTTCTAAGTGTTGGAAAAATGCACTTTTCATGTTTTTTAGTGATTTTGATCCAATCATAACTTGAAATCCATGAGGAATTGAAATGAGATGTAGTTGCCACTTTTGAAGTATGTAATGAGAGCTTCCCTCTGAGCTTTGAATGGGAGAGAAAGGCCTTAGGGTTTGGGAGATATGGCCTTGCAAAGTTGGTACCCTAGCCACTTTGTTCCATAACTTAGAAAAATTCTAAGTTTTTTATGGTTACCCCTTTAGCAAGTTAACTCACTTTCTTTGATTTTTCTTGATTACTGATGATTCAAATCACATATTAAAATTGTTTTAGGGTTAAGAACCTTGGTTGACCAAAAATCCAAAAAGTCAAACTTGAACTTTTGTACAGTTGACTTTTTTATCAAATGAAACTTTGACTTTGTGATTCTTTTGTGAAATCAATCCTTGGGTTCAATTAAACTTCATGGATGGCCTCCAAGGGTATTTAGGAATGTCTTAGACCCCTCCCCAAGGTTTGAGATCAAGGGTAGGCCAACAGTCAAGGTAGCGTTTGACTTTTTCCATCAGAAACCCTAATTTGTGATCAGATGGTTTTGAGCTCTTGTGGCTTATGATTTGAGCTATTTGAGTCAATCAAATCTTGTAAACATGTCAACATGATTTATTTGAACTCTTTGAAGTTCATTTTGAAGCTTTAAGCCATGTCTCACTTCACAAGTTAACTCAAGGGTTGAATTAGGTCAAAACCCTAATTCCTGATTCTTTGATAGATGGACCTTCAAGGTGATTTTGCCATTGTGGGTGGGCTCTTGAGATCCTTTTGAGCTTATAGGACCACATATTGAGGCATTGGCTCATGTCCAGATGGAAATTTTCATCTGGAGGCCTCAGTCGACCAAAACCCTAATTTGGAGACACAAGCGATCTTGAGGCTTGATCCACTTGGAATGCTGGAACCTTGTGCTTGATTCTTGATGTGGGAGTACTCTTGATTCTTTGTGGATGCTTGAGTGGCTAGACAAGTTGAAGATCATGTCATTTCTTGATTGATCCTTGTCTAGATGCTCTGAGAGGGCTCAAAACCCTAATCTTTGATTGTAGTGAATGCTCAACCATTTTTAAGGAGATTGATGAGGCATGATGGTTCATCCATATTGTGATGATGATTTGCACAATGATCGGAAATCTTGGTGGTCAAAATTTGGGGTATGACACTAGGGGGTTCACTCAGAAAAAAGGTGTCAACTTCAATGATGTTTTCTTACCTATTTTAAAGCATAGATCCATTAGAATGTTGTTAGCCATGGTGGAAAAGTTTGACCTTGAACTTGAACAGATGGATGTGAATACAGCCTTCCTGTATGGTGATCTAGATGAAATAATCCTGATGAGGAAACCTGAAGGGTATGTAGAAAAGGGAAAGGAAGATTATGTGTGAAAGCTCAAATGATTTGGAATTTTTTTTGGTAAAACTCAGTGCTGAAGAAGATGTTCCAACATGAAGACCAAAGATGAAGAATTCTGCTAAAGAACAAAGATATCGAAGAAGATGCCTTAACTTGAAGACTCGACATCCTGGACTGCTATAATAGATTATTTTAAATCTGTTTTAATTTTGTTCCAAGATCCTAGGCTCGCTCAGCATTGGATCAAGGAAAGATTTGAAGCCCAACTGAAGACTATAAAAGAAGACTTAGTCCTAGGGTTTATACATATACCTTTTGTAACCTAGTTATCTTGTGAAAAAAATAAGGGTTTAGGGTTTTGAGAGTCGTTGGCTCTCTAGGTTTGTAAGTCTCCTTTTGTATCGTTTGATGCACTGTGGTAGACATAGATATCACACAGATCCATAATCCTTTAGGTATTGGATTGTGTATTGTTCTTGGATGAAGCTTTGAAGCAAATCTAAGTTAGCGTGTTGGTCAAGTATGCTTGACAGAATTCTGTATTGGCAGGGAGTGTTTAGATATCACAGTTTGTGATTAGGGGAAGTGAGTGGTGATTCTCATATCAAAGGAGATGTATTTTATAAAGATTTCATTGGGTAGTGATTAGGAGATAAAGTTGTAAACGAGGGAGTTTAGCTTTATGGTAATGCTACAGATAGTGGGGCCTTCTTCCTGGATTGGTATCCCCCAGAGTAGGTGAATTGCACCAAACTGGGTTAACATATTTTGTGTTCTTTTATCATTCTGCATATTTACTTATTCTGTTAGTGTGCTTGATAAACATGTTGAAACAGATGTCGAAACATCTGTGTTTATGCAGTTACTGACTTTCTGGAAATCAGTCTGTTGTTCTGCTCTTATTTAAATAATTATGCAGAACAATGTCTTAACATGTGTTAAGACATCTGTTGTCTGCTATGCCATAATTTCAATTGGTATCAGAGCAGGCATCTTGTCTGTTTCTGGATAAGATCTTTAGGAGATACTTTCTGGCGTTTAAACAAGGACGAGTTTTGGAGATCAGTTCATCAACTCAGACATACTCAAGGGTATTAATGCATGGGATGGATGTTCTGGATCGAAGGTAACAACCCGGTGGTTGTTCATTTTGCTGAGGAGGTTCTACAACAACTGCAGGAGAAGTGGCTAGTTCTCTTGTTGGGGTGTCTTATAAGATGTTCTGACATCTTATTAGGGCAAGTTGAATTTGTTCCTTGGTGGTTCCGTTGCATATGTTTCTGAAGGAAGAGCTCTGGCATTTATGGGATTCTGGAGTTGTTGCTGAAGACAGATAGTGGAAGATCTCAATTGTCGACCTCTATATTTGAAGATATCTGCATCTTTTTATTCCAAAGTCGGGAGCGATGGAATAGAGAGAGTTGTTAGAATATGTCTGTTATGGTGACTTGGTACTTGGAAGCTTGGTTTCATGGTGTAGTTTGAAGTTAGTTGAAGAGGAGGGGAGTTGAGATTAGGTTTATCAAGTTCATGCATTAGGAATTTGATAAATGATTTATCAGCTAAGTTGTCAAAGATACTTGAGAATACTCTCAAGTTCACTCATAAAGGTATCTCAGTTGTGCATCTGAAGTCTTCTAGTTATTCTTCTGACTAGAAGGTGTTTATGTGAAACATAAATCTGAAGAAAGTGGAGGTGATTTATTTTCACCATCCAAAAGTGCAAGGAAGGATTCATCTCTCTTAATCCTAAGGATGGATCCAATCTAAATGGAGTTTTCAGAACTGTTGAGGTAAATAGGGTTCGTTTAGAGAGAATCTTAATTACTTTATTCAAGGGTGGCAACCTTGGTATCTCAATAATTTGTTTGTCAAAGAAGATACTTGCAAAAGATTGAATACTTGATAAGTGTTCATGAAGTGATCTAGTGGAGTGTGGCTTCAACAGTTAAATAGGATTATTGGACAAGGATTTAAGATCAATTGTTATTTGTGATATTCACAAGTATTTAATCGATTATCCTTGAATGTGAAGTTCAAGATTGCTGATGTTCAACACGATGTTGGAACATTTCTTCATCTGGTTTGTGCAGAATCATGGGAGGGGTACTGTATAAGCTTTTGGTTCTTTTCTTCTTGGGTGTTGACCTAAGAATCTACTTCAGTTGGTGTGGCAGAAGCATCTGAGCTCTGGAGAGTCTCCTGGCAAGAAAATGGTCCAGACATTGGTGATGTGGAAGATGAAGAAGAAAACATCATAATCTTGATGGATAGTTCTTAGATCAGTTTATTTCTGATCTAGGAGTATTGGAGTGCAGCAGGTGTGTTCAAGTTGTTACTAGAAGCATCTGGTGTTTATCTGGAAAGTGTCCTGGAAAGAGACTTGTCCAGAATGGAGTACTGGTGATGGCACAGCTTGGATCAGTTTATTTCTGATCTAGTTACTTAGGAGCATGAGATCTTGCTCATCTTGGAGGTCAAGGTTAAGCGGCAGTTATCTCTTACTTTCTACAAACTGCTTTACTAAGGAAAATGGCATTCTTTGGTATCGCTATGGTGTAGACTATGACTACTTCTCCTCTAAAGAATCAGACTTGGCAGGTGTGAATTCTTTGGAGCTTCAAAGAAGCTATTCATCAAGGTGTGAGCTTGAATGGAATACCTGTGATAAGATTAAGCAGGATGGAGGTTGTCTACTCAAACTTGGTTCTTGAATCAGGTCTATGAGAGCATGATACACTTGTTCTGTAATAAGGACGAGGTTTTTCTAAGTGGCAGAAGGAGGAGCTGAATTCAGCAGCTAGATGTCATATCAGAATTTTCTGACATCAAGCTTAACATTAGGATCTCAGCTGGTGTTAAGACACATCAGCTTAAGATAAGTTGATCTACAGGAGAATGGATGTTATGGATGCTTCAAAAAGCTCTATCTCATGTAGTTTGAAGGATCTGTGGATGGAGAAGATGTTACATGTCTAAGGCTGGGTGGATCCAAGATGGCTTGCTATAGAGCAAGTAGTTCATGTAACTTTAAGATCAGTTTTCATTGGTGGATCAATGTATCTTGTGGGAGTTCTAAAAAAGTTAAGATGAATCAAACAGTGGCATTTGTTTGATCTTTAGTGTGCATTCAAGTAGGGTGCTTGGAACTAATTACTCTTGGGCAGAAGGGTAGTTGGTTGAAGATGTGAGGAGGTTCTGGTTTAGGTCTATCTTGGAGCTTGTGGTAGAAGTTCTAAGTTGATGATGGAGGATGACCTTCTTTTTGTGGATGAGAGTTTATTTCTCTCTTTGGTTACTGGAGTTCTTATTGATCAAGCTGGTGGCGCGGTGTTGTTTCAAGATCTTCAATTGGATTACTATGCAGATAGTAAGTCCAGTGGTGTAACATATCTAGAACCATGTTGGTTGGTGTCTATGATATGTGAACGATGTCCTAACTGATGTTAGAACATCTTCTGGGTTAGTTATCCTTGGAGAAGGATTCTAAGTTCTGTGAGGAACTTGTTACTTACATCGTTTCTAAGAAGTATCTACAATTGTCATACTGGAGAATGATGGAGTAGGAGAGCTGTCTTAGAAGTCTGATGTGAAAGTTTTAATAAGACTGTAGTGGATCACAAGTTGATTGCATGAAGGTACAGATTCTGATGCATTCGAAATATAGAAGTGGATATTCACCAAGAGAATCAGAAGTATTCCAGGTTATCATACGGGAGAATGATGAAGGAATGACTGTCTTGGATTATGGGGTGTCTATCTAATTAGTTGGCCTTGCTAAGGTCAGTAGAAAAGCTTGTGAAGGGGATACCGCCCCTGCTACGAGTCATGCTAGAGAGAAGCGGATCAGTTTGGTAATCTGAGAAGTTCTGGAGCATGTATACGATATCTGGCATCGTTAAGAAGATAACAAACTAAGAGGTGTGGTATCTCTTTAAGGAATGTGGAGCATTCCAGGTTAATTGAATTTTGTCTTAAGGAACATGGAGGTCTGTACATGAGAATTCAAGAGGAATTCGTGTGGTGTATATATGGGTTCAAGAAGAGAGTGATCAATGGTGTGTTTGGTCTAAATCCAAGAGTTTGTTGATTTAGGATGTTGATCTTAATGTGATCTCACGGGAAGCATGATAGTGTTCATGTGTGAGTGATTATTGTTTCTTGTCAAAAGAATCAATAAGTGCAGTTAATGATTGTGTTCAGCAGGTGGGTTAGACAGAGGGTGCGCTCTTGAAGACATGAAGATGTGTCTTATGTTTTCCATTCATCAACATAAGTGTTCATTGGAGGAGCACTGGTTATCTTAGATAGGGGGAGTTGCTTTTTGATCTAAGAGTTAGTACTGCAGGGGTGCAGTTCTGAATCCAATTTGTTTGGAGGACAAGCAGACTATGATTATTTTGGAGATGGGATGTCAAGAAGGATGTCTTGACATTATATTGTTGTTGCAGGTCATGGGGGACTTGACAGTTCAAGGTGGATTCTACCATTGTTAGTTAGTTGTGTTTGATAAGAAAACATTGTGAAGCTCTGGTCAAATCAGAAGAAGAGCTTGTCTGATGTCAGGACATTATTTAGGACATACTCTATATTGGGTCATTATGGACGGTGTACCTTGGACAGTGGAAAACATGCACGTTCAAAACCTGCTCTTCTGTTTTTTCAAAATCTTTGGACTATGTTCTTTATAGGAGAAACAGTCAAAGCATTCTTGGCCGATGCACTCTCGTTGTTGGGGAAGTCTCATTCGCTATAAATGTCCTTATTGAATTGACCCTTGGTTCGTTAATTCCTATGAAGACCGCTCGGGTATTTATAGGAAAGCTATGGTCACTTTTGTTTCAAGATGTGTATCTAATATGTGTTCTCATGGCATTATTTAGAATTATTCCTTGGTTGTGGTGTGTCTGGGTTGGCTTGGGACATTTTTTTGTCAATTTTTGGCAAAAAAGGGGGAGAAAGGTTCAAGCCTCAGTCCCGTTTTTGTCTTGTGTCCTGAGTTAAGATATTTACCTAGGAATTTCAGGAGTCTCCAATCTCTTGGGTGTGTATGTGGATGTGTACTTCTAGATACCTCATTGTTTCAAGGGGAGTCACATCAGTACTCTAATCGTAACCGACACTCAGGGTGAAGAGATGTAAGGAACATCCTGGTCTTATGGTACAAAGAGTTTTAGCTAAAATTTTCCAAAAGGGGGAGATTGAAAGCTCAAATGATTTGGAAAAAATTTTGGTAAAACTCAGTGCTGAAGAAGATGTTCCAACATGAAGACCAAAGCTGGAGAATTCTGCCAAAGAACAAAGATGTCGAAGAAGATGCCTCAACTTGAAGACTCGACATCCTGGACTGCTATAACAGATTGTTTTAAATCTGTTTCAAATCTGTTCCAAGATCCTAGGCGCGCTCAGGAGTGGATCAAGGAAAGATTTGATGCCCAACTGAAGACTATAAAAGAAGACTTAGTCCTAGGGTTTATATATATATACCTTTTGTAACCTAGTTCTCTTGTGAAAAAATAAGGGTTTAGGGTTTTGAGAGTCGTTGGCTCCCTAGGTTTGTAAGTCTCCCTTTGTATCGTTTGATGCACTGTGGTAGACATAGGTATCACACAGATCAATAAGCCTTTAGGTATTGGATTGTGTATTGTTCTTGGATGAAGCTTTGAAGAAAATCCAAGTTAGCGTGTTGGTCAAGTATGCTTGACAGAATTCTGTATTGACAGGGAGTGTTTAGATATCACAGTTTGTGATTAGGGGAAGTGAGTGGTGATTCTCATATCAAAGGAGATGTCTTTGATAAAGATTTCATTGGGTAGTGACTAGGAGATAAAGTTGTAAACGGAGGAGTTTAGCTTTATGGTAATACTACAGATAGTGGAGTCTTCTTCCTGGATTGGTATCCCCCAAAGTAGGTGAATTGCACCGAACTAGGTTAATATATTTTGTGTTCTTTTATCATTCTGCAGATTTACTTATTATGTTAGTGTGCTTGATAAACATGTTAAAACAGATGTCAAAACATCTGTGTTTATGCAGTTACTGACTTTCTGGAAATCAGTCAGCTGTTCTGCTCTTGTTTAAATAATTATGCAGAACAATGTCTTAACATTTGTTAGGACATCTGCTATCTGCTATGCCATAATTTCATTGTGTGCAAGTTGAATACATCCTTGTATGTCTTTAAACAATCTCATCGACAATGGAATATGAGATTTGACAAGTTCATGGGACACATTGGTTTTACTAGGAGCCAGTTTGACCACTGTGTTTACTTCAGGTTTTGACCTGAAAATTCACTTGTTATTTTGTTGCTTTATGTGGATAACATCCTCATAGCAAGAAACATTGTCGAAGATGTTATGAAGGTGAAGGTTGAACTAGATAAGGAGTTCGATGTTGAATGCCAAATATGTCTTATTTTGAACCATTATTCTTGGCATTTTTCAACTCATTTCTCATGTTTTAATTGATTTATTCCATGTTCTCTTGTGATTCTTCAATGAAATTGATTTTCCTTTGGATGCCTTGATATGTGTGCTATTGTGTAAGAATTAGGTTGGATTCTCAAAGAATAAGGCACAATTGAATGGACAGGGAAGCCAAAGAAATTATGGAGAATCCAGGAGGTTCGCAGTGCGAGCAAGTAGAGAAGCGCAGGCGAGATCGCAATGCGAGGCCTGAGCGAAGAAGTTCGCAGTGCGAAGTGCAAGTAGCGAAGCTAAAACATTTGGATGAAAGTAGCTAAACCCCTTGCTGATGGCAGTGCGAGGCCTGAGCGAAGAAGTTTGTAGTGCGAACATGAGCCTTGCAGTGCGAAGTTAGAGAATCTTCAAGGGCGGTTTAATTGTTTAGAGGCACTTCAAGTGCCTATAAGTGAAGTTCGTAGTGCAAACAGGGAGATCGCAGTGCGAGCGAGATAGATTCTGTTTAGATATTTATGTACTATTTAGCACTTTTTGGGGATCATAACCACAACACTTCTTTTTTTCATAATAGTAACATTGGCTTGGGAGAAAAACCGTAAGTTCATCATTTCTTCATCTTGGATGCTCATTCATCTTCTCCTTTTTCTTTTGAATCAAGCTAAATCCTTTGGATCAAAGGTAGATGTAGTCTATCTTATCTTGTATGTATTTCTTTTGATCTATTTGTATGTGAACAAGTGGATAATAAGTATATATTGAATGTTTTTGTTCTTAAAGATCTATTTATGGTTTGTATCACTCTAGACATAGATTTTACAAACCTTAATCTAAAATATTCATCTATCAACAAACGAACTCTAGACATAGATTTGTGAGTTGATATATACTTTGTGATGATCTTAAAGATTATTCTATTTGTTGCTAACATGAGACATCGTCTAATGATAGATACAATAATATTCACGACACCGCTCTAGACATAGATGATATTGAGAGGATACATGATTATATTAATCGGAAACAAATTCACATGCTTGATTAATATAATATATATAATTTAGGTTGATGAAATCTATCTTTGATATATCTCGTTAAACAAACATCTTTTAGAATTTAATCTTTGCTACAAAAATTGTGACAAACTTATGATCCAAAACAAACAAAATTTGAAAACCCTACTTAAAACATCATAAACTGCAGAACGACAAGCGATATCACTACAATCCCTGTGGAGACGATTTTCAAAACCCACATGCAGTATCAACTGTTAACATTCGACATGAAGGATCTGGGATTTGCCTCTAGAATTCTTGTGATTGACATCCGGAGAGATAGAAAGCAATCAATATTATGCTTATCTCAAGAGACATACCTGAAGAAGATTATCGACAAGTTTGGTATGTCGAATTCAAAGCATGTTTTAACACCGACTAATCCTTGGTGCAAGTTGAGTACGACTCAAAATCCTAGTACTGAAGTCGAAAGAGCCTATATGAATAACATTCCATATGGTAGTATAGTAGGTTCTTTGATGTATGTTATGGTCTGAACGAGGTCAGACATAGCGTACAGAGTGAGCCTTATAAGCAGGTATATGGCCAATCCCGGGAAGGCGCACTAGAAATCATTAAAGTGGATTCTTAGGTACATTAATGTGTCTCTGAGCAGAGTCCTGATTTATGGTGGATCCTGTTGTGATGATTACAAAGTAGAAATCGAAGGATTTGCCGACTCTGATTATGAAGGTTGTATGGATTCCAGAAAATCTTTTTATGGATATGTGTTCACTATGTTTGGCACAACAATCAGTTGGAAAGCAACACTTCAAAAGGTTGTTGTCTTATCAACCACTGAATCGGAATATATCGCCCTCAGTGAAATTGTGAAAGAAGCATTGTGACTTGAAGGTTTTGCTAAGGAGCTGAAACGTCAAGGTCGAGTTATCACTGTTAAATGTGATAGTCAAAGTCCAATACATCTGTCGACGAATTTATCCTATCATGAGCGAACCAAACATATCGATGTGAAGCTGCACTTCTTCAGAGAGATAATAGAGCGTGGAGAAGTCCAAGTGCTGAAGGTTTTGACTGATGACAATGTTTCTGATATGATCACCAAGACATTGCCAAGTAGCACATTTTTCCAGTGTATGCAGTTGATAAATTTGCATGATAAAAGCTAGTTTGTTCCCTTGTTAGTATAGAGTTTGTTCCAAGGTGGAGATTTGTGGTATTTGGATCGAACTCTAGTGTCTACAAGGGTAACTTCATGGTTCGACAAGAGTTGTGCTGATGTAGTTGAAGTCTGTTCAAGCATGTTGTGAAAATATGTTAGCTTTGTGTTTGAGTTAGCATGTTGAATTGGGCCTAGGTTGTAAGCTCAATTATTAACTTAGCTTGTAGCCTAAGTTAGCTTAGTAGTCTATAAATAGACTAGTTCTCTCAGGTTGTTGAGAGAGGTTAATTGTTGGTATTCACTTGTAATCTTTGAATCCTTATTGAGTAAGTGAATAGTAAAACAGTTTTAACTAATTCTTATTCTTCTTTTTCCTTCTTCTCTATCTTTTGTAAAACCTAATAGAGTTTATTTGTGTTTATTTAAGAAATTCAATCTTTTTTCATATATTGGTTTGTTCTTGACGACATCGATTCATAATAATCCTGAATTAAAAATCAGCTAGAACTATAGGCCTATGATTTTCAATTGAATCAACTCCCTTGACTTTAGGCATGTGATGACTAGAATTTAAGTTAGGTAAAATCTATCCTTTATTAAAGAATTGTGTTATAGAGGCAATTTACATTTCCACCAACAATTTTCTAGAATGCTTAAAAGAAACATCCTCCAAAACCATCAGGGTCATCCATGGCAAAGACATTTATTGAAGTATGCAAATGAAGAGATAGATGAAGAAATGACTACAAGTGCAACACATGCTAACTAATTTAGTTTTAAGTTAGTTTAGTTAGTTACTTGCATTCTAAGGTACAATATAGTGTAGCATGGTGTAGTTTGTTATGTTGCAACTCCATTCATTTGTATATATACACACATTATACACTCTTTTCTACTCAATGCGAATCATTCCTTTTCTCTCAGTAATGTTCATGTAGATAGTTTCAATATTGTATCAGTTAATCAATCCATGAATAATCTTCATTCTCATTCAACCATCTTCTCATGATTCTTCTTCTTCTTCTTCAATCAACTTTTTGTTTCATTGTTCAATTGATCTTGAGCTTTGACATTGTTTGTCTTAATCAAAGCTTCTTGCACTAATTAGTTGAAGAAGTTTGTTTCCTCTTCTTTCTGTTACAATCTTTCCCGCTGAAGACTGTCTTCTTCCTTATTCTGTATCACCTTCTTGCAATCACTTGTTGCAGAACCTTGTTTCTCCCTCGTCGATCCAACAATGTCACCGCGCCTCGCTCCAAATCAACAACTCGATCTTGACTCCATTTACTACATTCACCCAAGAGAAGGCCCTAACTCCATCAATATCAATCCAATAGTTGATGGCTCCAATTATCTGTCTTGGAGTAAATCCATGCAGTGTGCCTTGGGAGCCAAGAACAAAGGTAAATTCGTTGATGGATCCATGGAAATTCCTGATCATGATGATATCAACTATGCAAAATAGGAAAGATGCAACCACCTCATTCTTTCTTGGATCATTAATTCAGTTAGTGGTCAAATTGCATCCATCATTCTTTATCATGAGCATGCATTAACTTCTTGGAATGATTTACATGAACGTTTTTCAAAGGCTGGTTGTGTTCGAATCTTAACATTATGTTCCAATATTAACAATTTGAAACAAGATTCCAAAACTGTTATAGAATACTTCCTTGAGTTGAAAGGATTATGGGAAGAACTCAATTCTCATAGGCCATTACCTATATGTACATGTGCTCGTAGATGCAGATGTAATGTTGTTAGAAAAGCTCAAGAACATAGACTTGAGGAACAAGCCATACAATTCCTTACAGGCTGGAATGATTCTTTCTCGGTTTTCAGAACTCAGGTTTTGCTTATGGACCCCTTACCCTCTATTAGTCGCATTTACTCTCTAGTAGTTCAAGAAGAAAGTCACCACAAGAAACTAGTTGTTGTTGAAGACAATTCCATCTTGGTTAATGATGCTCATAAACCAGATTGTAGACACAAAGGTGGCAACAACAATGTCAAGAATGCAACTAGAGTATGCACATTCTGCAATAGATCAGGTCATAGTGGATTTCTGTTATCAGAAGCATGGTCACCCTAATTTCAACAAAAACAAGGCATCTCTTAATGCAACTAAAGCTGACCCTTCTTCTACATCTCAACCAACAGATGAGCCTTCAGTTGCTTCACACACAAGTATCCAATTGCATATCTCTCAAGCTCAGTATAACCAACTCATTAATATTTTACAGCAATTAAATTTATCATCAAATGTTCCTACATCTACTACCAATCAGGTTTCCTCTAGCTTATCACATGATGCTCCAGGTAGTGCATGTAATGTTATCATACATAAGTCATCACTTATAAGGATTTTAGACTCAGGAGCTAATGATCGTATTTGTGCTTCCTTAAATATGTTTAATTCTTATTATAAAATTAGACCTATTAAAATCACTATTCCTAATGGTAATTGTACCATGGTTCACTATGCTGGTAACATCAGTTTCTCACTGAAGGTGTGAAAAGTACACAAGAAGGGTGGTTTAAGTGTGTTTCATGTTTTATTTAATTTAACTTTTGATCAGAGTTTCTGAATCAGAACTGGTGTTCAGATTGTGTTTTAATTCATCAGCAGCAGATATAATAGAAGTTAACAAATAACAGCAGAAGACACAAAAGATTTATCATGGTTCCTCCACTAACTGAGAGTACTGCAGCCCCCTTGCCTCACAAGAGATTTTCATTATAACCACTTCATGATTACAATCACTTGTGGTTCTGCATAAGTCTTTTACACTTGCTCAGACTAACTGTATGAGACTTTCTTGCTTAGAGCACATGTCTAAGACTTCTTCTCATATCCTCTGACCAAGCCACCTGCTCTTCTGGCCATCTAGACTGAGAGTTCCTTGCTCACATCCTCTGACCGAGCCACCTGCTTTTCTGGCCATCTAGACTGAGGCTTCCTTGCTCAAGCAGCACTTGAGACTTCCTGCTCACGCCCCTCAGACGAAGACTTTCCCTTTGCTCAATCATCCTAGCTGAATAATACTTTCACAGCTGAAGTACTTAAGCAATGAGACTTATGTGGCTTAAGCATCTATGCTCAAGACTTCTGCTCAATCAGCCTTGCTAACTAAGACTCTTACATCTCAAGCACATAGCAGGAGACTTGCATAGTTCAAGCATCTTGGCTTAAGACTTGTTGCTTGAATCTCAATGAGACAATACTTTTTCTCAAGCACATAGCAAGTGACTTTGATCTAAACTGCTGAACAGTCCCAGCAGGATAGAGAATAAGGTGTACATGATACAAGTATCAAAGGTACGGGAAATCACCATAACAAAGACCTAAAGCACTTAAAATTTCTAAGATATACAATGTTTAAGAAATCTTAAGACTTTTATAATCACAACCTACAAACAAAAAATCTGCATATTACAATAGGGTTGTGTAGCGATTTTTGGACGTGGTTGCGAAGCACTATTGCTCTTTGGTATCTACAGCTCGATTCATTTTTTATCCTATTAAAGCTGATGAAGGAATGGAAATAGATGTCTCAAATTAACCCTGCTTGCAAACTGAGGTTAAACAGCGGTCTGTTAGGTTACAGATGCTACAAAGATTCGGGGTCTCTATTGGGTGTATTTTGTTAAAAAGTGGTGTTTGGTCGATTGGTGGGAGGTTTAGATATTAGGACGGATATATGAAAGTATGGGATTTTGGGTTTTTATTTAGTGTGCTCGCTAAGATCTTTCTTTCAATCTTATGCCTACGTATTCCCGTTTTTCTGAAGGAGAAGACTTTAACTCAGTGTAGAGCAATGCTATCTTTCCTTAGGAATTTCTCATGCTAAAAGAGGGACAGTGGCATGGATGTAAATAATCCAGAGGCTTGCCGCTTACAGCAATTAGATGAAGGGGAAGGAGTTGTTGATGTTTATGTACTGTGAACGAGGCACGGTTTTGATGCTAAAAGGTTGATTGGATCAACCAGTGGTTTTCTTATGCAAAGCCTAAGAGGAGGCTATTGGCCCAACAAGAGGGAGTTTTTATGTGTCTCGTACAAAGCCCGAGAGAGAGGCTAAAAAGGTTTGACTCAACAAGAGAGTGATTTATACTCAACAAGAGAGTGTTTTTGTATCTTGTACGAAGCCTGAGATGGAGGCAGAAATTTGTTTGGCTCAATAAGAACCTTTTTGTATCTCGTATAAAGCCCGAGATGGAGGCGGAAGGGTGATTGACTCAATGAGGGAGTCTCTTATGTGTCTCGTACAAAGCCTGAGAGAGAGGCTAAACGTTGTTTTACTCCGCTGGGGAGAATCATTGTACAAAGCCCAAGAGGAGGCTACGGCGTTGTTTCAGTTGAGTGACAGGTCCAGTATGCTGATTTAAAGAGAAAATCAGTTCTTATATGAGTAATGTTGGCCCTCAGGGATTTTGATTCGAGGATCAGGGATATTTCCTATTCTTTAAGGAAGTGGGAAATCCGAAGGGTATTGAGACTGTCCGAGTCTACGGGTCTCCTTCCTATTTTTGAAGGGGTCACTTGAGAATGTCTTTGAGACTCAAGGAGATTAGACTGTCCAAGTCTAGAGTTTCATCTTTTGTACTATGCTTTGAGAAACAGTAGTAGACTCTTTGAAAGGATTGTTCTATGAAGATGACTAAGTTCTGTTCCTATACCTCTAGGAGGTCGTCGGGACAATTTGTACGAAGTCCAAAAGGAGGCTGGAAGCTTTTAAGAAGCCGAGGGGTCCTTGTACGAAGCCCAAGAGGAGGCTATCATTCCCGGAGGAAGAGATCATTATACGAAGCCTAAGAGGAGGCTGTGAATACTTCTAAGAAGCCGGCGGGTCCTTGTACTAAGCCCAAGAGGAGGCGGGGTTGCTTTTAGGAAGCCTGTGGGTCCTTGAACAATGCCCAAGAGGAGGCCGATGCTTTTAAGAAGCCGATGGGTCCGCAAACCCCAAGAAGTTCAAGACAGACTATTCACGAGGAATAGATCAAGCCAGGAAAGTTCAAGAATTTGGAAGAAACTCAAGAGATGCTGTAACGCCCCAGTTTTGTTAGATTTATTTAATAGAGTAGATTTAATTGGTTTTGGTTTTATATTATTTTATTATTGACTTTTATTTGGCAATATATTATTTTTCATCGTTGTTGATGTTTTATCGCATTTTGAGAGCGTTTGGGAGATATTCGAGCTGAGGGGTATTTTGGTCTTTTGCTTGGGTAAGTTTATGTTTTTATATAAATATAAAGAAATAGAGAGAAAATGAGAGAAAGAAGAAAAGAAGAAAGAAGAGAAAGAGAAAAGAAGAGGAAGAAGAGATAAAAGAGGAGAAAGTGGGAAAAATCGGGAAAAGCTCCGTTTCAATCGAATTTAATCGGGTAAGGGTGTGAAATATTGTTATCCTAACTTTGTGTATGATTATGTATGTGTGATTGTGTGAAGGTTTTCTTGTTTTTCCATAGTTTTCCAATTCTAGGTCAAAATGAGAAAAATGGATAGAAATCGATGTTTTCACGGATGAAATTCGGAATAAATCGCGTAGTAGAGTCGTGTGATGTTGGGCCTTGATTTAGTGTGATCGTTTGATTGAATCGAGTTGAATTTATAACTTTTGAGTTTTTGGTATATATTGAGGTTTTTCTGTAAATTGATGTTGTGATCGAGTAAGAGTGTTTGGATATGTCTGGTAACATTGGTATAGGTTGATATTTCATCGGGTAAGGTTTGGGTTTAATGGGGAATGGTTGTTTGTGTGTTTTTCCGCGGTTTCGATCGAGTTCGAATTTAGAATTCAATGATAAAATTATGTTATAAAATATTTCAAAAATGGAAAAGGTGTTGTATGGCTTCTTAATGGTGAAAATATTGTAGTACGTTGAATTCTGAGATCGTAGCTTTTTACGGAATCGAAATCGGAGGTCCGGAAGGCTTCCGACGATGAAAAATGCATTTTCTGGGCCCTGACACGGCCCGTGTCACACAGCACGGGGGCCGTGTCAGACCACTGACTAGGGAGGGTGGAAACGTGAAAAAAGTGTGAAATTTGGGTTTTTGAGTGACACGGGCCGTGTCCCACAACACGGGGGCCGTGTCAGCCCTGCTGTAGGTTTTTCTTTCAAAATTGTTTCGATCGTAACTTTTGATCCGTAAATCCGTTTTGACCCCCGTTCGAAGCGTTGGAAAGCTTATGAAATATTCTTTCTAATAAAAATGGGTTGGAGGTCAGTAGATGATTTATTTAAGTCGTTAATTTGAAAAAGTGTTGTATTGTTGGATTTTTACCGCCGTATTGGTGTACGAATGATGTGTTATCATGCTACATGCTTTTGATATGTAACGTATAGCTTGTGTGCTGTTATATGACGTGAGTATATGTGATAAAATGTTGTGCATGATTGATATGTATTGGTGATGGATGTATGATGTCTGAATAGTGTGTTTTGTCGACTTTTAACCGACTTTTCCGGTAAACCGTAAATTGAATTGTTTGGATAATTGTGTATGTTGTTATACAATTGATGTGAATGTATGTGGATTATATGTGATGAATGCATGACTATATTGTGAAATATGTGTGCATTGCATGAGTGTATGTGGTCATTTTGTATGAGAAACATCATGATATGCATTCATGTGTCGCGATTCGTGGAGAATCGGGTGTAATATCGCGTCCCTGTTGGGTTTGAGTGATTGATTACACAAATGATCATTTGAGGATCCTCTGAACATTGCGTAGTCAATGGGTGTAATCGTTGCGATGAGTTACACTTGATTCCGTGGAAATCTTCAGAATGATTGTGTGCCCTTATGGGGTTTGAGCAATCGGATTGTGTCTGCGTGAACAATCCAGAAACATCGGATGCCATGATGGTATGAGCGATGGGGAAATATCGTAGGCCCGGCAGGGAGGATATTTCCATTGAGTTCTTCAATTGAGCTCGGGTGATGAGTCGGTACCGCATGCATCTGCATAGAGTCGTGAGTCGGTCTCTATGAGTTGCATTTGTCATCATTGTATTTGTGCATTGATGAATAAACATATATATGTATATGTTGATGTGGAATGAGTAGAATTGTGTCGGTGTGCATGGATGGATAAACATGAATATGTGTGTTTATGTTGAATGATAAGCATTATGAGGAATATGCTTGGTTTTATATATATATATGCCTTGCGATATATATTGAGTGAGATGTGATGATTGTGACATAGTAGACATAATATGTATGTTTATGTGGAATGATGATAATGATGAATGTATGCATAATGAATATGCTTGATGATATATCTATATTGTGATATATGATGAGTTGTGGTGAGAATATGTGTTATATGTTTATGTTGTAGTACATAATTATATGCATTGTTATTATGATAATATTTCTCACCCTTCTGCTGTTTTATGATGCTCTATGAGGCATTGCAGATTAAGTATCTGGCGGTCTTTTTGTGAAGCGTGTCTTCGTTTTCCTTATTGGTCGGTTGGCTCTGATATCTAGCACCGGGTAGCTAGGGCGTTTTGATCTTTTTGTGATACATTTGCATATGTATCTTGCTGATGAATTTGTGTATATAAACATGATGTTGCTTGTGATTCATACTGGATGATGTATATATATGTTGATGTATATATGTGGTTGTTATTCAATATTTTAGATGTTTCCGCTTTTATTCTAAATATTGAGATGTGGGTATAAGGACTGAGATCCTTTGGTGTTTGAAAGTTACCCCACTGTTGCATATCATTTGTTGAGCAGGTGTTGTATGTTTTAATTTCAAGCATAATGTGACATGCCTTTTTATGCCGTGTTTACAATTATACTCTGATGAAATTTCCAATACGTGCCTAAATGATTTATTTGATTATTTGGGGGTATAGAAAGGGGGTGTTACATAAAGTGGTATCAGAGCCGGTGTTGAGTCAGTTGTTGAGTCTGTTGGTGTGACAGTTGAATACTGTCGGTGTTGTTTGTTCCTTAGTACGTGATATGTGTGTGAAACACTGTCAGTGCTTTCTGGTTTTCTAATCCTTTGTTTTCAGGAGTTAGAATGAGATAAGTGGGGGAGAAGCTGGTACTTCTCCATGTTGCTTCAGGTGTGGAACGCTGGCTCAGTGTGTTGTGAATTGCAAGATGGTAAGTGTTGTTTGGACAGTGTTGTTCCCGATTCCGTAAGAAATGTGGAGGTAAGGTTTATGTCAACTAAGGATTTGTGCCTTAGGTAGTTTTGTGTATGGGATGCAAGAAAGGCTATTATAGTTTGGTAAATACGGTTTATGCCCCATCATGATTGTCGGCTGTCTATTGGCAAATTGAGGAACTGATCACCCTTAATCTCTTGTTGATAGCAGACGGAAATTATGTTGGATGGAATAGGCGGGTCTTTCCGGCTTTGATAGTGTGTGAAATGAGTTGTTTGGAATTTAAGGAGATGATTACAGATTGTTTTGATGAGTCGATGAAGATGCTAATATCGGAAGATGAAATGGATTAGAGGTTTTGGTATGTTAGTCCAGTTGGGAAGTCATTGAGAGAGAATGATTGGGTTTTATTTAAGGACTGCTTCACAGAGAGTGGAGATTGAACTTAATTGGACGAAGGTGAATAGTTGAGGTTTATATCTGCTAAGTAAGTAGGAAACTCTTAGTAGATGGGAATAAGATGTTTGTTTTGTCTGTGATGGTAGTGTTTTGGGAATTGGCAGGAAGTCGCAGTGATGGGCCGTCAGTTGGGCATAGTTTTCAGATGTGTTTTTGGATGGAACATTAAGGTGTTGTCTTAGAGAGCTCCAGTATTGTTGGTAACAAAAGGGAAGGATGATGGAATGGAATAACAAGTATAATGGTATTGAGACTATGGACAGCAAACTTAGAGTTCTAGTGGGTTTGGAGTCTTTTGGAGTTTTAAGGCATTAATGGAAATTGTGAGGAAACCCTTGTGGGTGGATGTAACATTGTGTTTGAGAATTCTTTTTGGTTGGTTGTTGATACATGTTGGAATTGCGGAATTGGACGGTCAGGAGAAGAAATTGGGTATGGATTACTAATAGTTGAATAAGGTAATGATTGAGAATAAGTGTCCACTTTCATGAACAGATGACTAGAATGGTTTGGTTGAGTTTGAGTGAATTACAATTGTTTGGAATGTTTGATAAGAGTGGTGAATTGTGTGAGTTGAGGCTTTGATCGATTTAATGTGACTGGTTAGGTTTGTTATCCTCGGAATAGGTTGTTATTTACTCGGTTAAGCTTGTATGTGAGTAAAAAGTTACCCAGTGAAAAGTTTTGCAAAAGCTTTAAGGATTTATATCTTTTGGATTTTGGTTGGGAATTGCAACGTACGGTGATGGTATTTGGTGTTAGTAACGTGTCACTAATGTTTATGGAGTAGAGGAATCGTATTTTCCATATTTAATTGGATAAGTTCGTAGTGGTTTCGATTGAGGATATTTGGATTTGTTATAAACTCAGAGGAAGAATGAGTAAAGTGTTTGAGATTTGAATTACAAGTGTTGAAAAGAGGCGAAGTTTTATGCTAAGTTATTCGAGTGAGAATTTTGGTTGAAAAGGGTTAGTTCCTTGGAAATGTTATTTCAGATGAGAGTATGGTTAATGGATCCATCGGAAGTAGATGTAGTTCTACATGAGAGGCTCCGAAGTTAGTTAAGGAGATTAGAAACTTTTGGACTCAGTTGGTTGTTATTACAGGTTATGGAAGACTTTGTTAAGTTTGTACTTCTGGTATCTCAGTTGACTTGCAAAGGGTGAGTCGTTTGTTTGGATGTTCGTTGTGAGTAAGTTTTGGTGAGCTGGAGTAGAAGTTGTCTACGGTTTCAGCTTTGATTTTGTGTGATCCTAATAAACCGGTTGTGGGGTATCGTGATGTGTCTTTGATGAGTTTAGTCAACGTGGTAATGCAAGAGGGTAAAGTCGTGGCTTATGCTTTACGACAATTGAGGATTTATAAAAGGATCTGTATTATTATGGATTTGGAATTGGTTGCGGTGGTATTGTGTTGGAATATTTGGAGGTATTATCTTTATGGTTCTAGGTTCGAAGTGTTTGGTAATCGCAAGGATATTGAGTACTTGTTTGGTCTAAAGGAATAGAGTATGAGACAACAAGGATGGTTAGAGTTCGTGATGAGTTATGAATTTGGCTTGGATTATCCTTCGGGGAAAAGCTGTTGTTGTGCCTGAAAAAGTTAAGTCGGAAGTTTCTATGCATGTCTATTTTGATGGTCAGGGAGTTAGAATTATTTGAGCAATTCCGAGACTTGTGTATGGTGTATGAGATAACACAGGAGAGTGTGAGGTTGGTAATATTAAAGTGAATAGTGATTTTTGGCGAATATGAGAAAGAGTTAGACTTTGGACGTGAAATTGATATTTTGATGGTTACGAGTAATCAGAGTGTGCAACGGAAGCGTGAGGTGGCAGGATTCGTATATGCATGTGTGACTTGTAAGAGTTCATAGGTTGAACATTGATAACATGTAGGAATGATGAGACCATTGGACGTTTCAGAATGGAAGTGTTAGGTGAAAGGTTTAAATATTATTCATGGGCTACTATGTAGATGGATGTTTTGGTTATATGTTCGATTGGGAATCGTAGCATTGTTGTAATAAGGTTGTGTGACAAGGATGTTGGTATTCTGGTTTTGTAGTGGTTGTGGAATCGATGTTGTGTCGTGGAACTTGTGTTCTTGTTTGTGTTGTTGCCTCGTTTCCATCGTGATGGTTCGAGTGTGTGTGGCTAATTCCTTGTGGGGAATTAGGGGAGTGTTATCTGTGGTGATGGTAACGATCTTGTTGTGTTTCGGTTCTAGAGTGAACCTGTGTGTTGGTATCGTGGTTTTCCTTGAGTTGTGAGTTGGTCGTCAAGCGCATTGTATGGGCATTGCATCTTGTCGTTCTAGTCATCATCGTTGTGTCGTTGTTGTTTGGCTCAATAAGAACCTTTTTGTATCTCGTATAAAGCCCGAGATGGAGGCGGAAGGGTGATTGACTCAATGAGGGAGTCTCTTATGTGTCTCGTATAAAGCCCGAGAGAGAGGCTAAACGTTGTTTTACTCCGCTGGGGAGAATCATTATACAAAGCCCAAGAGGAGGCTACGGCGTTGTTTCAGTTGAGTGACAGGTCCAGTATGCTGATTTAAAGAGAAAATCAGTTCTTATATGAGTAATGTTGGCCCTCAGGGATTTTGATTCGAGGATCAGGGATATTTCCTATTCTTTAAGGAAGTGGGAAATCCGAAGGGTATTGAGACTGTCCGAGTCTACAGGTCTCCTTCCTATTTTTGAAGGGGTCACTTGAGAATGTCTTTAAGACTCAAGGAGATTAGACTGTCCAAGTCTAGAGTTTCATCTTTTGTACTATGCTTTGAGAAACAGTAGTAGACTCTTTGAAAGGACTGTTCTATGAAGATGACTAAGTTCTGTTCCTATACCTCTAGGAGGTCGTCGGGACAATTTGTACGAAGTCCAAGAGGAGGCTGGAAGCTTTTAAGAAGCCGAGGGGTCCTTGTACGAAGCCCAAGAGGAGGCTATCATTCCCGGAGGAAGAGATCATTATACGAAGCCTAAGAGGAGGCTGTGAATACTTCTAAGAAGCCAGCGGGTCCTTGTACTAAACCCAAGAGGAGGCGGGGTTGCTTTTAGGAAGCCTGTGGGTCCTTGAACAATGCCCAAGAGGAGGCCGATGCTTTTAAGAAGCCGATGGGTCCGCAAACCCCAAGAAGTTCAAGACAGGCTATTCACGAGGAATAGATCAAGCCAGGAAAGTTCAAGAATTTGGAAGAAACTCAAGAGATGCTGTAACGCCCCAGTTTTGTTAGATTTATTTAATAGAGTAGATTTAATTGGTTTTGGTTTTATATTATTTTATTATTGACTTTTATTTGGCAATATATTATTTTTCATCGTTGTTGATGTTTTATCGCATTTTGAGAGCGTTTGGGAGATATTCGAGCTGAGGGGTATTTTGGTCTTTTGCTTGGGTAAGTTTATGTTTTTATATAAATATAAAGAAATAGAGAGAAAATGAGAGAAAGAAGAAAAGAAGAAAGAAGAGAAAGAGAAAAGAAGAGGAAGAAGAGAGAAAAGAGGAGAAAGTGGGAAAAATCGGGAAAAGCTCCGTTTCAATCGAATTTAATCGGGTAAGGGTGTGAAATATTGTTATCCTAACTTTGTGTATGATTATGTATGTGTGATTGTGTGAAGGTTTTCTTGTTTTTCCATAGTTTTCCAATTCTAGGTCGAAATGAGAAAAATGGATAGAAATCGATGTTTTCACGGATGAAATTCGGAATAAATCGCATAGTAGAGTCGTGTGATGTTGGGCCTTGATTTAGTGTGATCGTTTGATTGAATCGAGTTGAATTTATAACTTTTGAGTTTTTGGTATATATTGAGGTTTTTGTGTAAATTGATGTTGTGATCGAGTAAGAGTGTTTGGATATGTCTGGTAACATTGGTATAGGTTGATATTTCATCGGGTAAGGTTTGGGTTTAATCGGGAATGGTTGTTTGCATGTTTTTCCGCGGTTTCGATCGAATTCGAATTTAGAATTCAATGATAAAATTATGTTTTAAAATATTTCAAAAATGGACAATTTGTTGGATGGCTTCTTAATGGTGAAAATATTGTAGTACGTTGAATTCTGAGATCGTAGCTTTTTACGGAATCGAAATCGGAGGTCCGGAAGGCTTCCGACGATGAAAAATGCATTTTCTGGGCCCTGACACGGCCCGTGTCACACAGCACGGGGGCCGTGTCAGACCACTGACTAGGGAGGGTGGAAACGTGAAAAAAATGTGAAATTTGGGTTTTTGAGTGACACGGGCCGTGTCCCACAACACGGGGGCCGTGTCAGCCCTGCTGTAGGTTTTTCTTTCAAAATTGTTTCGATCGTAACTTTTGATCCGTAAATCCGTTTTGACCCCCGTTCGAAGCGTTGGAAAGCTTATGAAATATTCTTTCTAATAAAAATGGGTTGGAGGTCAGTAGATGATTTATTTAAGTCGTGAATTTGAAAAAGTGTTGTATTGTTGGATTTTTACCGTCGTATTGGTGTGTGAATGATGTGTTATCATGCTACATGCTTTTGATATGTAACGTATAGCTTGTGTGCTGTTATATGATGTGAGTATATGTGATAAAATGTTGTGCATGATTGATATGTATTGGTGATGGATGTATGATGTCTGAATAGTGTGTTTTGTCGACTTTTAACCGACTTTTCCGGTAAACCGTAAATTGAATTGTTTGGATAATTGTGTATGTTGTTATACAATTGATGTGAATGTATGTGGATTATATGTGATGAATGCATGACTATATTGTGAAATATGTGTGCATTGCATGAGTGTATGTGGTCATTTTGTATGAGAAACATCATGACATGCATTCATGTGTCGCGATTCGTGGAGAATCGGGTGTAATATCGCGTCCCTGTTGGGTGTGAGTGATTGATTACACAAATGATCATTTGAGGATCCTCTGAACATTGCGTAGTCAATGGGTGTAATCGTTGCGATGAGTTACACTTGATTCCGTGGGAATCTTCAGAATGATTGTGTGCCCTTGTGGGGTTTGAGCAATCGGATTATGTCTGCGTGAACAATCCAGAAACATCGGATGCCATGATGGTATGAGCGATGGGGAAATATCGTAGGCCCGGCAAGGAGGATATTTCCATTGAGTTCTTCAATTAAGCTCGGGTGATGAGTCGGTACCGCATGCATCTGCATAGAGTCGTGAGTCGGTCTCTATGAGTTGCATTTGTCATCATTGTATTTGTGCATTGATGAATAAACATATATATGTATATGTTGATGTGGAATGAGTAGAATTGTGCCGGTGTACATGGATGGATAAACATGAATATGTGTGTTTATGTTGAATGATAAGCATTATGAGGAATATGCTTGGTTATATATATATATATATATATATATATATATATATATATATATATATATATATATATATATATATATATATATATATGCCTTGCGATATATATTGAGTGAGATGTGATGATTGTGACATAGTAGACATAATATGTATGTTTATGTGGAATGATGATAATGGTGAATGAATGCATAATGAATTTGCTTGATGATATATCTATATTGTGATATATGATGAGTTGTGGTGAGAATATGTGTTATATGTTTATGTTGTAGTACATAATTATATGCATTGTTATTATGATAATATTTCTCACCCTTCTGTTGTTTTATGATGCTCTATGAGGCATTGCAGATTAAGTATCTGGCGGTCTTTTTGTGAAGCGTGTCTTCATTTTCCTTGTTGGTCGGTTGGCTCTGATATGTAGCACCGGGTAGCTAGGACGTTTTGATCTTTTTGTGATACATTTGCATATGTATCTTGCTGATGAATTTGTGTATATAAACATGATGTTGCTTGTGATTCATACTGGATGATGTATATATATATGTTGATGTATATATGTGGTTGTTATTCAATATTTTAGATGTTTCCACTTTTATTCTAAATATTGAGATGTGGGTATAAGAACTGAGATCCTTTGTTGTTTAAAAGTTACCCCACTGTTGCATATCATTTGTTGAGCAGGTGTTGTATGTTTTAATTTCAAGCATAATGTGACATGCCTTTTTATGCCGTGTTTACAATTATACTCTTATGAAATTTCCAATACGTGCCTAAATGATTAATTTGATTATTTGGGGGTATAGAAAGGGGGTGTTACAGATGTCATTCACGGAGAAAAGATCATCTCTGGGGAGTAGAGTTTCTTGACAAGTGCTTTTAAGAAGCCTGTGGGTCCCCAAACCCTGAGAAATTCAAGACATGCCATTCACCGAGAATAGATCAAGCCAGGAAAGTTCGAGAATTTGGAAGAAACTCAAGAGATGTCATTCACGGAGAAAAGATCATCTCTGGGGAATAGAGTTTCTTTGACAACTTCTACGAGTGACAATCTATGAAAGGGTTCACCGAGAATGCTGCCTTTCATGTCTCCATATTGTTTAACCCCAAGAGGAGGGAAGACTGTGTCTGGTAATCCTATGGGGATCTAGTTTTGACTATTTAGAAGTGATCAACGGCCTTAATGCTAGACGTAGTTGCTGGGGAAACTCTAAATATCTATACTATTATTACACAGTTGATATGAGTTTATGAAAGAAGACGTACAGCGAAACAGCCCCACAATACAGTTATATGTATATGAAAGCGGTAAATGAAAGCATATAAACACTTACTCGGTTGTAGAGCTTCCATGCTGTTTGGTTAGTTGTTCAATAATGAAAGATTGAAAACAACAGTATATTCAAATTTAAAGGAGAAAGTGCTTTGAAAAAGAAAGATTTTGGGGCTTACAGCTCAAGGAGAGGCCTAGGGTTTTATCAATAAGCGCACTGTTGTTTTGTACAAAGGGACTTATACAAGTGACTGAGGCCCAAAAATTGTTTTTTGTACAAAGGGATGGGTCTTACACTCTCTCAAGAGGCCCAAAAAGTTTAAATAAAAAGAGTAGGACTTATAACACGAGGGTAGGCCCAGATGATTTTTCGTTTAAAATGACGATCGCGCCGAGATTTTCTTTTAACGCAAAGGGGCTTATACAATATCTGAGGCCCAAAGTTGTTTTTTTGGTTAAAAGGGGGTTTGGTCTTACACTCTAATAGAGGCCCAAAAGTTTTAAATGGGTCGTATAGCTCAAGGAGAAGCCCAGATGGTTTATCTTTAAACTGGCGACGATCGTGCCGAATTTAAAAATGTACAGAGGGACTTATACAATAAGTGAGGCCCAAAATATTTATGTACAGGGGGGTTGGGTCTTACACACTAATAGAGGCCCAAAGAGTTTTAAAGAAAAGAAATGGGTCTTACTACTCGAGGGTAGGCCCAAAGTTTGTTTTTCAACGGATGATGATCGCGTCGAACTTTTTGAAATACAACGGGACTTATACCATAAGTGAGGCCCAAAATAGGTTTGTATTTACAAAGGGTTGGGTCTTACACTCTATTAGAGGCCCAAAGAGTTTTGAAAATGATTTGTGAGGGTTGAATTAATCAAAAACCCTAATTTATTTCCAAAATGTATTTTAATTGAATAAAAATTCAATTAAAATGATCAAAAATTGTTTAACATGTGGGAAACAAATTATGATCTTGGATTAATGCTTCAAAAATCAAGTATTGAATAAAAAAAAATTAGAAGTCATTAATCTTTTCAAGATCAATAGGGAAAAAATATTTTAAATGTCAAAAATAATTAAAATATTAATTCTTTACAAAAATATCAATTATATGAAATAAATAATTTTTTTGGGATTTTTTGGGAAAATAAAATATTTTAACATTTTTGTGAATTATTAAAAAAAGAATCAACTCAAAATCATTAAAACTCAGAGAGAAATTAATTTTTGAATCAATTAAATAAAAATCACAAAATTCAAATATTCAAATGTTGGAAAATGGCGCCAAGAACAAGGGCAAGAACACGCGCGTGTTCTGAGTTTCTCAGATTTGCATTTTCTATCCAATCTCACTGAATACTTAATCATATCATGCAATCCACATACCAATCAACTCGTTTCAACCTCACGATCATGTCTATGACAATTAATTTCATTTAAATTAAACATAAAACAAGAAATCATGAACAATCCTCAAGAACCCCAGATTCTGCATGAAGGCTGGGATTTTTGATACACGATTCAAACAATGCAATTAATTGAGGGGAAACATTCCATGCATGATTATGAACATATGGCCAAATTATTGTGCAGCAAAATTGCATGGATCATAGAGTTAGAAGAGCTCATGCTTACCACTTGCAGCTGGTGATCGTGATTTGTGTTGGAGGTATTACAGATGAGTTGTGATGATCTGAACAACTTCCCTACACCCTATGGAGTGTGTTTGAATGTTTGGACTTGATTGAAATTGGCTGGATCACTTCATGGCATCTCAACTGCAACTTGGTTAAAACCTTGAGCAATTGACTGGTGATTCTAAGAAATTAGTGTTCCAATTGTTGTTTAAGTGTTTGATCAGCTCATATGTGATGTATATAAGGTGTGTGTGTGATTGGTTTGATTGGAAAAGCTCTCAAACTCAAAACCCGATAGTGACTTGCCTTAGAAGGCAAAATTGGAGTGAAAGAAGAGATTTTGAGGAAAGCATCAGTTTGATGGCTTTGGTGTACTCAAACTGATCACAATTGAGCTCTATTTATAGTAGAGCAAGTTTGTTTTGCAAGGAATAGTGAATGGCAACTGCTGAGTAGGTTTGGCCAATGTTGGCAAATGAAAATCCAAGTCTCCTCTAGCCATTGACTAGAGGTTAGGGCACAGGCTGCTGGTTCCCTTGGTCTTGGATAAGTCTTGACTGAATTTAGTTGCTAAGAGCTCAGTCCATGCCACCTTGATGCTTCCATTGAATGCTCCAAACCAAAATTGGAGTCTTGTCCCTATTTTGGCAATTCTAGGTTCAACATGTTATTTCTTGTTCCAAAGACTTTGGAGGCTTGGCTCAGTGATTGTCCCCTTTAGATTCAATCCTCATATGTGTCCAAAGTGATGACAAGGCTTGGAATTGGCTGATTTTGGCAAATCGACCAAAAGTGCAAAAATTTGCCTTGCCTTGGCAGATTTCATCAAGGCATCTTGCCAATGTCATATCTCATAGCTCAAATTGAATTTGGTAATGTTCTTGGCCATTTTGGAAAGCCCTTACATGATACAACAATTGTTTGAACATGTTTGGTTTTGATCTCTTTTGAATCCAAGTTAAAAATCCCCCTACGTTTGGAAAAAAGTAAAGGCAGATTCTGACTTAGTGAAATTTTCACTAAGTGTTGGAACAAAGTGACTTTTCTTGATTTTGATCACTCCATAACTCAAATTCCATGAGGAATTTGGACATAGGTCAGTATGAAGCTTTTGTAGAGGGAAATGTGATCTACAAATCAAGCTTTGAATGGGGAACAATGGCCTTGTGGTTTAGGAGTTATGGTCCTCCAAAGTTGGCACATTAGTGTCACTTTTTCCATAACTTAGAAATTTTTCTAAGTTTTTATGGTTACCCCCTTTACAAGTTATCCCACTTTCTTTGATTTTTCTTGATGAATGATGATTCAAATCATACATTAACATCATTTTAGGGTTAAAAATCCATTTTGGTGAAAAATCTCAAAAAGTCAAAGTTGACTTTTGTGCACAGTTGACTTTTTATCAGATGAATTCCAAATTGTGCATTTCTTCAGGAAATCATGTCCTTGACCTAAATCAAACTTGATGGACATGTTCCATGGGTGTCATAGGGTATATTGAATCATGTCTTAGGGTTTGGGAGCATGTCCTAGTCAAAAGTCAAAGTTACAGTTGACTTTCCTCGCGAAACCCTAATTGTGGTGCAGATGAAATTGAGACTTATTGCTCAAGCTTCTTGGATTAATCCATTGTTGCAAATGGATCAATATAGTATATTAAAGACCCTCAAATCCTCTCTTGAGGTCTTGGCCCATGATTTGTCCCAAAAGTCAACTTAGGGGTGAATTAGGTCAAGAAACCCTAATTCCTGATTTTTGATGTATGCATCCCCTGAGATCAAATTGACTTAATGATTGGGTCCATGAGGTTCCATGGAGTATATTAGGTTATGTTTTGGATCATTGGCTTGTGTCCAGATGAAAACTTTCCATCTGGAGGCCCTGGTCGACCAAAACCCTAATTTGGTGACACTGTCGATCTTGAGACTTGATCCACCTAGAAGGGAGCAGCCTTGTGCTTAATCCTTGAAGTGGGAGTCCTTTTGATCCATTGTGGATGTTTGAGAGGTTAGACAAGTTGAAGATCATGTCATTCCTTGATTGATCCTTTGTCTAAGCACTCAAAGAGGGCTTAAAACCCTAATTTTGATTGTAGTGAATGCTCAACAACCTTTGAGGCATTTGATGAGGCATGATGGTTCATTCATATTGTGATGATGATTTGCACAATGATGGGAAATATTAGTGGTCAAAATTTGGGGTATGACAGATGCCCCTATTTAATCTTCTTGAACCCGAAGGTGTGAATGACGAAGGTATTCAGGCATTCGGGGTGCAAGAGGATTAAATATCGGAATAACCGAAATTTTGATGGTGGTTATGAATGGTAGCTTACGCATCCATCTTCTTTCGCTAAGTGTTGATGCTTAGAAAAGGTAAAACTTCCCCTCGATCCTGGTATCCTACCAAGGAACTGGTCTTAGTTGCGAAAATAAACTTCCCCTCGATCCTGGTTTCCTACCAAGGAACTGGTCTTAGTTTCTGATTTAAACTTCCCCTCGATCCTGGTTTCCTACCAAGGAACTGGTCTTAGTTTCTGATTTAAACTTCCCCTCGGTCCTGGTTTCCTACCAAGGAACTGGTCATAGTTACTGATTTAAACTTCCCCTCGATCCTGGTTTCCTACCAAGGAACTGGTCTTAGTTTCTTTCATCAATAAACTTTATTGATAAGGGACGCTATTTGTAGCGGTTTTCTTCAAACTTCTCGCCGTATTTTCCTGGGGAGATGCCATTTGAGTGGAAAAAGTGACGTCAGACTTGCTGGGGATCCCAATCGTCTGAGTTATAGAGGTGCACAAACTTCTCTGTTGGAGACGCCATTTGTCGACTCTATCTAGGGAAAATGAGTCTCTTGAGAGTCTGCTTCTGCTTAGGGTCTTACATCATACTTTTCTCAGGATCTTCCCGGAGAAATGCCATATGATGGGCTCCGATTTTGAGGTGCCGATGACCTTTTCATCAGCGGTCTTTCGGAGAAAGGCAGCTGTACTGCCAAATCTCTGCTTAGGAGGCTTTCTCTGGGGATTTTTCTTTAATCCGGGAAAGCAAGGATATCATCTTCAATGGCGAAGAGTGACATTTGTAGAAAGCTTCTCTGGCTTTTCAGAGGTTCAAGTTATCAAAGTGGTCGAGTGCCGCCTCTAATCCAGAGATACACTAGAGGAGAGAGGTAGTGCAGACGCAACATTTCCGGACGAGGAAAGAACTGACAACTCGATTGAGAGGATTGTTATCACTAGGGGATAAGACCGACGAGAGTGATAGTGATGCAATATGAATATGAATGCAAATCAAATGCATGATGCATGTATATATGTATATGCTGACAACACTGACGCGACATATAGACTAGTAGATGAACACGATTGGATACTCGACCATCGCGGGGCGAAGAAGTACCGTTGGTCAAAAAAAGGAGCAATTCTACCTTGCTTAGGAAAAGTAGCCCTCGCGGGGAACACCATTGATCGGGCTTAGGAGATAAGAACTCGGCCGAGGGTATCAGATGGGAAAGCCGCATCTCATACAGTTGATCCTACGTTCAGGTGTACTGGCCTAGAAGGAGTACTTTGATTCTACACTTTGAAATTCAAACGCCTTTGGAGACGCAATCGACGTTCTTTCGATGTTCAACAGTCAAAAGCAATTGTCATCTTTAATTTAAAAGCAGAAAAAGTTTTAACAAGTAAATTCATTTTTGTTTCATTTCAAGAATCGCTAATCATGTTAAAACGCCATTCTGTAAAGCTAAAACAAAAAAGAATTACAAACAAAAGCACAAGGGCTCAAATTTTATTGATAAGATGGAGATCAGCCAAACGCGTGATTTCAAAGAGTATATACAAAGTTTGAAAATGGTAATTTACAGGGAAAAGGGCTACATTGAAACATAACGACCACTATCCTTCTACCAACTTTGAATTCGGGACATCCTGAACTTCTGTCGAAGATGGCCCTGACTGGAGTTTTCCTCCGATGGATGATGTAACTACTGCTGAGGGACTTGCCTCTGTTGAACATAGTTACTTGCCATTATCCCTAATTTTTGCCTGGATTGTACTATGAGATTTCCAATCCATCGGGATGATTTTTTTCATGTCTCTAACTTTTGCCTGGACCGCCCTTTTGGGTTTTCAATTCACCGAGACATTTTTTTTTTAGTTTAGGCGAAGTATTTCTTGACTACATCAACATTCGTGGGGTAGGCAAATTCCTCTCCGTCCATGGTTGCAAGTCTCAAGGCACCGCTTGAGAAAGCTTTCGTGACCACATAGGGGCCATCATAATTTGGGGTCCATTTGCCCCGAGAGTCAGTGAGAAACGATTGTATCTTCTTGAGCATGAGGTCTCCTTTTCTGAAGACACGAGGTCGGACCTTTTTGTCAAACGCCTTCTTCATTCTCTGCTGATACAACTGACCATGGCATAGTGCCGCTATCCGTTTTTCCTCAATCAGATTTAATTCGTCGTGTCGACTTTGACACCATTCAGCTTCTGAAAGCTTAGCTTCCATCAATACCCGGATTGATGGGATCTCTACTTCTATGGGGAGAACTGCCTCCATGCCATATACTAGAGAGAAAGGGGTAGCCCCTGTTGAAGTGCGGACAGATGTTCGATAACCATGAAGAGCAAAGGGTAGCATCTCGTGCCAATCTTTATAGGTTACAACCATATTTTGAACGATCTTCTTGATGTTCTTATTAGCCGCTTCTACCGCTCCGTTCATCTTGGGTCGGTAGGGAGATGAGTTATGGTGTTCGATCTTGAACTCTGCACACAACTCTTTCATCATCTTATTGTTCAAGTTAGATCCATTATCAGTAATGATCTGGCTCGGAACACCATAACGGCAAATGATATTGTTTTTGATAAATCGGACCACCACTTGTCGGGTTACATTAGCGTATGATGTTGTTTCGACCCACTTGGTGAAATAGTCAATGGCTACCAGGATGAACCGATGTCCGTTTAAAGCCTTAGGTTTGATCAAGCCAATCATGTCGATTCCCCATATGGAAAAAGGCAACGGGGAATAAAGAACTTTGAGATGTGATGGCGGTACATGAATTTTGTCGGGGTATATCTGACACTTGTGACACCTCCTCATGTACTTGTAGCTGTCGGATTCCATGGTCAACCAGTAATACCCTGCTCTCAGAATTTTTCTCGCCATTGTGTGTCCGTTGGCATGAGTGCCAAAGGATCCTTCATGAATTTCTTTCATAAGCATGTCTGCTTCTGGTCTGTCTACGCATCGGAGCAAGACCAAGTCAAAATTCCTCTTATAAAGAGTGTCACCGCTCAGGAAGAAGCTTTCAGCCAATCTTCTGAGGGTTTTCTTGTCCTTTCTGAGTGCCCCAGATGGGTACTCTTGTTTCTGAAGGAAGAATTTGATATCATGATACCAAGGTTTGTCGTCTATGACTGCTTCAATCGTGAAGACGTAAGCGGGCCGTTCAAGGCGCATTATGTCGATCTTAGGTAAGTCGTTCCATTGACCTACACTAATCATAGAAGAGAGAGTGGCTAAGGCATCAGCCATGTGATTCTCTCTACGAGGGACGTAATGAAACTCGACTCTGTTAAAGAAGGGTAACAACCTTCTTGCATAGTCTTTGTAAGGAATCAGTCCTGACTGGTATGTGTTCCAATCTCCTTTTATCTGATTGATAACAAAGGCTGAATCGTCGTATACGTCCAAGTTTTTTATCCTTAAATCAATCGCTTCTTCGAGACCCATAATACAAGCTTCGTATTCGTCCTCGTTGTTTATACATTTGAACGTAAGTCTGGCAGTGAAAGGAATGTGGGTACCCTGAGGGGTAACAATGATTGCCCCAATTCCGTTTCCATAATGATTAACTGCTCTGTCAAAGATAAGTCCCCATTGGGAACCTGGTTCTGGCCTTTCACTGGGTAACGGTTCATCGCAATCTTTCATTTTTAGATACATGACATCTTAGTCTGGGAAGTCAAACCCGATTGGTTCTTGATCGTCAATCGGTTGATGAGCCAAATGATCGGCTAAAACACTCCCCTTAACGGCTTTCTGAGCGTGGTACTCTATGTCATGTTCTGATAATAACATCTGCCAACGGGCGATTCTTCCCGTGAGAGCAGGCTTTTCGAAGACATACTTGATTGGATCCATTTCAGAGATTAACCAAGTAGTGTGACGAATCATGTATTGGCGAAGACGTTTAGCTGCCCAAGCCAAAGCACAGCAAGTTTTCTCAAGCATCGTGTACCGAGTCTCGCAGTCGGTGAACTTCCTACTTAGATATTAAATGGCAGACTCCTTCCTTTTGGTTTCGTCTTGTTGGCCAAGTACACATCCCATTGAGTCCTCTAGGACTGTAAGGTAGATGATTAGTGGTCTTCCTTCCACTGGAGGTGATAGAATCAGAAGATTCAACAAGTATTCCTTAATACTGTCGAAGGCGGTTTGGCAATCTTCTGACCAAACGCAATCCTGGTTCATTTTGAGTAATTTGAAAATCGGCGCACACGTGGCGGTCATAAGGAATATGAATCTGGAGATGTAGTTCAAACGTCCCAAGAATCCTCTGACTTGTTTTTTAGTTTTCGGAGAAGGCATTTCTCGGATGGCCTTGACCTTGTCAGGATCGACCTCAATCCCTTTCTGTCTGACGATGAACCCTAAGAGTTTCCCCGAACAGACACCGAAGGTGCACTTGTTGGGATTCAAGCGGAGTTTTTATTTTCTCAAACGCTCGAATAGTTTCGACAGGTGGGTCACATGCTCCTCTTCTGTCTTAGCTTTTGCAATCATGTCATCGACATATACCTCTATCTCTTTGTGTATCATGTCATGAAACAGAGTAGTTATGGCCCTTTGATAGGTTGCCCTGGCGTTCTTCAAGCCGAACAGCATTACCTTGTAACAAAAGGTACCCCATGGGGTAATGAACGAAGTTTTCTCCATGTCTTTCGGCGCCATTTTGATCTGGTTATAGCCCGAGAATCCATCCATGAAGGAGAAAACTTTGAACTTTGTTGTACTATCAACCAACATGTCAATGTGTGGTAAAGGAAAGTCGTCCTTTGGACTTGCCTTGTTTAGATCTCTGTAGTCAACACACATTCTGACCTTTCCGTCCTTTTTGGGAACGGGTACAATGTTGGCTAACCATTGAGGATATTCTGACGTGGTGAGGAAACCCGCGTCAATCTGTTTCTGTACTTCCTCTTTGATTTTGATGGCCATGTCCGGGTGAGTCCGTCTCAACCTTTGTTTTACTGGCAGACATTCTGACCTTAACGGTAAGTGATGTTCCACGATGCTGGTATCCAACCCTGGCATATCCTGATAGGACCAAGCGAATACATCGGGGAATTCTTTGAGAAGCTTTATCAAACCCTCTCTGGCAGTTGGACTGAGCAGTGCCCAAATCCTGATTTCTTTTCTCTCTTCTTCCGAACCCAAGTTTACCGTTTCCAACGGCTCTTTGTGAGGTTCAATGGACCTTTCCTCCTGTCTGAGTAGTCGAGAGATCTCTTCTGGAATTTCGTTGTCAACTTCTTCTTCAGCCCCAAATACCGGGAACCCAAAGTCGGGAGAAGGCATCGAATCGTATGTTTCAACTGGGTTTAAAACAAGCAATATGCATGACATGATGATTCGTGTTTAGAAGAGATAAAGAAAATGCGAGTGTGTGCAGTGTATTTATTTTACTGCTTGTTTTTATTTTTAAATTTTTTTAGGATTACCATTTTCTGAAAAAGCAAAAAGAGAAAACAGCAATTAATGCGGAAATTACAGAACGACGTTATTTTATTAATAAACAAGTCGATCCTTGAAACTACAGCCCTATAAAACAAAACTCTGTCGCTTTGGGCGAAGCGAAGAGGGAAATTTACAGAAAGTGAGCCCTATCAAAACATCTGTTTCACCTGGGCAGGGTGAAAGGTTAAAGATGTCAATTACTTTGACTGATGAATGATCTTCGGAACCTCGACGGCAACCCATTGGCGGTGAACTCCTCGGTGAATCACAAAGTCTGGCACCTTCCTTGATTTGTCTTCAGAAATAACGCTGATTTCTGGTGGAGCGGGATCATTGGAATCTGTCTCCCAGGTAGAGTTGTCGTAGGAGAATTCGTCTGTTACATTTTGCATAGCATTTGTGCTCTCAGCTGTATCTCCCTATCCAGTTGACTGGATGTCCTCGAGCCTGATACGAGAGCTTTCGGGAGCGGTGTACTTGACCACAAAGTCGAATTTTCCACTTGGTTGTACCAGGGTGTCCCATATTTCTCTGGAACTGGAGGGGTCATCCCTCTCGATGATGTTGACCTCGGGAAAAGCATAGTTGATGAATTCAAGTCCTGCAAACGTTGCAAATTCATCGTCATGTTGAGTAGTTTCTGAATGACCTGAGTGTTGATCCCATGACATGGTGGGGACACAGGTATTCTGTTCAATGACGGTCAGCTGATTTTCATTGTTCGGCTGACTCTCTGGCCCCAAGTCTCCTGGATAAGGTTGCCACATTGGCAGACCATCCATTGGGCCATAGTAGGTGTAGTCAAAATTTTCTTTCATCGGAGCGTCTTCCTCTAATGAATTTGGCGGAGCACGGCATCCTTCCGGATCACAATCCCCGTATATCATTTCGATGTCTGACCTGGGTATAAATCTCGGACTCTCTGTAGGAAAGCAAAAGGGAGTTTGCGTTTCGTCCTGAGACATATAATCGTCCTTGTTAAGATAGGACTTCCACTCTTCCTCTGTGTTAGAGGGATCTTCCTCATTGATAGCATGGACTGCTTGAGGGACTGGGTGAAGAAAACCTCCACTGTGGAAGAAGTTCTGAATGGGATGAAGACTTCCATCGCTGGCAGCTGTCTGGGTACAGGTTGCAGAAAAACCAAGACCCTTCTTTGTTTTATTGTCAATAGGAATGGCAAGCTGTCCCCATCCGGTTGTATCGGTACTCTTGACCGCTTTGATAGCATCTTTGTATGAGGAAATCAAGGTTCCTCCTTGGGATTAATTGTCCTTGCCCACCGACAGTGCTTGGAACTGCGTCCCAATAACCTCCTCGGGTTCCACACAAGTAGATGACGATAAGTTACTCACGAGCAAGGCCTGTTCTCCACAGACTGTGACAAGTTGATCGTTCTGAACGAACTTTAGCTTTTGGTGGAGGGTCGAAGTGACCGCTCCAGCCTGATGTATCCAAGGTCTTCCTAATAAACAACTGTATGTTGCCTGGATGTCCATGACCTGGAAAGTGTTAGGACCGATAGTTTCTGGATTCGTCGAACGCTTTGACGACGACCTCACTAGTTCTCATCGGAGGGCCTTTGAATGATAATTGCATCAAAGTGGACTTCGGCATAACATTCAGGGCTGACCCTGTGTCTACCAGTACGCTGACTAAAGCATCGTCCTGGCAGTTGACTGTAATATTGAGCGCCATGTTATGACGGTGACCCTCTTCGGGTAATTCCTCATCACTAAATCCCAAATTGTTGCAGGAAGTGATGTTAGAGATAATGCTATCGAACTGTCTGATTGTTACATCCTGTTCCACAAAGGCTTGCTCCAAGACTTTCTGTAGAGCCTCCCTGTGGGCTTCTGAACTGAGTAACAGTGATAATACCAAGATCTTTGAAGGAGTCTGTAACAGCTGATCAACAATGTTGTATTCACTCCTTTGGATGAGCTTCAGCAACTCATCATTATTTTTCGAAAGGTCGGGATTACTGGATTGACCGACTGATGGATCGGGAGCTTCTGTCTGAAGTTCCTTTTCTTTGTTAGGTTCTCCAACTCCTCGGTTGAAGATTCGACCGCTCTGTGTTACACGACTGATGTCTGCAATATTCACGACGGAGGGTAATGGAATTTCCTTTCCATTTTCAACTGTCGTTGTACCGTATTTGTAAGGGATGGCCTTAGTTGATTCATACGGTAGTGGTCCCGATAGATAGATAACTATGGGAACCTTCTGATTTTTCTGACCATCATAAGTAATCTCGATCCGTTCTCGGTTGGGAGCTCTAGATTCGTCAAGTAGAGGGATGATGGCAAAAACATCCCTGGTCTGGCGACGACCAGAGATTATGACAACATCCTCGACTTGATTGGCAAGGTAGTTCGGCGTCCAGTTGATGGGTCCAGAACCCGGATATGGGCGAATCTCTCCACGATCCACCTGACCCTGAAGAGCTGCTCTCACAAGGTAACACCCCTGGTTACTTTCCGAACAGACACTACAACGGTCATAGTTGTGTGGTGGCACCTGGCCACGCCTATTTTGAATACAATGTAACCTAGTTAGGTTAGCTTCCACAGATCAGACATCCTGACTTTGACGCCGAGTGGGATTCCTGTCATTGATACTAATCTACTGAGTGTCTTCATCCATATAGATGGGAAGCCACCAATGATTTAGCAAGTGCTGAAGTGCTTCCTGGACAAGGGCACAACCTTGATCGTTTTCGCAACCCGCCGTACAGCTTTGGTAGTCATGTGATATCAGGAACCCGAGTCGGACCTGCTCAGCATGTAAGTCTACCAGGTTGGTATTCATCACGCGAATATCGAAGATCTGAACCATGTTGATCTGATAAGGGTTCCTATCATGGTAGTCTTGGATCCATCCAAGATCCATCTGACGCTGGAGGGCCTCTTGTATGAAAGAGCATCCCTGTTTGTTTACCGAGCAAGTCAGAGAGGAACTGTAATCGTGTCGTGGCAGATTATGATACTGGCTTTGCCTTGAGTGCATTGCCACCAAGTTGACATTCATTGCACAGATATCGTGGTTCTGAATGACGTTGGAGTTCGTAAAGACCGTGTTAATTATGAGGTGGCACATGGCCATATCCACTCTGTCTACAATGCATCTTGACCAAATTGGTCCTTAATAAGAGTACATCGTGAATTTGATAGACGTTGTTAAATTCTTTCTCAATCAGGTTGACTGCAGCTTCTCATGTTGAGGCAGCAGGTTTGTGAGAACATTGGGATTCATATCTTTGAAAGATAAGAGCCAGCTCCTAACAAGCTTTTGCACGTCGGATTTGAAATTGAGACAATTCTCTATGTTATGCCCTGGTCCTCCTTGATGATAAGGGCATGTCTGGTCCACCTTAAACCAAAAAGGCGGATTTTCCGGTACTGTAAGAGGAGACTTAGTCTGAATGTGCCCCTTAGCCAGTAGTAACGGAAATAGTTCTGCGTACAACATGGGTATAGGATCAAACCCTGATGGTCGTGTTGTACGGTTTTTGTTATATGGAGGACGAGCCTGCTGAAGAGGCTGTTGTGTCCTTTGCTGATTGGGTTGGCTCTGCGCAACCTGAGGTTGATACGTAGGAATAGGCGCAGGGCTGATAGCAGGAGTTACAGCTTCTACTGGTTGATAACGTCGCCTTTGCTTTCCGAGAGAGATATTCCCAATATCCTGCTCTTTTTTCTTAGGGAGAGCACTACCGTATCGTTTTGTACTACTTGATGATACAGCGTCTTTTGCCAAACGTCCTTCTTGGATGGCTTCCTCAAGACGAACTCCCATACCCACCATCTCGGTGAAGTCACTGGGCGCATTGGCAACCATTCTGTCGTAATAGAATGAGCTTAAGGTCTTTAAGAAGATCTTTGTCATCTCTTTTTCCTCAAGAGGTGGACAAATTTGAGCGGCAATTTCACGCCATCTCTGAGCGTACTCCTTAAAGGTTTCCTTGTCCTTTTGTGACATTGATCTGAATTGATCTCTGTCCGGTGCCATGTCCAAATTGTATTTGTATTGTTGGACGAAGGCAGTACCAAGATCTCTGAATGTACTGATCGTAGTACGGTTTAAACCCATGTACCATTTGAGTGCGGCACCGGTTAAACTATCCTGAAAGTAGTGAATCAGTAGGTCCTGATTCTCCGTCTGAGATGACATTCGCCGAGCGTACATCACCAAGTGACTCTGAGGGCAAGAGTTACCCTTGTACTTTTCAAAGTCGGACACTTGGAACTTGTGCGGGACTTTCACATTGGGGACCAAGCAGAAGTCTGCGGCGTCCTTTCCAAATAGATCCTGACCGCGAATGGCTTGCAGTTCCTTCTGAATTTCCAAGAATTGTTCCTGGAATTCATCCATTCGGTCAAACATAGTTTCCTTCTTACCATAAGGTATCTGTGGAATCTATCCTTCCGGGACAGTGTGCACCACAGGGGGTGGTACCGTGACTACGGCAGTGAATCTTGGCGTTTCCCGAAGTTTGTAACCTTTAGGAGTCTTCAGTATGCCTCTAGCATCTTCGTTTTCCCGAAGTTTGTAACCTTCAGGCCCAGCGGCTTCTGTTATGATTCCCTGATCTTCAGTGATCGGCAGAATATATCCTTCCGGGATATAGTTAACAGGCATGCCCCAAGGACGATCTTTCGGCATTTGATACCTAGGATCATACTTCTCCACTATGGACGCTGAGGTGATTTCTGAGATCACAGTCCTTTGTAGCTGAGCTTCTACCATGGTTTGCATGTCGTTACGAAGCTTTCTCATATCCTCTCTCAGAGCGTCGATCTCTTCTTTCAATTCTCTGTTTTCTTCCTCAAGATCATCCATCTTTTTCTGACGATTAGCCCGAGTATTGTACCAATGAGACAGTTTGACTCTAGAACCGAGACACAAACGTGAGATTCGTAGGTAAGAAGAATACGCGATGTGAGAATGATAAATGCAATGATTATTTTAATTGTTTTTTGGTTTATTCAAAATAAACTTCGACAATTAGATTGCAAATATCAAACGGTGGGGAAACCCCTTTTTATTGAATTCAAAGGATTGCGGAAACGAAAATACAGCAGATTACAAAGTGCAGAAACAGAAACCTAAGCTAAGGGGTCCTGAGAGAACTCGGGGCTGATTCTGGTATCTTCCTTTTCTTTGACCGGGGCTCTGGAGCCGTTGTAGGGTTGTCATTCCTTTGCCAAGTGAAAAAAGCGAGCAAACTCCTTTGGTCATCCTGATTTTCTACAGCATGTTGCTCCTAAATCTCGATCAGAGCGTCCTTATCTTTCAGCAGTTGCTGTATTTTGATGCACTCTACGTTGAGGGTGCGGTACTTGTTCTTACAAGACCTCCTCTCCCGTTGAACTTTGTTGAGAGTAACCTAAAGCTTTTCAGTTTCCGTCATGAAGTACATGACAGATTCCCTCGGAGGAAGAATTCTGTAACGAGGATAAGGCATATTTAGCTTGAGAGCTCTAGTTTGTACCCAGTGGAGATAAGGCTCCACCGAGACACAGTCCGGTTTTCCTAGAAACTCCCGTCCTTTCTTATGAACATGTTTCCAAGCGTGCACTAGTTCCGTCTTTAGTGCTCTGTCACTTTCTCCTTCCTTGAAGAAAAGACCTTCCAGATGAACATTTCGGGGAACATGTCTCATCGGGTATCCAAACTGACGGCGAACCAATATCGGATGATAGTTGATTCCTCCCTTAGTTCCTATAACGGGTACGTTGGGGAAGTTTCCACAATGGTCAATGATCCTGATTCCATCATAAATCCTATTGCACCAATCTATATCAGAGTTGGTGAGAGACATGATCTTCTGCGACCAGCGCAAGGCACTCTTATGATCCCAGAAAGCGGTAGACTTAGGTAAATGGGAGATAAACCATTTATAAAGCAGAGGTACACAGCATGTGATCTCCCCTCCACTGTACAAATTCCCTAAGTGTACAGAATGATATGCATTCGCGAGCAAAGTCGGTACAGGGTTTCCAATGAGAAAAACCTAAATGGCGTTGATATCGACGAAGTTATTAATGTTGGGCAACAGAAATAACCCGTAGGTGAGTAAAACAAAGATGCTCTCAAAAGCAGTCACGTTCCCGATACTGGCGAAGTACAGGGCTTTCTTTGTCAAGAACTTAGCTGGCAAACCTTGTATGCCACCCTTAGTGGTCATGTGAGTCCTGACCTCAGACTCGTCCAAATGAATTGCTCTTGCAATGGTCTGATTCTTTGGAATTTCCTCTAGTCCAGAAAATGGAGCTCAATCAGTGATATGTAAATTAATTAGATGAGAATATTCCTCCAGCGTTGGTGCTAGCTGGTAATCCGGGAATGTAAAGCAGAGATAAACCGGATCGTAGAATTGAACGAGGGCGTCCATGATTCCCTCAATCACATGGACCCTTAACAGAGGTAGCAGACCTCCGTATTTGGATCTGAAGGCCTCTTGGTTTGTGATCATTCTCGCCAAATCTCTCAAATCCCCTAGTTTTGGAACCTTGAAGGTGTACTTATGAGTTCTCCTTCTACCGAAATCCATTAGCACAATCCTTTTCTCTGATATTTGCAATCACAGTCTTAGTTTAATTTGAAAAACAGAGAGACTAGAAGAGAAAATTTTTTGAATGTTTTAATGTTTTTTAAATGAATGCATGAATGCAACACACAAAAACATAGAAAAAACATGGGGTCAAAGGGTCGTTGTCATGAAGTCAAGGCTCTACCCATCCCCAAAGGTTTATACTAGGGTGATTTTTGTACCTGTACTCAAAATCATCAGCTCCTCCCAGGATAACAAACAGCAAGCGAATCGCCAGCGAGTTGTATGAAATCTTAGAGTAAATGTTATTCACTGAGAATAGATCATCAGCCTCAAATGAGGGTAGTATCGCGTGACAAATATTTCCGATAGTTTCCGCACTACAAAAGGGTTGGCTCCTCAGCTTCTCAGATGTCACAATCGGCCCATTGCCTATGAGAGGGAATGGGTTACATTGGTCAGCCTCCACTGAGGTTGATGGTCGACCTCGTCGCCATCACTTATCTTAAGTGTATACTCAATCTTTCCACATGCGGCATCACACGCATTCCCATTAGCACAAAAATATACACAGATATCAATTAGGAAAAGCAATCTATATATTTGTCCTAATGTCCTAGACCTTTTAAAAAGCTATGAATCCTATGTTCCTGACAGAAAATGGGTTCCCCGACAGAAGCCCCAATCTGTGGTTTTCACACAAGAGAAGAGAAAAAAGGTTAGAAGAGCCCCACGGTGGGCGCCAATTTTAAAGTTTCCACCTAATAGATGGGAAGAGAATAAGATCTCGCTACAAAGATGAGATAGATCATAATGACACTCCCCAGCAGAGTCGCCATTTTTCTGTGGAAAATGGGGACGATGATGACTAAGGTAAAACAGATCCTCATGAGACTCCCCAGCAGAGTCGCCATTTTTCTGTAGCGAGCGATTTTTGGACGTGGTTGCGAAGCACTATCGCTCTTTGGTATCTACAGCTCTATTCATTTTTTATCCTATTAAAGCTGATGAAGGAAGGAAAATAGATGTCTCAAATTAACCCTGCTTGCAAACTGAGGTTAAACAGCGGTCTGTTAGGTTACAGATGCTACAAAGATTCGGGGTCTCTATTGGGTGTATTTTGTTAAAAAGTGGTGTTTGGTCGATTGGTGGGAGGTTTAGATATTAGGACGGATATATAAAAGTATGGGATTTTGGGTTTTTGTTTAGTGTGCTCGCTAAGATCTTTCTTTCAATCTTATGCCTACGTATTCCCGTTTTTCCGAAACAGGGAAATCAGAGCGATCGTAGTTCCTCCTATTCTATGGGAGGAAATGGTTGTTTTTGGTGTCTTGTTCAAAGCCCAAGACGTGAAGCGAAAGGTGGTTTGTATCTTGTTCAAAGCCCAAGATGTGAAGCTGAAAGTGGTTGACTTTAGAGAGAATTTGTCATCTCTAAAGAGGGGGTTGTATGTCACAACTGTTTGTAAAGGAGAATTACTTTAACCGGGATGTGTGAATCCGGCAATGCCATAATTTCCTTTATAGGGGATTTTAACCAGAAGGAGAAGACTTTAACTCAGTGTAGAGCAATGCTATCTTTCCTTAGGAATTTCTCATGCTAAAAGAGGGATAGTGGCATGGATGTAAATAATCCAGAGGCTTGCCACTTACAGCAATTAGATGAAGGGGAAGGAGTTGTTGATGTTTGTGTACTGTGAACGAGGCACAGTTTTGATGCTAAAAGGTTGATTGGATCAACCAGTGGTTTTCTTATACAAAGCCTAATAGGAGGCTATTGGCCCAACAAGAGGGAGTTTTTATGTGTCTCGTACAAAGCCCGAGAGAGAGGCTAAAAGGGTTTGACTCAACAAGAGAGTGATTTATATTCAACAAGAGAGTGTTTTTGTATCTCGTACGAAGCCCGAGATGGAGGCTGAAATTTGTTTGGCTCAATAAGAACCTTTTTGTATCTCGTATAAAGCCCGAGATGGAGGCGGAAGGGTGATTGACTCAACGAGGGAGTCTCTTATGTGTCTCGTACAAAGCCCGAGAGAGAAGCTAAATGTTGTTTTACTCCGCTGGGGAGAACCATTGTACAAAGTCCAAGAGGAGACTACGGCGCTGTTTCAGTTGAGTGGCAGGTCCAGTATGCTGATTTAAAGAGAAAATCAGTTCTTATATGAGTAATGTTGGCCCTCAGGGATTTTGATTCGAGGATCAGGGATATTTCCTGTTCTTTAAGGAAGTGGGAAATCTGAAGGGTATTGAGACTGTCCGAGTCTACGGGTCTCCTTCCTATTTTTGAAGGGGTCACTTGATAATGTCTTTGAGACTCAAGGAGATTAGACTGTCCAAGTCTAGAGTTTCATCTTTTGTACTATGCTTTGAGAAACAGTAGTAGACTCTTTGAAAGGACTGTTCTATGAAGATGACTAAGTTCTGTTCCTATACCTCTAGGAGGTCGTCGGGACAATTTGTACGAAGCCCAAGAGGAGGCTGGAAGCTAATAAGAAGCCGAGGGGTTCTTGTACGAACCCCAAGAGGAGGCTATCATTCCCGGAGGAAGAGATCATTATACGAAGCCTAAGAGGAGGTTGTGAATACTTCTAAGAAGCCGGCGGGTCCTTGTACTAAGCCCAAGAGGAGGCGGGGTTGCTTTTAGGAAGCCTGTGGGTCCTTGAACAATGCCCAAGAGGAGGCTGATGCTTTTAAGAAGACGATGGGTCCCCAAACCCCGAGAAATTCAAGACAGGCTATTCACGAGGAATAGATCAAGCCAGGAAAGTTCGAGAATTTGGAAGAAACTCAAGAGATGCCATTCACGGAGAAAAGATAATCTCTGGGGAGTAGAGTTTCTTGACAAGTGCTTTTAAGAAGTCTGTGGGTCCCCAAACCCCGAGAAATTCAAGACATGCCATTCACTGAGAATAGATCAAGCTAGGAAAGTTCGAGAATTTGGAAGAAACTCAAGAGATGCCATTCATGGAGAAAAGATCATCTCTGGGGAATAGAGTTTCTTTGACAACTTCTATGAGTGACAATCTATGAAAGGGTTCACCGAGAATGCTGCCTTTCATGTCTCCATATTGTTTAACCCCAAGAGGAGGGAAGACTGTGTCTGGTAATCCTATGGGGATCTAGTTTTGACTATTTAAGAGTGATCAACGGGCTTAATGCTAGACGTAGTTGCCGGGGAAACTCTAAATATCTATACTATTATTACACAGTTGATATGAGTTTATGAAAGAAGACTTACAGCGAAACAGCCCCACAATACAATTATATGTATATGAAAGCGGTAAATGAAAGCATATAAACACTTACTCGGTTGTAGAGCTTCCATGCTGTTTGGTTAGTTGTTCAACAAAGAAAGATTGAAAACAGCAGTATATTCAAAATCAAAGGAGAAAGTGCTTTGAAAAAGAAAGATTTTGGGGCTTAGAGCTCAAGGAGAGGCCCAGGGTTTTATCAGTGAGCGCACTGTTATTTTGTACAGAGGGACTTATACAAGTGACTGAGGCCCAAAAATTGTTTTTTGTACAAAGGGATGGGTCTTACACTCTCTCAAGAGGCCCAAAAACTTTAAAGAAAAAGAGTGGGACTTATAACACGAGGGTAGGCCCAGATGATTTTTCGTTTAAAATGGCGATCGCGCCGAGATTTTCTTTTAACGCAAAGGAGCTTATACAATATCTGAGGCCCAAAGTTGTTTTTTGGTTAAAAGGGGGTTGGGTCTTACACTCTAATAGAGGCCCAAAAGTTTTAAATGGGTCTTATAGCTCAAGGAGAGGCATAGATGGTTTGTCTTTAAACTGACGACGATCATGCCGAATTTAAAAATGTACAGAGGGACTTATACAATAAGTGAGGCCTAAAATATTTCTGTACAAGTGGGTTGGGTCTTACACTCTAATAGAGACCCAAAGAGTTTTAAAGAAAAGAAATGGGTCTTACTACTCGAGGGTAGGCCCAAAGTTTGTTTTTCAACAGATGATGATCGCATCGAACTTTTTGAAATACAACGGGACTTATACCATAAGTGAGGCCCAAAATAGGTTTGTATTTACAAAGGGTTGGGTCTTACACTCTATTAGAGGCCCAAAGAGTTTTGAAAATGATTTGTGAGGGTTGAATTAATCAAAAACCCTAATTTATTTCCAAAATATATTTTAATAGAATAAAAATTCAATTAAAATGATCAAAAATTATTTAACATGTGGGAAATAAATTATGATCTTGGATTAATGCTTCAAAAATCAAGTATTGACCTACAAAATAATTAGAAGTCATTAATCTTTTCAAGATCAATAGGGAAAAAATATTTTAAATGTCAAAAACAATTAAAATATTAATTCTTTACAAAAATATCAATTATATGAAATAAATAATATTTTTGGGTTTTTTTGGGAAAATAAAATATTTTAACATTTTTGTGAATTATTAAAAAAAGAATCAACTCAAAATCATTAAAACTCAGAGAGAAATTAATTTTTGAATCAATTAAATAAAAATCACAAAATTCAAATATTCAAATGTTGGAAAATGGCGCCAAGAACAAGGGCAAGAACACGCGCGTGTTCTGAGTTTCTCAGATTTGCATTTTCTATCCAATCTCACTGAATACCTAATCATATCATGCAATCCACATACCAATCAACTCGTTTCAACCTCACGATCATGTCTATGACAATTAATTTCATTTAAATTAAACATAAAACAAGAAATCATGAACAATCCTCAAGAACCCCAGATTCTGCATGAAGGCTGGGATTTTTGATACACGATTCAAACAATGCAATTAATTAAGGGGAAACATTCCATGCATGATTATGAACATATGGCCAAATTATTGTGCAGCAAAAATTGCATGGATCATAGAGTTAGAAGAGCTCATGCTTACCACTTGCAGCTGGTGATCGTGATTTGTGTTGGAGGTATTACAGATGAGTTGTGATGATCTGAACAGCTTCCCTACACCCTATGGAGTGTGTTTGAATGTTTGGACTTGATTGAAATTGGTTGGATCACTTCATGGCATCTCAACTGCAACTTGGTTAAAACCTTGAGCAATTGACTAGTGATTCTGAGAAATCAGTGTTCCAGTTGTTGTTTAAGTGTTTGATCAGCTCATATGTGATGTATATGAGGTGTGTGTGTGATTGGTTTGATTGGAAAAGCTCTCAAACTCAAAACCCGATAGTGACTTGCCTTAGAAGGCAAAATTGGAGTGAAAGAAGAGATTTTGAGGAAAGCATCAGTTTGATGGCTTTGGTGTACTCAAACTGATCACAATTGAGCTCTATTTATAGTAGAGCAAGTTTGTTTTGCAAGGAATAGTGAATGGCAACTGCTGAGTAGGTTTGGCCAATGTTGGCAAATGAAAATCCAAGTCTCCTCTAGCCATTGACTAGAGGTTAGGGCACAGGCTGCTGGTTCCCTTGGTCTTGGATAAGTCTTGACTGAATTCAGTTGCTAAGAGCTCAGTCCATGCCACCTTGATGTTTCCATTGAATGCTCCAATCCAAAATTGGAGTCTTGTTCCTATTTTGGCAATTCTAGGTTCAACATGCTATTTCTTGTTCCAAAGACTTTGGAGGCTTGGCTCAGTGATTGTCCCCTTTAGATTCAATCCTCAGATGTGTCTAAAGTGATGACAAGGCTTGGAATTGGCTGATTTTGGCAAATCGACCAAAAGTGCAAAAATCTGCCTTGCCTTGGCAGATTTCAGCACGGCATCTTGCCAATGTCATATCTCATAGCTCAAATTGAATTTGGTAATGTTCTTGGCCATTTTGGAAAGCCCTTACATGATACAACAACTGTTTGAACATGTTTGGTTTTGATCTCTTTTGAATCCAAGTGAAAAATCCCCCTACATTTGGAAAAAAGTAAAGGCAGATTCTGAATTAGTGAAATTTTCACCAAGTGTTGGAACAAAGTGACTTTTCTTGATTTTGATCACTCCATAACTCAAAATCCATGAGGAATTTGGACATAGGTCAGTATGAAGCTTTTGTAGAGGGTAATGTGATCTACAAATCAAGCTTTGAATGGGGAACAATGGCCTTGTGGTTTAGGAGTTATGGTCCTCCAAAGTTGGCACATTAGTGTCACTTTTTCCATAACTTAGAAATTTTTCTAAGTTTTTATGGTTACCCATTTTACAAGTTATCCCACTTTCTTTTATTTTTCTTGATGAATGATGATTCAAATCATACATTAACATCATTTTAGGGTTAAAAATCCATTTTGGTGAAAAATCTCAAAAAGTCAAAGTTGACATTTGTGCACAGTTGACTTTTTATTAGATGAATTCCAAACTGTGCAATTCTTCAGGAAATCATGTCCTTGACCTAAATCAAACTTGATGGACATGTTCCATGGGTGTCATAGGGTATATTGAATCATGTCTTAGGGTTTGGGAGCATGTCCTGGTCAAAAGTCAAAGTTACAGTTGACTTTCCTCGCGAAACCCTAATTGTGGTGCAGATGAAATTGAGACTTGTTGCTCAAGCTTCTTGGATTAATCCATTGTTGAAAATGGATCTATATAGTATATTAAAGACCCTCAAATCCTCTCTTGAGGTCTTGGCCCATGATTTGTCCCAAAAGTCAACTTAGGGGTGAATTAGGTCAAGAAACCCTAATTCCTGATTTTTGATGTATGCATCCCCTGAGATCAAATTGACTTGATGATTGGGTCCATGAGGTTCCATGGAGTATATTAGGTTATGTTTTGGTTCATTGGCTTGTTCCTAGATGAAAAATTTCCATCTGGATGCCCTGGTCGACCAAAACCCTAATTTGGTGACACTGTCGATCTTGAGACTTGATCCACCTAGAAGGGAGCAGCCTTGTGCTTAATCCTTGAAGTGGGAGTCCTTTTGATCCATTGTGGATGTTTGAGAGGTTAGAGAAGTTGAAGATCATGTCATTCCTTGATTGATCCTTTGTCTAAGCACCCAAAGAGGGCTTAAAACCCTAATTTTGATTGTAGTGAATGCTCAACAACCTTTGAGGCATTTGATGAGGCATGATGGTTCATTCATATTGTGATGATGATTTGCACAATGATGGGAAATCTTAGTGGTCAAAATTTGGGGTATGAAAGGTTGATATTGCTTTATCTTGCTACTCATTCGTCTAGAGAATCCTTGTTCTCCTTTTTCAGTAAGAACCTTCAGCCATACTTATAGCCTTTGCAGAAAACTAGGCGTTGAGGAAGTAACTTGATCAAGTGTCTTTGTCTTTGCCCCATAGTACAAGAGACGTTGAAGATGGATGCACAGTAGATTCTGAATCCAGTGTGTAACACGTTTAACCTTTGAATCTTCAAGAGGTTCTCATACTAATAGAGCCGTTAGAAGTAGTCATCCATAAAGCATGTCAGCTTTTCTTTAGCCTTGCATCTGTAGACTCTGACTGACAAACTGATAAGATAATACAATTTTCTTTCTGCATTACGGACGGCTTCCAGCTTTATAACCAACTTTGAGTGGTACCGGATTCTGATATACAATTGCCAAGTGTAGTGACTCGTCTAAATACTGGACCTTCAGCACCAGAGTCTACACCAAGCCACACCAGCAAACGTTCTTCAGATTCAGCCACCAGAAACTAGCAATGAAGCAACTCCCAAGTGTGTCTAAGTAAAACAGATTCTGATTATTTATGTACAAGAACAAGAACCTGCATAAATAAAAAACACATCAAATAAACCATTGTTCTTTCAATACTTTTGTTATCATCAAAACTTAAAGAGAATATGTCAAGAACAAATCTTGTTCTAACAATCTCCCCCTTTTTTATGATGACAAACACAAGAATTTAAAGGAAAATGTTGGGCATTTAATTGTCTCTGCAACATTAGGGTATGAGGTTTGTAAGCTCCCCCCGAGTCTGATAGTCCAAATCTGAGTTCTATTGAGTCTAACACTAAGAACTACTTTTTAAGAAAAAATATCACTATGTACAAGAAAGTTAAAATAAGTTTCCCTTTTGAATTCCTTTGGCAACACCAGAATACAAGGTTTGTAAGCACCTTCTGAGTCTGATAGACTAAGTCTGAGGTTTGTAAGCTCTTACTTAGTTCTATGTACAAGGAACTTAAAATATGCCCTGGGCTAGGTAACCAAAACAGAAAGTAAATAACAAGAAAATAAATGACCGATATATACAACTGAATGGGTAATTAATGGGTTCTGTTTCCACTTAAATAATTACTATTATTTCTCCCCCTTTTGTCACATAAAAAAAAGAAATAAAAGAAGGAAAAAGAAGAAAAGAAGGAAAAGAAAATAATTTCCAATAAATAATGCAATTCAGATCATCATTATTATATAAGTTTCCAAGAATTAGAAATCAACTAAGTAATAAGGATTATTAAGAAATGTTAAGTGTGCCCTTTAAAGTCCTAGTGGTCGTTTGTTACTTCAAGAATTAAGAAGGATTAATTTTAGACTTTTGGTATACACAGAAGCCATTATAAAAGCACCCAACTTCTAGATCATTTTCATCAACATCTTCCTAGAGATATGAATTCATCAACTGAGAGTCATAACACAACTGTCATAACAGATGTTTCAGATATCTCTTCAAGTTTAGAAGTCTAATCTCCTCAAAGGCGAGCTGTATCTGAATCATCTACGACAAAGCCTTTTCCCTTAGTGACACTTGCTTCTGACGAGGCAACATCAACATTTCCTGAACAACCTTCAGAAGAAGGTTCTTTAGTACCTGCTCAGAGGCCAAAGAGAAGAAGTATGAAAAGGTCAAAGAGAATAAAGATCAACAAGCGGTTTTACCGATCACTCTCGGTCATAGATAAGGAAGAAGAAATTGACTCTGAAGACGAAGAAGTGGATTATGGCAACAGTGGATACCGTTTGGCACGAGATGCTCTAGCTAGGGATCTTTACTAGAAACATCATGTCCCCTTTTATTTAAAATATTTTTTGTGATCCTTTTGCTTAATTAAATAGCCATTGTGACCAAGATTTCTTCTGCATGCAAGTACATTCCAGTAACTTTTCTTAAGAAATTCTGAAGAAGCATTGGCAAAGTGAAACTGACAATAGAAGCATTATTAAAACTAATCAAACATTAACTCATAGTTGTTCAGAGAATCTTAAATAGGTTAGACTGCTAGATGACATTTCCAAGAGTTATTATTAGAGCACTGATAAAATTTAACCAATACTTAAATAATTTTAAACTAAAGACCATGTAAATATCACGTCTATAAAAAGGACTCAAGTAAGCTTTCTTCCATCATCCCTTAATCCCTAAAAGGCCAAGATGTACAAGCAAAAGCAAATATGGGTTCCAAAGAGAGATTTCAGGAAGGCAGCATTACTGAATGCAGCAACTCAAGCAAACCAAGGCAAAGAAGCAGCTGAAGGATCTGCAAGTAAGCAGACAACTTCAGAAGTTCTCTCCTCAACAACATCTTTTGTGAAGACAACCAGAAGAAGATCTTCTGGGTTCAGACGCATACACCAGTTGAGAAAGGAGACTATGGAGTTTGCTAAGGAAGAATGGCAAGATTACTTAGATAGTCTGGACATGTCAGACGATCCTAGGTAGATCCTTAGGGCCAATCCAACAGACCAGAATCATCTAATTGTCTTGTAATAGCTTCCTTTCCATTAATGAAATAAGTTGCAAATATTGAATACTTTTACCTATTTATTTTAGATTCTCATGAACAAAAATTTGAACTATTACATTTTTATATTTGGGGGCCCCAAGCTACACCATTCATACATAATCGTAGATATTTTCTCACAGTCCTAGATGACCATACCAGATTTGTATGTCATGAAATCCAAATCTGAGGCATCATTACAAGTCCAACATTTCATTACTATGGTTCATAACCAGTTTCACCTCACCCCTAAAATAGTTAGAACTGATAATGGGCCAGAATTCATGCTTCACCAATTCTATGCCTCTAATGGCATCCTCCACCAAAGGTCTTGTGTTGAAAATCCTCAACAAAATAGTAGAGTTAAGAGAAAACATCAACACATATTGAATGTTGGTCGAGCCATTTTGTATCAATCCAAACTTCCTAAACCTTTTTGGTCATATGCTCTTCAATTTTCCACTTTTATGATTAATAGAGTTCCCACTCCCATCCTTAAACACCAGTAACCTACCAAGTCCTTCATAACCAACTTCCTGACCTCACCTCTTTCAAAGTTTTTGGATCCTTATGCTTTGCCTCTACCCTTCAAGCTCATAGAACTAAGTTGGATCCAAAAACTAGAAAATTTATTTTCCTTGGTTACAAACCTGGTATGAAAGTCTATATTTGGCTTGACTTTCATACCAATGATATCTTTGTCTCTAGAAATGTCATTTTCCACGAGCATATTCTTCCTCACACTTCCAATACTACATTGTCATCCACTTCATGGTCTTACTTTCCATCAATGAATAACAGATTTGCACAAATTTATGAACCTACTACATCTAATGATTCTTCCAACATTCAACCAACTAACACATCCATCCCTATCAATGATTCACCTATCATTCCCATATCTGACCCTCCCTCGCCTAACATGTCACCTAATCCAACCTCACCTACTCTATCTAACCATACTGATCAATCCACCAAACCACCAGAACCTCTTCAAGAGTGAGTCATCAACCTTTTTACTTGCAAGACTATATATGCAATTATCTTGATACTTCAAATCATTCTTCCAAAGGAACTCTCTATCCATTATCCAATTTTATTTCCCATTAACATTTGTCATCCTCTCACTGTCATTATGTTTTATCATTGGTCACTCACACTGAACCTAAAACTTATGCTGGAGCTTTTAAGCATTAGTGTTGGAAACAGGTAATGCAGCTTGAACTCTTAGCCCTTGAGAAAACTGGCACATGAAAAATTGTAGAGTTACCTCCTGGTGTTACACCAATTGGCTGCATATGGGTGTATAAGATCAAGTACCTTGCTAATGGCTCCATTGGCAGATTTAAAGCAAGACTAGCTGTCAAAGGATACAACCATATTGAGGGTTTGGATTACTTTGACACTTATTCACCAGTTGATAAACTCACAACTGTCAGAACCATCATTGCCTTGGCCTCTTGTAAGCATTGGCACTTACATCAACTTGATGTAAACAATGCTTTTCTACATGGTGATATTCAAGAGGATGTCTACATGGTTATTCCACCTGGTGTGCATACCACAAAGCCTAACCAAGTGTGTAAGCTTGTTAAGTCCCTTTATAGTCTTAAACAAGCTACCAAAAGATGGTATGAAAGGCTTACATCATTCCTACTTGAACATCACTACAAACAGGCTAATTCAGATCACTCATTGTTTGTGAAAAATGCTTCATCTAACATTACTATTCTAATAGTGTATGTTGATGATGTTATCTTAGCAGGAAATGACATGAATGAGTTCAATTCAATCAAGTTGGCATTGGATACTGTAGCGGGAAAATTTGAGATTAAGCTACTGATTAACTTAACTCACAAAACAAGATTCGCCACCGCACTTTTATTTTATCCAAAGGAAAGGAAAAAGAGCGAACAAAACCTAAAGAAGTTCTAAAATAAGAACAAGTAAATAGAGACAGGGTAAGGGGGGTTGGTTACGCAAATGGAAGGCGTTAGCACCAAAAACGTCTATAGTAGTCTATAGGAACCTATTTGTAAATCTAGCGTTTGGATTATAAAAAGTGTTGTTTGCAAAAGATGGTGGAGGTGAGAAGAGAAGTATTTTTTTTATAATTTTTGTGTTTGACAAGACTTCCTGAGCCTTGTGCCTACGTACCCACAAAGTGCAATGGAGGATCAAAACCTCGTAGTTCGTGGTAAAAATAACCAAAATGGTTTGTTATGATTCATTTTAACTGAAAAGACAACTTGTCATTTTAAGGAGAAAACTTCAACTAATCGCCCACAAGTATGTGAAAATGGACCTTTCCATCACCATGAGAAGGGCTCCAACTTGGATAAAATCAACATGTATGCCGCTAACTCTCAAAGGTGGAAAAATGTATACCTATTTCAACAATTACGAGTTTTCCTAACACACTTTTGCAAATTTTTAAAGGTATTTTTGCCACTTTTTTAGGGATACGAATTCCAGAGGATAAAGTGATGGAAAGGAAAATTTTGGAACGATTTTGGAGATCATTGGAGTCATTGGAGAGTTTATTTTCCATTAATTTCCATGATTTCTTCTTATTAACTCATGGTAATTGCCTTTTTACTACGAGGCTATTTTAGATTAAGTCTTTAGAGATGAACCTAATTGCACTATGTTGGATCATATGAGTGTTTGAGTTTAATTGACCATAAGTCTACCATCTGAATTATGGAAATTGTTTAACTTAGTAATTAACTAAAAATAGGTAATTAAAAGTTATGGATGTAGAATTAACGAACTTAGAAATGCTTAGTTTTACTTTGAATTCGTCTAAGGAATTAGGGAATTATCGTTTATATTAGTGAGTTACACACCAAGGAATTGGATGAAGTGGTTGTAACACCTCAAAATTTTCCCTTTTGTTTCTGACCTAATTGGTTTATGCTTCCTTTCTTTTGCATCGTCATTTCTGCATTTTGCATGTTTCTTTTGTGCATGGGATCAAGGTATTTTCTAGCAGCTCATGGCGTTATCAGCTCCGGCATTATTTTCAGCAGTATTCAGGGGCAAGCAGATGGTTTTCAAGGTCTTTTGGAGCATTTATTTTTCTCATTATGCGTTTTGATAATCAGGAGCTTCAACAGTCATTTTCTGATCAAGCGATCCAGTATCAGGCATTATTATTTCAGCACGATATTCTGAGATGTCTGCAGGAATTTGTGTTCTTTTCAGGTGTTACTCAGTAGCAATATCAAGTTTTGAGTTTCAGAGGTTTAACGGGTTCAAAACAGCTATCAGAAGTCGCTTTTCCAAGTTTCCCTCCAAAAGGCGCCAAAATTCAAAATTTGAACTGAGTAACCGGTTACTCACCGTTTGTTAACCGGTTACTCTGAGCCAAGTTTGAAAAATTAAATTTGCATCATTTGTGATCATGTGCTTGGCATGTGCACGTGGGGAAGGATCTAGAATTGATATTTTCATCATTTTCTACCCAAAATTCAAATTCTCTCCATCATTTTTCCACTCTAATTCCTCATTTCATTTCCTAATCCATTTTCACCCCAATTTCCACTCACTTAACCTCACTCCAAACCCAAACTTAACTCCTAACCTAGGGGTTATTTAAACCAATTCATTCCAAACCTCTCCAACCTACATCATTTTCACTCTCCAATTTTTCAGAATTTCTCTCAATTCTCTCTCACTTTTTCCACTTTTCATCTTCATCTTCAACCTCTCACCAAAGCTCCATATCCATAGATTCACAAATTCTTCATTGGAATTTGTGAATTCTTGAGCTAAACCTCCATCACATTATCATTCTTGGTTCAATTCTGATATAGCTACTGGTTTGGATCTTGGAATCACTTTTGGGAGCAGCTTTTGATTATTTGGAGTGTTCTTGCTTGGATCTTGAAGTTTCTTGCTAGGATCTTGAAGATTATTGTATAGATCTCTGATTTTCTTGCTTGGATTCACCAATTTTCGTACAAATCTCAGCCTTGTAGGTTGGTTTTCCTTATATCTATGTTTGATTTAGCTTAATTTCAGCTTATGCAATGTAGATCTTTGGTTTGTGATGTGATTTGATCCATTTGCTTGATTTGATTTACGATCTTGTTGTTTGATTGATGAAATTGATGTTTGATTACTGATATTTGATGTGAATTCTCGTGCATTGCTGATTACATGATCATTGGATATGATTGCATAAGTGATTGGATGCTGAAAAGTGCTTTTGAAACAGATTTTTTTTTACTGTTGTCCCAGAGTAACCGGTTACTCACCGTTTTGTTAACCGGTTAACATGTGTATTTTTTGCGTAAATTGTCTGATTTTTAACTAAGTAACCGATTACTCATCGTTTGTTAACCGATTACTCTGGGACAGAATGTGTATTTTCTTGCATTTTCTTGGTTGTTTGAGATCCAATGCATGCCTAAACTTCATGGACTAATATGTTGATGATTTGTGGATTATTCTTGAGCTGTTGCACCTCACACTATTGCATCAACACGATTCTTCGACACGCGAGTTTTGGTTTTCGTCGATAAATGTTTATGTTTGCGTTGTGGATTAATCGTTGCGGTGAACACATAGCACACACTTCTTAAACATGTTGATTGTGACTTGTTGGTGATGTTGCTGGAGTTATTTGTTTGAACTTGATTGCGTGCACTTAACTTCATGTGATACATGCTTGGTTCAATTTTATTCATATGCTTAATGTTGTGCATCATCCCATGATTGTTCTTTCATAATGTTTACCATGATGTTTGGTGTGATGTGTGATCATGTTTGATAGAGGAACATGTGACGCTTGATGCATGTGTGCTTTTCCATGAGTGAATCATTTTTTAATGCATGCTTCCTCGTTCTTCTACGGCTGTCTATGTCTAAGTGTGTTGTTGTATGTACGGCTGTTTGGCTTTTCACACCCTTTGTTGTGCTAAATTGTATGTTGTTGTATGCTGCCTTGCTGGTGTGCTGCTTTTTACCGCTGTTTTGGTGCAGGGGCATTGTGGTAGCTGCTGTTTTTATTTCTTCGCTTCCTTTCCTCTTTTGTCTCTTTCACTTTTTTCTTCACTTGGATCTCAAGACTTGTTTAAGTCTTGGATTCTTTTCCCCTTAGAGCTACCTAGTCCAACTTAATTTTTGATTAAGCTTGGAATAGGGTTAGCATTAGGTCTTAGGTAGTTGTTTCTCACTTAAACTTCACTAACCATAGGACTACCCTTTTGCATGACAACACTAGGATAGTGATTCCCTTAGAGTCACCCTTCTTCCTCGTGTCTTCTCTTCTCACCTCATAACACTTCTAAAACACTTAATAAATATAACGAATATTGCGCTCGAGCCTTAAGTGTAGGAAGTGAAGAACGAGGGGTCTCCCCTCCTCTTCTAGAGTGTTTAGCATACGTTCCATTTGGGGGCGACCATGCGATTCACTCGTTCCCTCATGGTAGACTTTGGTGCAATGTAAGTTACGAACTAACTTCAATCCATTTCTGTCTAAAAAACACAAAAACAAACTCAAACCTTTTTCATCCTTCGGGATCGTTAATTTCAAATCATTTTCAGAAAAGGCCATGTTATTTTCCGTTTCGTCGCAAACAGGCATCGACCCTAACTGCCGGACGCGAATCTAACGTCGCTCATAAAAAACACTAATCGGCCTTGTTAAGTCGAACTATGACTGCTCTGATTTCCTCTTTCTTGTCCGATTGAGGATACGTAGGCACAAGACGACGATGTCTTGGCGAGCAACCTCCCCCCCTTTTAGTTCGTGTCCGAACTACGTTAACTCTGACTTTCCCATTGCACGGGGGAATACGTAGACATAGGACGAGCGATGTCCTATCGAGTCACTTCTTTTTCTTTTCTTCTTCGTTTTTTCATTCTTTTCTGTTCCCGTTCCTTTCCCTTTCCAGAAGCAGCGGAGCTCCAGATGGCGACACCCTTTGATCGAGACAACAAGCGTGGATCCCATCGAGTACGATGGACGCGTGGGGTGCTAACACCTTCCCTTCGTGTAACCGACTCCCTTACCCGTTTCTATTGGTCGTGAGACCATGCTCTTTCCCTTCCTTCAGGTTTACGCAGTGTTTCCTTTCCCTCTCTTGGGATAAATACACATTGCTGGCGACTCTGTTTTCCGCGCCACTTTTGCGTTTGTACCATGGATGCAAATCCTCGGGAGCGACAGCTGGCGACTCTGTTGGGGATCGAACCCAGAATCTCTGGTTGGTCCATCCCCTTTTGCGAGTCAATCCTAGCGCTTGTTTGTTTGTTTTCATTATGTGTTTATCTGTTGTGATTTATTTTGTTGTATATTACTGTGTATTACTGTTTTACTGTATTTACCGCATTTATAGCATTGCATTTCATTATTGATGTACTGTTCTGCTGCTAGATTTTCTGTTTGTAGGGTGGGGTGGATTCTTGAGAGAAAAGCCCAATACCCAGGCTTGAGCATACACCTATGGTTAGCGTGGAAAGTAGTGTGACTTGTTTGGCATTTGGCCAGACTTAGTATACATGAAAACTCCACATCCAGACGAGGTTTTCTTGGTAATATTCTATCCTACGCATTTGGGGCAGACGATGGAATATAAGCTGGAAAACTGTCGACTCTAGCGACCATCTCCCGAGGACTCAGTAACGCCTCTCCTCCCGGCATGTGATAATGGAAATCCAGAAATGGAAAACCCATTACACTTGTCAATCCGAGGACCCAATGCTGAGAACTCACTATAGGATGACCCTTATTTTTGGGAGAATCAGTGGACGACCTCTTTGTTTGGCGATAGTATTGTACCCCGAGGGATGAATGTACTATTGCTTCTCAAATTGAGAATCCGAGACTGAGGATCCCGTCTTCTAGAACCCACATGTGAGAGGGAATGGGTGTTTGCAGGTCTGCAGGTAACCGAAACCTTTAACCTACCCGGTTTTTTGGATTTCTCATCGGCGTACTGTTATTATCCCGATTTTCTGGCAGTTTGAATGGGCTGTTATTCTGGACTTCTGGTTTTCTGATATTTGGGGTTTTATTCAGTCAGCCGAACAACAGTAGTTTTGAGCATCATGGATACCTTGATCCCATGATTCCTAACATTTTGCTTCCTAACTTTGATTCCGGTTGTGCGAAGACTGTCCATGATGAATACTAGTACTGAAAAGAGGAAGAATATCATCCCGTACAAGTTCCCGGAGCTTCATTTAGATGCCTTTCACAAGATCTCGGCTATGGCAAAACCTGGGGTATTGGCAGACTTTAGAGGGGAATATGGGAGGATTCTGAGTTTCGCCCGAGATGTTACCAACTATGAGTTCAGGGCTCTAAACACTCTGGCACAGTTCTATGACCCTCACCTGCGGTGTTTTCTGTTTGCGGATTATCTTTTGGCTCCGACATTGGAAGAGTATGCTCTCATTTTGGATGTTTCCGTCAAAGAAGAAGTTCCCTTCTATCCTTCTAAAGAGTTTCCCGATCTGGAAAAGGTTGCGGCTGTGTTACGCTTGGATCGGTCTTTGCTGAAGAAGAATGTTGCGAGTAAAGGAGGTTATAAAGGCTTTCACACGAAGTTTTTGATCGAGCAGACTGTTGGTCGGTGTTCAATGCAATTCTGGCTATTTGTGTTTATGGAACAGCATTGCTCCCTAATGTGAAGGATTTTGTAGACGTGCACGCTGTCCGGATATTCACCACGAAGAATCTGATACCTACCTTGGTTGGGGATCTGTACTATTCTATGCACTATAAGAATGAGAAGAGGAGAGGAGGACCTCTTTACTTTTGTGCTCCAGTACTCTACAAGTGGTTTGCCGATCGCCTTCCCAAATCTGGGGCATTCGAAGACACTAAGGAAACATTGGACTGGTCAAGGAGATTAATGGGATTAAGGGCTGACAACTTGATTTGGGTCAATCGTGATTTGCTGGGCCAAGAGATCCTGATTAGCTGTGGAGGTTACCCAAACATACCTCTAATAGGAAGAAAAGGGGGAATTAACTATAACCTCATTCTTGTTATTAGGCAATTTGGGTATGCTTTGAAGGAGCCGCCAAAGGACCAAGATGTTTAAGAGTCTCTATATGTGAGTGGAGAAGCCAATCTGAAAGTGTTAAAGGAAGCTGCAAATACTTGGGGAGACCGCCACAAGAAAGGAAAGACTTCTTTTGGAAAGTGTAACAACAAAGCCTTCCCTGCATACGAGGACTGGATTCAGAGGAGAGTAGAGAGTGTACTTCTATCGTTCTGTAGAGAACCTGCATCTTACCCCCTGATGATTGAACCTCCGACCATAATTGAGATAGAGAAGTATAACAAACTGTGGACTATAAAGGAGAAGCTTCGAGAGGAGAACGGTGAGCTGCAAAGAGAGATTTACCAGTTGAAACACGAGCGAGGTGAAGCTGTTCATGCCGCCAAATTGAAAACGAAATTGCTCGCTAAGAAAGAAAAGGAGCTGGCTGAAGAGGTCTTAGCCAGACAAAAGGTAGGGCAAGCTCTAAAAGGTGTTAGCAGGATTCTCAAATCCAAGAAGGAAGATCTAGCCAAAGCTTGGTCAAAGATTCACAAGTTCAACGCTTACTGAGATACCGCAATAGCTACCAATAAACAGAAAGACGATAAGTTCCTGGATCAGATAGAGGGTTTGAATATAAAGCTCAAGAAGAAAGACGAGGAGATCTTATCAGGGACGTTCCAGAGACACGCAGTTGTGGAGCGACTGAATGAGGCCATAGCGACCATAGCAGACCTGAAGATACGAGCTGAAATGAAGAGGCCTAGGGGTGAAGGCTCTAGATCAGGCAGTGGGTGACACTCTGTAGTTTGTTTTTCTTTGTATCTCGGGTCACCACCAGAATTGTTGGCTGGGATCCTTGCTTCTTTTGTTTTCAAACGTATGATTGTTATCTTGGGTTGTAACATCTGACAATGATTTTCTATGATTTATATGAGCAGCGGTTATCCTATCTTGTCTTTAAAACTGGAATCAAGGGGTGGATCGCCCTGCAAATATTCAAACATGTTCATTTGCATTTGCATAATCATAGTCATTTTTGCATCGCAAGTGCTCGTTCCAGTTTATTTTAACCTTTATTTGGTTGTAGGCAGGATTGATAATCAACTAATTCACCGGTATTCTACTAGATCAAATCAGAGAAGAATTATGGAGAAGATGCAAGCTGACATAGCTGCCATGCAGGCCCGTATAGACCAATTCATGGAGTTGTTGCAAGGTGTTGCCCAGGGGCAAGAGCAATTAAGGACTCTGGTCCAGCCCTTAGTGGCGAGAGTGGATGAAGACGGGGTTCTTCATGGTGGAGTTCATAATGGTGTTGCTGGTAACAGTGCTCAGGGAGGCCCTGTGGGCGTAGAGATCCATATTCCTGGTATTGTGATCCCTCTGGGCGGAGGAGATCAGCTTCTGATTCCTTCTGTTGTGGGAGGAGGAAGTGTTTGTGTTGTTCATGGTCATCGTTTCGAAGACCAACAAGATGATGTTTTCTCTCTGCCAGGCGGGGATGCTGGTCCCCAGGCTGACAATGGTCAGAGGTTCAGACTCATTGAAGAACAACTAAGGGGAGTGGTGAATCAGAATTCTGTAGGAATGGATCTAGAGGGTTTGGGGTTGGTTCCTGGCGTTGTAATTCCGCACAAATTTCAGGTGCCCACTTTTGCGAAATACAACGGTACCACCTGTCCCAAGATGCATGTCAGGGCATACGCAAGGAAGATGGCCGTGTATTCTAAAGATGAGAAATTGCTGATGCATTTTTTTCAGGACAGTCTGTCTGGTGCATCCTTGGAATGGTATATGTAATTAGAGAGATGCCATGTCCGTAATTGAAGAGAGATGGTCGAGGCCTTCATCAAGCATTACCAATATAACACTGATATGGCTCCCAACAGGACCCAGTTACAGAATATGTCTCAGAAGAATAATGAAAGCTTCAAAGAATATGCGCAGAGATGGCGTGAACTAGCGGCAAGGGTGCAGCCGCCCATGTTGGAAAAGGAAATGCTGAATTTGTTTATGGATACTTTGCCGAGACGTTATTATGAGAAATTGTTACCATGCGCTTCAGGCAAGTTTGCTGATTTAATCATGGTCGGGGAATGTTAGAGAGTGGAATCAAAGCTGGGAAGGTAGCAGGTAGTGATTGGTCGTCTTCAGATCAAGGGAAGAAACCCTATGCTAATTATAAGAAAGAGGAAGAAGCAAATTCAGTGTCATCTCACCGAGGTAAAGGAAAGCATCATCAGAGTTATAACCAGCATGTAGCTTCAGTGACAATTCCTGCAGCACCTCCACAGTAACAGCGGAATCAGGCTCCTCGCCAGTACCCGGCCAGACAAAGAACGGCTGATAGACATTTTGAAACACCTCCCATGCCTTATTCTCAATTGCTCCAGCATTTACTACAGCTGCAGTTAGTTCAGAAGAGGACATTGGCCCCTCTTACTAGTAATCCACCTCTGGGTTATAATCCTAATGCCCACTGTGATTTTCATTCTGGGGCACCCAGACATCACATCGAGGACTGCAAAGCTTTTAAGTATAAAGTCCAAGACTTGGTGGATTCGAAAGCCATTAACTTTTCAAATGATGGGCCGAACGTCATCCAGAACCTAATACCGAACCATGGAGGGCCAAGGGTCAACGCTGTGTTAGAGGAGAATGAATCTTTGAACTTGGTTACCGATGTTAATGAATTAAGGACTCCTTTGATGGTGGTAAAGGAGAGGTTATTGAGGGGTGGGGTATCCCCCGGATGTGATGATAATTATTCAGATTGTATTTTTCAAGTGAATGGGTGTGATTTGTTGAAATCAGGAATTCAAAAGCTGATAGATGAAGGTCGATTGCAGTTTGACCGATGTGACCAACGGAAAGAGGTTGTTAGCAGGAAAAATGAGGTTGATACCATTACTATCCCTTTCAAAACAATCACTATTTCAGGGCCAGTCAGACCAGCGCCGGTGATTATTACAGCTCCCGGACCCGTGCCATATGAGAGTACCAAGGCCATTCCTTGGAACTATGGAGCCGAAGTGTTTGTCAATGGACAGAAACAAGAGCTGGTAGGAACTTCTGTATTGAACTCTTGTGTTGAAAGCAGTGTTGAGGCAGAGGCTATCACGAGAAGTGGTAGGGTCTTTACCCCTTCTAATGATCAAGCTGGTAGTTCTAAACAAGACAAAGGGAAATAGGTTGTAGGTAATTATGTGCAAGCACCAGTAGTGAATGACTCCACGACGGGACCGGTTAATAATTCTTTCTCCGAGAATGTAGAAGAATTTATGAGATTAATCAGGATGAGCGATTATAAGATTGTCGATCAGTTGCATCAGACTCCGTCCAAGATCTCTATCTTGTCCCTGTTATTGTGTTCCAAGGCACACCGAAATGCATTGTTGAAAGTACTGAATGCTGCTTACATACCTCAAGAGATCTCTGTTAATCAGTTGGAGGGGGTAGTTGCCCATGTCAATGCAGACAATGGTCTGGGTTTTACTGATGTTGACTTGACTCCAGCTGGGAGAAACCATAATAATGCCTTGCATATTTCTGTCGAATGTCGTGGATCGTTGATGTCTCATGTGCTTGTGGATACCGGGTCCTCTTTGAATGTTCTGCCTAAGAAAGCCTTGATGAAGCTGGACACCCGAGGGTTGATATGCACACCTAGTGATTTGGTGGTGCACGCTTTCGACAGCTCGAAGAGGTCTGTTTTTGGTGAGATTGTGCTACCAATTAAGGTTGGGCCGAAAGTTTTCGATGCTACCTTCTATATTATGGACATCCAGCCTGCCTACAGCTGTCTGCTGGGGCTGTGACGTCTACGTTGCATCAGAAGTTAAAGTATATGGTAGACGGGCATGTGGTGACGGTTTGTGGAGAAGAGGATATTATGATAAGCCAGCTATCTACTTTCAAGTATGTGGAAGTAGATGGTGAAATACACGAAACTCTATGTCCTGGTTTCGAAGCAGTGAAGATCACTGGGAAGCCTCTCAAGGAAGGTAGCCAATCTGAAGTGGTTCAGCCTACAGTGGTACATCAGCCAGAGATTTCAATGTCTTCTTTCAAAGATGCTCGGGCCGTGGTTGAAGCCGGCGGTTCACAAAAGTGGGGTTAGATTATTGATGTCCAGGAAAAGAAGGATACTCATGGACTGGGTTACAAGCCACCTAGGCGTCCTGAAGAGCCTCCCAAGTTCTATGGTCCAGTCCGTTTCACCAGTGTCGGTGTTTTCTTTGACAGAGTCAATGCGATTGAAGAGGAGGGGGATAGTGATTGTGACATGGATAGTTGGATCCGCCCATGTGTCCCTGGACAAAGTCGTCTCAACTGGTCGTCGGAGAGAGTCATTCAAGTGACCGGACCAGAGTAATTGCTTCTGTTTGTCATCTCTATTAATCCTACGTTCTGCCCAAGACGTAGTGATTCTTGTTTGTAGGGCTTGAATGTTTTTGTATGCTTTTCTTTATCATTAATAAAGGACGTTTTCACATTCAAGTGTTTAGATCCCTATTTTTCTGTTTTTGTTTTTGCATTAAAATCACATCAAAATGGCAATGTGTTTTGTTTGATGCATCCATATTAAACATATATCATCAATCATGTAGGTTTTATTGTTCAGATTCCACCCCTCATGATTCAGCTATGGCCCGATACGACTTCGATAATCCCATATATCAGGCTGAAGAGGGGACTGATGAAGACTGCGTCTTACCAGAGGAATTAGCCAGGTTGTTAAAACAAGAGGAAAAGGTCATTCTGCCTCATCAGGAGGAAATCGAGGTTGTTAACTTGGGAACCAAGGACGCAAAGAAAGAGGTACGGATTGGGGCTGCTTTGGAAGACACTGTCAAGGGGAGATTGATTGAAATGCTCCGAGAGTATGTGGATATCTTCGCCTGGTCTTACCAAGACATGCTTGGGCTCGACACTGACATCGTGGTACACCGGTTGCCGTTCAAAGAAGGATGTGCTCCGGTTAAGCAGAAGCTGAGAAGGACGAAACCGGAAATGGCTGTCAAAATTAAAGAAGAGGTTTAGAAACAGTTAGATGTTGGGTTTCTTGCTGTAACAAATTATCCTCCATGGGTTGCTAATATTGTACTTGTACCTAAGAAGGACGGAAAGGTCAGGATGTGCGTCGATTACAGGGATCTGAATAGAGTAAGCCCAAAAGACGACTTCCCGCTTCCTCACATTGATGTGTTAGTGGACAACACTGCTCAGTATTATGTGTTTTCCTTCATGGATGGCTTCTCTGGGTATAACCAAATCAAGATGGCCCCAGAGGACATGGAGAAAACGACGTTCATAACACCGTGGGGAACATTCTGTTACAAAGTGATGCCCTTTGGATTGAAAAATGCTAGGGCAACATATCAGCGGGCGATGGTGACTCTCTTTCATGATATGATTCACAAAGAGATTGAGGTCTATGTTGATGACATGATCGAGAAGTCATAGACGGAGGAAGAGCATCTAGTGAATCTTCAGAAACTGTTTGAGAGGTTGAGAAAATTCAGACTGAGGTTGAATCCGAACAAGTGCACCTTCGGGGTGAGATCTGGAAAGTTACTGAGTTTTATTGTCAGCGAAAAAGGTATCGAGGTGGACCCTGCTAAAGTAAAAGCCATTCAATAAATGCCTGAACCAAGAACAAAAAATGAGGTTCGTGGTTTCTTAGGGAGGTTGAACTACATCACTAGATTCATCTCTCATCTTAAAGCCACGTGTGAACTGATATTCAAGTTGCCAAGAAAAGATCAAGAGGTCAGGTGGAACGAGAATTGTCAAAAGGCGTTCAAAAAAATAAAAGAATATTTGCAGGAACCTCCGGTCCTTATGCCGCCAGTGCCAGGAAGGCCATTGATTATGTATCTTACGGTTCTTGAGAACTCAATGGGGTGTGTGCTCGGTCAACACGACGAGTCAGGTAGAAAAGAGCATGCCATCTACTACCTGAGTAATAAATTTACTGATTGTGAATCAAGGTACTCGATGTTGGAGAAAACATGTTGTGCACTCGCTTGGGCAGCTAAGCGTTTGAGGCAGTATATGTTAAACCACACAACCCTCTTGATTTCGAAGATGGATCCGATCAAGTATGTGTTTGAAAAGCAAGCGCTCTCCGGAAGAATAGCCCGTTGGCAGATGGTTCTGACAGAATACGATATTCAATATGTTTCCCAAAAGGCCATCGAGGGAAGTGTTTTGTCAGAATATCTCGCTGAGCAACCAATTGAGGATTATCAACCGATGAAGTCTGAATTTCCTGATGAGCACATCATGTATCTGAAGATGAAAGATTGTGAAGAGCCTCTACCTGATGAAGGACCTGAAATTGGATCCCAATGGAAGCTGGTCTTTGACGGGGCTGTCAATTCATATGGTAACAGAATCAGGGCACCCATTACGAATCCACAGGGTTCTCATATACCCTTCACTGCCCGATTAGCGTTCGTATACACCAACAACGAGGCAGAATACGAAGCATGCATTATGGGGTTAGAAGAAGCGATTGATTTGAGAATCAAGAACCTCAATGTTTATGGTGATTCCGCGTTGGTAGTTAATCAGATCATAGGAGAATGGGAAACTCGTCAAGCGAACTTGGTGCCTTATAACAACTATGCCAGAAGGTTGTTACCTTTCTTTGATAGAGTTGATTTCCATCATATACCCCGGTTGGAGAATCAGATGGCCGATGTGTTGGCAACGTTGTCTTCGATGTATTGGGTGAATCGTTGGAATGAAACTCCTTCGATCAGAATCATGCGCTTGGATAGGCCAGGTTTTGTGTTTGCAATTGAAGATGTGTCAGATGGCAAACCTTGGTATCATGATATTAAGGTTTTTCTGAAGAGTCAAGAGTATCCAGAAGGCGCATCCACCAAAGACAAGAAGACTCTGAGGAGACTGGCGGGAAATTTCTTTCTGAATAAGGATGACGTGTTATACAAGAGAAATTTTGACATGGTCTTGCTACGTTGTGTTGATGAACACGAGGCAAACCTCTTGATGGAAGAAGTTCATGAAGGATCTTTCGGCATCCATGCCAATGGGCATGCCATGGCCAGAAAGCTGTTGAGAGCGGGGTATTACTGGATGACTATGGAGTCCGATTGTTTCAAATACGCCCGAAAATGTCATAAATGCCAGATTTATGCTGATAAGGTACATGTGCCGCCTACTCCTCTGAATGTGTTGTCATCACCTTGGCCCTTCGCCATGTGGGGTATCGATATGATTGGGAAGATTGAGCCGACTGCTTCCAATGGGCATCGTTTCATTTTGGTTGCCATCGATTACTTCACGAAATGGGTGGAACCAGCCTCGTTCGCCAACGTCACTAAACAAGTGGTAGCCAGGTTTATCAAGAAGGACATCATCTGTCGGTATGGAGTCTCGGAGAGAATCATTACTGATAATAGTTCAAATTTGAATAACAAGATGATGAAAGAGCTATGTCAGAGCTTTAAGATTGGACATCACAACTCTTCTCCCTTTCGTCCGAAGATGAATGGGGCTGTTGAAGCAGCAAATAAGAACATCAAGATGATTGTGCGAAAAATGGTAGTGAACTACAAGGACTGGCATGAGATGTTGCCTTATGCTTTGCATGGTTATCGTACTTCGGTACGCACACCGACTAGGGCAACTCCTTTCTCATTGGTATATGGTATGGAAGCAGTTCTACCATTAGAAGTTGAGATTCCTTCTTTAAGAATTCTGGCAGACGTGAGACTTGATGAAGCTGAATGGGTGCGTTCCAGACTGGATCAGCTGAACCTTATTGAAGAGAAGAGATTGGCAGCCATTGCGCATGGTCGGTTGTATCAGAGCAGGATGAAGAAAGCCTTTGATTAGAAAGTGCGTCCTCGGTGTTTTCAGGCTGGTGAATTGGTTTTGAAAAGGATCCTTCCTCCTCAAACAGATTGTCGCGGCCGGCAAAAATATTCGAGTCGCCATCATATTTTTTTAGGAAAATAATGATAAACCTAAATATCCTTATCCTAAGGTAGAGATTCCTACGGTTCGGGAGTCATTTAAGTGAAGGGAAGGTGTTAGGCACCCTTCACTTCCATTGTACTCAATGGGATCCACCTTTGAGTTTAGGGTATGTTTGTTTGTCTAAAAGAAAACCTAAGTTTTTTCCTAATTATACTCGCTAGGGTTGGTTTGCAACCATATGCCTACGTACCCTCAAAATGAAGGATTAGAGTAACCGTAGTTCACCTCCCCTATTCCTACCCCCTAATCCTATTCCTAAATCCCAAATCCTATCCCTAAATCCCATCCACTATTTATACTCTTGGATAAAGAGTTCTATCCCTTAAATCTAGTGTTTATACTCCTAGATGAGGATTCTATCCCTTAAATCCCTTTGTCCATTGTTTATACTCTCGGAGGAAGAGTTTTATCCCAAAAATCCATATCCCATCCTTTATTTAGGCTCTCGGACCAAGAGCTTTATCCCATGTTTTAATTCCTGAAATATCCCTTAGAATTTTATCCCTTAATTTTTAAATTATAAAATCTCATTTAAATTATAAAAATAAAATGATTATAAAATATTATAAAACCCCTTATCCCTTATCCATAGTCATTTATTTATCCCCAAATTTCTATCCCAATTAATTAAATATTAAAACTAAATTTAAAAACTAGAATTTATGAATAAATTAAATAGGACCCAAACCCATTGATTTTAAACCCAAATTTGTATAAAAAAATATCAAAAACCCACATTTATACGAAAATAAATAAACGTCTATTTTATATGACAATAAAATAAATAAAAAAAGGGTTAATACCCCTTTTGGACCCTGCCATATAGGCCAAATCCCAAAAACAACCCTGTAAAAAAAAAACACAGATTCCATCCCTGCCATTTGTAGATTCCCTCGTTTTGCCCCCTGAGTGGATTTGGTCAACCATATTGATGACATGGCGCTGCTTAGTTGGAATTTTATTTATTTTTTATTTATTTAATTACACACGTGGCATTTTTATTAATATTTTAATATTTAATATTTTTTTTATTTTTATTTTTTTTTTATTTTTTTTATTTTTTTTATTTTTTTATTTTTTTTTTAATTTTTTTTTAATTTTTTTTATTTTTTTTTTAATTTTTTAAATTTTATTTTATTTTATTTTTATTTTGTTTTATTTTTTTAATTTGTTTTTATTATAATTTTTTTAATTTTATTCTTTTTTTTTTATTTTTTTTCGTTTTTATTTATATTATATATATATATATATATATATATATATATATATATTTTTTTTTTTTTTTTTTTTTTTTTTTCGTTTTTGGACCTAATTTTTATTTTTAATTCTATTTTAAACAAATTGTTCTTTTAAAAATTAGTTTCATTATACTAATCCATTTATTTCAATTTATTACCATACTAATCCATTTATTCTCATACTAATTTCAATTCAACAATACTTATGAGTGATTTATTACCATTATAACTTCACTCATCAACCATCTTTATAACCTCTCTCCACTTCTTTTTTTTTTCGTTACAATATTGTTTCATTTCTTCTCCATTGTTTTCAATACTCATCAACCATCCAAAACTCAATACAAAGCATACTCACAACACAACAATACCACACACCCTAATAAACAAGAATCTCAAGCTCTCATCACTCTCCACATCCTCATGAAAATGGTAACTTGCTACTGCCATGTTCACACCATAAGTTGGTAACTTACTATATCATTATCCTTTGGTATGAACAATTTTTTGTACAAAGAACATATGAATGTGCATGTAAGGGGAGGATAAGGATGTTGTATCTCAAAACAGTTATATGATTGACAAGTAACATATATAAGTACATATGAATGTAATGTAAGGTAATAGCAGACTGTGTGTGTGTGCCCTATTATCTCGTCGGTAATAGCAGGCTGTGTGTGTGCCCTATTATCGCGTCGGTAATAGCAACCCTAATTGGGAAGTGACCTGGTGATGCGCGCGTTCGATGGTTCTAAGAGGTCCGTTTTTGGAGAAATTGTATTGCCGATCAAAGTTGGTCCTGAAATTTTTGAAGCCACTTTCTATATCATGGACATTCAACCTGCCTATAGTTGTTTATTGGATAGTCTGTGGATCCATGGTGCTGGGGCAGTGACGTCCACTCCAAGAGTGATCAGTCAGCCTGAGGTGGTTAATCAACCCGAGGTGGTAAATCAGCCAGAAGTTTCAATGTCTTCTTTCAAAGATGCACGCGCTGTAGTTGAAGTTGGTGATTCCCAGAAGTGGGGCCAAGTCATTAATGTTCAGGTGAAGCAGAATACTTATGGACTGGGATATAAGCCACCCCGACGAGCTCAAGAGCCTCTTAAGTTTTATGGTCCAGTCCAGTTCACAAGTGCTGGTGTCTTCTTTAATCGGGTTAATGCCATTGATGATGAGGGGGATAGTGATTGCGACATGGATGAGTGGATCCGCCCCTGCACTCCCGGTAAAAGTCTATGCAATTGGTCGTCTGAGAAAGTCATCCAAGTGACCCATCAAGAGTAATTGCCTTTGTTTTCTGTTTGTGTAAAATCCTACGTTCTGCCCAAGACGTAGTGATGTTTGTCTGTAGGGCTTTGATGTTTTTGTTTGCTTACTTTATCATCAATAAATGACGTTTTCACATTCAAATGCTTGTCTGTAAGGATAATGATATAGTAAGTTACCAACTTATGGTGTGAACATGGCAGTAGCAAGTTACCATTTTCATGAGGATGTGGAGAGTGATGAGAGCTTGAGATTCTTGTTTATTAGGGTGTGTGATATTGTTGTGTTGTGAGTATGCTTTGTATTGAGTTTTGGATGGTTGATGAGTATTGAAAACAATGGAGAAGAAATGAAACAATATTGTAACGAAAAAAAAAAGAAGTGGAGAGAGGTTATAAAGATGGTTGATGAGTGAAGTTATAATGGTAATAAATCACTCATAAGTATTGTTGAATTGAAATTAGTATGAGAATAAATGGATTAGTATGGTAATAAATTGAAATAAATGGATTAGTATAATGAAACTAATTTTTAAAAGAACAATTTGTTTAAAATAGAATTAAAAATAAAAATTAGGTCCAAAAACAAAAAAAAAAAAAAAAAAAAAAAAAAATATATATATATATATATATATATATATATATATATATATATAAAATATATAAATAAAAACGAAAAAAAAAAAAAAAAAGAATAAAATTAAAAAAATTATAATAAAAACAAATTAAAAAAATAAAACAAAATAAAAAAAAATAAAATAAAATTTAAAAAATTAAAAAAAAAATAAAAAAAAATAAAAAAAATAAAATAAAAAATAAAATAAAAATTTAAAAAAAATTAAAAAAAAAATTAAAAAAAAAATAAAAAAATAAAAAAATAAAAAAATATTAAATATTAAAATATTAATAAAAATGCCACGTGTGTAATTAAATAAATAAAAAATAAATAAAATTCCAACTAAGCAGCGCCATGTCATCAATATGGTTGACCAAATCCACTCAGGGGGCAAAACGAGGGAATCTACAAATGGCAGGGATGGAATCTGTGTTTTTTTTTTTTACAGGGTTGTTTTTGGGATTTGGCCTATATGGCAGGGTCCAAAAGGGGTATTAACCCATAAAAAAATTTATAAAACATAAAATAAACCCCAATTTATTATAGAAAATAAGTTTATCATAAAAAATATAAAATAAACCTAAAATCATAAATCCACCCAAAATTATTAATGATAAACCCAAATTATTAATCATAAAATGATAAATTATAAATCAACCCAAATTTATAAATTCAAATCTATAAAATAACAAACCCACATTTTTATTATAAAAATAAAATAAATAAGTTAAATAAACCAAAATTTATTAATTATGATAAATAGACTTAAAATTATAAAATAACACCCATAATTTTAAATTATAAAATTAAATTTTAAAAATCCAATAAATAAAATATAATAAACCCCAAAATTATAACTAAACCCAAATTTATTATATAAATCCAAAATAAATTAAATAGATAAAACCCCCCAAAATAATAAATTATAATAAACCCCAAATTATAACTAAACCCAAATAAACCCAAAATTATAAGTTAACCCACATTTATTATTAAATTAACCCAAGATATATTAGTTAAAATATTTTATTAACCCTTAAGTTATTAATATCCAATTAAGTAATTTTAACCCTTAAATACAAATAAACAAATTAATACTAAAATTATTAGCACCATATTTAAAATTAATATTTCATAATGATTGAAATAACAATAAAAATATAATTATTAAAATAAAAACAAAAAATTAATTATATGCAAAAGTGATTATATTACGCAAATAAAGAGACCACATCACAATCCCTCACAAATAAGCACAAATCAATATGCAAAAAATTGTATCAAACACCGACAACAAAATGTCATACGATTCTATAAAATACGGTGATAAAGTGGAAACCAACCTACGGGATCGAGGTTTATCCCAGTGAGCAAATTTTTTAAATCTTGAGCTCTCTTATTTCCGCGGTTGACTCCTATCTTTCGATCCCTATCTTTCTCTTTTGTCTTTGATCTGATCCTCTCTTTGTGCCCTTGATAGAATGGATGACGGTTTAGGGTTTAATTGTTGTTGTTCTTCGATATGAAGAACAACAACTGTTGGATAGTGTTTGTAAATTGTGGATCCCCCCCCCCCCTCAAATAGAGAGACAAGGGCTCTATTTATAAAGAAAAATTAGGTTAAAACATTAAATGCGATTATATATTTTTATATCAATTTGATTTAACCTGATTTTCTCTTATTGTTTAAAGCCTAAGCCAATGAATCTGGATGGATTCATGACTTGGTGAATTTAAATAAATAAAAATTTCAAAATAAAAGAAATAGCCTAATAATGAAAATTAGAAAAAGATTTGATTTTATTTTAACTTATATGATTTTTTGAGATTTTTTCATAAAAACATGATTTTAATGAAAAAAACAATTTTTTAAAATAAATAGTAAATAAAATACGAAAATTAATATTAAAATAATAATAAAACTATTTTTATGATTTTTTTTTCATGATTTAAAAGTTAAATAGAAAAGGCTAGTAATAAAGAAAAAACTAAAAGTGGCAGAGATAGGATTCGAACTCATGCACTCTCCCTTACAATCCTCAAGCCTACTCCTCTACCAAATGGGCTATTATGTTTATTTGAAATGAAATTACGTCTAAACAAAAAGTAACATTAAAATCTAATTTCTAATTTGCACTCCTATATTATATTTTTTATTTGTCTCATTTTGTTTTGCATAGAAATAGTATTAAACATTTTTTTGAAAAGAAAAAATACAAATACAAATTACTTATTATCATTATTTTTATATTATAAGGTGAAACAAAAGAAAAGATAGATGGTCAAAATTTGGGGTACGACAGCTACCCCTATTTAATCAGCTTCAAACTGGGATGATGATGACGGCGAGTCTTCATCTTCGCGAGGAGGAGATGATTAAATATAAAGGAACCCTAATTTTGACCGCGGAGTTAATAGGTTCAGCGTCCGTGTGGACCGATTCCAGATGCTCCGTTAGTATCTCAATATCCCTGTGTATAATATCCCTGGTAATAAACCCTTGGCAAAATACCCGATTGAACCCCTGATGAAATCCTGAATTTGACAGAACCCCTGTAACGCTTCTCGATGGAACCCCCAATAAACCTTGCCGAGGTTGTAAAACCCGGTGTAACCCTTTAATACTAATACTTGAATAATAATCCCTTGATGGAATCCCCTGATAAAATCCCTTAGTGAACTCCCCTTGGTAAAACCCTTTGATGAAATCCCTTTCCTCTTTAATACCTCCTGGAGACAATCCCTTAGTACAATCTCTAATAATAACCCTGATATGTTTGATAGCACACCCTCCATGGGTGAGATAAGTTGCTTAAGTGAAAGGTGAAGACCTACTCACTGAGGATGATAATCCTGAAAGATCCTTTACTGAAGTGTTGTTCTCGCGATATAATCGAGAACTAAATCCTTAAAGGTGATTATGAACCCTATGCATGTATGCATGTTTGCGTATGTGAGTGCATGTATGCGTGCTTTTATGTATGATGCATTATTTGGGCTAACGCCTCTTTTATGTAGTGCAATGTATGTCTTTGTCTGAAATAATACTTTCCATAACGTCCTGACTCCCTGACCCTTGAGACCTTGATAATTGTAGTAAGCCTTGATTCCTGTTTAATATGTAACATGCCGTTAAATAATCTCCCATGTTGGTTAGATTGTAACGTATATTCCTGTCAGTGTATAGACCCTATGTCCTGCTTTGGAAGAATATGATCCCTTTGATGATTCCAAAAACTGAAGTAAAATCCATTTTCCTCTTTTAAAGCTTTTATTTATACCTGATATTTCAATGCATTATTTCACAATTAATCGACACCTTGTAATCAAGCAGAATAATTTAGGAGGCAAAGAAATATATTTGAAAAATAAATTTTATTGAGAATTGGCCCGAAAATGGGCAATGATAAGTAAGGAGGGTAATTCTCATAAGGAGATATTACCGACAATCCAGAAAAATGTAAAATGGCAATAAGAAAACAAATTTATTTATAATCCTATTAAATTTAACACCAGCTAATATCCCTAAGACTCCAAGATCACGACACTTCGCTTCTGAAGATGACGGCTGGAATGATCACTCCCTTCTGAATTCCTGTTACGGGGTGACTTGAGTGTTTTCAGTCATATGCCTTTTGGATATCCCTAACTTTTGCCTGAACCGCTCTTTGTAGAGTCTTAGTCCACCGGGATGATATACCATTTTTTTCAACTAAGCCGCCCTTTAGGGTTTTCGACTTGTCGGGTATCATTTTTATCCAAGTCCCTAATTTTTGCCTGGATTGCTCTTTCGAGTTTTCAATCCACCAGGACGCCCTAATTTTTGCCTAAGTCGCCCTTTAGGGTTTTTGACTTAGCGGGCTTTTATCCTCTTTTTCTAGGCATAGTATTTTTGACCGAATCGGAGTTCACTAATTGTGGTAAACCCGTTCCATCCACGGTTGTTAATATTAGTGCTCCGCCAGAGAAGGCACTCTTCACGACATATGGCCCTTCATAGGGTGGGGTCCATTTGAGGTGGTGGTCTTTATGGATGGGTAATATTTTCCTTAACCCCAAGTCTCCCTCTTCGCGTAGGCGAGGATGAATTTCTTTGTCAAACGCTCTCTCAATTCCATGTGGATATAACTGCCCATAACCACACGTTTCCCTTATACGAGGTTAGCTGATCGAGCCTAGTTTGCACCCATTCTTCCTTATCCAGATTAGCTTCCTTTATGATCCTAAATTTCGATTAATAGCCCCTGTCCTTATGCAAACATAAGTTTCCCTCGAGATCCAGGTCTAGGTCCTTCATAGGAGTCCAAAGTTTCACAATCCATTGGATTCTCAAATTTTGTTAAGTACATTATGAGTGGTCTCCTTGGGACTGGTGGCACCAATATAGGTTTCTTTTGCAAATCTTCCTTGATCCAATCGAAATCCTTTTGACAATCTTCATTCCATTCAATGATTTGGTCCTTTTCTGAGTAGTTGGAAGATTGGCTCACAAGTAGCTGTAAGGCGGGAGATATCTCCCCAAAAATCCATGAACTTCCTTTTTTATCCTTGGAGCTGGCATCCCTTGAACCACTTTCATTTTGTCCTTTATTCCCCTTTGACTGACCATGGACCCTAGTATTTTTCCAGATTTGATTCCATGAGTACACCTTGTGGGCTTTAGTCGTAACTTGAATTTCCTTAACTGATCCAACAACTTTTGCAAGTTAGTTATGTGATCTTCTTCCTTTTGTGACTTGGTAATCGTATCATCCATATGAACCTCTATCTCCTTATGCCCCATATTACCATAGTCCTTTGGTAAGTTACTCCTACGTTCTTTAACCCAACAGGCGTTACCTTGTGACAAAAGTCGAATTGCTTCTTGACTTCTTCCCTGATTTGGAGGATCATATCTGATCTAGTCTTCCTCAGCTTTTGCTTAATTGGCATGCATTCTAGTTTGAGTAGTGGTTTGTGCTTGCGGATGCTTGTATCAAGTCCCGGCGTATCCTGGTATGACCATGCAAACACGTCGGAGTATCCTTACAATAGCTCGATCAGTCTTTCCTTTATATCCTTATCCGGAGAAGCACGACTCTGACCTCTTTTCTATCTTCCTCAATTCCCAGATTGATCACATCCACTGGTTTCTAATGAGGTTGTATTTCCTTGTCCTCTTGCCCCAACACTCTGGCTAACTCTTCGGGAAGCTCACACTCGTCCTCATCACCCTCTTCCGCTTGGTTAATCGGTAATCCGAAATCATTCGAGATTATAGCCGTGTCATTTTTAATAGGTTCATTTTTAAATTTGCACGAGGAAGATTTTTTATTATCTCTTTTGGAAAGAAGAGCTAGAAATGAAAATATTGAAAGAAGGTATATTGCCATTTTTAACAAACAGAAAATGAAAGAAAAAAAACCTCGATTGAAAACAAAATGCAATTTTATTGATAGAAATAATCTAATGAAATAAAAGGTGGCCCTACAAAGCTTTGTCCACTTGCCTTGGGCATAACAAGGGACTTATTATTATTTTAAGAAAAAGTAAATTACTTCGAAACAAAAATCATCTCCGAAATCCCGATGGTTCTCCAATTGTCGAAATTAAGCATTCTTTCCTTCCTCCTCCACTAAGGCCACGTGATCCCAAATTTCGGATCCCACACCATGGAAATCGCCTTCAAATCCTTCATTAGCTGGTTTGTAACCCAGCCCAAACAAATCCTTCTCCTCAGGCGACTCCCATTATTTGCCCCAGTTTGTTATGTCTTCCTTATTAATAAGGAATTCATCCCCCATCCCTTCCATGGTGTTTACTGTTGCCCCAATGTGCCCCAGTAACGCATTATCTCCAAGATTTGGATCTTCAGGGTCTATAACACTGACATCATTTTCCTTTGAGTTGTTTTCGGGGTACCCCTTATTGTTATGTTGGTCGGAGGATAACTGCCCAATCTTTCCTGTCTTTAAACCGTTCTCAATCAGTTAATCCCGTTGAGACTGACCCAATCATCCTTTCATAGTATAGTCCTTGAAGAGTTCCCATGAATGTATCTACTAGCTCGCTTTCCCGCAATGGAGGTTGAACACGAGAGGCTAGCTCCCTCCATCTTTGGGCGTACTCCTTGAAAGATTCGTTCCCTTTTTGAGACATGTTTTGTAATTATATGCGATCAGGGGCCATGTCTACATTATATTGGTATTGCCTTATAAAGGCACTTGCCAGATCCTCCCAGTTCTTGATGTAAGTCCTTTCCAGTTGCATGTACCAATCCAAGGATCCCCCACTAAGTCTGTCTTGGAAAACATGCATCATCAGCTTTTTATTTTTAGCATGAGCCCCCATCTTTCGGGAAAACATCCGGATGTGATTTTTGGGACAACTAACTCCTTTATACATCTCGAAGTTAGGTGCCTTAAATTTAGGAGGTATGACCACATCCGGCACCAGACACATTTCCAAGGCATCCACTCCAAGAATATTGAGTCCCTCCACGACCTTTAGCCTTTCCTCAAGTGCTTTGTAGGTTGGTTTTCCTTAGATCTATGTTTGATTTAGCTTAATTTCAGCTTATGCAATGTAGATCTTTGGTTTGTGATGTGATTTGATCCATATGCTTGATTTGATTTATGATCTTGTTGTTTGATTGATGAAATTGATGTTTGATTACTGATATTTGATGTGAATTCTCGTGCATTGCTGATTACATGATCATTGGATATGATTGCATAAGTGATTGGATGCTGAAAAGTGCTTTTGAAACAGATTTTTTTTACTGTTGTCCCAGAGTAACCGGTTACTCACCGTCTGTTAACCGGTTAACATGTGTATTTTTTGCATAAATTGTCTGATTTTTAACTAAGTAACCGGTTACTCACCATTTGTTAACCGGTTACTCTGGGACAGAATGTGTATTTTCTTGCATTTTCTTGGTTGTTTGAGATCCGATGCATGCCTAAAATTCATGGACTAATATGTTGATGATTTGTGGATTATTCTTGAGCTGTTGCACCTCACACTATTGCATGAACACGATTCTTCAACACGCGAGTTTTGGTTTTCGTCGATAAATGTTTATGTTTGCGTTGTGGATTAATCGTTGCGGTGAACACATAGTACACACTTCTTAAACATGTTGATTGTGACTTGTTGGTGATGTTGCTGAAGTTGTTTGTTTGAACTTGATTGCGTGCACTTAACTTCATGTGATACATGTTTGGTTCAATTTTATTCATATGCTTAATATTGTGCATCATCCCATGATTGTTCTTTCATAATGTTTACCATGATGTTTGGTGTGATGTGTGATCATGTTTGATAGAGGAACATGTGACGCTTGATGCATGTGTGCTTTTCCATGAGTGAATCATTTTTGAATGCATGCTGCCTCGTTCTTCTACGGCTGTCTATGTCTAAGTGTGCTGTTGTATGTACGGCTGTTTGGCTTTTCACACCCTTTGTTATGCTGAATTGTATGTTGTTGTATGCTGCCTTGCTGGTGTGCTGCTTTTTACAGCTGTTTTGGTGCAGGGGCGTTGTGGTAGCTGCTGTTTTTATTTCTTCGCTTCCTTTCCTCTTTCGTCTCTTTCACTCTTTTCTTCCCTTGGATCTCAAGACTTGTTTAAGTCTTGGATTCTTTTCCCCTTAGAGCTACCTAGTCCAACTTAATTTTTTAGTAAGCTTGGAGTAGGGTTAGCATTAGGTCTTAGGTAGTTGTTTCTCGCTTAAACTTCACTAACCATAGGACCACCCTTTTGCATGACAACACTAGGATAGTGATTCCCTTAGAGTCACCCTTATTCCTCGTGTCTTCTCTTCTCACCTCATAACACTTCTAAAACACTTAATAAATATAACGAATATTGCGCTCGAGCCTTAAGTGTAGGAAGTGAAGAACGAGGGGTCTCCCCTCCTCTTCTAGAGTGTTTAGCATACGTTCCATTTGGGGGCGACCATGCGATTCACTCGTTCCCTCATGGTAGACTTTGGTGCAATGTAAGTTATGAACTAACTTCAATCCATTTCTGTCTAAAAAACACAAAAACAAACTCAAACCTTTTTCATCCTTCGGGATCGTTAATTTCAAATCATTTTCAGAAAAGGCCATGTTATTTTCCGTTTCGTCGCAAACAGGCATCGACCCTAACTGCCAGACGCGAATCTAACGTCGCTCATAAAAAACACTAACCGACCTTGTTAGGTCGAACTACGACTGCTCTGATTTCCTCTTTCTCGTCCGATTGAGGATACGTAGGCACAAGACGGCGATGTCTTGGCGAGCGACCTCCCCCCTTTTAGTTCGTGTTCGAACTACGTTAACTCTGACTTTCCCATTGCACGAGGGAGTACATAGACGTAGGATGAGCGATGTCCTATCGAGTCACTTCTTTTTCTTTTCTTCTTCGTTTTTTCGTTCTTTTCCGTTCCCGTTCCTTTCCCTTTCCAGAAGCAGCGGAGCTCCAGATGGCGACACCCTTTGATCGAGACAACAAGCGTGGATCCCATCGAGTACGATGGACGCGTGGGGTGCTAACACCTTCCCTTCGCGTAACCGACTCCCTTACCTGTTTCTCTTGGTCGTGAGACCATGCTCTCTCCCTTCCTTCAGGTTTACGCAGTGTTTCCTTTCCCTCTCTTGGGATAAATACACATTGCTGGCGACTCTGTTTTCCGCACCACTTTCGCGTTTGTACCATGGATGCAAATCCTCGGGAGCGACAGTGGTCTTATTGATTGCCGGTATAGTTATCGAGTAATTATTTTTCATATGATGCACATTCATCGAGAGGTTAAATTAGGAGATTCAAAATAAAGATCTAATAGTCTTTCTTAATCGATACTTTACTCCAAATTTCTTCTATTTATTATTTTTTCATATCGATCATCTTTGAACCCCTTATTGTTTATTTTAAATTACATTAGTACCACCTTGTTTAAATTCACAAACCTTGTGGAGACGAATTATTTTATTACTTCAACTGAATTAGTGCACTTGCTAATAGAGTCATCAAGAGTGGTAAGAAAAATAAATGTAAGTTGGAAGTGCTGAGAAACAAAGCGTGGAGAAGTCCCACATTGATTAGAAAAGTGGAGATTGAGCCCTTTATAAGCGAGATGACTCATACACAAAACACCTTAAGGTTTTGGGTAAGTATATGATGTATCTCTCACAAGGTGTGTTGCTCATAAAGAACGACCTGAATGTAAAAATGCTTTCTCATGTTTGAAGTTTTGTTCTTAGTAAGGCAGATGTTTGACACAATGTCTGATACAATGTGTACAATGTGCTTATAACATATTAACATATTACAAGAATTAAATCATAAATCAGTAAAGAATATCAACCCAGTTCAGTGCAAATCACTTACGTTTAAGAGGCATTCAACCCAATAGTAAAAGTACAAATAGTCTTAGATGAACAAACCTTGTTCAATGTCTCTCTTCCTAATACTACTCGTGATTTCTATTCAATACTCCCTATAGACGACTCCACTGCCAATAATGAGAAGGAAAAATGGGCTTACTGTGAACTCTCCCAATTCAAGGTCACTTTCCTAATACTACCCATCAAGATTCGTTCAGGCTCCCCATGAATAAGATACCTCTCTCACTTTCACTCACACACTTTCCGGATGTTTGGATAATTACAATATGATAGAAAATATGGAAGAACTAAACACACACAAAATACTTTATTCTCATATGTCTATTACATTAAAGTTTTAATTGAGTATGTGGTGTATCTCTCACAAGGTGTGTTCCTCATTAAGAAATGTCCCAATATAAAATGATCCATCATGATGACCCAAAAATTGATGACCCAACAATAAAAGAATAAGAGCAAGTGATAGTTCAAAGTTAAGTAATACATATTTCAATTATAAAAATAAAAAGGTTTTAACGAATTTTTAGTTTCTATATTTTAATGGTTTTAAACTTTTAGTTTTTCTATTTTAAAATTCATTTTTTTATCCTCTATTTCACAATCTTTTGAATTTTTTTATTCTCCCTCAATTTTGGCAGATATTGTTTTTTAATTTAATACGTGACACTACTACTATGGTGCAAAGTAAATACATACTATAAATTAATAATGTTTTTTAATTCATCACTACATTTTCTTCGTCTCCTTCATCTTTTTCATCTTCTCCAACAAAGAATTTTTCATCTTTTTCAGTTTTTCTAAGTTAATCTTTTCAGTCCAATGAAACTAAAGCTGAATCTTACCGATTACAAATTTATATCTTTTTTTCTATCTCAAACTTATATGCTCTCCTCTCTTAAAAGTATCTATCCTCTTTCATCTCAATTCCTTCTTCATCGCCAACTTCATTGAAAGTCCACCATTAAAACTCTTTTTCAAACTCTCAAAGATTGTGAAATAAATGGATTAAAAGGCTGAGTTTTAAAATAGGCGATTAAAAGATTAAAATCATCAAAATAAAAAGATTAAAATTGCATTTAAGTTAAATTAAAAATATTAAAATTTAAATTTATACAATTTGATTTTGAATTCATCAACTATTCTTTATATGCCATTCCCTCGTCCCATAATGAATGATTTATTTTAAATAAAAAAGTATTCTAAAATGAATGGTTTATTTTAATTTTCAATACACGTTTTTTAATTTGACTTTCTAATTAATACTCTTTTAATACATAATATAAAAAAAATTTATTTTTTAGATTTATTGAAAAATTAATGTATCTGTATTACATATAGTCAAAATACATTGATTTTTTAATGAATCTAAAAAATAATTTTTTTTCTTATATTAAAGTAAATTTTTTCTTGTATGTGTGTGTGAAGGTCAATTAAATCATTTATTTTAGAATTAAAAAAATAGTATTATCTTCGTCGCACGATGAGTGATCTATTTAAAATAAATAAATGTCTCAAAATAAATGATCAATTTCAATTTTTAATGCATATTTTTTAATTATTTTCACCATTCTCAATATTTGATAAAGAGTATTTTAACAAAAATATCATTCTCTCTTTCATTTATTTATTTTTTTAAAATATGTAAAATAACCAATTGAGTCATTCATTCTAACACAAAATTCATATAATTGATCTTCTTTAATGAGATAAGATTTGATTTTTGTTGTCAATATCCAATTCTTCATTATATGAATGTGTACACTGTTGACACGTGGACGAGGTGAGTCATACACATGTTCATGATTTACATACAAAATGGATTGCATTGGATTAGGCTATAGATTGGGTCAATATTAGGGGTGGACAAATTTGAATCGACTGTTTGAAATCGACTGAGTTATTGTCTTTTTTAAGAAAATGGGTCGGGTCGGGTCGGGTCGGATCAGATTGATTTGGTTGCTTAATTTAGATAATATAGGGTTGCGTCGGGCTCAAATATTTATTTTAGACCCGACGAAAACCAAAACCGACCGAACTTAATTAATATATATTTTATTTATTTTTATTACTATATGACCGACTCACTATAAAAATAAAATTTATAATGTTTGAGGATATTATCATTTTTATAATTTAATGATGACATTGTGTACTATCAAAAATACAAGACATGCAATATAAAATTTGAGTATTATTTAGTTTATGATTTAAAGTATGATAATGATCAACATTAATGTCAAATAATATTGAAAATATTATCACATAATAATAGTTTTTCTTTTAATAATAAAAAATATTATTCTATTCTAAAAATTTGATATTTTTTATAATAAATTTTAAAAAAAAAGTCATTTTTATAAAATTGTTCTAATAAATATTAAATTGACTAAATCGAACCGACTTAACCGACAAACCAACTTAATCGAATATGACGAAAACCAAAATTTAATCGGTCAAAATTGGGCCATAAAACTAAAACCATGATTTACGTTGGATTTAAGTTTTTGATTCAAAACCAACTAAATCCGACCGATTGTCGATCCGTAATCAATATCTTTATAATGTGGGCCCAATTAGCCACATGTATTATAGAAAAAACAAACAAAGAGTAATGGGAAATAGTGATATGAAAAGGACATATGGTGTATGAGGGTCAATGTGAATGGCTGAATGCTGAGTGGAGCATGTGGCTATGGGGTGCATGTGTTCATCATAAAGCTGACACTTTGACCAAATAAGCCTTTTTTCAACAAGTTAACTCAAACTTCACATGACTTTTAGTTTAAATCTTGTTGTCAATATAAAAAGTTCGTTACAATTAATATAAACATTTTTATAAATTTTCTTTTGAGTATTTAAAGTCACAAAACATTTTTATTTGGTGGTAAGAGTCTCTTACACATTTTAATTGAAAAGTTTAATTCAACTCAAAATATATTGTCATTTAAGATTTTTTTACACGGATTAAATAATGCGATAATATTATTATAAAGTAATATTTTTTTAAATTAATTTTATTATTATGTTGGCAATAACATAAAAATTAATAATTAAAAAGCACAATTAAAAAAATAATAATTATTTCTACATTATAAAAAAAGAGTAACATTTATTTTAAAACAATTCTTTTTTAAATGACAATGATTTTGAAACGAATAGAATATTTTTTGCTTGAGAGATTCATTTATGACCCTCCTTGCAAAAAAATATCTAACTTATATTTAAAAAAAATGTTCCATGATATTCATATTCATATTAATGTAAATTTTTTAATAAATAAAAAACTAGCTGAATATTACAAAAGTATTTTTGTATATCGAAATTAAGGTGCCAAAATAGATCCAATCTAATAAATGTGTCGGTTTTATTAGCATTTATTTGTGAAATATGTTCAAATTTTATGTTCGTACCTTCAACTATGTTCGCTTGTTCCATTATGATTTTTATTGGCTTTTATAACACAAACTTTAATATATATATATATATATATATATATATATATATATATATATATATATATATATATATTTAATGTCTGCAAGTCTATCTAGCCTTTATTTTTATTAGAATTATTAAAGTTTTAGACTCAAAATCTCAACTAAGTTCGTCATATTCAATTTTGTTTCTTTACAATATTTACATAATTAAACAGACAAAAATAGAGACGAACATGCCCATTTGGCATTCTAGTTAAAATACGTATATAAAAGTATCATACATTTCTTTCTTTTCACACTTTCTTTATGAATTGCACGAATATAAGCTTTTCAAAAATTTATTAGTATAAACTTTAACTATAATAAAAGAGGATTAGGAAGTGTATTGCAATCGTTTATTTAATAAAAAATTAGTGTGCTCAGACAACATTATATATATAATGGCAAAACAATTTTAATATTTATATATGGGATCAAATTCGTTGATAATTATAGGCACTAATTTATTATATCTTTTAAAAATAATAACTGTTTTGGTTGAAAATTTTAAATTTTTTTATTTAATTTTTATTATAATTTTAAAAAATGCGCGTACCATACAAGTACAATTTTACTATTCATTCAAAATTTTTTATAAAAACTATCAAAACAAAAATAATATTATGCATTTTAATATTTCTAAATCATGGCAAAACAAAACTAATATTTATATACGGGATCAAATTTATTTTTCCTTAAACAATTTTTATATACAAAAACAAACAGTCTTGTCATAAACGGGATCAACTTTATTATTTATTCAAATATTAAATAACATAAATTTATCGATCATTGTATTATCTCTTATAACATAATTGTCTTATCTGTTACAAAAACTTAAACATTTCAATTATCAAAAACATTAAATCGAATTATCATACTAATTTATTGTTAAATACATAATTTTATTTATATATTTTTTGAAACAATTTTGTGTCATTCATATTTATTAAAATATACTGAAAACATACTTTGTTAATTCAATTATTATTATATAATTTCAAATATATAAATCATGTCAAAACAAATTTAACATTTATATACGGGGTCAAATTCGTTGTTGATTATATATACTAAATTATTATATCTTTTAAATATAATAACTTTTTTAGTTAAAAATTTAAATTTTTTATTTTTATTTTTAGTATAATTTAAAAAAAATGTGCATATCATATCAGTATCCGTGTGAATGCACGGGTCTCCTACTAATTCTTGTTAAAATATCATACATTCCTTTCTTTTCACACTTTCTTTATGAATTGCACTATCAAACTTTTTAAACAAACAAAAGAAAAAGTAAAGTAAATAATGATGAGAAACAATGTTTGAAATTGTTACATATTCCCATGATGATGATGCACACGATTGTACTGAAATGCACGAGTGGAAAAGTGTTTGAAGCTTTATTTCCATTCCATTTCCTGCAGAGCCATGTGTTCTTTGGTATCCATCAAAGCTTGTTCAATTTGTACAAACAGAAAAGAAAAGATAAAGTAACATATCTTATCAAAAGTCTTGTGTGTTTTATATTGGGGTAAAAAGTTTAAAAGCTAACTTCTTTTTTATAAAATGTGATTTTGGTAAAAAGTGAATGATGTTGTTTAGATACTTGGAATTTGACATTGTATAAAACACATTATTTATAATTATTGATGAGACTGAAATAGAAAAAATAATTTTTAAAAAATTATATCAAAATCATATAAAACTATGAATCTGGACATAATAAATAGATGAATTTTGTCATTGTTAGTTTTGAAAAAAAAAATTTAATGTTAGTTAAAATTAATTTTAACTCTATATTTTTAGTTTTGTTTAGTTTTCTAATTAACGTAAGAAACACTTCATAAATTAAATTTACAGCTTCCTCTTTCAACTTAATTAAGACCACTTCTCTTTATAAAAAACTTCCACAAAAGTAATTCTTCGAACCGGGATCTCACGAAAAGCACACGTCCTAGTTGGATAACTTGAGAAATTTTTATGCTCACTTTTAAGAACCTTAGGATCTTGCCTATGAAAAAATTTAAGAGATTAGATATTTGTCCACTAAAATATTAAGTTAATAAATAAAGTAGAAAGTTGATATGAAAAAAATATTCATTCAAATTGATAAGTTAATGAAAGCCTTATATGGATTGATATCAGCTCCACGAGCCTTGTTTCAGAAGTTTTCTACTGTGATTACATATTTTAGATTCCATCTTTGTGATCATAACTTTGCTTTATTCGTCGTGTGCATTTTTCATGGTCGTATTATACTTTTATTGTATATTGATGATATGATTATTACAAGTGATGATGTTGATGAGATTAATAAGTTGAAGTTACATTTATCTAAGTAGTTTGAGATGAAGGGTTAGACACTCTTCGTTATTTTTTAAGGATTGAAGTTATTTACTCCCCTAGAGGTTATCTTATTTCTCAATCCAATAACATTCTTGAACGATCTCGCTTATTTGATACTCGAGCAGCAAATAACCCTCTTGAACTAAATGTGAAATATAGTTCTTCTGATGGATTTATTCTACCAAAGCCTACCTTGTATCATACTTTAGTTATAAGTGTGGTATACCTAATTATTACTAGACCAGATATTGCTTATGCAGTGCATGTTGTGAGTCAATTTGTTATTTCTTCTAGTACAATATATTGGGCAGTTGTACTTCATATTTTTCGTTATCCCCGATGAATGCAGTTTCAAAGTCTCTTGTTCTAGTCAACTCCTTCCTTAGAATTACATGCTTACTGTGATAATGATTGGACTGGTGATCCTACTGATCACAAGTCTATCATTAAGTTTTGTATCTTTCTTGGAGACTCTCTCATCTCTTGGAAGAGTAAAGAACATGACATTGTCTCCCACTCTTCTACAGAAGCAGAGTATCATGCTGAAATTCTGGTCAAGCAGATAACTAAGATGTTGGACAGGATGTCGTGACACTTGATCTCTGCTTCTCACACTAGGATAATGCAGAACAGAATACAAACAACAGAAAATAAACAACACACAAGAATTGTTAACCCAGTTCGGTGATCAACAACACCTACGTCTGGAGGCTACCAAGCCAGGAATGAAATCCACTAAGTAGAATTGATTCTAAGCAAAACTCCAATGTTTACAACTTGACACCTAGAAACTACCCGTACTAGATTTCTACCTAAAACTCTCCTAGGTATGAGACCTTTCTCAATTCCCTTTCAATCGCAACAGTGACTAAACAATTATAACTCAATAAACTGTCCAACTCAGGTATTCACGCAATACAAGAGAGGCTCACAAAAGTACAAGCCCTAGTACTCAATAACAGCTGTGTATTTTTCGTGTCTATTCTAGGTTAAATCCATCCTATTTATATCACTAAACAAAACTGGTTTTGGGCTTCAGAATCGCAGCAATTCAGCTCCACAGAATCTGCGACCTATTCTTCTCAAGAATAGTTTCTTTAATCCTAAGTTTCCTAAAGTGTCTCCACACTTGGAAACAAGATATTCCTTTTAGAATCAGAATCTTTGATTCCTCAATATCAGATGCCACCTAGAACAAAATCACATTCCCATAAAACCTGGAAATCAGATAACAGTTATTCCAAACTGTAACAGACAAAGTTGTCGAATCAACATGATAGAACATCTTGTCTAACACCTTAGTCAGTTCAACAAGTTAGGACATCTTGTCCAACATCTTTCTGTTAAGTTAGTTTTACCAAAATTGATGCCAACCTCAAAGGATTGGACTCATCAATCTCCCCCTTTGGCAGATTTTGGCTAAAACTAACTATAATTAACGTGCAGACAGAATTAATCAAAACAGGGAGACCAGATCATCAGAACAGCAGCGGAACAAAAACTTTGTCTCCCCCTCAACCAGTACCTTCTTCTGCAAGCAGCACTACTCCCCCTCAATGGTTAGTAGTAGTCAACAGTCAGCAGTGGTTAGTAAAGTTAGTATTACTCCCCTTTTTTAGCCATAATATGACAAAGGCAGAAAAACTAACTCAAAAACCAAATAACCAGTATAGAGTAATTAAAGTACACATCCAAACAAAAGTAAATTATCCTGGGCATTAAGCCATCACACAACCAAAACAATAAAATAAAGTAAAGGGAAGACACCTTTTAGTAGTCATATTTTGTTTCCTCATCATCTTCTTCTGCATCCTCACCAGAACCATCATCAGCAGCAACATCTTCTTCAACTTCATCATTGTTCTCTTCAGCAGCACGCTTCTCAGCATTTCTAGTGTTAGCTCTAGTGTCCTTGTTCTGCTCAATAGACAAGGCATGTATCAATCTTTCCAGTTTGTTCTTCCTGTCTGTACTGGTCCTTATGATGACATCAAGCTCCCTGTAGGTCTCCTTAAGCTAAGCAATAGTTTCCTCCTCTGAAGTTGTTGCAGCAGATGTTGGAGCAGATGTTGAAGCAATATCTGGGGACATGGCTTCCAGCAAACAATTTATAGTGCAGAGTCAAGGGGGATTCCCTCTTCATGATATTATCAATAGGTAGAATTATCCCAGGGTGTTGTTGAATAATCACTCCACAGATGAGTAAGGGAAAGCAAATGCGCATCTTTACAACCGAAGACACAACCTGTTTAAGGATTTGTTCGAAGATGTATACACTAAAGTCAAATGGCTTTCTTTTTCCAACAACATAGATAAACCTTCCAAGCCTAGTTGAAATGGTTGAAGTGTGATTGGTGGGGACCCAGTTCACCGTTTCAATTTTGTGAAGAATGGCATATTTAACACTCAGCTTCCCAGGTGTCAGTTTCTCTTAGCTAGGCTAATTCCTCATAGTATTGCCAGTAATTTCCCTACAAATCTGATCATCAGAGTCTTCGATTTCAGGTTGAGGACCTTCAGGTCTACCAAGGAACTTGTTGATATCAGCAGGAGAAAATGTCAAAACATTTCCCCTGACATATACCTTCAAGCAGTCCTCACTTTTTCGATCATTGCATCCTTCTAGAATATTTACTACAAACTCTTTGACCAGCCTCTCATAGCATGAGCCAAATTAAGTGACAGTCTTTAACAAGCCAGCATCTTTAATCAAGTCCATTACCTCCTTACAATTGAGGGCATTCTTCCCCAATTCCCTCTCTAGAGCAACTCTTCTGTGATATACATACCTCCATCTGTTTACATTTACAACATCATGGAATGAGATGTTGTCCATGGGAGATTTAGGAAGAGTAACAACCTTCTTCTTAGAGGTTGGTTTCTTAATGGGCATGATGTTCTGGACATCTTTTGCAACATCATAGTCTAACTCAGTGTCAGACTCAGCCTTTCTCTTTTTGGACACAACAACAACCTTGCTCCAAGGTCTATGGGGTCCAACTACAGATTTCTTATTTTGCTTGTTAGGGGTGTTTTTATCGTCCACACCCTTATCTTTTCTATTCTTCAATCTTTTGGCCACACTAAGATTGATACTTGTTGCAATGACTTCATCATCAGAGGGTAAGTCATCTATATTGATAACATTATCAGTTACTTCTTCAGCAATCCCCCTAGATGCCTGTTCTTGAGACACTTTTGTAGATGAGGATGTTCCATAATCTATCTCAATATTTCTCACCACGGAGTCAGCAAGGGTGTGCAGATTCCCTTCTGACACTTCATCATATTTTTTCTCAGTCATATCCTCATCAAGAGCTGAGTTTGTTGGCATAATCTGAGCCAGTGGCCTTGTGGTTCCAGCAACACTCATTTTATCCCCTTGACTTATGAGTCTATTCACTATTTTGTCAATCCTTTCATCCGTGTTAAACTTTTCTATTCCCTTCCTAGAACTAGAGAAAGCACCAAAAGTGTTCGAAGGGTTACCTGGTGGAAAGTTCTTTGATCTTCTTACAGGAAGTTTGTCCATTTTGCATGGGACGATAGCAAGGGGAACAACATCAATTGCATCTTCAGCATGCAGCTCTTCAGGTTTTGACCTAGAAGCGGATGTCACTTCAGTATCCTTCTTGGTTGCTCTTGTTGGTGATTGTTGTTGCGACATCGTAAAGTGAACACGATTTTCCTTCTCTTTAATCTGGAAGGTGAAGGAGTTTGAGAAAATTAGTGTAGAGTTGGGGTATCTATCACTGAAGAGGTTTTGGTTGATTTGATTTTGAGACCATGCGTACCCTTGAATAGTGTTCTCACACAACAAGTAAAACCTTAATTTGTCCTTCAAAATTTTTCTTTGAATTTTTGTACCACTAGAGAGGTTCAAGATGTCACAGAAGGATGTTATGACATCTAGTGTGACATTATGCCATAACAGTACAAGTCCAATTCCAGTGGTCTGAAAGCAACCATTCTTTGCAGTTATTTCTTCAGTCTCTATGATTGAGTCCTTTGTGACAACATAAGAACATCTATTTTCAGCAATTTCATTAATCATAAAGGCTTTTTGAAGAAGATTCTCAATCCTTGAGATAGTCTGATGTTGTAATTTCCTATGTGTCATCTTTGTTAATCTTCTAATTTGTAATTCACCCATGTTCAGATCCGAGGAGTGTTTTTGACTTTTCGCTATCTGCAAAGTTGTTCATACATAACAATTATTCTTTGATCTGACACCTTTCATGATAATCCTATCTTTATTATCCACAACCAAACATTCATATCTGGTGAAGTTGACTTTTAGACCTTGATCACAAAGTTGACTCATGCTAATCAAATTTGCAGTTAATCCCTTGACAAGCAACACATTGTCAAGCCTAGGATTCCCAGCTTGATCTAATCTCCCAACTCCTTTAATCTTTCCCTTGGATCCATCTCCAAATGTGACATAGTTGGAGAAATGAGGCTCTATATTCACCAAATAGTTCTTGACACCAGTCATGTGTCTTGAACAGCGCTATTAAAGTACCATTTTTCTTTAGTGTACCCTTTTTGTGTGGAATGAGCTATTAGGGCCATATACTCATTCTTGGAACTCCTTTTCTTTACAGCAAAACTAGCCTTAGGATATCCATGTAGCTTGTAGCAATAACGTTTAATGTGACCATACTTGCCACAATAATGACATTTCCAATCTTGTCTCCTCTGATGTCAGTACTGATGTTGAGACATTCTGTTAGACATCTTTTGTCTTCTTTTGGTCTGATTAAGGCTGCATTCTGGATCTCTTTTCTTGCTTAACATTTCTTGATCATTGTAGCTAAGTCCTCTGGCATCTCCAGCATTCCTCCCAACATATAGTATCTCATCTAGTATATCAGACCTGCTGTTGAGCATCATAACATTTTTGGTTACATTGTCAAGTTTGGAGTTAAGCACAACAACTTCCTCTTCAAGATCAAAGATGACACCAAGATGTTTTACTCTTTCAGCCTCAAGGAGCATAATAATCTTATGTTGACCTTCTCCAAGATGGCAGACTTCAGCACATCTCTTATAAAGCTCCTTGAAGGATTTGATTAGATCATTATATGATAGATCTCTAATTTCTGATTCTATATCAGAGTCAAATACTCCTGTAAGAGCAGAAACCTGTTTAGGTAATTCTTCATCACTTGCAAAATCATCTTCAGACCAAGATGTAATGAGGCCTTTCTTTTCTTTCTTGAGAAAGTAGGACACTCATATTTGATGTGTCTGTATCCCTCACATTCATAGCACTTGATCCCTTTTCCTTTATCATCTTTTTCTTCATACTTAGAGTTTCTTCCAAGATTATTCCTTTTATGGTTGTTGAATGACTGAGACTTAACATTAGCTCTTGATTCCCCCTTTATCTTATTTAGCAACTAATTGTACTATTTTCCTATAAACACAACAGCCTTAGACATCTCTTCTTTGGAGTTTGTTTTTCCTTCATCATGATCAGACACTAAGGCTAAGCTTTTCCTTTTCTCAGTCTTTTCATTCAGTGTCATTTCAAAAGTTTGTAGAGAACCCATGAGTTCATCTACCTTCAACGTGTTTATATCTTGAGCCTCTTCGATGGCTGTCACCTTCATATCAAACTTCTTAGGAAGAGATCTTAGAGTTTTCTGGACAAGCTTTGCTTTTGGAATCTTTTCTCTAAGGTCACTCGAGGTATTGGCAATATCCATAATATTCATATGAAATTCCTGAATACTCCCATCCTTCTTCATTCTCAAGTTCTCAAACTTAGTGGTGAGAAGCTGAAGTATTGCAGATTTTACTCTTGACGTTCCTTCGTAGGCAGTCTTCAAAATCTCCCATGCATCCTTGGCAACAGTGCAGTTCTTGATGAGCCTAAAGATGTTCTTATCCACACCATTGAACAAGGCATTCAAGGTTTTTGAGTTATCTTGAGCAAGCTTATCATCTTCATCATCCTAGTCTTCCTCAGGTTTCAGCTCATCAGTAATCTTCCCATCATTTTCTTTCGTCTTTGGTGGATTCCACCCTTTAACCACAAACTTCCAAGCTTTACCATCCAGGGACTTGATGAACGCCACCATGCGCACTTTCAAATATTCATAATTGGAACCATCAAGTATGTGTGGTCTATTTAAAATTCCTCCTTCTTTATCCATCGAACCAGAAAGTATCGTCCCTGAATCTCACCCATATACAGAGCAGGATGCCTACTCTGATACCAATTGAAATTCTGGTCAAGCAGATCACTAAGATGTCGGAAAGGATGTCGTGACACTTGATCTCTGCTTCTCACACTAAGATAATGAAGAACAGAATACAAACATCAGAAAATAAACAACACACAAGAATTGTTAACCCAGTTCGGTGATCAACAACACCTACATCTGGGGGCTACCAAGCCATGAATCAAATCCACTAAGTAGAATTGGTTTGAAGCTAAACTCCAACGTTTACAACTTGACACCTAGAAACTACTCGTACTAAATTTCTACCTAAGACTCTCCTAGGTATGAGACCCTTCTCAATTCCTTTTCAATCACAGCATTGACTGAACAATTACAACTTAATAAACTGTCCAACTCAGGTATTCACGCAATACAAGAGAGGCTCACAAAAGTACAAACCCTAGTACTCAATAAAAGCTGTGTATTTTTGGTGTCTATTCTAGGTTAAATCCATCCTTTTTATATCACTAAACAGAACTGGATTTGGGCTTCAGAATCGCAGCAATTCAGCTCCACTGAATCTGCGACCTATTCTTCTCAAGAATAGTTTCTTCAATCCTAAGTTTCCTAAAGTGTCTCCATACTTGGAAATAACATATTCCTTTTAGAATCAGAATCTATGATTCCTCAATATCATATGCCACCTAGGGCAAAATCACATTCCCATAAAACCTGGAAATCAGATAGAGTTATTCCAAACTGTAACAGACAAAGATGTCGAATCAACATGATAGGATGTCTTGTCTAACACCTCAGTCAGTTCAACATGTTAGGACATATTGTCCAACATCTTTCTGTTAAGTTAGTTTTACCAAAATTGATGTCAACCTCAAAGGCTTAGACCCATCACATGCAATGAATTTCACCACTGTTGAAATAGTTGGGCTGCATTGGTTACTCTTTGATATGAATGTCTCTCTTTCTAAATTGATTCCTATGTATTGCGGTAATAAGAGTGTCGTTCAAATTTTCCATAACTCAGTCTTTCATGAATGTACAAAATACATCGAGACTGATTGTCATCTCATTCGTCATTACTTTCAGCATGACACCATTACTTTCAGCACGACACCATTGCTTTGCCTTCCGTTTGTGTGCTTGTTCATAAAACTCATCCCATCAAACATTTTCTTTTTTTGATTGACAAACTCAGAATGCTTCATGCTTCGTGAATTTAAAATGAGATGTTAGATAGTGTGCAATGGTCTTTTATTATAATTAGGCTAAGGGTATTATTGTTTATTTATGCTTTATTATATATGACAAAAATATTGTCTAGGTCTTTTAAGTTATTTTAAAATAATAAGTTAGTCCTTTAAGTTTTTTTTCGTAACGCTTTGGTCTTTTATGTTAACAAACGTTTGCGTTGTTACCCTTTTTAAAATTTTCCGTTACAAAAATGCATATGTGGCACAAACGGAGCACATGTGACATTTAACTGAGATGATGTGTGACACATGTGCTCCGTTTGTGCCACATATGTGTTTTTGTAACGGAAAATTATAAAAATGGCAACGACGCAAATGTTTGTTAACATAAAGGATCAAAACGTTACAAAATAAACTTAAAGGACTAACGTATTATTTTAAAATAACTTAAAGAACCTAAACAATATTTTTGCCGTTATATATTAACTTGATAAATCTTGTATTCTACACTTTTGTAATCCTAATAGAAACCCTAGTTACTTTTTCTTTTCACTATTTATATATAATTCGTTTTCAAAGATGAAAAAAAATAGAAAACTGACAAAAAAAAAATTGTGTTTGTTATGATTAACCAACTGTTCATGAAATACAAACATGAAATACAAACATGAAATGATTATACGCATCACTTCAGTTCATCGGTTTTGTAATTTTTAAAAATGAAAATAAAAAATATTATCAAACAAATTCGATTTTTATTTATTTGGTTCAGCTTTTAATTGAACCATAATATATTGATGTTTTTTTCAGTTTAATTTGATTTTAATCTTTAATTTGTTTGGTTTTGTATTATCAGCTAAGAGTGCTGCTTATTTTGTTGTATGAGGGTTAAAGTACTGCATTTCTTAACTATTTCAAATTTAGTGAAACCCTAATCACTTCCTTCTATAATATTTTTATTTAACCTTCTATATGTCATAAGCATCAAAATATCTGCATACATGCAGCTTGTAAAATTATAGAAAAATATTTAATTTGAGAGTTTTCAAATGGTATACAATGAAAGTCAATCTGCAGTATGCTGCATCTGATTATTTTATTTTATTTTATTTTGCAGGAACTGAAAGACAGAAGAAAGATACTTAATTTGACTAGACTTGGAACAGTATCAGAAAAAGCACGTTCATATACACAGAAACATTCTGAATAGAAATAGTATGTAGAAAAGAAAAAAGAGTTTCAAAGGGTGAAGATTTTTTGTCAGTAATAAATATACATGAACAAAATTAAATTATAAATGATTGAATATAAAATAAAGTTTGAAATTGGTTATTTATCTTTTTGGTTTTAATTAAATTAGTCTTTACTTTTATAATTAAAGGGATATTTGTATTTCTTGTGAAACTCACTCATGTGAAGTAGATAAAATTGAAAGAGAACTTTGTAGAAAGTATTTGAAGGGATTAACGTTTCGGTCTCGAAGACATAATTCGAAGGGCACTCCCTCAAAGTGTAAGATAGTATTCATACAAGAATAAGCATCTTGAAAATGTGTATAAGAATATTAGAATTAACCACTTTGAAAGTGTGTATAAAAAGACTAGAATTAGTTAAAGGTAATCAATGTACAATATAGAAGTACATGACATTGAACATGTAATTCTTGTAGTATTTCTTTTTTTAGGAAAAATAAAGCATAGGAAAAAAAATAGAATACAATAACAATACAAGAAATTAATTGTAAAAATTTTAAAACTGAAGAAAAAATCACAACTATTGTCAAATGACAATTAGAGAATAACACTATGTAAAAATTATTGTAACACATAAACTATCTTCAACCACCCCAAGACCCCAATACACCGGCACTCTCCAAAACAAATATTTAATTACCCCTCACAACACTCTAAAACAAGAGTATAAGAGAAAATATTAAAAAGTCAAATACAAACTTAAACTGCTATTGACTGATATATCTTGAAATGAAGAACTTGAATCATATATATAGCTAGCCTTAGACTTCCTTTTCCTTCACAAAGCTAAGTTATGTGGTACTTTAAAGAACTTGTATCTTATATACAACATTGTCTCTCTCTTCATTCACAAAACTAAGTGACATGAAACTTCTTCAACATATATATTTTAACTAACCCCAACAATCTCGTAAGGTCTCTCTCTTTCATTGTCTTCACCGACAATCATACTCCACCATAAAGATAAGGTTTTGCATTGAGATGTGGCATCTCCCTCTCTTGTGGTTCTAGAGGACTAGTCCCACTGGTGCTCCCGACTCTCCAACAATGATATCAGAGTCTAGTTATGTGGCATTTCCCTCTCTTGTGGTTCTAGAGCATTAGTCTCATTGGTACTCCCAACTCATCCGGACTCCCCAACAGTGGTATTAGAGACTGGTTCAACTTTGTGGGGGGGGGGGGGGGGGGGGGGGGTGGCGGAAGTTAAATCCGATGTTGGATCCTGTTATAGGATGTGGGGGACTGATAAGTGTCATTTTGTAGTGTTTTTGCGTATATAGTTTTGTGACACTTATCGAGTTTTAGTGTAATTTCAGTAAATAATTCTCCAATTTTGTGTATAAATACATTAGTTAGTGTATACTTGTGTTTTTGATTCAATTATGTAACGATTAATAGTTTTCCCTTCATTTTGTAGGTAATTAAGCATTGTTGGAGCAATGAGTAATAAAAGCTTCAGGATGCACCATTTGGATCAATAAAAGGAGGAAGCAAATAAAGAACTGCAGCATAAAAATGTTGTCTGTCAACTTTCGCCCGGCGAAGCTTCCTTTCGCCAGGCGAAACTGATATTTTTTCCAGGCGAGGCTAAGGCGAGAGAAAAAGTTGGAAATTCCAGTAGCTTTTGTATAGTGCTCGCGTCTTGTTCGTCGGGCAAGTTTTGAGACTTTCACCGGGCGAAGCTTCCCTTCACTGGGTGAAAGAAGATATTTTTTGTCAGGTTGTACTATTGCGCAGCTAGTGTAAGAGAAATAAGGAAATTCGTCGGGCGAAGCCTCATTTCGCCGGGCGAATTTGTCTGAACCAGAATTTTACTTAAGTTCATTTCATTCATTTTTTAGGTTATGGTTTTGGGGATTTTTGCTCCCAACTCCATCAACCTTATTTTTCAGTAGACTTAGCTTAGAAAACAACATTGAAGCTTGCACACGAATGATCCGGGGTGGATTTCTCATCGATTGGCGCTGACAAACTAGGAGATGTTTGGTTTATTTCTCTTCTTCTTTGTGCATTTCTTCTTTGTTGGATTGTTGTATATGTATTTACTTTGCACTCATGTATATTTGTCGCCCATGGCGTTGTATAAAATTTGCTTTACAAATCTTTATCGGTGATTGTCCTTGATTTTTGCTTTATGCTCGGGGTTTGGGTTGTGCTAGAGATAAACATCACAAACTTTGATTATGGATGATTATCTGTTAGTTTCTGGATGCTAGAGATAGATTTAGAGCTAACAATCTTTATGGGTGTCGAAGCTTAATACCACCGTATCTCGAGTCGGGTGCGAGAGTGTCGACGAGGGTAACACGGTTGTTTTCTCAGCTCAGTGTGTCAGAGATGGACACTGTTGTGAGCTATGCTGGATTATATTGAGGAGTATTGTAGGTTGAGTATAACAGGTCGATAGGCTTAAGTTTGTGAGGAGTGGATTATATGCATGCCGAATAAGTTTATTTTCTCTGAAGAATGAATTCTTTTTGTATTAATATTTACTTTTCTGTTTCTATGTTTGAAACATTTTAAAAGAAACTCTTTAACATTTAAATTTTCTAACGGCAGTTCAATATCATCGATCTCTGTGGACACGATAAATTCCCGGAAAAATACTTCCAAATCTTTTTGTTGCTTGCCGCTTTACCGCCTCAACAAAATGACGTCGTTGCCGAGGATTGGTGTTTTTATTGGATCGCATTGCGATAGTTTCGTTGTTTTGGAGCTTTGTATATAATTGTTTATATTGTATATATGATTGTATAGATACTTGTTTTGCTTTTATTTTCCATTATGTTTGTTCAAATGTTGTATGCATTTTGTTCTAGTAACGTTTGTTCAAGTGTTTGGTTAGGACACTTGCTTTTGGTTTGCGCGGTGAGGCATCACCATGGCATGAAAGGAGTAAGTTACTAGCTAAGCACAGTAAAGACATCGAGCTTTCGACGTAAAACAAACATGTTTTATCATTTTTTATTTCGTTATTACTTTTTCATTCTAGCTTAGGTAGTGTGGTGAACTTTCATTAAACAAGTTGTACTCGGATTGTTCGTAAAATTCTCAAATCTTCAATTTTTAACTTGTTTAATCCATTTTCACCCGGTCTTTTAGTATGTTCATAGTAGTTGTTTTAATGTGTTAATTTTTGTGTTTGTCCAAGAGCTTGTTTTGAGTAGCTTGAGGAAATTTAAGGTGATGTTCCAAGTGTGATCGTTTCAACTTATAGATTTATGGTAATGATATTGTTAAGTTTTGTACACGTCTAAGGTATGTGTTTATCGCTTTCTAGACTTTAGCATATTCAGGATACTTAGGTTTTTTACAAACTTCCATGCCATTCATTCTTTTGTATACTTGTTCTTGATGTGAATCACTTTAGTTCCCACCCTTTTTGTGAGGTAGCTTTCCATTGTTCATATATGTGCGGAGTACCAACATTCTTGTTCTAACTGGATTTTATTATGCTAATCTTTTGTTTGTGTTGATTATATGAAAACATGAAGAGGATCAAGGCACTTGTTTCATTTTGAGCACAACCACTTGGCCAAATAGTCAATTCACACTATGAGTGTGTGAGCATTTGTTAAAACCCATTTGAGCCTTTTTGTCAATATCCATGTTGTATTTGAACTTGATGCTTGTCTATGAGTATTGAATTCACTTTTTGTGAAATTTTGGTATCAGATATGTGATGTTAAGTGAGATGTCACAACATCAATATCTGTTGTATGAACAAGACAATAAAAGAACAGCACAGAAGAACAATAAATAAACACAGAGAATTGTTCACCCAGTTCGGTCTAACTAACTACGTCTGAGGGCTACCAAGCCAGGGAGGAAATTCACTATTAGTAGTATTAATTCATAGACTCTACAGCCAACACATCAGTTGACAATCAGCTCACTTAATCACTATTGAATGACACTTCTACCTAAGACACTCTTAGATATGAGACACCTCTCACCCCCCCTCAATCACAGCAGTGATAACAATTGAACGATTACAAAGTATAGAAGAACACACTTCAAAGACACACCTTGATCTTGCTTAAAAGCTTCAATCAAGAACAATACACTCGTGCTTAAAAGCTTAGAGTGGATAAATTACAACGCAAATAAACAATCCAATTCAAACATCAAAGAGATGAGTGAATGTCTCACAAATAATAAAACACAAGGAGACTTAAACCCTAACACAAGTAATGCAGCTCTTAGAATCACACTTCTCTATCTTGCAAGTAGGGTTGATACGCCTTTAAATAGAACAATCTTCATGGGCTTGGGCAGAATAAAATCTCAGATTTGATTTAACAATAAAACAGATTTATTCTCCAAATCTCTTTCCCCTAAATTAGTAACAAACTGATTCTTCAAAACACTAGAAAAAGATTGCTTCACAAAAATAAATTACTCCATGATTTTCGCAACAATCAGAACACAAATCACACTGAAGATTGCTAAAATAGTACAACACACAAAACAACACATTCTGAACAGAATGTATAATTGTTGCGGTGAAAATCGGATAACAAATTATTAATTAATTTGCATCATTTTCTTTACAACCGACTTTGATTTATCCAGAGGAAAGGTTCAAGATCGTTAGAAAAACTTAAAGGGAAAGATCTAAGGTTCGGGGGTTGGTTACGCCTAGGGAAGGTATTAGCACCCTAAACGTCCGTAGTACTCTACAGGAACCTCTTGTTTTACTGTTATGTTATGTTTGCTAAAGGTTCTATGCTAAAGGTTTGAAACCCTAGGGGTTAGTATCTAAGTATACTCGATAAAGCATCGCACTTTACGCCTACGTATCCTCGGGAATAGAATCAGAGTATGCGTAGTTCTACTTCTACTGAATGATTGACTGTGGTCAATATTCAGAGGGGAAATGAGTACAAGCTCATTGTAGAGTTCAAGAACTCTCTAGATCTAGTTGAAAATGGACCTAAGTTGAAGTTTTAGTTAGTAGGGGAAAGTGATAAATTCATTAGGATGAATATCACTAAGAGGTCAAGAACTCTCTCCTAAAGCTAGTTGTAACTTCTATGGCTCTGATGAGGCCAAGAAATAAAGTTTCTTCCTAAGAGGTTACTTAGGTTAAGATGGGGGCTATGACTTTAAGAGTCAACACTAATCACCTTCCTTTGGGATGGGGGACAAACAGTTGATAATATACTAAGAGAATAGATAAAGACATGATAGAAGCTAAAACATTGATATAACATGAGGAGATAAAAGCAACATAAGCATGAGGATGGCAATATGTTTCATGACAAAATATAGGTAGGATGAACATGATTATAAGAATACATCAATATGCTTCAATCTTTAGGAAGACAAACATAGAGAATGATATTAAGGATGACATTTAAAGAGAAATAACATTCATATAAAAGTCAAGTATATGGCAAATCAACATTGATAGATTAATTCACGAATTAAACAAGCCATTTAGTGAAATAACACTTCAAGATCAACAAAGGTGCTCATAAATGATACTAATAATTAAACCAAAATTGATAATCAATTGACAACACAATTAAAATTTACATATGGTAATTAAAAGTTTAACAATTAATATACAAATTGGTAATTAAAAGTGGAGACACAAGTTAATTAACAATTATCAAATAAAATATAACATAGTGATTAACAATTACCAATTAACATGCAAATTGACAATTTAAGATTTTAAAAGTTAACGCAACAATTAACAATTAACAAACATAGCAATTTAATTAATTAGAAACACCACATATTAATTAATGATGATCAAATAAATAATTAAGGAACAAACTATAAAAATTAAATACATATTTTTGTAGTTTTTAAATATATAAAATGTCTAAATAAAATAAAAGGGTTTTTCAAAAGAGAAATAGGAAAAGATTAAAACAGAAAATAAAATAAATAAAAATAAAACAAAAGCAGCGCAGGCAGGGGGTGTGATAGAAACTGGGTTAGTTGTAGTGTGTTTGGGCTTGGAAACGGAGGGGTGGAAATAGTAAAAGGGCCCAGGCAAAGGAAAAAGAAAATACAGGCGAAAAAAAAGAGAATGACCAAAAGGTTGATCCGCAGGATCGAACCCAGGTCATTGGGGTGAAAGGGTAATGGCAAGGCAAGGTTAAACCGTTGGGACGGCACATAAATCCAGTAATAGAACGCTTCAATTAAATTATAAACCAAACGTTTCCATGAGAATATTAAATAGAACGCGTGTGCACGTGGACATACTGAACGTGTAGTAACTAAATCAATTGGCCATATGCCATTTAAGTACTACCAAACAAAACGCATCCCCACCACTCATTCCTTGCCACGCACCACACAACACACACCACACATTAACAGTGCACAATTATATCACAACACAACGTAAATAATACTATTACAAATTCAAACACCACACCACACACACACAATACAGCAAATGATTATTGCCACAACAATGCACTTTGATAACTTCATAACTAGTAATAACAACACGAAACATTATAAACACCAAATACATGCGCAAACACAGCACACAGCACAACATTTACACAATACATAATTCAAACACAACTCATATAGTTAATCATATCTAATTATTAATATCACACACTCACTCACAGCCACAACACACACCACACACACATTAACAGTGCAACTGCTACTACACAACATGCACACAAAAGCAGACAATTCATGAGCAACGAACAAGCATTACAAAATACACAAACAACATGCTCATACTAGATAAAAACTAAAACGCTTTTCACTATATGCGACATGCGAACGAATTCTATAACACACAAGCAGGAACATCACACATCTACACACACAACAACATATAATATTAAACGCTGCACAAGTCCCTTCACATTATTTCACATGCAGAAATGAGTAAACACTACAGCTATTATCATATTGCAGATTAACAAAGAGCTAACAAGGAGCATGAAATGATTATCACATACACTAATAGTTAACATACACAGCAGCACATGCGTAAACCTACATTCACACTAACGTTCCACAACCAAACTGAATACATCAGCTAGAAATCAAAAACTTAAAACCAACACGACAAAGGCACTGGTGAACTTCTAGAATGAACATGGATCAAGCAGCGGCTTCGCCTTAACACAAAACATATATTCTGAAGGTGTTTATAAACCTTAGCATGGAGATACCAATACCACATTATCGACCAATGACCGTGTCAATCACACACCATTGAAACTTAAAAACTGATATGGATCATGATCACCTATAATACTGCCAATATATCACTAACAAGTAGGTACAAATTGATCACGCATCATAAACAAAACAACATCAAACCCTTAACAGCCTTAATGTTAAACCAAGTTACATACTACATATGCATACACATATTTAACACATATCATAAACAAAAGCAACATCCAAACCGTATTACAAATATCATGCACATATAGGTTCAGTTTTAAAGATACAAAAAGAGAGAGACCAACTACTGTTCAACATCACTTTCCACATAGAACTCTCACCAAGGATTGAGTAACATAGGGTCAGTGGCATACATTCAAGAACAAACAAACAAACTCTTCATGCAAAGTGTCAAAAGCATTAAAGACTCAACACCACATACATACCTCCACAACTCGAACCACACATCCATAAAACCTCCATAGAATGTAAAAAGTTAACACACATAGTAGGTATCATGGCATCATCCCAAAACAAAAACAATATATATAAACATGGTAACATGAATATCCTTAACCACACAAACTTATAACCACACCAGCCAACATGTTTAACACAAGCGCACGTGATATAGATTCAAGCTATTAGGGCAGCCATTTAGAGTTTTCTCAAAACGAACTTATTATGAAGTTTAAAACATCATTCATGCCATACACATACAACATGATATTAAAACAGCAAAGGAAGCATTAACTACAACATGTTCATCTTAGCATGTAAATAAGCATGGTAAGTACTAAATGGAGGTTGAGAGACTTACCTAGTTTTCCAAGCAAATTGCAAGAGTTCCTCTCCTTCCTAGCTGACTCTCGTGTGCTCCAAAGAAATTATTTTTTGAGAGGTTTTAGTGTTGTTGTTGGTCCAAATGAAGAGGAGAAGGGCTGCTTATATAGGGAGTTCAACTGGTCCGAGAGAGTCAAGAACCATCGTGCTAAAGGTTTGTCTTGGGAAGAAATATCGTGGAAAAGATTTGGAAGATGGCTTGTCTGACCACCACAACATAGAGCCAAGTGAAGTTTCTTTTTGATGCAAATAAGTCAGAAAAATAGCATGCTTTGGATGGTGTACTGTTGGTTTAAGGATGTACACGAAGGACACGTTGGTGGTAGCTTGCAAAGGTTAGCATGAAAGTACAAAAGCAAAAGCAAAGGAAGCGTGCTTTTAGGAGAAGTGATGTTGGGAAAGGATTGGTGGCTCTGCAGAGAGTGTACTTGGAGAGATAAGAAGGAAATTCAAACTCAAAATGGTGTTCTTGGTGCAACAACCATTTTCGTGTGGCCATATTGCTCAAATTATATCTCTTGACTTAATGATCCAAAATTCATGCTCTTAGATTCAAATGAAAGCCCTTGTATGATACTTCAATATTGATGTTGGAAGATAGTTGAGATAATGCTTGAATTGGTAGCAAAGTGGCTTACAAGTCGTGTGCCCAAAACTGCCAAGATGAGACTTAGAAAAATTTCTAAGTTAGAATTTTGACAACTTCAAGTGCCCTTCTTGAATAATTCATAACTTGAGAACGGTTCATCCCCTTGAGATGTTCCACATATGGTTGGAAAGCTCTCATCAAGCTCTACAACTTTCATTTGGGACTCAGGACTTGAATCCAAATGGAAAAGGGTGAAAAGTAGCTCCAAAGTTGAGAAAAAGAGTGATGGAAAATGCTGAAAATTTTTCTAAGTGTTGGTCAAAATGTCTTGTAAGCTTCATAACTAAAAAACCAAGCATTTTTAGACAAAAAGTCATATTGAACAAATTGAAGATTTTGGAAAGAGATTTCCAATGAGCTTTGAGCCACTCCGATTGGATGTGTGGTTTAGGAGTTATGGTCATTTCAAAATAGGCTATTAGGGGAAAAATCTCACAAATGACATCTTTCTTGGTCAAAACCCTACTTCTCTTGCAAGAAAGCTCATGAAACTTGATGTGGATACTTTGTATACTTCATGAGACAATATATGATGATTAGAACCAATAATACTTCATTTGAACCAAAATTCCAAAAGATTAGGGTTTCAGTCAAACCCTAATTTTGACGGTGAATGCCCTGAGGTTAGATCTTGTAACCTTGCTTCTTCCTTCTCATCTAAAGGTCTTAGGAGACTCTTGAGGATGTTGATAAACCAATGGAACCAAGAATTAAGGTTTGGGAGACCATCTTGATGAAGATCAAAGCCATTGACTGATAAGTGTCACAGAAACCCTAGTTTGGAGGCACAGTGAGACTGAGGCCCAAACTTCTCTTGTTGAGGACCCATAGACCTTGGACTCTTGTTGAATGGTGTCCCTTGAATGTAGATGACTTCACATGGTAAGTGAACCACACAAATCTTGACTTGGTAGAGCCAATTCCTTAGTGACTTCTTCAGAGCAAACCCTAATTCCAAAGTCCTTGCACTGGAGGTCCTTGGTTGACTTGACTTGCTTCAAACCACTTGTGGAGCTTCATGGTGACATGTAAACCTAATTTGAACAGAAAGAAACAAACTACAAGATATGGGTTAGCTCAAACAATGCAGAGATGCTCCTAAGATGCACAGGAGCTGGATGACATCTAAGGGTAAAAATTTAGGGTACAACAGTTGCCCCTATTTAAATAGCTTCACCTGATGGCACGAGGAACGGAGATTCCAGGGGCGTCAAGGTGAAAGGCATTTAAATATAGCAAACCAAAATTTTTGCCCTTAGATGGAATGCAAATGCTAAGGACAAGCGACAGACATGCAAATGCTGACATGCCATGAACTTCTAAAATGATGATATGATGCCAGGAATGCAAAAGATGCAGACAGACCAGACACCAGGGACAACAGGAAGCAAACACACAAGAAAAGCTTCGCCGGGGAAAGACGAAAGCTAGTATCCACAAGAAAAACTCACTAGGGATACATGCCAACCAACAAAGGAGACTCACCGGGGAGACTCCAAAGAAACACTGGGGAAAAACTAAAAGACAATCTCCACTGGGGAAAGATCCAGGGAGATAGACAATACAGGGGACAAAACAAACCCACGCTCTTCCTGGGCACGAAACCAGAAAGAAAAACCTGATCACTAGGGATCAGCCCAAAAGAGACAAACAACCAAACAAAGACTTCCTGGGGATCTCAAACTGAAGATTTCAAAATGGGATCCTCAAGAAAAGCCAAGAGGACAGAGACAAACCCTGCGCACCAAATATGAGTCTTAAAGTTGAATAAATTGTTCCAAGAAACTTAGCTTAAAGCAATTTCAGAAAAGAAACAAGATAAGGGTTCAATGTCCGACACGATTCGAACAAGAACAGTTTTAAAACAAAAGACAGTGCTTGACACGATTCAAACAAAGTCCCAATTCAAGTTCGACACGATTCGAACAAGAACGGTTTTAAAACGAAGGGTCAGTGTCCGACACGATTCGAACAAAGACTTTGTTCAGGTTTGACACGATTCAAACGAGAACAAGTTTTTTAAGAAGCTAATGCTTGACATAATTCAAGCAAGGTCCAAGTTCAAGTTTGACACAATTCAAACAAGAACACATAAGACAATGCTTGACCCGATTCAAACAAAGTCCAATTTCAAGTTTGACACGATTCAAACAAGAACACATAAGACAATGCTTGACACGATTCAAGCAAGGTCCAAGTTCAAGTTTGACACGATTCAAACAAGAACACATAAGACAATGCTTGACGCGATTCAAACAAAGTCCAAGTTCAAGTTTGACACGATTCAAACAAGAACAACTTTTCCAAAATCTTTTAAAGTTAAACTTCTTGGGGAGCAGAAAAAGGTTTTAAAGATTCAAATCTGGCACGCAAAGGTTAAGACCGAATAAGCACGACACAAAGCAAACCGGGGATGTCTTTACTTCACTGGGGAAATAAAGACAGGCACAACAAAACACCACAAGCAAAGCAGAGCAAAAAGAATGCAAAGATGCTAGGGGATGATGCATATGCTTAGCTATATGCTAGAAACGACGCGAACGACGCAAAACAGGAAAGAAGAAAGGAAAACACAAGCCAACACCCTGAAATCCAAACATCCAGGATAACCAGGACAATCTTCTTTCCACTGGAGATGGCAGATCCAATGCCAAAAATACAGTACTACTAACTCTTCTTGCACAAATTTGATTCCAAAACGTCTTAATTCCAGAGTAAAACTTAATTTATCTTTGAGTTTCCTTAAAACTTTTTTGCTTCCAAGAATCAGACGAAAATGACGAAGTTATTGTATTCAAAGATCAATAACAACTCTAGAGACTAAGAACTTGAGCTTCTTTGGGGATTCCTGCATAAAGAGCTGGGGTCTGGTACTCAAAGGTGAAAACCTAGCTTAGACAAATGTATTGGATATATTGGGAAAGGTCTTCTTCTTTATTGGGGAAATAAACCCATTGGGAACTTGTCAAAAATCAGCTGATGTAGCAACTTGATGGGGAGCTAACAAAGCAATTATGCATTCCACTGGCATAACTACCCTCTTCAAATTTATCTGCCCCAGGCTAGACGGTCTATACGATACCAAGAGGATTTTATAGAAGAATTGACATACAGGGTGTTTCAATACCTTCAAACTCTTGGAGAGATCTCGGCATAACTGCCCCAGATTAGGGGATGAATAATCAAAAGAATTTTACGGAAGAAATGAAATACTATATACTACAAAATCTTCCAACTTGAATAATCAAAAGAATTTTACGGAAGAAATGAAATACCAGATGATTCAAAATCTTCCAACTTGAATAATCAAAAGAATTTTACGGAAGAAATGAAATACCAGATGATTCAAAATCTTCCAACTTGAATAATCAAAAGAATTTTACGGAAGAAATGAAATACCAGATACTTCAATATCTCCCAACTTGAATCTTGACGTAGCTTGTCTCTGTTCAGTTATACTCGAGATACTCAAACTGTAGTAGGAATTACTGGGGAACGGATTTGCCCCTGCTGATGGGTTACTGAAGTCAAAACTTGTCATAAGATGATCTCAAGAATATTTGCCCCAATATCTGAACTGCAGCGTTCCGCCTCTGATTCACCAACTCTTGGGATGATGGATTGGAAAACCTCACACTTGGTTGCCCCTGACTGAGTCAAATTTCCTTTATCAAGTTCAATTCTTGATTGACCGCGTTTGTTGGGATTCCTTGATATCGAATGGCATTGCAAACAAGTGTTGTTCATTAAAATTGGAAAAATTTAATGCAAAGTTTGAAAACAAGGCTTTGATAAGAAAAACGCACAGTGAAATGATAAAAGTGGGTCTAGTCATTAAGGAAGTGACAACACACACGAGTAACAAAGATTATTAGGAGTCAGGTTACTCAACCTTGCTGTAGTATGCCTTTCAAAACAACCTTACCTCAATTAGGTCTTTTAGGGTTGTAATGTGGTATGGTTCAGGGTTTGTGAAACAAAAGATAAAGGCTCAAATCCTACGCTCAGTTAACTCAAAATATTCATTCAAATCTCCGAAAATAGGAAATCACTTGATTTAAAAGCTGACTGGCGCCTTATATGAAGCGCTCGTGTTTGAATGCATAACCAAGTTTAACTGAGAACTACCCTGCCCCAAGGTTGAGATTTAAAGTTTTTTCGTTGTGTAAGGAAAGAAAACTCCTACTTCTAGGCTCAAAGGGTTAACGAGGGATAAATTGAAACAATGCCTTGCATCCTTGGCGAGGTTAATTTGAAAGCATACCACAACAAGTATGAATATGAGGTTTTCATCATCCTCCTTAATCTTTGCTTAAACAAACAGTTGAAAAAGGGGGGAAAAAGATATATATTTGCTTTTATAAAAATAAATGAGTGAAACGAATGGACTTAACCAAAAGATGCATAAATATTTCATTAATGTTGCCAATTTAACGGTACAACAAAGCTCATAAGCAAATACCGATACAATAAAAGGAAATACAACTGAAATACAAAACACAGCCAACTTTGGCGAATCATTCCAAAGATCTTAGTTTTCGGGTCCAAACGGGGAAACGTCTTCATCACCAATCACTTGTTCCTTGTGGTATAGAACTTTGAGAGGTCTTGCAGGTCCTTTACCTTTTGCTTCAGAAGTTGAGGTACCAACTTCTGAAGCACCTTCCTGAGGTTTCAGATTCTTTAGCAAGCTCATCAGCTTCTCTTTAAATTCCTTGCATTCTTCAATGGGGTGTCCGATAGTCCCAGTGCGAAATTTGCATTCAGTCCTTGGGTGGTCTTCTTCGAAGATCAAGTCCTTGTCGTGGATCAGTTCTTGCACAAAATATTCTAAAGCTCGGCAATTGTCCAAGTCATGCCCTTCAGTTCCCTTATGGAATTCACAGGTTAGGTTGGGATCATACCAAGGTCCCTGGAAAGGTGTGAGAATTCGTGGAGTTACCAGCTTGTTTTGCATCAACAGCGGGAAAAGTTTGCTTAACGGCACCGGGATAGGCTGGTGGTTAAATTTTCCTCTTTTGGCAGCACACTTCTTCTTATCTTGAGGAGAAACACACGCGGGAGGCTTAAAACCCCTCTTCGTAAACACTTGACGAAGATTACGTTTGGATGCAGGAATAGGACCAACGTTCAGCTGGTAAGAGGCTTCTTCAAACACAAATTCTGGATACGAGATATCCTTAGGAGATGGCAAAGGATAGCTGATTTGAATGCCTTGTTGTGTAAATGATAACATATTGGAGTCAAGCAGAGTCTGAACCTTGTCTCTGAGTGCTCTACAATCTTTAGTTGAATGCTTTTGTGCCCCGACATGGTAATCACAACGAATGTTGGTGTCAAGGCCCGACAGGTCTGGAAAAGACGTTGGATCTCTCTCTTCTGGCACTATCAATTCACTTTTGATCAAAACTGGCAACAGCTGACTGTATGTCATTGGCAATGGAGTGAAATTCCTCTCTGGCTTCCTTGGCCTCTGTCGTTCATGCTGATGTGGCACATGAGCGCTCTTGAAAGCTGGTTTGACGGGATGAACACAATTCTCCTTTTTCAACAGAGTTTCCAGAACCCAATTCATCTGGCACTTGAGGATCCTAACCTCCTCTCCCATTTCCTTCTGGTACTCCACAATCCTCTCAATCGCTGTCAGCGTATCCTTCATGACTTCCAGAAACTGCTACATTCCTCTTTGGAGCTCTCTCAATTCATGGTTGACTCTGTCCATCTCATAGTATTGTTCAGACATCCTTCGTCGAGCTTGGACTTGGGTGGCGTTTGGAAAATCAAGGTGACGAGTTCTGGAGAGAACAAAACGACAATAAGACGAAGAAGAATGCACATGCGCATGCAAGGATGCAAAATGATATGCAAATGCAGATGCAAGCTAAACTATCAAGAAACCAACGAATTTTGCAAATAATAGATTCTTGATAAAATAACTTCTTCATTCAAGAGTTTGGCGAACATTACATCTGGAGCAGGGTATTCTCATACTCCAAAATACATAAGTAGAAATACATCAAAATGGAAAGGTACAACAGTAACATAAATGTCAATAATAACACTAGAAATTGAATCCGCCAGTTGACGATCCTTCTCCTCCATTGATTACTCTCATTATTTTGATGATGCGCTCCTTTGTTTCCTTCTTTGCGAGAACCAATTCTCCTAACTCCTCCATCATCTTCTGCTTTGTCTTGGTAGGGGATTCATGGTGAGGACGTGGCTTCATCATCACGCGGGCTATGTCGCGAGACCATTGCAAATAAGCCTCTGTGACCGGGCATTCAGCTTTCCAGAGTTGTCTGTTAATCTGGCGCTAAGCGCGCCTCAAACGCATCTTCATTTCATAACCTTCCCTTTCATCATAGAACATCATCTGCATATCCTCGTCATCTGGAATTCCTTCCTTCAGATGACCCAGCTGACGGCGCGCAAGGACAGGGTTGTAGTTGATACAACCGTTTCTTCCCAAGAGAGGCACGTTGGGACAATCCCCACAGCTGTGGATTATGGTGATTCCCTCGTCGGTTGAATCATACCATTCGATGTCGGTATGCTTCAGTTCCATCAGCTTCCTAGACCACACCTTACAGTCCTCAAATTCCCAGAAAGTTGGAGTCTTCGGCAGGTAAGAAATAAACCACTTGTAAAAGAGGGTCACGCAACAAACAATTGGCCCACAGCCTCTCATATATCTAGTCTGCATGGAATGGTAAACATCAGCCAACAACGTTGGAACTGGATTGTTGACTGCAAAAAGCTGAATGGCCTGGGTGTCCACAAAATCCTTGGCATTTGGGAACAAAAACAGACCATATATCATCAGCGCTAGAGTTGATTCAAACAAAGCTTCACTTCCCCTATTCTTGAAGTACAAAGCCTTTTCCATTAAGAACTGGGCTGGCAACCCCAGCTTTCCTCCCTTGTTGGTCAAGTTGGCTTGGATATCAGATAGTCTGATTCTGGTTACTCTGGCGATGTCTCTGGCAGAAGGTGCTTCTTCGATTCCAGAAAAGATGGGAGCTTCTCTGATTGGAATTCCTATCATGGCTGAGAACTCTTCCAAGGTTGGTACTAATTGGAATTCAGGGAACAAGAAACAGTGGTATGCTGGATGATACAGCTGGACCAAGACTTCAAGAGGCCCCACAGTTACTGGTGTCTTCATCAGTGGTATGACACACCCATATCTGTCAGCGAAGGCTGACTGGTCTTCGATCATTTCTCCTAACCACAACAGACGCTCCACCTCTAGTAACTCAAAGAAGTAAGGCCAAACTCTTTTCCCTGTAGCGTCCATTTCTACAAAATCTGCAAAACAGGATTAGTAACTTGATAGCTTAGCAAGAATGCAAAATGCAATGCAAAGTTTCATGGAATTTAGACACTTGCGCAAAATATCGGAGAAATATCAAAAGACCTCATTTTCATTAAGATAAAAAGTGAATTACAATAGTTGATACACTTTCAAAAGCCCAAAACATAAAGCTAAATAAAAGCTAGAAAGTCCTAAGGAAATTCACTTGCGTTGAGTCTTCTGATTTCTTCCTCCATCTGATCTCTTTCGGCGACGAGGTTGTCAATAATGGATTTCCAAGCGGGAGGCTGAGTGCTTGAGGGACTTGAATCTTCTTGGGCCTTTCTCTTCTTGTAGGAGAGTAACTCTTCTTTCTTGATCTGCAGCTGCTTCTGGAGTTCCAGATTCTCTTCAATGACCACTTGATACTTAAGCTTCCAGGCTTCTTCTGACCTCTGGGCTTATCTTAGGGAAATCTCTAGCTCTTCTTCTAACCCATTGGAGGTAGGGCTCCAAGGACACACAGTTAGGTCTCCCTAAAGAACTTCTTCCTCTTTTGCGCTTGCTGCCCCAAGCGTTCAAGATCATCTCCTTCTGTTCTTCGTTCTTGTCATATGTTTCAAAGTAGATACTTTCCACATGAGCACTGAGAGGTTTGTCTTCCAAAGGATACCCTAATTGGCGTCGTGCCAATACAGGATTATAACTGATACCACCTTTGATGCCAAGAAGAGGCACGTTACCATAGTTTCCACAACTATCTATAATCAGGATTCCATCATACACCCTATTATACCAGTCAATATCTGCGTGGGAGAGTGCCATAACTTTCTGAGACCACCATCCTTTCTTGGAATCCCAGAATGCGCCTGCCTTCGGTAGATGAGAAATAAACCATCTATACAGTATGATGACACAGCAAGTGATATGTCCATTCCTATGAGCGTTTCTTGTATGGACTGAGTGATAGGCTTCAGCAAGTAAGGTAGGTACTGGGTTCTGCTTTAAGAAAATCTTGATTGCGTTTAGATCCACAAAGTTGTCAATGTTCGGGAGCAGGAAGAGTCCATAGATGAGCAAAGCAAATACAGCTTCAAAGGCATCCTTGTTGGAATTCTTAGCAAAGTATCGGGCCTTTCCAATCAAGAACTTAGCAGTTAACCCCAAAACTCCTCCCTTAGTGGTTAAATTACTTTTGATGTCAACTAACTCCAGATGAGTCTTCTCAGCTATTTCTTCCTCTTTTGGATCCTCTTCAAAAATAGGAAACGGGGACTTATCCTTGATAGGCAAACCAACTATCTGAGAGTATTCTTCAAGGGTGGGTAAGAGCTGATAGTCAGGGAACGTGAAGCAGTGATACTTTGGATCATAAAACTGGAGCAAAGTTGAGAGAAGTCCTTCATCAACAGTCTTTCCTAACAAAATCCACAACTTTCCATATCTGCTTAGGAATCCTTCAGGGTCTGTTAACAAATCTCCCAATTTCCTTAGGTCATCCAATTTGGGACTTTGAAAGTGTATTTGATGGTGTTTCTTCTTGAGCTATCCATGATATTTCTCTGATATAAGAAAAGAAGTCTGAGTTCCATGAAACAGATGCAACATGAATGCTTATGCTATATGGATGCAACAAACACACAAAAAGCACAAACAGGGGTACACAACAAAACATACAAATCCTAGGTTTAGGGTTCACATGAATGAAGCCAAAGGTCTACCCATCCCAATAGGTATGTACTACTGGTTTTCACCTGCCAAACAAGGTTCTAAGGAGTTCCCAGAGTCTACAATCCATCTTTCGGATTTTAAAGATTTCCCGGATGACTTGGTAATCGATAAAATTCTCAAGAGACTCTCGTCTGAGTGTAGTATCGCGTGACAACCAAGTCAGAAATAGACTCCATCATGGTCACCCCACTACATCTAAAAGGCTTAAGTTGGGTTTGGTAACTACGGTTCTCAATATCCCGGGCACCCAGGTCGAGAGTAGAACGCTTTCACAAACGAATTCGATCAACATAACTAGACTCTCGAGAGGGCCTCAACTGAGTGATGGTGTTATCAATTCGACCTTTCAGGATTCGACTCCCTCAAAGCCTCCTTGAATACCATCGTCCTATAATAAGTGTACGCTCAAATCCGGGTATAGGATTTATCTCGCTCATAGATATCAACCTAAATCAAACAGGATAATAGCAAACATAGAACAAATATACAAGCAGATAAGCATACAAGCAATCATACAAGTAGATAAGCAAACATGAATAACATAAAGACAAGATAGGCTTAACCCTCTTAGGAAAGGACCAGCAATAGGTCTAACTTTACCCAGTGAAGTCGCCATTTCTGTTGCGGTGAAAATCGGATAACAAATTATTAATTAATTTGTATCATTTTCTTTTACAACCGACTTTGATTTATCCAAAGGAAAGGTTCAAGATCGTTAGAAAAACCTAAAGGGAAAGATCTAAGGTTCGGGGGTTGGTTACGCCTAGGGAAGGTATTAGCACCCTAAACGTCCATAGTACTCTACGGGAACCTCTTGTTTTACTGTTATGTTATGTTTGCTAAAGGTTCTATGCTAAAGGTTTGAAACCCTAGGGGTTAGTATCTAAGTATACTCGATAAAGCATCGCACTTTACGCCTACGTATCCTCGGGAATAGAATCAGAGTATGCGTAGTTCTACTTCTACTGAATGATTGACTGAGGTCAATATTCAGAGGGGAAATGAGTACAAGCTCATTGTAGAGTTCAAGAACTCTCTAGATCTAGTTGAAAATGGACCTAAGTTGAAGTTTTAGTTAGTAGGGGAAAGTGATAAATTCATTAGGATGAATATCACTAAGAGTTCAAGAACTCTCTCCTAAAGCTAGTTGTAACTTCTATGGCTCTGATGAGGCCAAGAAACAAAGTTTCTTCCTAAGAGGTTACTTAGGTTAAGATGGGGGCTATGACTTTAAGAGTCAACACTAATCACCTTCCTTTGGAATGGGGGAAAAACAACTGATAATATACTAAGAGAATAAATAAAGACATGATAGAAGCTAAAACATTGATATAACATGAGGAGATAAAAGCAACATAAGCATGAGGATGGCAATATGTTTCATGACAAAATATAGGTAGGATGAACATGATTATAAGAATACATCAATATGCTTCAATCTTTAGGAAGACAAACATAGAGAATGATATTAAGGATGACATTTAAAGAGAAATAACATTCATATAAAAGTCAAGTATATGGCAAATCAACATGGATAGATTAATTCACGAATTAAACAAGCCATTTAGTGAAATAACACTTCAAGATCAACAAAGGTGCTCATAAATGATACTAATAATTAAACCAAAATTGATAATCAATTGACAACACAATTAAAATTAACATATGGTAATTAAAAGTTTAACAATTAATATACAAATTGATAATTAAAAGTGGAGACACAAGTTAATTAACAATTATCAAATAAAATATAACATAGTGATTAACAATTACTAATTAACATGCAAATTGACAATTTAAGATTTTAAAAGTTAACGCAACAATTAACAATTAACAAGCATAGCAATTTAATTAATTAGAAACACCACATATTAATTAATGATGATCAAATAAATAATTAAGGAACAAACTATAAAAATTAAATACATATTTTTGGAGTTTTTAAATATATAAAATGTCTAAATAAAATAAAAGGGTTTTTCAAAAGAGAAATAGGAAAAGATTAAAACAGAAAATAAAATAAATAAAAATAAAACAAAAGCAGCGCAGGCAGGGGGTGTGATAGAAACTGGGTTAGTTGTAGTGTGTTTGGGCTTGGAAACGAAGGGGTGGAAATAGTAAAAGGGCCCAGGCAAAGGAAAAAGAAAATACAGGCGAAAAAAAAGAGAATGACCAAAAGGTTGATCTGCAGGATCGAACCCAGGTCATTGGGGTGAAAGGGTAATGGCAAGGCAAGGTTAAACCGTTGGGACGACACATACATCCAGTAATAGAACGCTTCAATTAAATTATAAACCAAACGTTTCCATGAGAATATTAAATAGAACGCGTGTGCACGTGGACATACTGAACGTGTAGTAACTAAATCAATTGGCCATATGCCATTTAAGTACTACCAAACAAAACGCATCCCCACCACTCATTCCTTGCCACGCACCACACAACACACACCACACATTAACAGTGCACAATTATATCACAACACAACATAAATAATACTATTACAAATTCAAACACCACACTACACACACACACACACAATACAGCAAACGATTATTGCCACAACAATGCACTTTGATAACTTCATAACTAGTAATAACAACACGAAACATTATAAACACCAAATACATGCGCAAACACAACACAACATTTACACAATACACAATTCAAACACAACTCATATAGTTAATCATATCTAATTATTAATATCACGCACTCACTCACAGCCACAACACACACCACACACACATTAACAGTGCAACTGCTACTACACAACATGCACACAAAAGCAGACAATTCATGAGCAACGAACAAGCATTACAAAATACACAAACAACATGCTCATACTAGATAAAAACTAAAACGCTTTTCACTATATGCGACATGCGAACGACTTCTATAACACACCAGCAGGAACAACACACATCTACACACACAACAACATATAATATTAAACACTGCACAAGTCCCTTCACATTATTTCACATGCAGAAATGAGTAAACACTACAGCTATTATCATATTGCAGATTAACAAAGAGCTAACAAGGAGCAGGAAATGATTATCACATACACTAATAGTTAACATACACAGCAGCACATGCGTAAACCTACATTCACACTAACGTTCCACAACCAATCTGAATACATCAGCTAGAAATCGAAAACTTAAAACCAACACGACAAAGGCACTGGTGAACTTCTAGAATGAACATGGATCAAGCAGCGGCTTCGCCTTAACACAAAACATATATTCTGAAGGTGTTTATAAATCTTAGCATGGAGATACCAATACTACATTATCGACCAATGACCGTGTCAATCACACACCATTGAAACTTAAAAACTGATATGGATCATGATCACCTATAATACTGCCAATATATCACTAACAAGTAGGTACAAATTGATCACGTATCATAAACAAAACAACATCAAACCCTTAACAGCCTTAATGTTAAACCAAGTTACATACTACATATGCATACACATATTTAACACATATCATAAACAAAAGCAACATCCAAACCGTATTACAAATATCATGCACATATAGGTTCAGTTTTAAAGATACAAAAAGAGAGAGACCAACTACTGTTCAACATCACTTTCCACATAGAACGCTCACCAAGGATTGAGTAACATAGGGTCAGTGGCATACATTCAAGAACAAACAAACAAACTCTTCATGCAAAGTGTCAAAAGCATTAAAGACTCAACACCACATACATACCTCCACAACTCGAACCACACATCCATAAAACCTCCATAGAATGTAAAAAGTTAACACACATAGTAGGTATCATGGCATCATCCCAAAACAAAAACAATATATATAAACATGGTAACATGAATATCCTTAACCACACAAACTTATAACCACACCAGCCAACATGTTTAACACAAGCGCACGTGATATAGATTCAAGCTATTAGGGCAGCCATTTAGAGTTTTCTCAAAACGAACTTATTATGAAGTTTAAAACATCATTCATGCCATACACATACAACATGATATTAAAACAGCAAAGGAAGCATTAACTACAACATGTTCATCTTAGCATGTAAATAAGCATGGTAAGTACTAAATGGAGGTTGAGAGACTTACCTAGTTTTCCAAGCAAATTGCAAGAGTTCCTCTCCTTCCTAGCTGACTCTCGTGTGCTCCAAAGAAATGATTTTTTGAGAGGTTTTAGTGTTGTTGTTGGTCCAAATGAAGAGGAGAAGGGATGCTTATATAGGGAGTTCAACTGGTCCGAGAGAGTCAAGAACCATCGTGCTAAAGGTTTGTCTTGGGAAGAAATATCGTGGAAAAGATTTGGAAGATGGCTTGTCTGACCACCACAACATAGAGCCAAGTGAAGTTTCTTTTTGATGCAAATAAGTCAGAAAAATAGCATGCTTTGGATGGTGTACTGTTGGTTTAAGGATGTACACGAAGGACACGTTGGTGGTAGCTTGCAAAGGTTAGCATGAAAGTACAAAAGCAAAAGCAAAGGAAGCGTGCTTTTAGGAGAAGTGATGTTGGGAAAGGATTGGTGGCTCTGCAGAGAGTGTACTTGGAGAGATAAGAAGGAAATTCAAACTCAAAATGGTGTTCTTGGTGCAACAACCATTTTCGTGTGGCCATATTGCTCAAATTATATCTCTTGACTTAATGATCCAAAATTCATGCTCTTAGATTCAAATGAAAGCCCTTGTATGATACTTCAATATTGATGTTGGAAGATAGTTGAGATAATGCTTGAATTGGTAGCAAAGTGGCTTACAAGTCGTGTGCCCAAAACTGCCAAGATGAGACTTAGAAAAATTTCTAAGTTAGAATTTTGACAACTTCAAGTGCCCTTCTTGAATAATTCATAACTTGAGAACGGTTCATTCCCTTGAGATTTTCCACATATGGTTGGAAAGCTCTCATCAAGCTCTACAACTTTCATTTGGGACTCAGGACTTGAATCCAAATGGAAAAGGGTGAAAAGTAGCTCCAAAGTTGAGAAAAAGAGTGATGGAAAATGCTGAAAAATTTTTTAAGTGTTGGTCAAAATGTCTTGTAAGCTTCATAACTAAAAAACCAAGCATTTTTAGACAAAAAGTCATATTGAACAAATTGAAGATTTTGGAAAGAGATTTCCAATGAGCTTTGAGCCACTCCGATTGGATGTGTGGTTTAGGAGTTATGGTCATTTCAAAATAGGCTATTAGGGGAAAAATCTCACAAATGACATCTTTCTTGGTCAAAACCCTACTTCTCTTGCAAGAAAGCTCATGAAACTTGATGTGGATACTTTGTATACTTCATGAGACAATATATGATGATTAGAACCAATAATACTTCATTTGAACCAAAATTCCAAAAGATTAGGGTTTCAGTCAAACCCTAATTTTGACGGTGAATGCCCTGAGGTTAGATCTTGTAACCTTGCTTCTTCCTTCTCATCTAAAGGTCTTAGGAGACTCTTGAGGATGTTGATAAACCAATGGAACCAAGAATTAAGGTTTGGGAGACCATCTTGATGAAGATCAAAGCCATTGACTGATAAGTGTCACAGAAACCCTAGTTTGGAGGCACAGTGAGACTGAGGCCAAAACTTCTCTCGTTGAGGACCCATAGACCTTGGACTCTTGTTGAATGATGTCCCTTGAATGTAGATGACTTCACATGGTAAGTGAACCACACAAATCGTGACTTGGTAGAGCCAATTCCTTAGTGACTTCTTCAGAGCAAACCCTAATTCCAAAGTCCTTGCACTGGAGGTCCTTGGTTGACTTGACTTGCTTCAAACCACTTGTGGAGCTTCATGGTGATATGTAAACCTAATTTGAACACAAAGAAACAAACTACAAGATATGGGTTAGCTCAAACAATGCAGAGATGCTCCTAAGATGCACAGGAGCTGGATGACATCTAAGGGTAAAAATTTAGGGTACAACAATAATGTTCTGTCATCAGATGTTATAACATCTGCCTTGACATCACAAACAGAACACAAATGCAGCACATGCAGAATGATAGAAGCACATGTTAAGACATCAGACATGACATCTTGAACAAACACATTGTTTTACCAAAATTGCTGCCAATAATAGAACTAACAATCTCCCCATTTGGATAATTTTGGATAAAATAATATCAACACACATCGGAGATACCTGCAGCAGAAACACACCATAATAACATATACACTAACATTCAGCAGCTGCACACCACTCAAAACTCAAACTCCCCTCAAGACAAGTATACACACCAGACACCCAACTACATCAACCAAAAACCAACATCAGAACATCACAGACCATCCACTCCAGAACACAGAACTACAGTAACAAAGTCACTCTCCACCTTTTTAGCCACAATTGGACAAAGAGTTATGAAAGAAGTCAAGTCAGTACCAAGAACTCCCCCTCACCACTCACAGTTAGTCACACTAGCTACCAGTCAGTCAAATTAGCTCTCCCTTGTTAGCCACAGTATGCAACTCATGTCAAGATAAGTCATGGAACATCCAAACAAGATAATCATATAAGAGCATAGGAAAAAATATCCAAGATGTTCAGATTACATAACAAGCACCCAAGGTGCAAACAAAAACTAATACCAGAAAGAAAAACCAAAAGAACCAACAAAGAACACCAGCAACACCCTCAACAGAACACAGCAGAGTTCCAGAACCAAGTCATTCATGATCGTCAGTCTCCTCACTGGAGGCACCAGCTTTCTCTTCCCCCTCATCTTCAACCTGTTCCAAACTTTTGATCAAGGCCTCTAATTTCAGCTTCCTAGCAGTATTTATGCTGATCACTGTTTCCATCTCCTTGCTAGTAGCCTTCAGCTCACTGATTAACTCACCTTTGGTGGTATTCTTGTTGCCAACAGTTACAGATGTTGAAACAATATCAGGAACATGTTGTCCTGTAAAGAGTTTTGGAGTGAAGAGACAGTACAGACTCCCTTTTACAAGCAATATCTGTAGCAGCCAAGATCCCAGGATGTTGATTCAAAATAATTCCACAGATTAAGGATGGAAAAGCAATTGGCAACTTCATAGCCATTGTTCCTGCATGTTTGACTGTTTGATAAAAAATATAAGAACCATAATCAAAGTCTTTCTTGGTTCCAACTGCAAAGGTGAACTTTCCCAACCCAACCGAGATTGTAGTCTTATGGTTGGTAGGAACCCAGTTGGCAGCTCCAATCCTATGCAGTATAGCATACTTAACACTCAGAAGACCAGCAACCAATTTTCCCTTCAAAGGCCATGCAGTCACTTGATTTGCAGTAATCTCCTTGCAAATCTGATTGTCAGTGACCTCCAACTCACTCTCTGCTTGTTCACTCCTTCCCAAGTATCTGTTAATAACAGTAGGAGAAAACTCAATACACCTACCCCTTACATAAACCTTTCTAAAATCCATACTCCTGCTATCAGTAATGTCTTCAGGGATGTTCACAATGAACTCCTTGATAAGCATATCATAACATTTTGAAAAACTAGAAACAGTCTTCATTAACCCAGCATGATTGATCAATTCCATAACCTCCTTCATCTCAAGAGCATCTCTACCTAGTTCTCTTTCCATGGCAACCCTTCTTTGATAAACATACTTCCATTTTTGCACACTAACAACAGAATGAAAAGAAACATTATCTAGTGGAGCATCAGGAACTTTATCAGCAGTTCTACTCACAACAGGCTTTTTCACATGAGTGATGTCCTGGACATCATCCTCAACATCATATTCTGAGTCAGACTCAATCCTGATCTTCCTCTTTTTGGAAGAGATTGACACTTTGCTCCAAGATTTTTTAGGACCTACAACTGGAGTCTTCCTCTTACTGATATCAGTTATCACCTTTGGAGGTGAATCTACAGCTTTCCCTTTTCTCGATTTCAACCTTTTACCAATACCAGGAACCACATTAGCAGTTATCTCATTATCAGACAGTTCATCCACATCCACAACATCAACATTCTTCTTTCCTTTAGAACTAGATGTGCCTTCCTTAGTAGGAGATGTTTCAACATCAGCTCCAACATCAGTTTCAACATTAGCTCCACCATCATCAGTTTCTGCATCATCCAGAGCAGAGATGGCCAACCTGTGAAGATTTCCTTTAGGATTATCAGTGTCAGAAGGATCAACGGTTTTCCTATCATTTTTCTTAGCCTCAGAGTGAGGGGCAGAAATTTGAGCAAGTGGCCTGGATATCCCAGCTACAGAAATACCCTTCTCCAGAACCTTAGTAACTATCTGGTCTAGACTCTTATCCACAGAATACTCTTCTTGCTCATTTTTATTTTTATCAACTTGAGGGAGTGGAGTAGAAATCCCAGGAACTGATTTGTCTCCATACAAAATACCCGTCACAACATTCCTAACTTCATTATCATCATACTTTCTATACTCAGAAGAATCAGAGATTTACCTGCAGGAGTACGTTTAGAGCTCTTCGCCCGCAGTTTGCTTGGCCTTGTCTTTTTAGAATCAGAAAGAGGAATCATGGATAAAGGAGCAATGTCAAGAGCATCATCAGGGGAGACCTCTTCCGAAGAAACCCAAGATTTTGAATGCGTAGGATTCTTGGTAGCTGATTTCTTGGATGGTGATGGCTGTAGTTGAGACATTGTAACCTTCTTGCAACTGATTGACAAAGGAGTGGAAAGACTTCTTTTCTTGAGAGAGAAGATGAACCAACGGTATGAATCAAAATGGAGGTAGCGTTTGGGAGCAAAAATATGAAATGATTGCCTATGGTAAGGGGGCTGCTCTTGTTGGAAACATAAAAGGAAGTTAATGATATTTCCACAAAACAGTAAATGACTTTTAAAATTCAAAAAGATTTTTCCACACGCCTTTAATTGCTATAAGTCCTCATAAGTATGTAGTCCCAATTTTCTTCTTAAAAATTCAACCTTACTTGCATCCACAGTCTCAGCCAATTTTCTTTCAGTGGCAACAAGTTTCAAAATTATCACATTATCTTCCACAAGACTTCTGATCAATATGCTCAGGATGTCATAGTGTAATGTGATGACATCTTGGTTGACCTTGTACTTAGTCAGCTTACTCTGAGATAGGAGTTTATAAACATCCATCTTATCAACAAGGTATATCTTAAGTTCTTACTGCTTTTGCTGAATCCAATGTTTGGTCATTTCAACAACACTTTTGGATTCCATTAGGTTCAAGTGAGGTGGATCCCTCCCTTTTGAAGTAGTGAGATGTTGAAACTTCTGGTGTAACATCTTACTCTTAGTTTGCTTCCCACAACCTCTTCCTTCTTCTAGCTTTAGCTTAGGTATTCCTCTGACATTTTCCAAGGAGGTGACCCTATTTATTTCTTGTTGAAGACGCAGTTTACCTTTATCCCACAAGTAGCAATTGTCTAGATATTTGACACCCTTCATGGTTACTTCACCCTTTTCATTAGTAACCAAACATTCAGATTTTGTGAAGTTGACCTTGAACCCTTCATCACACAGTTGACTGATGCTGATTAAATTGGCAGTCAATCCTTTAACCAGCAGCACATTGTCAAGGTTAGGCACTCCTGAACAGTTCATCTTTCCAACACCTTTGATTTCTCCCTTGGCTCCATCACCAAAGGTCACATAACTTGTGGAGTTAGATTTGATATCCACCAAAAAGTTCTTGACACCTGTCATATGTCTAGAACATCCACTATCAAAATACCAATCTCCTATGGAAGAATCTTCTAGAGACATGTGAGCTACCAAGCTGTTTGCAGCAACCTTAGGAACCCATTGTTTTCCATTTGTAGGAATGCTTTGATTTGATCTAGGTTGAGGATCAGCCTCAGGAAATCCATGCAGTCTGAAGCAAAAAGGTTTTATGTGACCAAACCTTCCACAATAATGACATCTCCATCTTTGAAATCCTCCTCTGAAATGGTTGGGGTGTCTTCTCCCTTGAGGGTGTCATCTCCCATGATGTTGAGGCTGTCTTCTCCCATGATGATGAGGCTGTCTTCTCCCATGACGTTGAGGCACAAAGTGATTAGGTCCAGAAACATGAACTTTCCCATGATGTTGAGACGTCTGATGGGACATGTTATGTTTAAGTCCAGATGAACTAGCATTTGTAATGGGTTTCTTCTTATTATCATCAAATCCCAGCCCTGTCATATCTCCTGCCATCTTTCCAGCTTGAAGGATTTCATCCAAAGTGTCAGTTCCACTGTTCAGCATCCTAACAGATTTGGACATTTGATCAAGTTTGGAGTTCAGTAGAGTGACTTCATTCTCCAGTTCAGCCTTGTCAGCCTTTAGTTGAATTATAATTTTCTTCTGCTTCTCCCCTTCTTGACACACTTCTTCACTTCTAATGCACAACTCTCTATATGATGCAGCTAGCTCCTCATAGGTAATCTCTCCATCACGTGAATCATCATCAGACTCACATATTCTAGTCATTGCTCTGACATGCTTGGCAGATTCATCTTCACTTTCAGTGTCCTCATCAGACCAAGTGATAGACAAACCCTTTTTCTGTTTAAGGTATGTAAGGCATTCAGCTCTGATGTGACCATAACCTTCACAACCATGGCATTGGATTCCTTTATCATTATCAGGCTTCTCCTCTGCTTTGGTTTTCTTCATCTGATCACCTGACCTGTTGATGTCAGATGTGATGTTCTTGACATAAGGTTTATAGCTCCTGTCCATTCTTTTCCACACCTTATTAAACTGCCTTCCCAGCATCACGATTGCATTGGATAGCTCCTCCTGGGTTTCAATATCACACTCTTTCTTTTCATCTTCAGTACTAGACACCAATGCAATGCTTTTGGCCTTCTTTTCTGATCTGTCATTCAATCCTAACTCAAATGTCTGAAAGGAACCAATCAATTCATCTACCCTCATCTGGCTGATGTCTTGAGCTTCCTCTATAGCAGTCACCTTCATATCAAATCTCTTGGGGAGAGATCTGAGAATTTTTCTCACCAGCTTCTCATTAGACATGCTCTCTTCTAGGGCACTAGAAGCATTTGACAGTTCAAGTATATTCATGTGAAAGTCATGAATGGTCTCTTCATCTTTCATCCTCAAACTTTCAAACTTTGTTGTTAGCAGCTGAAGTCTTGACATCTTGACCTTGGGAGTTCCTTCATGAGTTGTTTTCAGGATATCCCAAGCCTCCTTAGCCACTTCACATGTGTTGACCAGCCTGAAAATGTTCTTGTCAATACCATAAAATAATTCATTCAAGGCCTTAGAATTCCCAAGGGCGAGTTCATCTTCTTCCTTGGTCCACTCCTCTTCAGGTTTCAGCTTTGACACACCATCTTTTCCCACAATGACAGGATGTTCCCATTCTTTCAGAACAGCCTTCCAAGCCCTGCTGTCTAAATATTTCAAGAAGGCAACCATGCGAGGTTTCCAATAGTCATAATTTGATCCATCTAGAATAGGGGGTCTATTCATAAATCCACCACTCTCCTTGTCTATAGCACCAGAAAGTAACAACCCTAGATCTCACCCAGATACAGAGCAAGATGACCTGCTCTGATACCAATTGAAATTCTGGTATCAGATATGTGATGTTAAGTGAGATGTCACAACATCAATATCTGTTGTATGAACAAGACAATAAAAGAACAGCACAGAAGAACAATAAATAAACACAGAGAATTGTTCACCCAGTTCGGTCTAACTACCTACGTCTGGGGGCTACCAAGCCAGGGAGGAAATTCACTATTAGTAGTATTAATTCATAGACTCTACAACCAACACATCAGTTGACAATAAGCTCACTTAATCACTACTCAATGACACTTCTACCTAAGACACTCTTAGATATGAGACACCTCTCACTCCCCCTCAATCACAGCAGTGATAACAATTGAACGATTACAAAGTATAGAAGAACACACTTCAAAGACACACCTTGATCTTGCTTAAAAGCTTCAATCAAGAACAATACACTCGTGCTTAAAAGCTTAGAGTGGACAAATTACAACGCAAATAAACAATCCAATTCAAACATCAAAGAGATGAGTGAATGTCTCACAAATAATAAAACACAAGGAGACTTAAACCCTAACACAAGTAATGCAGCTCTTAGAATCACACTTCTCTATCTTGCAAGTAGGGTTGATACGCCTTTAAATAAAACAATCTTCATGGGCTTGGGCAGAATAAAATCTCAGATTTGATTTAACAATAAAACAGATTTATTCTCCAAATCTCTTTCCCCTAAATTAGTAACAAACTGATTCTTCAAAACAGTAGAAAAAGATTGCTTCACAAAAATAAATTACTCCATGATTTTCGCAACAATCAGAACACAAATCACACTGAAGATTTCTAAAATAGCGCAACACACAAAACAACACATTCTGAAAAGAATGTATAATGTTCTGTCATCAGATGTTATAACATCTGCCTTGACATCACAAACAGAACACAAATGCAGCACATGCAGAATGATAGAAGCACATGTTAAGACATCAGACATGACATCTTGAACAAACACATTGTTTTACCAAAATTGCTGCCAATAATAGAACTAACATTTTGTATGGATTTTTATTGATTGTTTTTTCTTGAACCCTCAACTTTGTGTTGTTGTATGAATTTTTATCGTGCCTTAGAAAGTATGGAGTATTCACATGATGATGTGGTTGAATTCAAGTTGGGGAGGAATGATTGTTTACTAATTGGTTGGTTTCTATGATGTTGAAAAAGAAAAGAAAAAAAAATAAAAAAATGAAAAAAAAAAAAGAAAGAAAATTTTTTTTTTGAGAAAGGAAACAAAAAGAGTTCAAATAATTGTGCTAAATAAGTATTGTGTTTTGTGTAACACTTGGGATTTTGGAAGAAGTTGATTGGAATTTTGTGTTTAAGTCTTTGTGAGTTTATCACTCCCTTAGGTTTAGGCAAGTTTTTGTTTCAATTACCTTTAGAAATTGCCCCTTGTTTGTTTACCTGACCACGTTACAACCTTGAAAGCCATTGTGATTCTTACTTTTATGTTTTCAATATGATTTTTGGATGAATGCATAATTTAGTCTTTTGTTTGCAAGATGGTTGTGCGAGTGAAAAGTACCTCATTTTGTGTTTTTCATCTACCGATGATTGTTTTTGCTAGGGTGATTCACGTTTGAACTTGTGTTGTTTTAGGATGTTTGGCATGATTTTTGTATTTTGCATTTGTTTCGTGACTATGTTATCGTCGTAGTTTAGTGGTAAGTATTTACTTTGTGTGTACTGTTTTTTATTTGAACCATTCATTTGTTTATGTTTTTCAAAACATGTTGATTTGTGATTCTTTAGTTGTCACTCTGTTTCTTTGAGTCGCTTGATTCTTATTTAGGGACAAAGAAGTTTAAGTTGGGGAGAGTTTGATAAGTGTCATTTTGTAGTGTTTTTGTGTATATAGTTTTGTGACACTTATCAAGTTTTAGTGTAATTTTAGTGAATAATTCTCCAATTTTGTGTATAAATACATTAGTTAGTGTATACTTGTGTTTTTTATTCAATTATGTAACGATTAATAGTTTTCCCTTCATTTTGTAGGTAATCAAGCATTGTTGGAGTAATGAGTAATAAAAGCTTCAGGATGTAGCATTTGGATCAATAAAAGGAGGAAGCAAATAAAGAACTGCAGCAGAAAAATGCTGTCTGTCAACTTTCGCCGGGCGAAGCTTCCTTTAGAGGCTGAGGCGAGAGAAATAGTTGGAAATTCCAGTAGCTTTTGTATAGTGCTTGCGTCTTGTTCGCCAGGCGAGTTTTGAGACTTTCGCCGGGCGAAGCTTCCCTTCGCTGGGCGAAAGAAGATATTTTTTGCCAGGTTGTACTATTGCGTAGCTGGTGTGAGAGAGATAAGGAAATTCGCTGGGCGAAGCCTCATTCTGCCGGGCGAATTTGTCTGAACCAGAATTTTACTTAAGTTCATTTCATTCATTTTTTAGGTTATGGTTTTGGGGATTTTTGCTCCCAACTCCATCAACCTCATTTTTCAGTATACTGAGCTTAGAAAACAACATTGAAGCTTGCACACAGATGATCTGGGGTGGATATCCAATCGATCGACGCCGATAAACCACGAGATGTTTGGTTTATTTCTCTTCTTCTTTGTGCATTTCTTCTTTATTGGGTTGTTGTATATGTATTTACTTTGAACTCATGTATATTTGTCGTCCATGGCATTGCATAAAATTTTCTTTACAAATCTTTATCGGTGATTGTCCTTGATTTTTGCTTTATGCTCGGGGTTTGGGTTGTGTTAGAGATAAACATCACAAACTTTGATTAGGGATGATAATCTGTTAGTTTCTGGATGCTAGAGATAGATTTAGAGCTAACAATCTTTATGGGTGTCAAAGCTTAATGTCTCTGTATCTCGAGTCGGGTGCGAGAGTATCAACGAGGGTAACCCGATTGTTTTCTCAGCTCAGTGTGTGTTGAAAGGTATAACCGGGGGTGTTTTACCGTATCCACAGAGATTGTGTATATTGCCGCCGTTCGCTAGTCAAAAGCGTTTCAAACTTTATAGTAACAAATGGTTGGTTTTTCGTTTCGTAACGTTTGCATAAAATTTAGAATTCAACTATAAAAAGATTTGTTTTAAGGTTTTGGTAAAAACATGTCAAGATTAGTGTTCGATAATCCATTTCGTACGTATCAACTCGATAAAGCGTGTGAACTTGTTAACAATAAATATAACCACATATCCTCTTAACAAGTTTCTCTCGAACACTTGTTATGGGATTTATCATATTGATCCTTTGTTGATCTCTCACACAAACTACCAATATGATAACATTCAAGTTCAATATTTATGAACATCAACATTCAAAACTATCTCTAGCCTTATGAATATTGAAGAATTGAAACTTAGGTCAAGTTTTAAAACATTTCTTTCGAACATATATTAAAACAAAATATAAACCATATAAACAAAGTTTTGCCTCTATATTTATTATCAACAAAGTTCACAAACATACAACCAAGATCAATACATACAAAAGAGAGGATTATCTACCTCTAATCTTGACACAAAAGTGCTTAGCTACCCATAGACATGGTAGCTTGCTTGACAAGTAAGTAGCAAAGCTTTTGGAGCATCAATCTTCAAAGATTCAAGGATTGAAGCATAAAAGCTTTGAAAACTATGAAAAATAGTAACAATGGAGTTTTTCTCCTAAAACAAGTTTCTAGGTTACAAGAGAGTACAATGAAAAGTGATGGGATGTGCCAAAAAATCTACCAAATGTACTTAAGTACAAGTTCAGCCCAGAAAGCAGCGCCGGGCACTCCATTGTAGCGTCGGGTGGTGGCTAAAAATGAGGCCACGTGACAGCTACAGTGTCAGCTGGACCTCTCAAAATATCTTTCAGCGTCGGGCGATGAAATCTCAGCGCCAGGCGATCAGTCCTAGGCCGGGCGGAGCCTAAAGAGGCACAGCAGGAACGCTTCTGGAATTTGAGAAAATTGGTGCATCCTGCGCCTTAGCAGCGCCTGGCGATGAAGCCTTCCTGCGCCTTAGCAGCGCTGGGCGGTGCAAAGGGCCTAAAATGCGACACGCGAGCTTTCTGTTATGAGCGTTTCCTTGCGAATCGAGCTACGATATTTTCACCTAAAATGCTACAAAAATACACAAACACATCGAAATACCTAATACTTATAAAATTACAAGAATCGCTTAATTAATAAGTCGTTTCCCGATTAAAGCGATTAAAAGAGCTTAAAGGCATCAAAATTAATTATGAAAATAAGCATTTCTTGACACCTAACAAACTCTCCCCAACTTGCATCTTTGTTTGCCCTCAATCAAAGAAATTTTCAAAAAGTCTCAAGAAAAGCCTTCAAACACCGAATCGACTGATAACACAAATGGTTCAAACTCGTCAATTAACACGCACAAAGAATTACTTCACACCACATAGCATTCAAACATGAATATGAACAACATCCTAAATGAAAAACTACACAATGCAACAATTAGTACCCTTATGCTCAAATTGAATCACTACTACACTTAAACACATTATGCACATAACTATCTACACAGGACATAACACACTCGTAAGTAATCGTGTCACAACAAACAAGTTATGCAATCATCTCACAAGTCAGAACAAACCATGGAAACAGAGATCACTAAGGGATTTTAATCGGTTGTAACTTGGCCAGGGCTAAAAACAAGGGACATATATTCACGGCCATTGAATCAAGAAAGGGTAAATTTCATGAAGAGCATTTTCTTTTTAAACATAACCATTCTTGTTCAAACTTTCAACTCTTATTCTCACAATGCATTCTCTTTTCTTGCTTTGATTCCCTTTTTTCTTTTTTTTTTTATTTTCTTTCTTTTTCATTCTCTTTTTGATTTCTTTTGAGAATGCATTGTGTCCACAATTCCTTTTCCTCTTTTCACAATGAACCAATCTCCCCAACTTCAAAAATATTATACACTTAAATCAAAATTCTCTTCAAAATGGTTAAAGTTCGGGTTCATGCTTCAAAGATAACAATTTTTCGCTTTTGGCTCAAAAGAAGTTTCTAATGCTCACACACTCACAAGGTGACTTGAAGTGTTTTTGGAAAAGTGGTTCTACTCATACTACTAAAAAATGCCTTGATCACTTCTAAGTTTACATAATTCAAACAAAAAGTAAGATTAAACATAAAGCGCTCGAGTTAAACAACGATTACTCGAATCACTCAAAACTTGTGAACAACAAAGGCCACTCACATCTTTGGTTAAGTCCTAAATGATTCAACATGAACATGATATTACCAACTAATGCATTGACAAAATTTTTCAAAAAGTACCAAATTCATATTAACAAAAAAAATGCTACAAAATATTTTTCATTCTTTGTTGTGCCTCTTGCCAATATTAATATCATCACCACATGCTACAAGCAAAAGAGGCTTCTCAAACAATTCTTGAGTAACTAAAAACTGAATTTCCTCACACTCAAAGGCAAACCAAAAATGACTAAACTATTTACACAACACAAAACATAATTTAAACCACTCAAAATAATAAAAATAAACAGAAATTTAAACTAACAACAATGTTTATCATAAACCTGGTGTGCCCACACCATTTTCAAAATTTTTGCCAAAAACGGCATACAATATCCAAACTACGCCGAAGCGTCAAAATAGTGCCCAAAACACACTTTCACAACAGAATTCTTCCAATTCTACTACATAATTATAAAATCCAGAAATTTTAAAAACTGAAAATTAAAGCAAAACAGAAAATAAAACTTCACTTTGAAGCTTGCATCAAAACAACCCCTCAATCAAACATCTCGTCAATGTCTTCATCCCCTCCATCATCATCGTCATTGTCATCGTCCTCAGCATTATCATCAGCATCAACACCAACTCCAGTGCTTGCCCCCTCCGGAAAGAATGGGCGTCTGTCCCCAGGCCAATTAGCATAAGCATCGTACTGCTCCCTTGTAGGAAAGGGCGTGAACTCAGCCGGATGGGTCTGATAATGATAAACCTGCTGCATACACTCAAAATTAAATTGGTTAGACCTGTGAAGCAACTCACCCATATCCCAAGTATAGTTGAATGCCGCTTTGATGTCGAAAACAAATGAGTCACTATCTTCCACCGGTTCACTTCCTCGGCCTCCTGAGCTACTACCAACTTCAGCTGCTTTTTTCTTCTACCTCTCCTTCTTAGGCTTACAAAAACGATCCAAATAATAATCATTAACAAGAAATTTCAGATTCTCGTTCACCACACCTGGAATGAGGATATCTGTCTGATAGATTAAGGCTTGAACCAAGCAAGGAAAAATAGTTGGAGCATCATCATGAACTCCTGGCCTCCGCGTGTTTTCAACAAAATTTTTCATCTCATTTGGAATTATCTGCGCGACGTCCACTTCCTTGCCCTCCATGATGCAGTACATGAGAAGTCCAGTATCAAGAGGAATAGAAGACCGGTGAAACCTCGGCCTCATGTTATAACACAGCAAAAGAAGGATAGCTTGAGCCTCCGGGGTCATGTACTTGCGGTTGTACATGATTGGTTCCCTCTTAGCATTTAAATCCACTTTACATCCCGATTTCAGAATTGTTTTGGCAACCAATTTGTGATTATGGGGATTTTTGAGCAGCTTCATAAAGTCATCTGTTTGAAGACTTCCCAAGGCACTCAGACTGCCCAAAACCTTGTTAATCTCATCCCGGCTGAAACAGATTTCTCGACCCCTTACGTAAGTCTTAAATCGATAGAATTCTCCCTCAGCTTGTAGCACATTTGCGTAGAATTCTCTTATAAACTGATAGCACACACGGTCAGCCGGGTTTATTAGGATACCCCACTTCTTTTTATCAAAGATGGCATGAACCCTTCTGTAATTGCCCTCATGGTTTATCACAAATCTCTTTTCCGAAAGAACAGTTCTGCCCTCAAGGGATTTGATCCCACCCTCATGCTCCGCAGATAAAAAACGGTGGATGTCAAACTCAACTGGAACATTTGAAGTAGTGGCAGCGCTCTTCTACTTCTTCTTGGAAGCGTGCTGCAGTGCAAAACGGCTAGACATCTGTACAGAACCAAAAGAAAATAGTCCAGCACAGTAATATACAACTTTAGCATGGACAAAACACTTAAAACGAAACAAAACAGAAAGAAAATCCAAACTGGAGAAAACAGGGCTGCCGCCTCTATGTCGCCCGACGAAGCAAGAGCGTTGCTGCGCCCCTCAGCCGCTGGGCAGAGCTTGCGAGACCAGAAAAAAATGCTTAAACCAGCTCTGTTTTTCCAAACACTTTCTTCTTCAAACCCACAACCAATTAACAACATTTATGCCAGTATCACGACTCAAAGCATGCAAGTTGAAGAAGAGCAAAAATCTAACATTTACCTAAATCTAACAATCAACACACAAACCTAACCATATATTGTCTAATGAAGCAAGATGAAGAAAAGAAGGACATAAATTAAGGCTAGAACAACATGCATTATCTTGAGTTTGGGAGAGTTATGCAACGAGAGAGAGTGAGAGAGCAAAGAGTGAGGGTTTTGACAAAGAGAAGAATGAGGGAAAAGTTCCTACACTTTCTCTTAAGTTCTTTTCCAAATAGGGTCAATTTTGGAATAACTCCCATTTGGAGTCACTTATCCACTAATTTTATTCTAAAAACGTTTCAAATTTCCCCCCTCAACTCTCTCGCCTGGCCACTCAGAGGCGAAGCCTCTTTTTAATTCACACACCGCTGGGCGGTCCAAAACTGACGTCGGGCGCTCTACACCAGATAGCAGGTTTTCCTGCTATGGCGGTTCAAACCAGTATTATGCTTTCTCTTGGCTCAACTCAACTTAAATCATGCAAAACCCTCAAAATCACTCAAAAGGTAATGCAAACATAAAAACAATAAAAAGGAGAGAAATACTTACAATGTTGGGGTGCCTTCCAACAAGCGCTTGTTTAACGTCGGCTAAGCTCGACGGTCCAAGATGATTCAATGATCATCAAGAAACACGGAACCAATCTCGCGATCAAAATCACCTCCAAGATAAATTTTCAAGCGTTGGCCGTTCACGGTCCAACTTTCCTTTTTCTGTAAAACCTCTATCACGATAGCTCCATAATTTTTCACGTCCTTGATTAGAAACGGACCGGACCACTTTGATTTCAACTTTCCCAGAAATAGCTTCAAACGGGAATTGAACAATAATACCATTTGGCCGACCCAAAAATCCTTTTGACGGACCTTCTTATCATGATATCCTTTCACTTTTTCCTTATAGATCTTACTTGAGTGGTACACGTTATTGCGTATTTCTTCCAACTCAAGCAACTGAACTTTCATTTTTCCACCGGACAAACTCGGATCAAAATTCAACATTTTCAAAGCCCAAAGAGCCTCACGCTCCAATTCAACGGGTAAATGGCATGTATTGCCATAAACCATTTGAAAAGGAGTTAGACCGATTGGTGCTTTGTAAGCGGTGCGATACGCCCACAAAGCCTCATCTAATATTTCTGACCAATCTTTCCACGAGCTCGACACGGTTTCTCTAAAATTCTTATGACCTCTCTATTAGACACTTCAGTTTGACCATTTGTCTGTGGGTGGTACGGAGTTGCAACTTTATGCTTTACACCGTAATGCTCTAAGACCTTTTCGAGCGGTACATTGCAAAAATGCGAACCTCTGTCACTGATTAAAACACGAGGGGTGGCAAAATGGGAGAATATGTTTCTCTTTAAAAATTTTATCACCGTTTTGCCATCGGCCCTCGGTGACGCAATTGCTTCCACCCATTTGGAAACATAGTCAACCGCGACTAAAATATACTCGTTTGAAAAAGATGGTGGGAATGGTCCAAAAAAATCAATACCCCAACAATCGAACACCTCGACTTCCAAAATTGTGTGCAAGGGAATTTCATTTCTTTTTCCAATTCCACCACTTCTTTGGCAATTATCACTAATTTTTGCATGGAGATTGGCATCTTTAAACAATGTTGGTGTTGACAGGAGATTTCGACCAGAGGTAGAAGGGTAAGAAGAAATTTAACAGCAAGTCGACAGTGAGCGAGGTTCAAAGCATCGATCTGACATAGGTCAAGAGGGAGTGTCGACCGGAGATGCCCATTCGTCAGGATGAGGTCTTCGACGAAACAATTGAACAACCCCGTGATGGTCCATAGGAACCAGGATCCGAACTTCGTCGTTAGACAAGTTCGACAGGATGCCTTGGCTGGGGAACACAATTTGGAGGCTATGGTCGAACGTATCATGGTTTGTAATGGGGCAAATCCGAAGCAGTCGACATAGCAAACAACGAGGACTTGAAGATGAAGTATTTTCCAAGTTCCCTCACGAAAAATGCATTTACATGGTTTACCACGTTTCCCCCTCAATCCGTCCACACGTTGGCACAATTGGAAAGACTGTTTCATGAACAATTTTACATGGGGCAGTCGAAAATAAGTCTGAAAGAGTTGGCAAGCGTCAAACGCAAGGCCATAGAGTCAGTAGACCAGTACTTGAACAGGTTTAGACTTTTGAAACCGCGGTGCTTTACTCAAGTCCCTGAACACGAATTAGTCGAAATGGCAGCTGGTGGTTTGGATTATTCGATCAGAAAGAAGCTAGACACGTAATATCTTCGAGATATAGCGTAGCTGGCTGACCGAGTTCGTCAGGTCGAACGATTAAAAGCTGAGAAAACGCAGTCTAACAGATATCGTAAAAAAGAAAAAGTTTCCTATGTGACTGCTGACGAGTATTCCTCCGGCGATGAGGAATTCGTCGATGAAAGTGAGGTCCATGTGGCTAAACTTAAGCCAGGACCTCCCTACACGTGCAAATTGTTGAAACCATCAAACGGGAAAAATCCCGTCGAAACCGGAAAAATGGATAAATACGTTGCTAAGACTTATAATTTTGATGTTTCTAAGTGCGATGAAATATTTGATTTACTGGTTAAAGATGGTCAAATAATTATTCCTCCTGGTTTAAAAGACCCCCTTTAGAACAAAAGAAGAATAGGGGATTTTGTAAATTTCATAATTTCTTTGGTCATAAAATAACTCAATGCGTTCTTTTCATGGATTTGGTGCAGAAAGCTTTGAAGGAGGGCCGACTTCAATTTGGCGAAAAGCCAAAGATGCAGGTTGACACTGACCCACTGAAGGTCGAAGAGGCTCTGTACTCAGAGGTGTACGAGTGTATGATGGTCGAGGCTACTGAGGGTCTCGACAAACAACCAGTGGTTGAAGTAGTGGAATGCATGATGGTCGAAACTACTGAGGGTTCCGACAAGAGAGCTGGGGAAAAACTCGAAGCACTGTATCCCCAGGCTGGCGAAAGTTTGGAAGATTTACAGGAAAAGTGCAGGATAAGCGGGTCGAAGGCCACATTATGCCCGAGGTGCAACGTTGTGTTCGATGAGAAAGCCACTGAAAGGTTTGAGGCAAGCAAGAGAGAAGTGCTCCCAGAAAACAAGCCATATGTCCCAAGGTTTGTGTTTGACAAGAGTGGTGCCCCTCATCGAAATGAGGAGTACAGACAACTGTTCCAAGAGGCATGACCCAAAACTTTTGTGCCTCCGTCAGACACCGCACAGGAAAGATGGATGGCACCAGTTAGCCAGAGAGGAAGTAAAAGACCAAAATGGAAGGTTCTAGATTTGGAAAAAGAAGCAAATGTCTCCGAAAAGAGGGTCGAACCAAGGGTCTATGTGGTGTCCCCTAACTATAAGGGAAAAAACCCCATGACTAGGACTCAGTGGAGGCGTTATCAGCGTAATAAGAAGGTTGAGAAAGAGGCTGCTACTTCACAGTTGAAGCCTGTCGGAACGTCTGGACACAAGCGGTAACACCCAAGAAGGCAATGGGTAGAAAAAGACAGTGGTGACAAACCAGACCATGGCAGTAACCGTGGGAACGTCAGGAGAAAAAGGGGTGGTTTCGACCCAGAGTTCAAAATGTACTTCGCTGGTGGGAAGCAAGAAGGAGCCAGAATACACCCCTCAGTCAGATGAGGAGGAACCAAAATATTCTCCTCAGTCGAACGATGAATATGACCCTTCGCCAGAGGGGGATTTTGACGAGGACATGTACGACGACACCAATGACGACACCTATGGTGAAGATTTCATGCTGAATTGTGGTATCGTGTCGATCCTACCAGCTGAATATGATGTGGTGTCAGAAATCTCTGAGGCAGAAGAAGACTTCGTCCCTGACGAAAATACGAATGACAAGCCTCTATGTTATTATATGATGAATAGTGGTGTGGTCAAAGAGCAAACGGCTATGTTCGAACGTCCTAGTCCTGGGATGATGTATCACTTGAAGCCGTTATTCATAAAGGCAAAAGTTGACGGAGTGGTAGTCAACAAGGTGTTCGTGGATGGTGGGGCAACTGTAAATTTTATGCCCCATAATTTATTCAAGAAAATTGGAAAAACGGAGGCTGACCTTCGACAGCACAACATGGTTCTTTCCAACTATGAAGGCAAGACCAGTAATATCCTAGGGGTTGTCCAAGTGGACTTGGCAGTAGGTACAACCAACAGGCTGACACTCTTCATGGTCATCAATTCAAAAGCAAATTTCAATCTGTTGTTGGGACGGGAATGGATCCATGGAATAGGAGCAGTACCGTCGACAATGCACCAGAGACTGACCATTTGGAGAAAAGATGGTATCGTCGAAAATATTGAGGCAGATCAAAGCTACTACAAGGTCGTCGAAGCCAAGGGTAACAAGAAATCTTTTGACCAACACTTAGAAAATGTGGCTCCTTGTGATGACGGGTCAGGTTCCTACACCACCGTCGACACGGGTCACGTCCTGAACTTAGACCCCGACTATGGGTTCATCTGGGATGCTGCCGATGAAGCCATGGAGCCTATGAAAATTCCACCGACGGGGTGACCCACAGTCGGTGAAAATGACTGCTGAGTCAGAAAGAATGACTCGAATTTCAGCCTGTTTGGCTGAAAACAGAAGAATGTCGGCACTTGAAACAGAGAAGCCACCAAAAATAATTAAGGGAGCCGACTAGAGTACACAAATAAATGGCCTACAAGGCCAAGAAGCAGCTTCAAAAATCCGAAGGCTTGATTATATTTACGACGACGAGCCTTTGGGGTTTGAGAAAGACCCAAATCATGAGCTGCAGAGAATGCAGGCACAGGACCCACTTGAAGAAGTTGACTTAGGGGATGGGACAACCAAAAAACTCACCTATGTGAGTGTCGCTCCCGGGATTTTCATCCAAGTACAAACACGAAAGTGGCACCGAAACAGAGTCGCCAGCAATGTGTATTTATCCCAAGAGAGGGAAAGGAAACACCGCATAAACCTGAGAGAAAGGATATAGCATGGTCTTGCGATCAAGAGAACTGGGTTCGGGATTCGGTTACGCGCAGGGAAGGTATTAGCACCCCCATGCGTCCATCGTACCCGATGGGATCCACGATTGCTTGTCTCGATCAAAGGGTGACAGAAAAAATACTGGAAGTGAACTGCTAACTGGAGAACTGGAAAAGGGATGGAAAGAGAACGAAAAACAAACGTAGGGAAAATAAAAGAAGTGCTCGAATGGGCCCTACCCCACCGCCTACGTATCTCATCGGGAACATGAGAATCAGAGCGACGTAGTTCCCCTCACCTAGGGAAAACTGTTTGTGTTTTTTAGGGAACGGCCAGCGTTCTAGCTCAGGTGTTGCAGGCTCTTTGAATCGAGTGCGTTACCATCTTGCTTGAGAACGAGGAGAAGCACGTTCGTACGTTGAGAATGAGTGAGATGAGAAGAGAATTCCCGAAGGAAAGACGATATTATTTTTTTTTGTCTTTTAGAAAGAAGTATTTTTGTTTATTGGTGTTTTGTAACACACATTGTATTTAAGTCCTTCATGTAGGATCGAATGCCTCGCATATCGACCCAAGACGGGACGTACGCTAAACATTCTAAGAAAATGAGAGAAGACCCCTCACTATCTTATTCCCACATGAAAGGTTCAAATACAATACATGTTTTGCCTTTTATTAAGTGTTTTTTTTTACTTTTTGTTTTGAGATGAGAAAGAGAGACTCAAAAGGAGGAGTAAATGTGAAAACTAAAGGGGACTAAGACTCACCCTAGTGTTAGCATGCTTGGAGATCCTATGGTTAATGTGGTTTAAGAAACCTAATCCTAAGAGAAAGGAAAAGAAGAGTGAATTAAGAAACTCACTTCTAAAGAAGAAGATGAGTTGTAACTCAAAAGGGAGAAGAAGGAAGTTATTCAAGGAAATCATATAAATGATTTATCATGATCACAAGTAGAATGATTAAAAGAAATAAGGAAAGATGAAAGAAAGAAGTGTATGTGGAAGCGTGTCCACACACTTACTTACCCTTTGCACCTACATGAAAAGGTTAGTTCAAAACTATTCACAAATAGTGAAATAAGGAAAGGATAACAAACAATGATCAAACAATTAAGAACCAATGAATAAAGATCTTAAGAGTTGAAAATCATTCAAAGTCAGAACCTATACCTAAAGGATGTTCTCTAAGGTTAAAAGGTCTAACACACACAAACTATGCACAAGCAAAGTCTTAAACATCCAAGAGATATACTTATGAAAGGGATAGATGAAATATGAGTGGAAATGCAAAGTGAACATGTAATAATGCTTCACAAAAGATCAAAGTCAGAACCACATACTATTTATAAATGTCTCATCAAGCACATGAATCACCATACCAACATGGATAAAGGAATACAAGTAGAAGAGATAAGATGAAGTAGAAGTAAGGAGGAGTGAAACATGTTTCAATTAGATACACAAAATGACATATCAAAGATGCATAATACGTGAAATGATAAATGAATGCATATGGGCAGTGGCATAACATTGATGAGGTGCAAATGGAATGAGGGAAATGGCATACCAAATGCAAGCACAAAATATGTAAAGCTCAAGAAGAGATAAGAGGTGGAAACATGTCAAAGTTTCAAATTAGAATGCATAAACTCCCATCAAATGCCAATACCAATCAAAATGACCTATAATGAAACAAAGATGACCTATAATATCATACAAATGACCTATAAAATATGCACAAACAAATCATAATGGGATGGCATAAATGCTTACCTAAAACTAGAGTTTAGATGTTAGCAAAATTTCACAAAAGGTCCTCTAATCTAACAAGCATAAAAAAATGGTAAATGAAATTGTAAAATCCTAAAAATAGATAAAAAATCAACTAAGTCATAATTTAATCACATGTAAAAAGCATAGCACAAAATTCAACAAGAAATGTGCTCAAATGAGTTCACTACTTCACCTTGAAACACATCCATAGAAAGCTCAAATATGCACATCAAAACACAAGATAAAAATGAGTTAAAAATGTAATCAAAATATTTTTATATGCTTCATTATGTTATTTAACCAATACAAAAAGAATGAGCAAAAATTGTTGTGCGAGATGGGAGAAATAAAATGCACAAGTTCAAACATCAATGAAGATCCTCACTCAAAAAGGAATTGACAAGAAAATATGAAAATATGATCCAACATTATTAAAATCTGAATTAAAAATAATAGAAAATTATTTAAATGGGTTAAGAACACATGTGAATTATTTCGTAATTTTTGGAGTTTATATGGTATTTTTAAAAATCAAATATGAAATGTATATGCAAAGGGAATAAAAGAAAGGAAAAAAATAAAGGGGGTACTGGAAAAGTAATTTCTAGTTCAAATTCTCCATGGGCTTAACAAGGGTGGTGTGCATAGTAACGGATAAGGCCCAAACACGTGTGTGGCCTGGGGTGTATGCCATGGACGTTGGTCAACCGTTTGACTCAAGGAGGTCCGTTGATCTGATCAGCCGTGCGATGATCTTGCATCCTACGATCCACAAAGCCTGTCCACGATACACTTGATGAAAGGCTGGTGCATGCAAACCATCCTCCAATACTCAGCCAAGGAACACGTGCTGAATGCTTCCTCCATGCATTGCCTTCTCTATGGGCCCACCTAAAAATAAAGCTCCAATCGCGTGGCCACACGCGGCAGTTCCTCTCTCACCATCATTAATCCATGATTACATTATCATTGAAAAGCAAGAACACAACCAATAATTTGAGGACACATCATCACCTCCATCATTAACTCATGCAAATGCAGAATTTTCTCATAAACCAGAAAAAAAAGTGCAGAATTTTTATCCAACTTCTACATCAAATATCTCCATCAATTCTTAACGAAAATCAACAAAATAAAATACCAAACTGAAGCCCAAACTTCATAGATCATGAATATACTAATTAAATCTCAAAAATATCATTCTAACATCAAGAAAAATGGCATGAAAGTGCCATGTTCAACATAAATTTCACAAAATCATAAAATCACATAAACTCCAAATTGAACAATCAATGGTGTGCCATCATTTCAGGACTTCCAGATGCAATACATGATTACTAATTTCACATTATAAATCCCTAAAATCATGATGAAATAAAGTAAAAGTTTCAAGATCCCTAACCTTGTGAGATGCAATTTGTGTTTTAGAAACCCAAGAACTTCTTGCAAGATCTTCAAATCAACACTTTAAGCCAAATAAAGGCTAAAACCAGATCCTATAATTTATTGGAGCAGAACTTTGGAGTAATGAGTGAAACTTGAGATTTCTTCAATGGTGGATTCAAGCAAATCTAATGCATACAGTAGAAAGAGTATGTTATGGAGGTGATGCTGCTCCAAGAATCTTCGAAAACGGTGAACAAATGAGAGAAAAATCCTGATCTGAACTATTGAGAGTGAGAGAGAAACTTGAGATTTTTTTAGAGTGATTATCATGAAAAGGTGAAGAAACATGTAGGATCAGAGAGAGAGAGTGGAGAGAAAGCTTGAGAATGATTTGAAGTGAGAGTGAGAAATGAGAGAGAGAGCTTTCAATTATGCGTGAATTTGAATATATATGTTGAGTTAGTGTTTAACTAGGGTGGTTAAGTGAGTTTGGGAATGGTTAACTGAGTTCAACCTAACTAACTGAGTTAAGTTAGTTAGGCGCGAGTTGGGAAGGTTAGCTATGGTGTGGAGGGTTCATGGTCACTTATGGTGGTGATGGGAGTGGGTGGTGGTGATGAAATCCTTGCTAAAAAAAGCTTGCAAACAAGTTTCTATTTTCCTTTTGTATGCATGATGGATAGTGTGTCATGGTGTGTAGAATGTAGCAATGTCACAACATCCTTGGCAACATGAAAATATGGAAGTTTATGAGTGAATTTCTCTCATGTTAGTGCATGGTTTGATGAGATTTGAATGTCATTGGAAAGAGGAAATTTGATAGAACATGATTGGTATGGAGATTTAATTGAATAAAGGCTTGTAAGATGGTGTAAAAAGGCTTAGAACATTAAGGTTCAAAACTGGTGTATGGCGTGGCAAGTTGGTAGGTTGGCATGGCAACATGACTTGGAAAATCCAGCATGAACACATCAACTTTGGGCCACTGTAAATCCATCATAACTTGCTCAAATGGAAAATTGTCCAACATCAAAGTTGAAGAGGACACTGATATGAATAACTTTGATGTTCAAAATTTTTCCATTTGGAGCTTCCATCGTTGAGAAAAGTAGCTTGACATTCTGCCCACAATGTGTTTGACGAAATTATGGCCTATGGGCCTGAACTTGGGTTTTGACCTAGTTTTGCCAAACTTTGATTGATCATAACTCACTCAATTTTGATCCAATGGAAGAGTTATTTATATGGATTTGAAGCTTAGAGTGTGAACTTTAATTGGCTCAATTTGGGCATGAGGTTTGGAGCTTTTATCATGAAGAAAGAATGCCTCAAAGTATGGTGCAAAATGGTCCAAACTTGCCATTTTTGGAAACCCCAAGTTTCTCAAAATGGAAACTTTGTACATTTCTTGATTTTTCATGATCCCTCCATCATTTCTTGATCAAATCTTGTCCAGTGAACATATGTAACAAGAATTTCATGAATTTGACCTTAAAAAGTTAGGAGTTAACTTTTTCCACTGCACAGTTGACTTTTTCCCCAATTTCTTGATTCTCAAGCAACTGATCAATTGAAACCCGTCTGAAACCAATTGATGGGCAATCTTCCATCCTTAGACCCTTGAGGACATGTAGAATACCATGAGATCAAGTTTGGCTAAAAAAAATCAGAAATAAACTGATTTTATGTCAAACCCTAACTTTGGTACCCTTTGGCTAGGAGGAAATAACACATCCTCCGAATTCAGATTCCTCTAAGTATGATGTATATCCTGTCTAACAAAGATGAGATATGACCTTTGGAGATGCTAAAAACTCAAAGAGCTTGCCCATTTGAGGGTCAGATCCCAATATTGAATTGTTATGTGTAGGAGATGATGAACTGTCCAACTTCTTGATGAATCCTCCTCTTCAAATGACTTGTGGGATGAGATGACCCAAGATGTAAGGGACCCTTGAGGTTTGCTTGATGACCCTTGGTTCTTTTTCTCTTGCTTTTCTTCGGCTGTAAATTGTTCACACCTTGAAGCACTAGATACCATGCCTTGCAACCAATGATATGCAATTTATGACCTACTATGGAATGCAAATGAGTAAAGCAAAAGCCAGGTATAGGTTAGAGAAAAATAAATGAGGGTAAATTTTGAGGTGTTACAGTGAGCACCAAAGTGGGGCCAGAGATGAAGGCCGAGCTAATTAAGGTATTAAAAGAATACAAGGACTGCTTTGCCTGGGATTATGGCGAAATGCCTGGTCTGAGTCGGAGCGTAGTGGAGCATCGACTTCCAATCCAACCAGGTAAGAGGCCAGTAGAGCAACAACCTCGACGCTTCGCCCCAGAAGTCACATCGAAGATCAAGCAGGAAATTGAAAGACTACTCAAAAGTCGGTTCATCATAACTGCGAGGTATGTAGAATGGATAGCAAACATAATACCTGTTATTAAGAAAAACGGAACCCTTCGAGTTTGCATCAACTTCAAGGATTTGAACAACGCTACCCCTAAAGACGAATATTCGATGCCTGTGGTAGAGATGTTGGTCGACTCAGCCACAGGGTTCGAATATTTGAGCATGCTCGACGGCTACTCCGGCTATAATCAAATTCTCATAGCCGAAGAGGATGTCCCCAAAACCGCGTTTCGATGCCCGGGAGCTTTGGGGACATATGAATGGGTTGTGATGCCTTTTGGGCTGAAAAATGCTGGGGCAACCTATCAAAGGGCTATGAATGCTATATTCCATGACTTTATTGAAAATTTTATGCAGGTATACATTGATGACATAGTGATAAAATCATCATCAGAAGATGGCCACCTAGGCCACCTTCGACGCTCATTCGAGAGAATAAGAAAATATGGATTGAAAATGAATCCACTAAAATGTGCCTTTGGTGTTCATGCAGGGGACTTTCTGGGATTCTTGGTCCACAAGAAAGGCGTCGAGATCAACCAGAACAAGACGAAAGCAATCTTGGATCTCAAGCCTCCGTCGACAAAGAAACAACTCCAGTCTTTGTTGGGGAAGATAAACTTCTTGAGGAGGTTCATCTTGAACCTAAGTGGCAAGACGAAGGTGTTTTCACCACTGCTCAAAGCCAAGAAGGAAAGTGAGTTCCGTTGGGGACAGGAGCAGCAAGAGGCTTTCGACGCAATTAAGGAATACCTTATAAAGCCTTTAATCCTATTACCACCTAGTATAAATAAAAACATGAAGTTGTACATTGCAGCGTCGGATATGACCATAGGCAGTATGTTAGCACAGGAGGATAGTAGTGGCGTCGAAAAATCCATTTATTACCTTAGTAGGATGTTAATAGATGCTGAAACTAGGTACACTATGATTGAAAAGTTGTACCTATGCTTGTACTTCTCATGTATGAAATTGAAGCAATATATTAAACCAGTTGATGTTTATGTTTCGTCGCATTTTGATGTTATTAAGCATATGTTGTCCAAACCTATTTTGCATAGTCGAATTAGGAAATGGGCACTAGCATTAACTGAGTTTTCCCTAACATACGTCCCTTTAAGGGCGATGAAGGGTCAAATAGTGACAGACTTTATTGTCGACCAAGCATTAGTCGAAACGTCGATACACATTATCGACATTGCTCTGTGGAAGTTGTACTTCGATGGATCAAGCCATAAAAATGGGGCAGGTATTGGAATCCTAATAATATCCCCACAAGGTATTCCAACTACATTCAAATGCAAAGTTGATGGCAAATGCTCAAATAATGAAACAGAATATGAACCCTTAATCACTGGTCTTAAAATACTTAAGGATTTGGGAGCCAGGAAAGTAGAGATAAGAGGAGACTCCGAATTGGTGATTAAACAAATCACAAGAGAATACAAGTGCGTTAAAGAGCATCTTGTGAGTTACTTCTCATTGGTGAAACGTTTGCTAGAGCATTTTGAAGTCGTCAACATTTCGCATGTACCTAGGATAAAAAACCATAGAGCCGATGAATTAGCACAAATTGCCTCTGGCTATAAAGTGTCGGAGGGAAGGCTGAAGGATTTCATCGAAACTAGGGAAAAGATGGTTTCAAACATACATTCACCATCAAGTGGGTCAATACCCAAGGACTCGAGCTGTTTGGTCGAAGGTTTGGAAAGCTATGAGGTTTTTGTTAACAATATGTCACCAACAGATTGGCAAAGACAAATCAGGGAGTACTTGGAGAATCTGTTAGGCAGCACTGATAGGAAAAATAAGTATAGAGCGATGAATTATATCCTTATGGGGAATGAGTTGCTAAATAAAACTCCAAAAGGAGTCTTGCTCAAGTGCTTAGGAGATATGGATGCATATTTGGCAATTTCCGAGGTTCATAGTGGGACTTGTGGAGCTCACCAAGTTGGCCACAAAATGAGATGGCTTTTGTTCCGACAGGGGGTTTATTGGCCAAGTATGCTCAAAGATTGCATGGACTTTGCGAAAGGATGCCAAGATTGCCAGAAGCATGCAAATATTGAGCATGTATCAGCCAGTGAATTGCATGTTATAGTCAAACCTTGGTCGTTTCGAGGTTGGGCTTTGGATGTAATAGGAGAAATTCGGCCAGCTTCGTCGAAACAGCAAAGATTCATCCTCGTAGGGATAGACTACTTCACCAAATGGATAGAACCTGTGCCTCTAGTGAAGGTGGATTAAGAGGCCGTGATAGAATTCATCTAGAATCACATCTTGTATAGATTCGGGATACCTGAGACAATCACGACAGATCAAGGCTCTGTGTTTGTTGGGAAGAAAATGCAAGAATTTGTAGCAGAAACAGGCTTCAAACTAGTTACTTCGACACCATACTACGCTCAGGCGAAGGGTCAGGTCGAAGCAGCTAATAAGGTGATAATTGGGTTAATCAAGAAGCACGTTGCGAAAAAGCCAAAAAACTGGCACAAAACATTAAGTTAAGTTTTGTGGGCCTGTCGAACGTCACCCAAGGATTCGACCAATTCGACCTCGTTTCATTTAACTTTCAGGCATGACGCTATGCTACCAGCAAAAATATGCTTGAAATCAGTTAGGGTACAATGACAATGTGAGATTCCGTCGGAGCAGTATTGGGAAATGATGCTAGACGAGCTCGTAGACTTAGATGAGGAAAGGATGATATCTTTAAATGTATTGCTACGTCAGAAGGCACGAGTTGCCAAGGCATATAATAAGAAGGTCAAAAAGAAAACCTTCACTATAAATGACTATGTGTGGAAAGTGGTGTTGCCCATGGATCGACGGGATCGAAAAATTGGGAAATGGTCACCAAACTGGGAGGGACCATTTAAGGTGACTCAAGTGTTTAGCAATAACGCATATGAAGTGCAAGAGTTGGGAATGTACCAACGAATCTTAAGAGTAAATGGGAAATATTTGAAAGAATATAAACCTATGCTACAAGATATTCACATTAAAATATAATTCTTTCTCATTAATTAAAAGCCAAAATAGGCTAGGGGGCCAAAATGGCTTACAAAAAGTTTACAACGATTCCACATACAGACTAAGGAAACTCAGGGAATCTGGACTTAAAGTCTTCAAAGAGGGTCTTCTCATGAACAATCTTGCTCTCGAGGAGCACTTTTCATCTCTGCATGCGGCTAATAGCATCCTTGATCTTCATAACCGCTTCGACATGAGCAATTCCCCGTGCTACCTCGTGGTCGATGGCTTCTTGAGAGGGCAAAGGCTCAGCTGAGTCTAAGGAGGCCTTCTGTTGTTCGACTTCAGCAATCTTTTTTGTCAGTTTTGCTATCTGAGCCTGATAGTCAGATATCTGCTGGTCGAAGGCTTGACGTTTTTCGGAGCCCTCTTGTTTTTTGGTTTCAAAATCTCCAAGCTTCTGTTCACAAACTGAGCTAAGGTACGACTCACGTTTCATATCATTATGTCAAAACCGAATTTGAGCGTCGGCCTGATGACACATAGAAAGATCTTTGGCCAACTGGGTGAAGATGGCTTCGAACTCGATCAGATACGTGGCCATAGGGGCGTGTCATACCCCAAATTTTGACAACTAAGATTTCTCATCATTGTGCAAATCATCACCACAATATGAATGTATCATTATGCCTCATTAGTCTCCCCAAAGATGGGTGAGCATCCACTACAATCAAAATTAGGGTTTCAAGCCCTCTCAGAGCTCTTAGACAAAGGATCAATCAAGGAATGACATGATTTTCAACTTATCTAGCCTCTCAAACATCCCAAAAGGATCAAGAGGACTCCCACATTAAGGATTAAGCACAAGGCTGCTCCCTTCTAGGTGGATTAAGCCTCAAGTTCGCCAGTGTCACCAAATTAGGGTTTTGGTCGACCAGGGCCTCCAGTGTCACCTAAAATGCTCCATGAAACCTCATGGACCCAATCATCAAGTCAATTTGACTTTAGGGGATGCATTCATCAAAAATCAGGAATTAGGGTTTCTTGACCTAATTCACCCCTAAGTTGACTTTTAGGACACATCATGAGCCAAGACCTCAAGAGAAGATTTGAGGGTCTCTAATACACTATATTGATCCATTTGCAACAATGGATTGATCCAAGAAGCTTGAGCAACAAGTTTCAAGTTCATCAGAACCACAATTAGGGTTTCGCGGGAAAAAGTCAACTGTGCCTTTGACTTTTGACTCAGGTATGCTCCCAAACCTTGGGACATGATTCAATACACCGTATAACACCTATGAAATCAATCCATCAAGTTTGATTTAGGTCAAGGACTTGATTTCATAGAGGATCGCACAGTTTGGAGTTCATCTGACAAAAAGTCAACTGTGCACAAAAGTCAACTTTGACTTTTTGAGATTTTTCACAATTATGGTTCTTGGACCCTAAAATGATGTTAATGTGTGATTGGAATCATCATTCATCAAGAAAAATCAAGAAAAGTTGGATAACTTGTAAAAGGGGTAACCATAAAAAACTTAGAAATTTTCTAAGTTATAGAGCAAAGTGGCTAGGGTACCAACTTTGGAGGATCATAACTCCTAAACCACAAGGCCATTTTTCCCCATTCAAAGCTAGATTTGTAGCTCTCATTGCCCTTTACAAAAGCTTCAAACAGAACTCATTCCAATTCCTCATGGATTTTAAGTTATGGAATGATCAAAATCACAAAAAGTGAAAATGTCACTTTTTTCCAACACTTAGTGAAATTTTCACTAAGTCAGAATCTGCCTTCACTTTTTTCCAAATGTAGGGGCATTTTTAACTTGGATCCAAAAAGTATCAAAACCAACTATGATCAAACAGTTGTTGTATCATATGAGGGCTTTCCAAAATTGCTAAGAACTCCATCAAATTCCACTTGAGCCATGAGATATGACCATGCCAATATGCCTTGCTGAAAACTGTCATGGCAATGCAGATTTGGGAGTTTTGCTCGATTTGCCTAAATTTTGCAAAGGGCAAGCAACTCTATCCATCTGAACACCTCAAGCGGGGACCAAGGAGGAACCAACTCTGATCCCAAGCCTCCCAAGTCTTTGGAACCAAAAGTAGCATGCCAAACCTAGAAATGCCTAAAAGAGGGACAAGACTCCAATTTTGGATTGGAGCATTTAATGGATGCACCAAGGTGGCATGGACTGAGCCATTTCCAACTGAATTCAGTCAAGACTTATCCAAGACCAAGGGAACCAGCAGCCTGTGCCCTAACCTCTATTCAATGGCTAGAGGAGACTTGGATTCTCATTGCTCAACATTGGCCAAACCTATGCAGCAGTTGCCATTCACTATTCCTTGCAAAACAAACTTGTTATACTATAAACAGAGCTCATTTGTGATCAGTTTGAGTACACCAAAGCCATCAAACAAATGCTTTCCTCAAAATCACCTTCTCACTTCCAAATTTGCCTTCCAAAGCAAGTCACTATCGGGTTTTGAGTTTGAGAGTTATTCCAACCAAACCAATCACACACACACACCCCTCATAAACATCATATAGAAGTGATCCAAACACTCACATAACATCTGGAACACCAAAATCACAAAATCACTAGCCAATTGCTCAAGTTCTTGACAGATTTGCAGTTGGGGTACCATCTCAAGTTCCAGATCATTTCCATTCATTCCAAGCATCCAGACACACTCCATAGCACCTAGGGAAGCTGTCTATATCCTTGGAACCAAGCTGTAACACCTCTAACACAAAACACGATCACCAGCTGCAAGAGGTAAGCATGAGCTCTTCTAACTCTATGATCCATGCATTTTTTGCTGCACAATAATTTGGCCAAATGTTCATAATCATGCATGGAGTGTTTTCCCTCAATCAATTGCTTTGTTTGAATCGTGTATGGAATATCTGAGCCTTCATGCAAATTTTAGGGTTCTTGAGGTTTCTCTTTGATTTCTTATTCCATGTTTAAAATAAATGAAATTAAAGACCATAGACATGATCGTGAGGTTGAAACGAGTAGATTGATATATAGATTGCATGATATAATCAAGTATTCTGTGAGATTGGATAGAAAGTGCAAATCTGCAGAAATAGAGGGTGGTGCGTGTTCTTACCCTTGTTCTTGGCCCCCTTTTTGAAAATTCAAATATTTGAATTTTGTAATTTTATTTAATTGATTCAAAAATTAATTTCTCTCTGAGTTTTAATGATTTTGAGTTGATTCTTTTTTTAATAATTCACAAAAATATTAAAATATTTTATTTTCCCAAAAAATCCCAAAAATATTATTTATTTCATATACTTGATATTTTTGTAAAGAGTTAATATTTTAATTGTTTTTGACATTTAAAATATTTTCTCCCTCTTGATTTTTCAAATTTTAGTGATTTCCAATCATTTTGTGGATCAAAACCTGATTTTTGAAACATTAATCCAAGATCACAATTTGTTTTCCACATGTTAAACAATTTTGGTCATTTTAATTGAATTTTTTATTCAATTAAAATACATTTTGAAAACAAATTAGGGTTTTTAATTAATTCAACCCTTATCAAACTTTTTCAAAACTCTTTGGGCCTCTATTAGAGTGTAAGACCCAACCCCTTTACAAATAATACCTTTGGGCCTCACACATTGTATAAGTCCCTCTGTATATTTTCAAACGTTCGGCGTTATCGTCGCCTTTTTAATAAAATCAACCGGGCTTCTCCTCGAGCTATAAGTCCCAATTATTTTTCTTAAAACTCTTTGGGCCTCTAATAGAGTGTAAGACCCAATCCTTTGTAAATACAAACCTTTTTGGGCCTCAAATGTTGTATAAGTCCCGTTGTATTTCAAAAGTTCGGCGCAATCGTCGCCAGTTCAAAATAAAACCTTTGGGCCTCTCCTTGAGCTGTAAGCCCCACCATTTGTACAAAAATAAATCTTTGGGCCTCTAATAGAGTGTAAGCCCAATCCCCTTTTAACCAAAACCATTTTGGGCCTCAGGTATTGTATAAGTCCCTCTGCGTTAAAAGAAAATCTCGGCGTGATCGCCAGTTCAAAATAAAATCTTGGGCCTCTCCTTGAGTTGTAAGCCCCACCACTTGTGTAAAATAAACCTTTGGGCCTCTTGAGAGAGTGTAAGACCCATCCCTTTGTACAGAAAACCTTTTTGAGCCTCAGTCACTTGTATAAGTCCCTGTATAAATTCAAAACAACAGTGCAATCACTGATAAAACCTTGGACCTCTCCTTGAGCTATAAGCCCCAACAATCTTTTCAAAGCACTTTCTCCTTTGATTTTGTATATAATATTGTTATTAAAGCTTTCTTTGTTGAACAAACTAACAAAACAGCATGGAAGCTCTACAACCGAGTAACTGTTTACCCGCTTTCTTTATCCGCTTTCATATATATAAACTATATTGTGGGGCTGCTCACTGTAAGTCTTCTTTCACAAAACTTTTATATACTTGTCAAATATCAACTGTGTAATAATAGTATAGTTATTTAGAGTTTTCCCCGGCAACTACGTCTAGCACTAGGTAAATCCCTGTTGGTCACTCTCAAATACAAACAAAACTAGATCCCCATAGGATTACCAGATACAGTCTTCCCTCCTCTTGGCGTTAAACAATATGGAGACGTGGAAGGCAGCATTCTCGGTGAACCCTTTCTCAGACTGTCACCCTTAGAAATTGTCAAAGAAACTCTAACTCCCCAGAGATGATCTTTTCTCCTTGAATGACATCTCTCGAGTTTCTTCCAAATTCTCGAAGTTTCCTAGCTTGATCTATTCTCGGTGAATGGCATGTCTTGAACTTCTCGGGGTTTGGGGACCCACAGCCTTCTTAAAAGCATCCCCGCCTCCTCTTGGGCGTTGTACAAGGACCCTTCGGCTTCTTAAAAGCTCTCATGCCTTCTCTTGGGCTTAGTACAAGGACCCAGAGACTTCTATAGGTATAGGAACAGAACCTGGTCATCAATTTGCTAGAGCTGTCTTTCTGAGTCAAGTGTCAGACCAGTTAATGGGTTGACCTTCATCCCTTAACATACCAGCCCTCTCTTGGGCATTATACAAAGATCATTCACTACTTGAGAATCGATTTCTCAAAACACCTGTAGACTTGGACAATCTCAATACCCCATGGATTTCTCATTTCCTTAAAGAACAGTAAATAACCCTGATCCTCTGAGCAATCCCTAAGTGCAACATTATAAGAACTGATTTTCTCTTTATCCAATATACTGGACCTGTCACTAAACTGAAACAGTTGCCAGCACAATAGCCTCCTCTCAGGCTTTGTATAATGATCCTTCCTCAGTGAAGTCAGCCTCCCCTTGGGCTTTGTAAAAATAATTCTCCCCAGCGGAGCTAACCTTTTTAGACTCTCTTGTTGAGTCAAACACCTTTCAGCCTCTATCTCGGGCTTCGTACGAGATACAAAATCACTCTCTTGTTGAGTCAAAACTTTTTAGCCTCTATCTCGAGCTTCGTACGAGATACAAAAAACACTCTCTTATTGAGTATAGAAGACTCTCTTGTTGAGTCAAACCCTTTCAGCCTCTATCTCGGGCTTCGTACGAGATACAAAATCACTCTCTTGTTGAGTATAAAAGACTCTCTTGTTGAGTCAAAACTTTTTAGCCTCTATCTCAGGCTTCGTACGTGATACAAAAAACACTCTCTTGTTGAGTATAAAAGACTCTCTTGTTGAGTCAAACCCTTTCAGCCTCTATCTCGGGCTTCGTACGAGATACAAAATCACTCTCTTGTTGAGTATAAAAGACTCTCTTGTTGAGTCAAACACTTTCAGCCTCCATCTCGGGCTTCGTACGAGATACAAAGACATTCTCTTGTTGAGTATAAAAGACCCTCTTGTTGGGTCACAAACCTTTTAGCCCCTGTCTTGGGCTTTGTACAAGACATACAAAATCACTTTCTTGTTGAGTATAAAAGACTCTCTTGTTGAGTCAATCAACTTTTCAGCCTCCATCTCGGGCTTCATACGAGATACAAAAACTCTCTTGTTGAGTCAACCCTTTTTAGCCTCTATCTCGGGCTTCGTACGAGACAGATAAAAAGCACCCTCTTGTCGGGTCAATAGCCTCCTCTTAGGCTTTATATAAGGAAACCCCCAGTTGAGTCAACCAACCTTTTAGCATCAAAGCTGTGCCTTGTTCATAGTATACTAACATCAACAACTCCTTTTCCCCCATCTAATTGCTGTAAGCGGCAAGCCTCTGGATCATTTACATCCACGCCACTGTCCCTCTTTTAGCATGAGAAATTCCTAAGGAAAGATGGCATTGCTCTACACTGAGTTAAAGTCTTCTCCTTCAGGTTGAAAATCCCCTATAAAGGAAATTATGGCATTTCTGGATTCACATATCCCAGTTAAAGTAATTCTCCTTTATGATCAGTCACCCAACAGTTGTGACAAAAAAATCCTCTTTAGAGATGACAAATTCTCTCTAAAGTCAAAACCCTTTAGCTTCATATCTTGGGCTTCGAACAAGATACAAATATACCCTTCAGCTTCACATCTTGGGCTTTGAACAAGATACAAACCACTTTTAGCTTCACGTCTTGGGCTTTGAACAAGACACCAAAACAACCTTTTTCCTCCCATAGAATAAGAGGAACTACGATTGCTCTGATTTCCCTGTTTCATCAAACGGGAATACGTAGGCATAAGATTGAAAAAATCTTAGCGAGCACACTAATCAAAAACCCAAAAATCAGTATCTCCATCAATCAATCGAAAAGCATCAAACCTCTCACCAATCTCCCAGGCACTATTTTAACAAAATAACCTAAGAGAGACCCACAATCTTTGTAGCATCTATAAACCAACAGTCATCTGTTTAAACTCAGTATGCAAGCAGGGTTAGTTGGAGACATCTATTTCCCTTCCTTTATCAGCTTCAATAGGATAAAAAATGAATCGAGTTGTAGTACCCCAAAGCGATAGTGATTCGCAACCACACATAAAATTCGCGCTACAGGGCGGAAAGATGGAATTCAGAAAGTTCATCCAAAAGCTTGAAAACGTCGTTGGCTATGGCTGCCTCTTCTGCAACAGCCGCCAGGAACTGTTCTTCAAAAAGATAGGACCTCAACTGTTGAAGTTTGAGAGTGAAAGAGGCATCCAAATCTGGAGTTGGGATGGTTGTCGAACTGGTGGGTTCAACCTCCTTAGTCTCTTTGTGAAAGTTTGTGTAGCGCCTTTAGGGTCGCTGTTGGATCTGTTTGTTTGGCTGCCAAGAGTTCCTCTGGGGTAGGGATTTTATCGACAGTAGGCAAGGATTTGTCTAGGCCATGATTAGGAGCTTGAAAGTTCTTCCCGACGTCAGCAGCGGTGACAACAGGTGAAGGATTGACATTCTCCCTAAGAGTTGCACCATCATTTCCGGTCCCAAGGTTGGCATGTTGGGAAGGAGGCGTTTTCGCCACCAAGTTTTCTTCTGACAAGGGCATCTGAAATTCGTCGACTTTCTGAGGACTTGGCGTAATCATGGTGCCAGCATGAGTAGTGTCGGCGGCCAGTTCCGTATCATCAATGACGACAGTGGTCGAAGTGACCATATTTTCCTACAAAACAAGGTACAATGAGATTTTTCACTTGAGTATCATCCGAGGTACTAAAGCGGAGAAAGCAAATACCTCTGCAGGTTGTGAAGGAGTCAGTTTAGGAAGAACACCAGTGGGGATTGGCTCAAACACTTCTTCAAGATTTTTGGGGACAACGGGAGCCACAGTCGAAGCGCTGACTCTTGAGGGCGTTCTCCTTGTCAAGGCCTTTTTATTCCTCACCAAAGGTGTGGATGGAGGGGACGCTAGAGCTGTGGCGGTGAAAACTTGAGAGTGAGCACTCTCATTCGACGCAGTTCTTTCAGGAGAAGGCACTTTTTCAGAAGCCTGTGCAGACTACCATCAGATAGAGAAAAAACGGTAAAGGGAGCAAAAGGAAAAATAAAATATACCTGTGAAGTGGTAGGCTTGAGTTTTTTAGGGGGCCTAGTGGAGGTCGACGCGGCAGCTGTTTCCCGTTTGCGTCCCTGAAAACAAAGATGAAACGACTTAGTTCAAACTCACAGGTGAAACAAAGTTAGAGTCCGGAGTCCACCTTTGTGGAGGGGTCTTCTGTGGTGTCGACGTCCGCAACAGGAACTGCAGTCGATGATTTGGGAACTCAACCAGCCAGAGAAGCAAAGGCGTCGACCATGTTCTCCAGGAAAAGGTTTGGAGTGAAGATTTGAGCCTGGTACTCCGACCACCAGGCGTCGAACTCTTGAGTGGTGAAAAAGGGAGGCTGGAATACAAATACCGGAAGTTTGAGATGTTGAGTGGCTCTGACGAACCTCATACAGGCCCTATGACCTACCTGAGTCAAGCGTCGGCCAGACCGTACTATATCATCAAGATGTTTCACCAGAGACTTTGGCAACATTTGGCTCAAGCCAAATTGTCGGGCTACCAAATTTAGCTGATAGTTCATGAAACCATAGCCATTGTTCCCTGTTTCAATCTGGAAAGAGATCATGGTAGGAGTGAGAAACGCCCGTCATATAGAGTTCGACTGCGCAACAACTTTGGGGGAAACTCCAGGAAATGGACTTCTAAACCATTCAGGACCAAACTTACGTTCCACAAAAGGCGCCATGTCGGGGACGAAGGAGGTGGTCTCGACAAACATATTGAGATACCTCATAAAAAGGGTTTTCTTAGGGGCCTCTTGGGTAGTCATCAGAGCAAGTCGCATGTCTTCAATAGGACGCTCCCTGTTTAAGCCTTCCATTGTCGCTGAAGCTAGGTATCCCAATTTGTGTTCGAAAGTGGCGTTGAGCCAATGCTGCAACAGCCATATAGGCCCTGAGATGTTTAGAGCTTTGGTGTTCTGATGGAGGAGTTTCAGCCGCATAGTCGACAAGCCCAGAGAATGGTAGAGAGAGGCTAGCAGAAGTTTGGCCAAAGATATCTGTTGACCTTCATGGATCTGAATGGCCAGATTGATAAAACTTTTGGCTATTTGTAAAGAGCCAGGGCAAAACATATAGTAAGACAACCATAATGTCAGAAAGGCAATGTGCTCCTCATCTGATACCTCTTTGGAGCCCTTGTCGTGATGGTCTTCAATATAATTCTGGAAGCTAGCACGCTCGAAGTCGAAGGCGTTGTTGGTCTCCAGGGTTGGGTCGAACGTATCGCCCAGTGACGAAAGGCCAATGATAGCCGCCACGTCGAAAAGCGTTGGTGTGAACATACCACAGGGGAGGTGGAATGTATTTGTTGATCCTTCCCAGAAATACATCGATGCAAGTAGCAAACAAGGGATAACCCTATGAGCAGTTCTGGAGAGTTGGATCGCGTCGAAAATGCCATATTCTTTCCATTGCCTTTTATGTTGACTTTCGACTTTGTCGAGCCAGGCAATGTAGTCTTTGTTTCCTGGAGTAGGCATGGATCTGAAGACTCGAGACTTAGGCGCCATAAATTTGAGATCTAACGTGCCGCCTTTCTCGTAAGCTGGTGGGATTGTTTCTTCAAAGCAAGGAAAGAACTGTTGGAGTTCTTGTGGATTAGGTTTTTTGTCCGGAAATGGGCCATGGAAAGCATGAAGCTTGTTCTCCGCCGCGAAGGGGATAACCATCTGGCGAAGCCAGTTGTCTACCACCGTCTCGTTTGCAGATGATGGTTGAGCAAGAGGACGGAGGGTTTCTGCTTCAGAAAGCACAAACGCGACTGGGTTGTTTCCAGTGGTTTGAGGAATAGAAGTAGCAGCCGTGGTTGGCGAAGCCATTGGAAAGGAAGAAATGCAAAAGGTGTTCTGAGACAAAGAGCGTTTTTGGGAGGAAAAGGGTAAAGGTTTTGTTTCAAGAACAAAGAACAAGTTTGAAGAAGAAGTTATGGAGAAATGGTGAAACGGTTTTGGGGGATGCTATTTATAAGATGCATGCAAAAGATGAAAGATCACCGAAGCTATTTGTTGAATGCGCAATAGCGGCAAGCAAGCAAAAAGATTTGGAAGTATTTTTCCGGGAATTTATTGTGTCCACAGAGATCGGTGCTACTGAACTGCCGTTCGACAATTTAATTGTTAATGAGTTTGGGTTTAAATGGTTTTTAAACATAGAAACAGAAAAGTAAATATTGACATAAAAACAATTCATTCTTCAAAGAGAAAAGACGTATCAAGCATGTATATATTCCACTCGTCACAGACTTAAACCAATTGACCAATTATACTCCACCTGCAATACTCGTCAAAATCACCCGGTATCGCTCACAATGGCAAAATACCACTGCTTGAATACCTACAAAAATGAGATAAAATCAATTAAACTTAATGATATATACACGAAACGCAATATATACACTAAAATGTAACTATACGCATTTATAAACAAAACAGGGTTTATTCGTATGATATTTAACAAAAAGCAACGATAAGTGCAACAAAACATATATACACAAATAGCTACAATTTGCACTTATCACTATTCAACTTCTGAAAGTGAGTGGGAGTTGGTTTCGAGGCCCATAACTCAGACGAGACTAGCCATCATGGCGTTTTTCTTGGAAATCTTGGTATAAGATTGCCATCATCATGTCAGACGGTGTTTGACACGTGTCTCTAGAGAAGACAAAACGTTGGTGAATATGTCAAATAAAAAGCCGTCGAAATCTCGCAACAAACCAAAAAGCCAGATTTCTCAATCGACGTAGTGCTCAGTCGAAACTGGCCTTTTGGGGGGGCAATTTGTTGACAGGAGATTTTGACCAGGGGTAGAAGGGTAAGAAGAAATTTAACAGCAAGTCGACAACGAGCGAGGTTCAAAGCGTCGATCCGACACAGGTCAAGAGGGAGCGTCGAAAGGAAGGTGACAAGCCATGGTGTCGAAGGAAAGCCAGGCGAAAGGCAAGCTCAAAGGTCAAGGATAGGTACTTGGGCGGGAGAAAGTTTGAAAGTTCCAAGAATATGGGAAGTTGAAAAGAGAGTGGGGTGACACGTGTCAGCACCAAAGGGAATCTAGGCAGACGAACAATTATTTTTTAGGCCTATATAAAACATTGTATTTTCCATTTTTGGGGGTCGCATTTTGTAACATTGCAAGGGGAAAACACTCAAAGTACCAAGCTTAGAGAGAAACGAGTTCAATCCCGCGAAAATGTATAACTACGTCCATAAATCCTTAATGCAATTTACTTTCAGAATTTAAATTACTGTTATTTATTTTCCCTTTTCCTTTCTTTTTTATTATCTGTTTTCTGCTTTGCGCTTTTAAGCACCCCAACTTTTATCTCTTGCCTTTCCAACACACCTACAAAGAAACCGTCACAATCAAACGCACATACGCTTCCAATCACCTGTTCTGGGATTTGTGTGGCCGATCATGCGAGTAAACCTGCGACGGAAGGCCAGCAGTTGTTCGCGCCGGCGAACAATTGGCCAGTAAAAGCCCGATTGGAGGACTTTAGTTGCCGTTCTAAAACCATTGTAATGCCCTCCATAAGGCGAGTTGTGACAATGCCAAAGGATACTTTTGGCTTCATCAAGAGTGACACACCTCCTTAACAATTTGTCACCTCCTAATTTAAACAAGTATGGCTCATCCCAAACATAAAAATTAGCACCCGAGAGGAATTTCCGTCTTTGATTCCAAGTTAGGTCCTCCGGTATAAATCTGGTTGCTTTGTGGTTAGCAAAATTTGCAAACCACAGACTAACTTGGACTCGAAAAAGTTTTTCATCCGGAAATTCTTCACGGACCTCATTGTCATGGTGATTTACCTCTACATTGACCAATCTAGACAAATGATCTGCTATCAAGTTTTCTGACCCTTTCTTGTCACGAATTTCCAAATCAAACTCTTGTAACAAAAGGATCCACCAGATTAATCTTTGTTTCGAATCTGGCTTGGTAAGCAGATATTTAATTTCCCAGTGCTCCGTGTAGACTACCACCTTTGAACCAATCAGATAAGACCGAAATTTATCAAGAGCGTAAACAATAGCGAGTAATTCTTTTTCTGTGGTGGCATAGTTAACTTGTGCCTCATTAAGAACTTTACTCGCATAATGAATAGCATGAAAAATATTGGTCTTTCTTTGCCCAAGCACCACACCAACGGCATAATCACTAGCATCACACATTAATTCAAAATTTAAAGTCCAATTTGGAGCAACGATTATGGGTGCGGTGATGAGTTCCTCTTTTAAAATTTTAAAGGCATTTAAACATTCATCATCAAAGGAGAAGGACTTATCTTTGTTGAGTAGATTACTCAATGGCCTTGAAACTTTTGAGAAGTCTTTGATAAACCACCTATAAAAGCCAACATGGCAAAAAAAACTCCAGATGCCTTTGACATTGGTTGGAGGAGGCAACTTCTTAATCACTTCAATTTTCGCTTGATCCACTTTAAGGCCTTTAGAGGAGACTTTGGCCAAGCATAATCCCCTCTGTTACCATGAAGTTGTATTTCTCCCAGTTCAATACCAAGTTTGTTTCAACACACCTTTAAAGAACGACCTCCTCAAAATTTCTCAGACAAAGATCAAAAGATGCGCCAAAAACGGAGAAGTCGTCCATGAATACCTACATCGTTTTTTCAATAAGGTCGGAGAAAATTACTTGAACACATCGTTGAAATGTTGTCGGTGCGTTGCACAAGCCAAACGACATCTTTCGGTAAGCAAAAATCCCAAAAGGACATGTGAATGCCGTCTTCTCATGATCTTTCGAGCCAATCAAAATTTGGTTATAACCGGAGTAACCATCCAAAAAGAAATAGAATTGTTGGCCCGACAATCTTTCTAACATTTGATCCATAAACGGGAGTGAAAAATGGTCTTTTCTTGTAGAGGTGTTGAGCCTCCTATAATCTATGCACATTCTCCAACCCGTGACAGTTCTTGTCGGGATTAATTCATTTTTCTCATTTCGTATAACGGTCATTCCTCCCTTCTTAGGTACCACTTGAATAGGACTCACCCACGGACTATCGGATATCGGGTAAATCATACCAGCATCCAATAGCTTAACTACCTCTTTTCTCACCACTTCTTTCATAGTTGGATTTAAACGGCGTTGTGGTTGGGCTACCGTTTTGAAGTCCTCTTCCATTAAGATTTTATGCATGCAATAAGCTGGACTAACTCCCTTTAAATCGGAAACAACCAAACCTAAAGCTTCTTGATTTTTCTTCAAAACTTGAATCAAACGGCCCTCCTCTTTGTCGATCAAGATGTTGCTAATGATAACTGGTTTGTTACAACCGTCATCAAGGAACACATATTTCAAATTAGAAGGTAACACCTTCAATTCAAGTTGAGATTTCTCATCACTCACCTCTTTCTTTAACACTTCCTCTTCACATTCCCACGGGTGTAACTCATCCAAAGATTCAAGTTCTTTCAAACACTCTTCAAGTGCCCTTTCTTCTTCCTCGAAAAACACTTCAAACGAGTCATCAAGAGCTATTTCCAAAGGAGATATTATATGAACTTGCTTTGAAACTTCCTCTATGGGTTCTTTCGTTGCATCAATAAGGAAGCTATCATGTTTGTCTTGAGAATTCTTCATTGCTTCAAAGAGATTAAAGCTCACTTCTTCATTTTGAACTCTTACTTTCATAAGACCGTCATCAACATCAATCATCATACGGGCGGTCTTCATGAAAGGGCGTCCAAGTATTAATGGAGCATCCTCGTCTTCCTCCATATTAATAACAACAAAGTCAACCGGAAAGAAGAACTTATCAACTTTAACCAAGACATCTTGAGCCATTCCGTGAGGATGTGTTGTGGATTTGTCGGCCAATTGTAACGTCATCCGAATTGCCTTCATTTCAATATTCCCAAGCCTCTTCACAATGGACAATGGAATTAGATTAATGCTTGAGCCCAAATCGATTAAGCCTTTTCCAACATAGACATCACCAATTGTTACCGGCAAAGTAACACGTCCCGGATCGACCTCTTTCCTTGGTAAAGTTCTTTGAATTATAGTACTACAACTATCATCAAGGACAATTGTTTCCGGCTCCAAATATCTTCTTTTCGTTGTAAGGATATCCTTCATGAACTTAGCATATTTCAGCATTTGTTCAAGCGCTTCGGCAAACGGAATGTTGATTTGTAATGGTTTGAAAATGTCCATGAAACGAGCGTAATGCCGTTCGTTGGTTTTCTTGGTGGGAACATGAGGGTAAGGTAAGTTTTGGATCGGAATTGGATTCACTATCTCCTTCCCTTTTTTTACTCTTCTTTTCTTTTCTTCAATCTTTTCTTTTTCCAGGTTATCTTTTTCAACTTATTCCTTATCATTATTTTCAACTACAACATCATCAACTTTCTCTTTCTCCTCAACCTCCTCAATTATCACATCATCATTTTTCTCATTTTTTTTCCTTCTCCCAACTCTCTCCCACTTCGAGTAACAATGGCTTTACAATGCTCATTTGGGTTGTGTCATACCCCAAATTTTGACCACTAAGATTTCCCATCATTGTGCAAATCATCACCACAATATGGATGTACCATTATACCTCATCAATCTCCTTAAAGATGGGTGAGCATTCACCACAGTCAAGAATTAGGGTTTCAAGCCCTCTCAGAGCCTTAGACAAAGGATCAATCAAGGAATGACATGATCTTCAACTTGTCTAACCTCCCAAACATCCACAATGGATCAAGGGGACTCCCACTTCAAGGATTAAGCACAAGGCTGCTCCCTTCTAGGTGGATCAAGCCTTAAGATCGCCAGTGTCACCAAATTAGGGTTTTGGTCGACCAAGGCCTCCAGATGAACTTTTTCATCTGGGCATGAGCCAATGCTTCAAAGCATAACCTAAGATACTCCAAGGGACCTCATGGACCCAATCATCAAGTCAATTTAACCTCAGGGGATGCATTTATCAAAAATCAGGAATTAGGGTTTCTTGACCTAATTCACCCCTAAGTTGAATTTTGGGACAAAACATGAGCCAAGACCTCAAGACATGATTTGAGGGTCTCAAATACACTACATTGATCCATTTGCAATAATGGATTGATCCCAAGAAGCTTGATCTACAAGTTTCAATTTCATCTGGATCACAATTAGGGTTTTGAAGAAAAAAGTCAACTGTACCTTTGACTTTTGACCAAGACATGCTCCCAAACCTTGTGACATGATTCAATACACCCTACAACACCTGTGGAATCCATATATTAAGTTTGATTTAGGTCAACGACTTGATTTCATAAAGGATCGCACAGTTTGAATTTCATTTGATAAAAAGTCAACTGTACAAAAAGGCAAAGTTTGACTTTTTGATTTTTTGGTCAACCAAGGTTCCTTAACCCTAGTACAATGTTAATTTGTGATTTGAATCATCATTCATCAAGAAAAATCAAGAATAGTGAGTTAACTTGTAAAAGGGGTAACCATAAAAAAACTTAAAATTTTTCTAAGTTATGGAACAAAGTGGCTAGGGTACCAACTTTCAAGGATCATAACTTGAGATCCAAGCAACCATTTTGGATGATAAAAAGATGGATTTGTAGCTCTCATGGCATACTTTAAAAGTTTCAACTACATCTCACTCCAATTCCTCATGGATTTTAAGTTATGGAGTGATCTAAATGGCTGAAAACATGAAATGTCACTTTTTCCAACACTTGGTGAAATTTTCACTAAGTCAGAATCTGTCTTGCTTTTTTTCCAAATGTAGGGGAATTTTTCACTTGGATCCAAAAAGTGTCAAGACAAACTATGATCACACATGTGTTGTATCATATGAGAGCTTTCCAAAATGGCCAAGAACTCCATCAAACTCCACCTGAGCTAGGAGTTGTGACAGCTGCAACATGCCTTGCTGCAAACTATCTTGGCAAGGTAGATTTGTGCACAAGAGCTCGATTTGCTCAAATTGTGCAATAACAAGCATGGTTATCCATCTGCACACCTCAAGGGGGAACAACCAAGGGACAAGAACTGATTCATCAGCCTCCAAAGTCCCAAAATCTACAAGTAGCATGCCAAACCTAAAAAGGCTAAAGATGCTTCAAGACTCCAATTTTGTTTTGGAGCATTCAATGGATGCTTAGAGGTGGCATGTATCAGAGCAAAAATGCACACTTCAGTCAAGCCTTTTCCTTGAATCAAAGAACCATAGGCCTGTGCTCTAATCTCAAGTTAATGGCTAGAGGAGACTTGAGATTCCCTTTGATCACAATTGGTCACAGACCTGTACCAGTTGCCATTCCCTATTCCTTGCAAAACAAACTTGCTCTACTATAAATAGAGCTCAATTGTGATCAGTTTGAGTACACCAAAGCACCCAAACTGATGCTTTCCTCAAAATCTCCATTTTCACTCCAATTTTTCCTTCTAAAGCAAGTCACTATCGGGTTTTGAGTTTGAGAGCAATTCCAACCAAACCAATCACACATACACCTCATAAACATCATATGTGAGCTGATCAAACACTAAAATCACAATTGGAACATCAATTTCACAAAATCACCATCCAACTGCTCAAGTTCTTGACAGAGTTGCAGTTGAGGTACCATCTCAAGTTCCAGCTTGTTTCAAACCATTCCAAGCATTCAGACACATCACTTGGCATCTAGGGAAGCTGTTCAGATCATTGGAACCAGCTTGTAACACCTCCAACTCAAAACACGATCACCAGCTGCAAGAGGTAAGCCTCAACTTGGTCATCTCATGATTCATGCATATTTCCTCGCACAACAATTTTTCCATATGTTCATAATCATGTATAGAGTGTTTACCCTCAATCACTTGCTTTGTATGAACCGTGTATGGAATTTCAGAACCTTCATGCAGAATTTAGGGTTCTTGAGGTTTCTCTTTGATTTCTTATTCCATGCTTAAAATAAATGAAATTAAAGACCATAAACATGATCGTGAGTTGAAAACGAGCAGATTGATATGTGGTTTGTGTGATTTCATCAAGTATTTAGTGAGATTGATGAGAAAATGCAAATCAGCCAAGAACAGAGTACGCGGGCAAAACCAAGGTGTTCTTGGCGCCCTTTACAAATATTTGAATATTTGAATTTTGTGATTTTATTTAATTGATTCAAAAATTAATTTCTCTCTGAATTTTAATGATTTTGAGTTGGTTCCTTTTTTAATAATTCACAAAAATGTCAAAATATTTTATTTTACAAAAATTTCCCAAAAATATTATTTATTTCATATATTTGATATTTTTACAAAGAATTAATTTTTATTTGTTTGTTGACATTTAAAATATTTTTTCCTTCTTGATTTTCCAAACTTGAATGGGTCTTAATCGTTTTGTGGATAAAAACATGATTTTTGAAACATTGATCCAAGATCATTACTCATTTTTCACATGTTTTCAATGATTTTTATTAATTTTTAATCAAAATTAATTCCAAGTTAAACAAAATTAGGGTTTTGATTGATTTCACCCTAACAAATCTTTTTCAAACACTTTTTGGGCCTCTAATAGAGTGTAAGACCCATTCCTTGTAAATAAGATACCTTGTTGGACCTCAGATATTGTATAAGACCCACTGTGTTTTCAAAAACCTCGGCGCGATCGCCGTTTTCAAACAAACCATCTGGGCCTACCCTCGTGTTGTAAGTCTCATCTTTCTTTTTCAAAATAATCTTTGGGCCTCTAATAGAGTGTAAGACCCAACCCCTTTTTGAAACCAAACTTGTTTTGGGCCTCAGACATTGTATAAGTCCCTCTGTACATTTTCAAAAGTTCGACCCGATCGTTGTCTTTTTAAACAATAAACCTTGGGCCTCTCCTTGAGTTATAAGCCCCACCACTTGTACAAAAAACAAATCTTTGGGCCTCCACTAAAGTGTAAGACCCAATCCCTTTTTAACTAAAACCTTTGGGCCTCAGACGTTGTATAAATCCCAGTACAATCTTGTCAAAGCAATTTACCTTTTGATTTCGATTCAATATACATGTTGTTATCAAAACTTTCTTTAATTTCTTTGAATAACTAACAATACAGCATGGAAGCTTGCTCGCCTGTAAGTTTTATCCGCTTTCATTTACTTGCTTTAATATATATAATTGTATTGTGGGAAGCTACGCATGGTTAGTCTTCTTTCATTCTTTAAATACATGTCAAATATATATATATATATATAACTGTATTGTGGGAAGTTGCGCACGGTTAGTCTTCTTTCATACCCTTTTACATACTTGTCATATATCAACTGTATATATATACTAGTATAGTTATTTAGAGTTTTCCCCGGCAACTAGGTCTAGAACTAGGTAAAGCCCGTTTGGTCTCTCTTAAATACAAACAAAACTAGATCCCCATAGGATTTCCAGATACAGTCTTCCCTTCTCTTGGGGTTAAACAATATAGAACAAAGAGAAAGGCAGTATTCTCGGTGAACCTTTTCTCAGACTGTCACCTCTAGAAATTGTCAAAGAAATTCTACTCCCCGGAGTTGATCTATTCTCTGTGAATAGCATCTCCTGAGTTTTTTCAAATCACAGAACTTTCACTAAATGATCTATTCTCTGTGAATAGGATTTCTTGAACTTTTTTTGGTTTGGGATTCACAGGCTTCCTAAAAGCATCCCCGCCTCCTCTTGGGCTTTGTACAAGGACCCGTCGGCTTCTTAAAAGTTCTCATGCCTTCTCTTGGGCTTCATACAAGGACCCTCACGACCTCTTAAAGGTATAGGACAGAACTTAGTCATCCTTTGTTAGAGTTGTCTTTCTAAAAGGAGTTACAAAAGCCCTCAGACCAATTTTAGGGTTGATACTCATCCCTTAAACGAGTTGGCCTCCTCTTGGGCGTTGTACAAAGATAGACCTTTCCAATAGACTTGGACAGTCTAAATCTCCTTGAGTCTCAAAGACATTCTCAAGTTCCTTACAAATATAGGAGAAACCCTGGATTCTAGATTACTTTCCAGCTGAGTTAAAACTTGTGGGTTCTAAAACCCAGTCTCTCTCCCAAAACTCTCCAACCAGGGTCAGTTTATCATCATATAACACTATCTTAAATTAGAACCTCAAGGTATCTGATCTATCAACTCTTCTGCATTCCCCTGCATGAGTTGGTTTCCCCATTTGGACATGCCTCGGGATCTCAAGAATCCCCAGCATAAGCTAGCCTCCTCTTAGGCTTTGCATAATGATCCTTTCCTCAGGAAAGTCAGCCTACTCTTGGGCTTTGTACAATGATTCTCCCCATCGGAGTTAACCTTTTCAGACTCTCTTGTTGAGTCAATCAATTACTTCCCAAACTCTCTTATTGAGTCAATCACCTTTTCAGACTCTCTTGTTGAGTCAATCACTCTCATAGACTCTCTTGTTGAGTCAATCACCTTTTTGCACTCTCTTGTTGAGTCAACCATTTTTAGCCTTAATCTCGGGCTTTGTACGAGACAGATAAAAAATACTCTCTTGTTGAGTCAATCCTTTCCAGCCTCCCTTTGGCTTGGCATAAAGATTTCCCCTAGCACAAGTTAGCCTCCTCTTAGGGTTTGTATAATGATTTCTCCAACTTGTTCAGCCGCAATCCTGGGCTTTGTACAGGACAGATAAAAGCACTCTCTTGTTGAGTCAAACCCTTTTCGCCTCAATCTTGGGCTTTATACGAGACAGATAAAGACTTCCCCAGTGGAGTTAATTAACCTTTTAGCATCAACCTTGTGCTTTGATCAAGGCACACAAAAATCAATAATCCTTCTTTAGAGATGACAAATTCTCTCTCAGTCAAACCCTTTAGCTTCAATCTTGGGCTTTGAACAAGACATAAATACCCTATTAGCTTCAATCTTGGGCTTTGAACAAGAAACCAAAACATCATTTTCCTCCCTTAGAATAGGAGGAACTACGATTGCTCTGATTTCCCTATTTCTTTTAAACAGGAACACGTAGGCATAAGATTGCAAAATCTTAGCGAGCATACTAATAAAAAACTCTAGGTCCAATACCTTCATACATCAATCAAAACTTAGGTCCAACACCTTCCCAAAAACATCAACAAAATCTCACTCTCCTTGTCACATTTCCCAATAAACTTTCCCAAACCCATTAACGGATAAATACCATCAAGTACAAAGCAAAACCTAATGCTAACAACCTGTGGATAACCACATATAGGATGGGTAACTGATAACTGCCCATTGTATAACCTGACCTCAGACCCCCCAATCTCTTTAAGCGTTTGTTCAATTAAACATTCGCGTGCAAGGTTAGTTTTAGATACCTTCCCTTTCCCTTCCAGCTTCATGGGATATATAAGAAATTAGAAAGTAGCACCCTTTTTATCCTCGAGGAGGAAAACCTAACTTCAGCGATAAGGTGGTCGCGTCACCGACAAAAATCGCTCGCTACAGGTTGTTTTGAGTATTGGCGGAAAAAGAAGTTCCAGTTTGTTGTTCGGCTACTTGTTTTGCAAGTTGCCCAACTTGATTCTCTATATTCTTGATCGATGCTTCATTTGACTTTTGATTTGCCATGGACATTTGAATAAATTGGTTAAGAGTTTCTTCAAGCATGGAACTCCCACCTTGAGGTTGATAAGGATTTTGTCGATTTTGTTGATATCCTTGATTTTGTTGAAAATGTCCTCTTTGTTGTTGATTTTGGTACCCTTGTTGATAAGGTTGTTGTTGCCTTTGATAACTTTGTTGCTGATTTGGATTGTTCATGTAATTCACTTCTTCTTCAATTGAAGGACAAGGAGGACAATAGCCGGTTGGATGATCACCTTTACATAACCCACAAATCTCTACTTGCACCTTTTTTTTAGGAAGTTCATGCATCTCTTTGATCTATTGAGGTAGCTTGGACATTTGTTGCGTTAGAAACTCAACCTGTGGAGATAGAAATTTGTTTTTGGCAAGTATTGCATCATTTGTACCCAACTCTAGTACTCCAGCTTTCTTTTGAGAAGATCCACGATTATGGTTCCCTTGATGGTCATTTAGAGCCATCCGGTCAATGATAGAAATAGCATCCTCAGCGCTTTTAGCCATTAACGATCCACCCGCGGTGGCATCCAACAATGTTTTATGCACCAATTGAAGACCATTTCTAAAAATGTGGACTTGAGTAAGGTCATCAAAATCATGCCCTTTACACTTTCTTAACATGGATTTGAATCTCTCACAAACTTCGTTGAGAGATTCATTTCCACCTTGAGTGAAAACTGCAATTGCTGTTTTAGCCTCCATGAAACGGTTATGTGGAAAAAATCATTCCAAAATTTTTTCCTCTAGCATGTTCCATTCTATCATGATTGCCGTAGATTGGTCAAGATACCATTCCTTAGCCTTCCCAATGAGGGAGTGCGGGAATAGTCTCTTAAACAGTGATTCTTCTTCAGCTTCGGGTGCACCAGTTGCTCCCCCAATCTCATAGAACTTAGTCAGGTGTGTAAAAGGATCCTCGTGATCCATACCAGTGAAAGGATTTTGATATAGATGAGAGAGGATACCAGTCTTCATCTCTGAATGCCGACCGTTCTGAGCATTACGTGCAAATTGTGCAGTATGTCTCGGACTATTAGTACAAGGTCTTGAAGCAGGTGGGGGTGGTGGTGGTGGTGCAGCCATGGTTGGCGTTGAAATTGAACTTCCCTCTCGTTCTTGTCTTTCTTTGGCAAGTTGCCTCCTCCGCTGTGTTCTGCTATTCAATTTATGCACAGTTCTTTCGATTTGAGGATCGAAAAGAAGTTGGTTTGCGGGTAACTTTCCACACATAAAACGGAGTCTTCACATTAAACCAAACAAATCAACAAGTACAAGAAAAAGTTAACAAGTTTAAAACTCAATAACTACTGAAATGCTCGCAATATAACAACAATCCCCGACAACGGTGCCATTTTGTTGAAAGGTATAATCGGGGGTGTTTTATTGTATCCACGGAGATTGTGTATATTGCAGCCGTTCGCTAGTCAAAAGTGTTTCAAACTTTATAGTAACAAATGGTTGGTTTTTCGTTTCGTAACGTTTGTATAAAATTTAGAATTCAACGGTAAAAAGATATGTTTTAAGGTTTTGGTAAAAACATGTCAAGATTAGTGTTTGATAATTCGTTTCATACGTATCAACTCGATAAAGCGTGTGAACTTGTTAACAATAAATATAACCACATATCCTCTCAACAAGTTCTCTCGAACACTTGTTATGGGATTTATCATATTGATCCTTTGTTGATCTCTCACACAAACTACCAATATGATAACATTCAAGTTCAATATTTATGAACATCAACATTCAAAACTATCTCTAGCCTTATGAATATTGAAGGATTGAAACTTAGGTCAAGTTTTAAAACATTTCTCTCGGACATGGATTAAAACAAAATATAAACCTTATAAACAAAGTTTTTCCTCTATATTTATTATCAACAAAGTTCACAAACATACAACCAAGATCAATACATACAAAAGAGAGGATTATCTACCTCTAATCTTGACACAAAAGTGTTTAGATACCCATAGACATGGTAGCTTGCTTGACAAGTAAGTAACAAAGCTTTTGGAGCATCAATCTTCAAAGATTCAAGGATTGAAGCATAAAAGCTTTGAAAACTATGAAAAATAGTAACAATGGAGTTTTTCTCCAAAAACAAGTTTCTAGGTTACAAGAGAGTACAATGAAAAGTGATGGGTTGTGCCAAAAAATCTATCAAATGTACTTAAGTACAAGTTCAGATCAGAAAGCAACGCCGGACGGTCCATTGTAGCGTCGGGCAGTGGCTAAAAGTGAGGCCACGTGACAGCTACAACGTTAGCTGGACCTCTCAAAATATCTTTCAGCGCAGGGCGATGAAATCTCAGCGCCGGGCGATCAGTCATAAGCCAGGCGGAGCCTGTAGAGACGCAGCAGAAACGCTTCTGGAATTTGAGAAAAATTGGTGCATCCTGCACCTTAGCAGCATCGGGCGATGAAGCCTTCCTGCGCCTTAGCAGCGCTGGGCGGTGCAAGGGGCCTAAAATGAGACACGCGAGCTTTCTGTTCTGAGCGTTTCCTTGCAAATCGAGCTGCGATCTTTTCACCTAAAATGCTACAAAAATACTCAAACACATCAAAATACCTAATACTTATAAAAATGCAAGAATCACTTAATTAATAAGTCGTTTCCCGATTAAAGCGATTAAAAGAGCTTAAAGGCATCAAAATCAATTATGAAAATAAGCATTTCTTGACACCTAACAGTGTGTCAGAGATGGATACTGTTGTGAGCGATGCTGGATGATATTGAGGAGTATTGTAGGTTGAGTATAACTGGTCGATAGACTTAAGTTTGTGAGGAGTGGATTATATGCATGCCGAATAAGTTTATTCTCTCTGAAGAATGAATTCTTTTTGTATTAATATTTACTTTTCTATTTCTATGTTTGAAACATTTTAAACCAAACTCTTTAACATTTAAATTGTCGAACGGAAGTTCAATATCACTTATATCTGTGGACACGATAAATTCTCAGAAAAATACTTAAAAATCTTTTTGTTACTTGGCGCTTTACCGCCTCAACAAAATAGCGACGTTGTCGGGGATTAGTATTTTTATTGGATCGCATTGCGATAAGTTCGTTGTATTGGAGCTTTGTATATAGTTGTTTATATTGTATATATGATTGTATAGATACTTGTTTTGCTTTTATTATCCATTATGTTTGTTCAAATGTTGTATACATTTTGTTCCAGTAACATTTGTTCAAGTGTTTGGTTAGGACACTTGTTTTTGATTTGCCTAGTGAGGCATCACCGTGGCATGAAGGGAGTAAGTTACTAGCTAAGCACAGTAAAGGCTTCGAGCTTACGACGTAAAACAAACATGTTTTATCATTTTTTATTTCGTTATTACTTTTCCATTCTAGCTTAGGTAGTGTGGTGAACTTTCATTAAAAAAGTTGTACTCGGATTGTTCGTAAAATTCTAAAATCTTCTATTAACAACTTGTTTAATCCATTTTTACCCGGTCTTTTAGTATGTTCATAGTAGTTGTTTTCATGTGTTAATTTTTGTGTTTGTCCAAGAGCTTGTTTTGAGTAGCTTGAGGAAATTTAAGGAGATGTTCCAAGTTTGATCATTTCAACTTGCAGATGTATGGTAATGATATTGTTAAGTTTTGTACACGTCCAAGGCATGTGTTTACCGCTTTCTAGACTTTAGCATATTCGGGATACTTAGGCTTTTTACAAACTTCCATGCAATTCATTCTTTTGTATACTTGTTCTTGATGTGAATCACTTTAGTTCCCACCCTTTTTGTGAGGTAGCTTTCCATTGTTCATATATGCGCTGAGTACCAACATTCTTGTTCTAACTGAATTTTATTATGCTTAATCTTTTGTTTGTGTTGATTATATGAAAGCATGAAAAGGATCAAGGCACTTGTTTCATTTTGAGCACAACCACTTGGCTAAATAGTCAATTCACCCTGTGAGTGTGTGAGCATTTGGTAAAACCCATTTGAGCCTTTTTGTCAATATCCATGTTGCATTTGAACTTGATGCTTGTCTATGAGTATTGAATTCACTTTTTGTATGGATTTTGATTGATTGTTTTTTCTTGAACCCTCAATTTTGTGTTGTTGTATGAATTTTTACCTTGCCTTAGAAAGTATGGAGTATTCACATGATGATGTGGTTGAATTCATGTTGGGGAGGAATGATTGTTTACTAATTGGTGGGTTTCGATGAGGTTGAAAAAGAAAAGAAAAAAAAAAAGAAAAAAATGAAAAAGAAAAGAAAAAAAAAGAAAGAATAAAAATTCTTGAGAAAGGAAACAAAAAGAGTTCAAATAATTGTGCTAAATAAGTATTGTGTTTTGTGTAACACTTGGGATTTTGGAAGAAGTTGATTAGAATTTTGTGTTTAAGTCTTTGTGAGTTGATCACTCCCTAAGGTTTAGGCAAGTTTTTGTTTCAATTACCTTTAGAAATTGCCCATTATTTATTTACCAGACCACGCTACAACCTTGAAATCCCTTGTGATTCTTACTTTTATGTTTTCAATATGATTTTTGGATGAATGCATAATTTAGACTTTTGTTTGCAAGATTGTTGTGTGAGTGAAAAGTACCTCATTTTGTGTTTTTCATCTACCGATGATTGTTTTTGCTAGGGTGATTCACGTTTGAACTTGCGTTGTTTTAGGATGTTTGGCATGATTTTTGTATTTTGCATTTGTTTCGTGACTATGTTATCGTCGTAGATTAGTGGTAAGTATTTACTTTGTGTGTACTGTTTTTTATTTGAACCATTCATTTGTTTCTGTTTTTCAAAACCCGTTGATTTGTGATTCTTTGGTTGTCACTCTGTTTCTTTGAGTCGCTTGATTCTTGTTTAGGGACAAACAAGTTTACGTTGGGGAGAGTTTGATAAGTGTCATTTTGTAGTGTTTTTGTGTATATAGTTTTGTGACACTTATCGAGTTTTAGTGTAATTTCAGTGAATAATTCTCCAATTTTGTGTATAAATACATTAGTTAGTGTATACTTGTGTTTTTTATTCAATTATGTAACAATTAATAGTTTTCCCTTCATTTTGTAGGTAATTAAGCATTGTTGGAGAAATGAGTAATAAAAGCATCAAGATGCACCATTTGGATCAATAAAAGGAGGAAGCAAATAAAGAATTGCAGGAGAAAAATGTTGTCTGTCAACTTTCGTCTTGTTCGTCGGGCGAGTTTTAAGACTTTCGTCGAGCGAAGCTTCCCTTCGCTGGGTGAAAGAAGATATCCTTTGCCAGGCTGTACTATTGCGCAGCCGGTGTGAGAGAAATAAGGAAATTTGTCGGGCGAAGACTCATTTCGCCGGGCGAATTTGTCTGAACCAGAATTTTACTTAAGTTTATTTCATTCATTTTTTAGGTTATGGTTTTGGGGATTTTTGCTCCCAACTCCATCAACCTCATTTTTCATTAGACTTAGCTTAGAAAACAACATTGAAGCTTGCACACGGATGATCCGGGGTGGATTTCTCATCGATCGGCGCCGACAAACCGCGAGATATTTGGTTTATTTCTCTTCTTCTTTGTGCATTTCTTCTTTATTGGGTTGTGGTATATGTATTTGCTTTGAACTCATGTATATTTGTCGCCCATGGCGTTGTATAAAATTTGCTTTACAAATCTTTATCGGTGATTGTCCTTGATTTTTGCTTTATGCTCGGGGTTTGGGTTGTGTTAGAGATAAACATCAGAAACTTTGATTAGGGATAGATATCTATTAGTTTCTGGATGCTAGAGATAGATTTAGAGCTAACAATCTTTATGGGTGTCGAAGCTTAATGCCTCCGTATCTCGAGTTGGGTGCGAGAGTGTCGACGAGGGTAACACGATTATTTTCTCAGCTCAGTGTGTCAGAGATAAACATTGTTGTGAGCGATGCTGGATGATATTGAGGAGTATTGTAGGTTGAGTATAACTGGTCGATAGGCTTAAGTTTGTGAGGAGTGGATTATATGCATGCCGAATAAGTTTATTCTCTCTGAAGAATGAATTCGTTTTGTATTAATATTTATTTTTCTGTTTCTATGTTTGAAACCTTTTAAACCAATCTCTTTAACATTTAAATTGTCGAACGGCAGTTCAATATCACCGATCTCTGTGAACACAATAAATTCCCGGAAAAATACTTCCAAATCTTTTTGTTGCTTGCCGCTTTACCGCCTCAACAAAATGTCGCCGTTGCCGGGGATTGGTGTTTTTATTGGATCACATTGTGATAGTTTCGTTGTTTTGGAGCTTTGTATATAATTCTTTATATTGTATATATGGTTGTATAGATACTTTCATTTTCTTTTATTTTCCATTATGTTTGTTCAAGTGTTGTATACATTTTGTTTCCGTACGTTTGTTCAAGTGTTTGGTTAGGACACTTGCTTTTGGTTTGCACGGTGAGGCATCACCATGGCATGAAGGGAGTAAGTTAGTAGCTAAGCACAGTAAAGAAGTCGAGCTTACGACATAAAACAAACTTGTTTTATCGTTTTTTATTTCGTTATTACTTTTTCATTCTAGCTTAGGTAGTGTGGTGAACTTTCATTAAACAAGTTTTACTCGGATTGTTCGTAAAATTCTCAAATCTTCAATTTACAACTTGTTTAATCCATTTTCACCCTGTCTTTTAGTATGTTCATAGTAGTTGTTTTAATGTGTTAATTTTTGTGTTTGTCCAAGAGCCTGTCTTGAGTAGCTTAAGGAATTTTAAGGTGATGTTCCAAGTTTTATCGTTTCAACTTGTCGATGTATGGTAATGATATTGTTAAGTTTTGTACACGTCCAAGGTATGTGTTTATCGCTTTTAAGACTTTAGCATATTCAGGATACTTAGGCTTTTTACAAACTTCCATGCCATTCATTCTTTTGTATAGTTGATCTTTATGTGAATCACTTTAGTTCCCACCCTTTTTGTGAGGTAGCTTTCCATTGTTCATATATGCGCAAAGTACCAACATTCTTGTTCTAACTGGATTTAATTATGCTTAATCTTTTGTTTGTGTTGATTATATGAAAGCATGAAAAGGATCAAGGCATTGTTGCATTTTGAGCACAACCACTTGGCCAAATAGTCAATTCACCCTGTGAGTGTGTGAGCATTTATTAAAACCCATTTAAGCCTTTTTGTCAATATCCATGTTGCATTTTAAATTGATGCTTGTCTATGGGTATTGAATTCATTTTTTGTATGGATTTTGATTGATTGTTTTTTCTTGAACCCTCAACTTTGTGTTGTTGTATGAATTTTTACTTTGCCTCAGAAAGTAGGGAGTATTCACATGATGATGTGGTTGAATTCAAGTTGGGGAGGAATGATTGTTTACTAGTGGGCTGGTTTCTATGAGGTTGAAAAAGAAAAGAAAAAAAATGAAAAAAATGAAAAAGAAAAGAAAAAAAGAACAAAAAAAAATCCTTGAGAAAGGAAACAAAAAGAGTTCAAATAATTGTGCTAAATAAGTATTGTGTTTTGTGTAACACATGGGATTTTGGAAGAAGTTGATTGGAATTTTGTGTTTAAGTCATTGTGAGTTGATCACTCCCTTAGGTTTAGGCAAGTTTTTGTTTCAATTACCTTTAGAAATTTCCCCTTGTTTGTTTACCCGACCACGCTACAACCTTGAAAGCCCTTGTGATTCTTACTTTTATGTTTTCAATATGATTTTTGGATGAATGCATAATTTAGTCTTTTGTTTGCAAGATTGTTGTGTTAGTGAAAAGTACCTCATTTTGGGTTTCTCATCTACCGATGATTGTTTTTGCTAGGGTGATTCACGTTTGAACTAGTATTGTTTTAGGATGTTTGGCATGTTTTTGTATTTTGCATTTGTTTCGTGACTATGTTATCGTCGTAGTTTAGTGGTAAGTATTTACTTTGTGTGTACCGTTTTTTATTTTAACCATTCAGTTGTTTCTGTTTTTCAAAATCTGTTGATTTGTGATTCTTTGGTTGTCACTCTGTTTCTTTGAGTCGCTTGATTCTTGTCTAGGGACAAACAAGTTTAACTTGGGGAGAGTTTGATCAGTGTCATTTTGTAGTGTTTTTGTGTATATAGTTTTGTGACACTTATCGAGTTTTAGTGTAATTTCAGTGAATAATTCTCTAATTTTGTGCATAAATACATTAGTTAGTGTATAGTTGTGTTTTTTATTCAACTATGTAACGATTAATAGTTTTCCCTTTATTTTGTACGTAATTAAGCATTGTTGGAGAAATGAGTAATAAAAGCATCAGGATGCACCATTTGGATCAATAAAAGGAGGAAGCAAATAAAGAACTGCAGCAGAAAAATGTTGTCTGTCAACTTTCGCCGGGCGAAGCTTCGTTTCGCCAGGCGAATCAGAGATTTTTGCCAGGAGAAGCTTCCCTTCGTTGGGAGAAAGAAGATATTTTTTGCCAGGTTGTACTATTGCGCAGCTGGTGTGAGAGAAATAAGGATATTCGCCTGGCGAAGCCTCATTTCGCCGTGCGAATTTGTCTGAACCAAAATTTTACTTAAGTTCATTTCATTCATTTTTTAGGTTATGGTTTTGGGGATTTTTGCTCCCAACTCCATCAACCTCATTTTTCAGTAGACTTAGCTTAGAAAAGAACATTGAAGCTTGCGCACGGATGATCTGGGATGGATTTATCATCGATCGGCACCGATAAACCGCGAGATGTTTGGTTTTTTTCTCTTCTTCTTTGTGCATTTCTTCTTTGTTGGGTTGTTGTATATGTATTTACTTTGAACTCATGTATATTTGTCGCCCATGGCGTTGTATAAAATTTGCTTTACAAATCATTATCGGTGATTGTCCTTGATTTTTGCTTTATGCTCGGGGTTTGGCTTGTGTTAGAGATAAACATCACAAACGTTGATTAGGGATGATTATCTGTTAGTTTCTATATACTAGAGATAGATTTAGAGCAAACAATCTTTATGGGTGTCGAAGCTTAATGCCTCCGTATCTCGAGTCGGGTGCGAGAGTGTCGACGAGGGTAACACGGTTGTTTTCTCAGCTCAGTGTGTCAGGGATGGACACTATTGTGAGCGATGCTGGATGATATTGAGGAGTATTGTAGGTTGAGTATAACTGGTCGATAGGTTTAAGTTTGTGAGGAGTGGATTATATGCATGCCGGATAAGTTTATTTTCTCTGAAGAATGAATTCTTTTTGCATTAATATTTACGTTTCTGTTTCTATGTTTAAAACATTTTAAACCAAACTCTTTAATATTTAAATTGTCGAACGACAATTCAATATCACCGATCTCTGTGGACACGATAAATTCCCGGAAAAATACTTGTAAATCTTTTTGTTGCTTGCCGCTTTACCGCCTCAACCAAATGGCGCCGTTGCCGGGGATTCCTGTTTTTATTGGATCGCATTGCGATAGTTTCGTTGTTTTGGAGCTTTGTATATAATTGTTTATATTTTATATATGAATTTATAGATACTTGTTTTTCTTTTATTTTCCATTATGTTTGTTCAAATGTTGTATACATTTTGTTCCCGTAACGTTTGTTCAAGTGTTTAGTTAGGACACTTGCTTTTGGTTTGCGCAGTGAGGCATCACCATGGCATGAAGGGAGTAATTTACTAGCTAAGCACAGTAAAGGCGTCGAGCTTACGACGTAAAACTAGCATGTTTTATCGTTTTTTATTTTGTTATTACTTTTTCATTCTAGCTTAGGTAGTGTGGTGAAATTTCATTAAACAAGTTGTACTCGAATTGTTCGTAAAATTCTTAAATCTTCATTTTACAACTTGTTTAATCCATTTTCACCCTGTCTTCTAGTATGTTCATAGTAGTTGTTTTAATGTGTTAATTCTTGTGTTTGTCCAAGAGCTTGTTTTGAGTAGCTTGAGGAAATTTAAGGTGATGATCCAGTTTGATCGTTTCAACTTGCAGATGTATGGTAATGATATTGTTAAGTTTTGTACACGTCCAAGGTATGTGTTTATCGCTTTCTAGACTTTAGCATATTCAGGATACTTAGGCTTTTTACAAACTTCGATGCCATTCATTCTTTTGTATACTTGTTCTTGATGTGAATCACTTTAGTTCCCACCCTTTTTGTGAGGTAGCTTTCCATTGTTCATATATGCGTGGAGTACCAAGATTCTTGTTCTAACTGGATTTATTATGCTTAATCTTTTATTTGTGTTGATTATATGAAAGCATGAAAAGGATCAAGACACTTGTTTCATTTTGAGCAAAACCACTTGGCCAAATAGTCAATTCACCCTGTGAGTTTGTGAGCATTTATTAAAACCCCTTTGAGGCTTTTTATCAATATCCATGTTTCATTTGAACTTGATGCTTGTTTATGAGTATTGAATTCAGTTTTTGTATGGATTTTGATTGATTTTTTTTTCTTGAACCCTCAACTTTGTGTGGTTATATGAATTTTTACCTTGCCTTAGAAAGTAGGGAGTATTCACATGATGATGTGGTTGAATTCAAGTTAGGGAGGAATGATTGTTTACTAATTGGTTGGTTTTTATGAGGTTGTAAAAGAAAAGAAAAAAAAAGAAAAAAAAGAAAAAGAAAAGAAAGAAAAAGAAAGAAAAAAAATCCTTGAGAAAGGAAACAAAAAGAGTTCAAATAATTGTGCTAAATAAATATTGTGTTTTGTGTAACACTTGGGATTTTGGAAGAAGTTGATTGGAATTTTGTGTTTGAGTGTTTGTGAGTTGATCACTCCCTTAGGTTTAGGCAACTTTTTGTTTCAACTACCTTTACAAATTGCCCCTTGTTTGTTTACCCGACCCCGCTACAACCTTGAAAGCCCTTGTGATTCTTACTTTTATGTTTTCAATATGATTTTTGGATGAATGCATAATTTAGTCTTTTGTTTGCAAGATTGTTGTGTTAGTGAAAAGTACCTCATTTTGGGTTTCTCATCTACCGATGATTGTTTTTGCTAGGGTGATTCACGTTTGAACTTGTATTGTTTTAGGATGTTTGGCATGTTTTTGTATTTTGCATTTGTTTCGTGACTATGTTATCGTCGTAGTTTAGTGGTAAGTATTTACTTTGTGTGTACCGTTTTTTATTTTAACCATTCAGTTGTTTCTGTTTTTCAAAATCTGTTGATTTGTGATTCTTTGGTTGTCACTCTGTTTCTTTGAGTCGCTTGATTCTTGTTTAGGGACAAACAAGTTTAACTTGGGGAGAGTTTGATAAGTGTCATTTTGTAGTGTTTTTGTGTATATAGTTTTGTGACACTTATCGAGTTTTAGTGTAATTTCAGTGAATAATTCTCTAATTTTGTGTATAAATACATTAGTTAGTGTATAGTTGTGTTTTTTATTCAACTATGTAACGATTAATAGTTTTCCCTTTATTTTGTAGGTAATTAAGCATTGTTGGAGAAATGAGTAATAAAAGCATCAGGATGCACCATTTGGATCAATAAAAGGAGGAAGCAAATAAAGAACTGCAGCAGAAAAATGTTGTCTGTCAACTTTCGCCGGGTGAGTTTTGAGACCTTCGCTGGGCGTAGCTTCCCTTCGCTGAGCGAAAGAAGATATTCTTTGCCGGGTGAGTTTTGAGACCTTCGCTGGGCGTAGCTTCCCTTCGCTGAGCGAAAGAAGATATTCTTTGCCAGGCTGTACTATTGCGCAGCTGGTGTGAGAGAAATAAGGAAATTCGCCGGGCGAATTTGTCTGAGCCAGAATTTTACATGAGTTCATTTCATTCTTTTTTTAGGTTATGGTTTTGGGGATTTATGCTCCGAACTCCATCAACCTCATTTTTCAGTAGACTTAGCTTAGAAAAAACATTGAAGCTTGCGCACGGATGTTCCGGGATGGATTTCTCATCGATCGGCGCCGACAAACCGCGAGATGTTTGGTTTATTTCTCTTCTTCTTTGTGCATTTCTTCTTTGTTGGGTTGTTGTATATGTATTTACTTTGAACTCAAGTATATTTGTCGCCCATGGCATTGTATAAAATTTGCTTTACAAATCTTTATCGCTGATTGTCCTTGATTTTTGCTTTATGCTGGGGGTTTGGGTTTGTTAGAGATAAGCATCACAAACTTTGATTAGGGATTATTATCTGTTAGTTTCTGTATACTAGAGATAGATTTAGAGCTAATAATCTTTATGGGTGTCGAAGCTTAATGCCTCCGTATCTCGAGTCGGGTGCAAGAGTGTCGACGAGGGTAACACGGTTGTTATTTCAGCTCAGTGTGTCAGAGATGGACACTATTGTGAGCGATCCTGGATGATATTGAGGAGTATTGTAGGTTGAGTGTAACTGGTCGATAGGTTTAAGTTTGTGAGGAGTGGATTATATGCATGTCGGATAAGTTTATTCTCTTTGAAGAATGAATCTTTTTGTATTAATATTTACTTTTCTGTTTCTATGTTTGAAACATTTTAAACTAAACTCTTTAACATTTAAATTGTCGAATGGAAGTTCAATATCACCAATCTCTGTGGACACGATAAATTCCAGGAAAAATACTTGCAAATCTTTTTGTTGCTTTCCGCTTTACCGCCTCAACCAAATGGCGTCGTTGCCAGGGATTGGTGTTTTTATTGGATCGCATTGCGATATTTTCGTTGTTTTGGAGCTTTGTATATAATTGTTTATATTGTATATATGATTGTATAGATACTTGTTTTGCTTTTATTTTCCATTATGTTTGTTCAAATGTTGTATACATTCTGTTCCCGTAACGTTTGTTCAAGTGTTTGGTTAGGACACTTGCTTTTAGTTCGCGCGGTGAGGCATCACCATGGCATGAAGGGAGTAAGTTACTAGCTAAGCATAGTAAAGGCGTCGAGCTTACGACGTAACACAAGCATGTTTTATCGTTTTTTATTTAGTTATTACTTTTTCATTCAAGCTTAGGTAGTGTGGTGAACTTTCATTAAACAAGTTGTACTCGGATTGTTCGTAAAATTCTCAAATCTTCACTTTAAAAATTGTTTAAGCCATTTTCACCCGGTCTTTTAGTATGTTCATAGTAGTTGTTTTAATGTGTTAATTTTGTGTTTATCCAAGAGCTTGTTTTGAGTAGCTTGAGGAAATTTAAGGTGATGTTTCAAGTTTGATCGTATCAACTTGCAGATGTATGTTAACGATATTGTTAACTTTTGTACACTTCCAAGGTATGTGTTTATTGCTTTCTAGACTTTAGCATATTCGGGATACTTAGGCTTTTTACAAACTTCCATGTCATTCATTCTTTTGTATACTTGTTCTTGATGTGAATCACTTTAGTTCCCACCCTTTTTGTGAGGTAGCTTTCCATTGTTCATATATGCGTGGAGTACCAACATTCTTGTTCTAACTGGATTTTATTATGCTTAATCTTTTGTTTGTGTTGATTATATGAAAGCATGAAAAGGATCAAGACACTTGTTTCATTTTGAGCACAACCACTTGGCCAAATAGTCAATTCACCCTGTAACTGTGTGAGCATTTATTAAAACCCCTTTGAGCTTATTTGTCAATATCCATGTTTGATTTGAACTTGATGCTTGTCTATGAGTATTGAATTCACTTTTTGTATGGATTTTGATTGATTGTTTTTTCTTGAACCCTCAACTTTGTGTGGTTGTATGAATTTTTACCTTGCCCTAGAAAGTAGGGAGTATTCACATGATGATGTGGTTGAATTCAAGTTGGGGAGGAATGATTGTTTACTAATTGGTTGGTTTCTATGAGGTTGTAAAATAAAAGAAAAAAAAAGAAAAAAAATGAAAAAGTAAAGAAAAAAAAAGAAAGAAAAAAAAATCCTTGAGAAAGGAAACAAAAAGAGTTTAAATAATTGTGCTAAATAATTATGGTGTTTTGTGTAACACTTGGGGTTTTGGAAGAAGTTTATTGGAATTTTGTGTTTGATTCTTTGTGAGTTGATCACTCCCTTAGGTTTAGGCAACTATTTGTTTCAATTACCATTAGAAATTGTCCCTTGTTTGTTTACCCGACCACGCTACAACCTTGAAAGCCCTTGTGATTCTTACTTTTATGTTTTCAATATGATTTTTGGATGAATGCATAATTTAGTCTTTTGTTTGCAAGATTGTTGTGTTAGTGAAAAGTACCTCATTTTGGGTTTCTCATCTACCGATGATTGTTTTTGCTAGGGTGATTCACGTTTGAACTTGTATTGTTTAAGGATGTTTGGCATGTTTTTGTATTTTGCATTTGTTTCGTGACTATGTTATCGTCGTAGTTTAGTGGTAAGTATTTACTTTGTGTGTACCGTTTTTTATTTTAACCATTCAGTTGTTTCTGTTTTTCAAAATCTGTTGATTTGTGATTCTTTGGTTGTCACTTTGTTTCTTTGAGTCGCTTGATTCTTGTTTAGGGACAAACAAGTTTAACTTGGGGAGAGTTTGATAAGTGTCATTTTGTAGTGTTTTTGTGTATATAGTTTTGTGACACTTATCGAGTTTTAGTGTAATTTCAGTGAATAATTCTCCAATTTTGTGTATAAATACATTAGTTAGTGTATACTTGTGTTTTTTATTCAATTATGTGACGATTAATAGTTTTCCCTTCATTTTGTAGATAATTAAGCATTGTTGGAGAAATGAGTAATAAAAGCTTCAGGATGCACCATTTGGATCAATAAAAGGAGGAAGCAAATAAAGAACTGCAGCAGAAAAATGATGTCTGTCAACTTTTGCCGGGCGAGGCTGAGGCGAGAGAAAAAGTTGGAAAATCCAGTAGCTTCTGTATAGTTCTCGCGTATTGTTCACCGGGTGAGTTTTGAGACTTTCGCTGGGCGTAGCTTCCCTTCGCTGAGCGAAAGAAGATATTCTTTGCCAGGCTGTACTATTGCGCAGCTGGTGTGAGAGAAATAAGGAAATTCGCCGGGCGAATTTGTCTGAGCCAGAATTTTACTTGAGTTTATTTCATTCTTTTTTTAGGTTATGGTTTTGGGGATTTATGCTCCGAACTCCATCAACCTCATTTTTCAGTAGACTTAGCTTAGAAAAAACATTGAAGCTTGCGCACGGATGTTCCGGGATGGATTTCTCATCGATCGGCGCCGACAAACCGCGAGATGTTTGGTTTATTTCTCTTCTTCTTTGTGCATTTCTTCTTTGTTGGGTTGTTGTATATGTATTTACTTTGAACTCATGTATATTTGTCGCCCATGGCATTGTATAAAATTTGCTTTACAAATCTTTATCGCTGATTGTCCTTGATTTTTGCTTTATGCTGGGGGTTTGGGTTTGTTAGAGATAAGCATCACAAACTTTGATTAGGGATTATTATCTGTTAGTTTCTGTATACTAGAGATAGATTTAGAGCTAATAATCTTTATGGGTGTCGAAGCTTAATGCCTCCGTATCTCGAGTCGGGTGCAAGAGTGTCGACGAGGGTAACACGGTTGTTATTTCAGCTCAGTGTGTCAGAGATGGACACTATTGTGAGCGATCCTGGATGATATTGAGGAGTATTGTAGGTTGAGTGTAACTGGTCGATAGGTTTAAGTTTGTGAGGAGTGGATTATATGCATGTCGGATAAGTTTATTCTCTTTGAAGAATGAATCTTTTTGTATTAATATTTACTTTTCTGTTTCTATGTTTGAAACATTTTAAACTAAACTCTTTAACATTTAAATTGTCGAATGGAAGTTCAATATCACCAATCTCTGTGGACACGATAAATTCCAGGAAAAATACTTGCAAATCTTTTTGTTGCTTTCCGCTTTACCGCCTCAACCAAATGGCGCCGTTGCCAGGGATTGGTGTTTTTATTGGATCGCATTGCGATATTTTCGTTGTTTTGGAGCTTTGTATATAATTGTTTATATTGTATATATGATTGTATAGATACTTGTTTTGCTTTTATTTTCCATTATGTTTGTTCAAATGTTGTATACATTCTGTTCCCGTAACGTTTGTTCAAGTGTTTGGTTAGGACACTTGCTTTTAGTTCGCGCGGTGAGGCATCACCATGGCATGAAGGGAGTAAGTTACTAGCTAAGCATAGTAAAGGCGTCGAGCTTACGACGTAACACAAGCATGTTTTATCGTTTTTTATTTAGTTATTACTTTTTCATTCAAGCTTAGGTAGTGTGGTGAACTTTCATTAAACAAGTTGTACTCGGATTGTTCGTAAAATTCTCAAATTTTCACTTTAAAAATTGTTTAAGCCATTTTCACCCGGTCTTTTAGTATGTTCATTGTAGTTGTTTTAATGTGTTAATTTTTGTGTTTATCCAAGAGCTTGTTTTGAGTAGCTTGAGGAAATTTAAGGTGATGTTTCAAGTTTGATCGTATCAACTTGCAGATGTATGTTAACGATATTGTTAAGTTTTGTACACTTCCAAGGTATGTGTTTATTTCTTTCTAGACTTTAGCATATTCGGGATACTTAGGCTTTTTACAAACTTCCATGTCATTCATTCTTTTGTATACTTGTTCTTGATGTGAATCACTTTAGTTCCCACCCTTTTTGTGAGGTAGCTTTCCATTGTTCATATATGCGTGGAGTACCAACATTCTTGTTCTAACTGGATTTTATTATGCTTAATCTTTTGTTTGTGTTGATTATATGAAAGCATGAAAAGGATCAAGACACTTGTTTCATTTTGAGCACAACCACTTGGCCAAATAGTCAATTCACCCTGTAACTGTGTGAGCATTTATTAAAACCCCTTTGAGCTTATTTGTCAATATCCATGTTTGATTTGAACTTGATGCTTGTCTATGAGTATTGAATTCACTTTTTGTATGGATTTTGATTGATTGTTTTTTCTTGAACCCTCAACTTTGTGTGGTTGTATGAATTTTTACCTTGCCCTAGAAAGTAGGGAGTATTCACATGATGATGTGGTTGAATTCAAGTTGGGGCGGAATGATTGTTTACTAATTGGTTGGTTTCTATGAGGTTGTAAAATAAAAGAAAAAAAATGAAAAAAAATGAAAAAGTAAAGAAAAAAAAAGAAAGAAAAAAAAAATCCTTGAGAAAGGAAACAAAAAGAGTTCAAATAATTGTGCTAAATAATTATTGTGTTTTGTGTAACACTTGGGGTTTTGGAAGAAGTTTATTGGAATTTTGTGTTTGAGTCTTTGTGAGTTGATCACTCCCTTAGGTTTAGGCAACTTTTTGTTTCAATTACCATTAGAAATTGTCCCTTGTTTGTTTACCCGACCACGCTACAACCTTGAAAGCCCTTGTGATTCTTACTTTTATGTTTTCAGTATGATTTTTGAATGAATGTATAATTTATTCTTTTGTTTGCAAGATTGTTTGTGAGTGAAAAGTACCTCATTTTGTGTTTTTCAACTACCGATGATTGTTTTTGCTAGGGTGATTCACGTTTGAACTTGTGTTGTTTTAGGATGTTTGGCATGATTTTTGTATTTTGCATTTGTTTTGTGACTATGTTATCGTCGTAGTATTGTGGTAAGTATTTACTTTGTGTGTACCGTTTTCATTTGAATTATTTATTTGTTTCTGTTTTTCAAAACCTGTTGATTCGTGATTCTTTGGTTATCACTCTGTTTCTTTGAGTCGCTTGATTCTTGTTTAGGGACAAACAAGTTTAAGTTGGGGAAAGTTTGATAAGTGTCATTTTGTAGTGTTTTTGTGTATATAGTTTTGTGACACTTATCGAGTTTTAGTGTAATTTCAGTGAATAATTCTCCAATTTTCTGTATAAATACATTAGTTAGTGTATACTTGTGTTTATTATTCAATTATGTAACGATTAATAGTTTTCCCTTCATTTTGTAGGTAATTAGGCATTGTTGGAGAAATGAGTAATAAAAGCTTTGGGTTGCACCATTTGGTTCAATAAAAAGGAGGAATCAAATAAAGAACAGCAGGAGAAAAATGCTATCTGTCAACTTTCACCGGGCGAAGCGTCCTTTCGCCAGGCGAAACTGAGATTTTCGCCGGGCGAGGCTGATGCGAGAGAAAAAGTTGGAAATTCCAGTAAATTCTGTATAGTGCTCGCGTTTTGTTCACCAGGCGAGTTTTGAGACTTTCTCCTAGCGAAGCTTCCCATCGCTGGGCGAAAGAAGATATTTTTTGCCAGGTTGTACTATTGTGCAGCTGGTGTGAGAGAAATAAGGAAATTCGTCGGGCGAAGCCTCATTTCACCGGCGAATTTGTTTTAACCAGAATTTTACTTAAGTTTATTTCATTCATTTTTTACGTTATGGTTTTGGGGATTTTTTCTCCCAACTCCATCAACCTCATTTTTCAGTAGACTTAGCTTAGAAAACAACATTGAAGCTTGCACATGGATGATCCGGGGTGGATTTCTCATCGATCGGCACCGACAAACCGCGAGATGTTTGGTTTATTTCTCTTCTTCTTTGTGCATTTCTTCTTTGTTGGATTGTTGTATATGTATTTACTTTGAACTCATGTATATTTGTCTCCCATGGCGTTGTATAAAATTTGCTTTACAAATCTTAATCGGTGATCATCCTTGATTTTTGCTTTATGCTCGGGGTTTGGGTTGTGTTAGAGATAAACATCACAAACTTTGATTAACATGATTATCTGTTAATTTCTGGATACTAGAGATAGATTTAGAGCTAACAATCTTTATGGGTGTCGAAGCTTAATGCCTCCGTATCTCGAGTCGGGTGCGAGAGTGTCGACAAGGGTAACACGGTTGTTATTTCAGCTCAGTGTGTCAGAGATGGACACTGTTGTGAGCGATGCTGGATGATATTGAGGAGTATTGTAGGTTGAGTATAACTGGTCGATAGGTTTAAGTTTGTGAGGAGTGGATTATATGCATGCCGGATAAGTTAATTCTCTCTGAAGAATGAATTCTTTTTGTATTAATATTTACTTTTCTATTTCTATGTTTGAAACATTTAAAACCAAACTCTTTAACATTTAAATTGTCGAACGGCAGATCACTATCACCGATCTCTGTGGACACGATAAATTCCTAGAAAAATACTTGCAAATCTTTTTGTTGCTTGCCGCTTTACCGCCTCAACCAAATGGCGCCGTTGTCGGGGATTGGTGTTTTTATTGGATCGCATTGCGATAGTTTTGTTGTTTTGGAGCTTTGTATATAATTGTTTATATTGTATATATGATTGTATAGATACTTGTTTTGCTTTTATTTTCCATTATGTTTGTTCAAATGTTGTATACATTTTGTTCCCGTAACATTTGTTCAAGTGTTTGGTTAAGACACTTGCTTTTAGTTTGCATGGTGAGGCATCACCATGGCATGAAAGGAGTAAGTTACTAGCTAAGCACAGTAAAGGCGTCTCGTAATTACTTTTTCATTCTAGCTTAGGTAGTGTGCTGAACTTTCATTAAAGAAGTTGTACTTGAATTGTTCGTAAAATTCTCAAATCTTCACTTTAAAAATTGTTTAATCCATTTTCACCCGGTCTTTTAGTATGTTCATAGTAGTTGTTTTAATGTGTTAATTTTTGTGTTTGTCCAAGAGCTTGTTTTGAGTAGCTTGAGGAAATTTAAGGTGATGTTCCAAGTTTGATCGTATAAATTTGCAGATGTATGGTAGTGATATTGTTAAGTTTTGTACACGTCCAAGGTATGTGTTTATCGCTTTCTAGACTTTAGCATATTCAGGATACTTAGGCTTTTTACAAACTTCCATGCCATTCATTCTTTTGTATACTTGTTCTTGATGTGAATCACTTTAGTTCCCACCCTTTTTGTGAGGTAGCTTTCAATTGTTCATATATGCGCGGAGTATCAACATTCTTGTTCTAACTGGATTATATTATGCTTAATCTTTTGTTTGTGTTGATTATATGAAAGCATGAAAAGGATCAAGGCATTTGTTTCGTTTTGATCACAACCACTTAGCCAAATAGTCAATTCACCCTGTGAGTGTGTGAGCATTTGTTAAAACCCCTATGAGCCTTTTTGTCAATATCCATGTTGCATTTGAACTTGATGTTTGTCTATGAGCTTTGAATTTACTTTTTGTATGGATTTTGATTGATTGTTTTTTCTTGAACCCTCAACTTTGTGTGGTTGTATGAATTTTTACCTTGCCTTAGAAAGTAGGACGTATTCACATGATGATGTTGTTGAATTCAAGTTGGGGAGGAATGATTGTTTACTAATTGGTTGGTTTCTATGAGGTTGAAAAAGAAAAGAAAAAAAAAAGAAAAAAATGAAAATGAAAAGAAAAAAAAAAAGAAAGAAAAAAATCCTTGAGAAAGGAAACAAAAAGAGTTCAAATAATTGTGCTAAATAAGTATTGTGTTTTGTGTAACACTTGGGATTTTGGAAGAAGTTGATTGGAATTTTGTGTTTGAGTCTTTGTGAGTTGATCACTCCCTTAGGTTTAGGCATGTTTTTGTTTCAATTACCTTTAAAAATTGCCCCTTGTTTGTTTACCCGACCACGCTACAACCTTCAAAGCCCTTGTGATTTTTACTTTTATGTTTTCAGTATGATTTTTGAATGAATGCATAATTTAGTCTTTTGTTTGCAAGATTGTTTTGTGAGTGATTCACATTTGAACTTGTGTTGTTTTAGGATGTTTGGCATGATTTTTGTATTTTGCATTTGTTTCGTGAGTATGTTATCGTCGTAGTTTAGTGGTAAGTATTTACTTTGTGTGTACCGTTTTTAATTTGAACCATTCATTTTTCTGTTTTTCAATACATGTTGATTCGTGATTCTTTGGTTGTCACTCTGTTTCTTTGAGTCGTTTGATTCTTATTTAGGGACAAACAAGTTTAAGTTGGGGAGATATTGATAAGTGTCATTTTGTAGTGTTTTTGTGTATATAGTTGTGTGACACTTATCGAGTTTTAGTGTAATTTCAGTGAATAATTCTCCAATTTTGTGTATAAATACATTAGTTAGTGTATACTTGTGTTTTTGATTCAATTATGTAACGCTTAATAGTTTTCCATTCATTTTGTAGGTAATTAATCATTGTTGGAGAAATGAGTAATAAAAGTGAGGCTGAGTCGAGAGAAAAAGTTGGAAATTCCAGTAGCTTTTGTATAGTACTCGCGTCTTGTTCGCCGACCGAGTTTTGAGACTTTCGTCGGGCGAAGCTTCCCTTCGCTGGGCGAAAGAAGATATTTTTTGCCAGGCTGTATTATTGCGCAGCTGGTGTGAGAGAAATAAGGATATTTGCTGGGCGAAGCCTAATTTCGCCTGGCGAATTTGTCTGAACCAGAATTTTGCTTAAGTTCATTTCATTCATTTTTTAGGTTATGGTTTTGAGGATTTTTGCTCCTAACTCCATCAACCTCATTTTTCAGTAGACTTAGCTCAGAAAAAAATATTGAAACTTGCACACGGATGATCCTGGGTGGATTTCTCATCGATCGGCGCCGACAAACTCCGAGATGTTTGGTTTTTTTCTCTTCTTCTTTGTGCATTTCTTCGTTGTTGGGTTGTTGTATATGTATTTACTTTGAACTCATGTATATTTGTCGCCCATGGCGTTGTATAAAATTTGCTTTACAAATCATTATCGGTGATTGTCCTTGATTTTTGCTTTATGCTCGGGGTTTGGCTTGTGTTAGAGATAAACATCACAAACTTTGATTAGGGATGATTATCTGTTAGTTTCTGGATACTAGAGATAGATTAAGAGCTAATAATCTTTATGGGTGTTGAAGCTTAATGCCTCCGTATCTCGAGTCGGGTACGAGAGTGTCGACGAGGGTAACACGATTGTTTTCTCAGCTCAGTGTATCAGAGATGGACACTGTTGTGAGCTATTCTGGATGATATTGAGGAGTATTGTAGGTTGAGTATAACTGGTCGATAGGTTTAAGTTTGTGAGGAGTGGATTATATGCATGTCTGATAAGTTTATTCTCTCTGAAGAATGAATTCTTTTTGTATTAATATTTACTTTTCTATTTCTATGTTTGAAACATTTTAAACCAAACTCTTTAACATTTAAATTGTCGAACGACAGTTCAATATCACCGATCTCTGTGGACACGATAAATTCTCGGAAAAATACTTCCAAATCTTTTTGTTGCTTGCCACTTTACCGCCTCAACAAGGACTCACACTTGTGAGGGAGAATGTTGGGTGCAAGTGCGAGTGGTTAAAGTCTCACATCGCTTATGAATGGATGGAATGTTGGACTTATAAGAGAGATGACCCATTTACCTAACACCTTAATATTTTGGGTTGATATGTGATGTCTCCCTCTCTTATGGTCTTGAAGCATTAGTCCCTTTGGTGCTCTTGACTCTTCTGGACTCCCCAACAATGGTATTAGATCAGTGGTTTAGCTTGGTAGAGGAGAGGGAGCCAGATCCGGTTTTGGACAGTGTTATAGGATTCGGGGGACTCACACTTGTGGGGGGAATTGTTGGGTGCAAGTGTGAGTTGTTAAAGCCTCACATCACCTATGAATGAGTAGAGTGTTGGATTTATAAGAGGGAAGATCCATTTATCTAGCACCTTAAGGTTTTGAGTTGAGATACAGCGTCTCCCTCTCTTGTGGTCATGAAGCATTAGTACCAATGGTGCTCCCGACTCTCTCGAACTCCCCAACAATTCTATAAATAGAAAGCTTAATTTTTTAATTAGTAAGTTCATTTTTCTTAAACAATTTCTACAAAAGATATCCATATGCTCTCTTACATGATTATCATTCTCTAAGGATAGTCAAATGATGTATGTAACTATATTTATATAATAAAAATTATCTAATTTATGTATTTTATACTTTACTTTTTTGTAGATTCTTTTGCAATTTTTTTACATGTTTATACATTTCTTGCGATACAATTTTTAAATTTTAAACTTTAGATTTAGAACCCCTAAGAATCAAATTCGAGACTTACATTGATCGTTGAATTTTTTGTTGAAATTTGAAGTAATATAGTTGTAAAAGATCTGCATGGACAATACAAGAATCTGCCCCTGTTGGGCTCCCACTTAAGAGATGGCGCCTATGCATGATTTTCATTCAAATGGTCCTGACTAATAGGAAAGTGGGAATGATGAAGTGTATACAGTCTATAATGACATATGGAAGAAGTCATGGACGCGATTTCTTAAGAAGTAGGTAGTCAACAAGTTCCCTAGTTAAGGTGGACGGTTACTACTTCTTAGAAGTTCCCCAAATCTAGACCCACGAGCCTTTATAAATACCACACCCTTAGGGTGGAGGAGGACAATCTGATATTCACTAAAGAATACCCTTGTAATAAATCTTCTCACCCTTGTGAGCATGCTCTAAACCTATCGAGAACACCTCTAAAAGAGGACTTTTCACCCCCCATGAGCTTTCTCTAACACCCCAAAACACTAAAGTCGCTGGCAACCCCTAATAGCGTAAGGTTACTATGCATTTGTATTTTTTAGCAAGTACAACGAGGCCTACTACCAGGGCCTGGTAAAACTTACATGGATCATAGCTTCCATTGTTACCACCACCTCAACAATCACCAAAGTCACCACTCCTAGTCTTAACCTTCCCCAATAATTGTTGCTAAGAAGGCATAATCTCTGGCACAGGAGGTAACAAGGTGTAGCGACGATTTTAATGCCATGGTAGAGATGTGTGTCATAATGAATGAGTTAAGCTGTCAAAACCAAACTTTGGAGGACAACGTCCTTAACATTCAACAGTGCCAGCACTAGGCTATCCCCATATAGGAGACAACGGTGTTGGATCACCAACCTCTCTCAGACGAGATATGGGAAGCAATTTTTCTCAAAGGTTTCAAGCTTCCCATCTTAGCAAAGTTATATGGGCTAAGCGATCTTACGAGCATGTCACATCCATCAACACACAGATGCCCATGAATAGAGCACCCAATTATCTAAAATGAAAGCTTTTATCTGGCACTTTTAGGGATACAACCCTACAATGGTACACGGGCCTACCCCGAGCTTCCATCGCTAACTACCTAGATCTGGTGAAGAAAACCGTGTACTAGTTCGCAGCAAGTCAACATAGAAAGATGTCCACAACCAGCCTCTTTAACATTCGACAAGGCCCCTTAGAGTTACTAAGTAAATACCTTGCCTGTTTCAACGAAGCCATGATAAAAGTCGTCCACCCAAACCCGTAAATGTTTGTAGGAGAATTTCAGAATGTTCTCAAAGTAGGGAACTTCAACATGTTGAGATAAATTTGGTTCATACCATGTATCCTCTAAGGTTTTGATGATAATAAAGTATTTGAAAAATAATTAGGATTTCTAACCAGCTGGTTCTTGTGTGCATAATTATATTTACATGATGAAACTGGTTCGGACACAAAAGTAGCTTTGGTTTGATTTTTATTATACATTCGTGAGAGAGTTTGATCAGAAAGTTACCGCTAGTACATTTTAGAATTAGAAGCGTGTTATGGCTGTCTCTGAAACAGAGTAATGTCAACTTAAGCTCTGCTAACACGGGACTCGAGATATGTTGACATTATCTTCAAAAGATTGTGTTGTACTTGTTTCATAAAAGTGTTCTCTAGACAAATGCCTTGTTTTGTGGATAATTCCTTGACTACGAGTTTCAACACTTGCTTTATTGGAAAAGAATATGTACTAGAAGATTTGATCTGATTATAGCCGTTGAGGACACTTCGACTATATTTCTTCAGCTATAAAAGGAGAAGGAAATTTGAAGATAAACTTAAGAAATAACGCTGCAACTACAACTGAGATATGGACGCACTACATTCATATCAGCTCAGGAGAAGCTAATATATTAAAGAGTTATTATTCTTGTATAGCTTAAGAATCCTTTGTGTAAAAGTGTGTTGTATTATATTTGAACACCTTTGATTGTTATTCAAGTGTTGTTGTGAGTTAGTCCTTCTCTAAACAGTCAGTTTAGATAAAAGTCTCTTGCCTTGGGCTAGAGCAGTGAAGTCTTGGATTGTGAATCTGAGCAAAGAAGTCTTAGACGGTGCGTATGAGCAGAGAAGTCTTAGGAAGAGTACCTATGAAGTGAAGTCTTAAACCAGAAGAGTTTAAACAAGGAAAGTCTTAGAATATGAGGATCTACGAAGAGAAGCCTTGATCATGTGCTAATTAAGCAAGGAAGTCTTAGATTGTAGGTCTGAGCAGGGAAAGTCTTATATTGGTGAGTATAAGCAGTTGTAATCAGTTTGATTATAGTGGAAATCTCTTGCGTGGCAAAGGTACTGGATTACTCTCAGTTGGAGAGGAACAAGGATAACTGTTATGTGTTCTTTACTGTTTTTATTTGCTTTTGTTACATTTTCCACTGCACTCATTATCAGGTTTTGAACTCTAGTTCAGAAGTAAAAAGAATTTTGAAAACACAATTCAAAACCCCCCTTCTTGTGTATTTTTCTCACCTTCAAACAAGTCCCTCGCCCAATGACCGAAGTCTTTGTTAGTATAGGTGGTCAAAAGCACAGAGTGTTATATCAAGGACGGGGAGAGTAATTATGAGAAGACGACTCATGACGTGAAATAGTGTGTTCATAACACCGAAGGCTCAAAGTATCCATGAAAGAATAAATACGCCTCGCACTCCAGGGATAAAACAACCTTTAAGCAGGTCAAAAATTTATGGAGAATTTCAATCTCTGAACACTCATCACGAGTAGATATGTGGGATGATTTCCATTTACACTACATCTTTATGCCTCCAACTCTAAAGGAGGATGTTATGGGACATGATCTTAATAGACAATGTAAGTTCCATAAGGTTAAGGGACACCACATAGAAGATTTCTACCAGCTTAAAAAGGAGATAGAGCTACAGATCCAGAAGGGCCGCCTCAAGATATATGTCAAAGGTGATTCCTCCTAAAGGCTAGTAAGAGAAATCTTTCACGGGCATGATAATGCTGGAAGCCCCGGACCCAGAAAGGGGAAATAGTTATGCAAAGAAGATGGAAACAAGATAGTGAGATACACTCTGAATATTATTGCAGGAAGATTTTCTAGGGGAGGAGAAACCAGTTCTACAAGGCGAAGATATGCTCACCTGATATTAAATATAGAGGACCTGCCCACATATTCGCAGGTAAGCGAGATCAAAACATCATAGTTTGAGATTTCTTTTTTGAAAAAAGACGCGACATACATTCATCTTTCCAAGGACAACCCCATGGTTATCATCGTGAGTTTCAATGACTAGGAAATTGGAAGAGTATTGGTAGATTAAGGAAGCTATGCATATATCCTCTATTGCAATGCATTTGAGAGGCGCTGCTTCAACCTAGATGATCTAAAATCTTTCAAAGGGTCATTAGTTGGGTTCTTTAGGGAGAAAGTACAAGTAAAATGTTTCATAACACTAAAGACCACCTTCGTATTAGGGGAACAGGCCAAGTAGATCAAGGTTAGGTATCAGATTATAAATGCCCTCTCTTTTTATAATATGATCATAGGGCGATCAACTTTTAACTAGTTGGGCGTCGCCGTGTCTATAATATATATATATATATATATATATATATATATATATATATATATATATATATACATATATATATATATATATATATATATATACATATATACATATATACATATATACATATATATATATATACACACACTCTCTAACAGGTGATTTGGAGTCATCCAAGGAGACCAACAAGTTACCAAGAAATGTTATGTGGATTATAAATGCCCTCTCTTTTTATAATATGATCATAGGCCGATCAACTTTTAACTAGTTGGGCGTCGCCGTGTCTATCATATATATATATATATATATATATATATATATATATATGAAATACACACTCTCTAACAGGTGGTTTGGAGTCATCCAAGGAGACCAACAAGTTACCAAGAAATGTTATGTGGATTATAAATGCCCTCTCTTTTTATAATATGATCATAGGCCGATCAACTTTTAACTAGTTGGGCGTCGCCGTGTCTATCATATATATATATATATATATATATATATATATATATGAAAGACACACTCTCTAACAGGTGGTTTGGAGTCATCCAAGGAGACCAACAAGTTACCAAGAAATGTTATGTGGAAAGTCTAAAGCTGAAAAAAGTCCTCAATCTAGGGGTGATCACCAAAAGCGTGGGGTTAAAGAATCAAGCCACCAGAAGCAGCTCTAAAGAAAGGACAAACTCATTTTCAGAAGGGCGAGAAGATAGGAGAATGAAGCCTCAACGGAAAGCTCCAGATTTACTCTCTTTTTTTCATTGTTTATTTGGTTTATTATTATTTTGGTTTTAGGTGAGTGTTATACCTTTACCGTTTGTAAAGAGAAATTATCTTTTTGGGGAAGTACTTTTTCCCTTATTCCTTATGTGGGGGAAATGGTTTTTAATGGGGCTCTGATAATCCACTTTTAGTGTGTATTATTATTCCTTCTTAATTGTGATTTTTCCTTATTTGTAAGAGTTTATTTATTTAATCTTAATGTTTTAGATTGTTTTGCATCGAGCACAATAGGTGCTCCTTTTGTATTTTTCATGTGTGTTTTTATGTTACAAGGCAATTTTGAGACAAGTTGAGGCATGCCTGATCTAGGTAGTGTCTGGAAGTGAAAGTGGGAAGGAAAATTAAATAGATGTCGAGGATCACAAGCAGGAAAGGCCCAAGAGCTTAAGGAGACCCCATTTCTAGGGCTTGCGTGGAAGAATTGTGCTTGGAAGAGTTAGAAAATAAAAAGGATAAGATCAAATGCACAAAGGGACAAAAAGCATGGTATGGTGGGGACCACCTCTGTAAAAAGGATAAGATCAAATGCACAACAACATTGTGTCGCCTGTACCTTTGCGCCACTACCTGCTGCAGCAGTCTGCAATGGACACCTTGTCTCCCACATATGTCTGTACCTGGAAGCTTGCTCACTATGACTCAAAGACAGAAAGAGAATATGCTGATTTGATTTGGGATCAACCTTGTTAGAATCAAACGCCAATGATCCAAGGCCTACTTCCTCTCACATCCTCACTCAAGTCTATAAAAGGCCGACCTTAGGATTTGGAAATGGAGTTCCATGCACATAAGCATTACATTTCTTTATTAGTTTATTTTAGTTGAGGGTTAGTGAGAAATTAGAGGGAGTTATTCTTCTCATCCAATCCTGTATTCACTGCTGAGAGTCACTTTCTGCTTATCCAACACAAGAGCTCTCTAAGTTACTCTTAGGTTGTCGTTCCTTTTACATCTTTTAATTAAGTATGTTTTCTAATTATTTCTGTTCAGTAGTTTGTACTCAGCTCATCATGAGCTAAACACTTATTTGATGAGCAATGTGAAATTAATATAATGTTTCCTTTATGTTAAAATGATGTGATGTTATGTGTCTTATTTTGTTATGTGTTTTCAATCTATAAACCCAACTCTTTGAATGATAATGTAAAAGCTTGTTGTTGTGAGAGGTCCAACAAAAAATGGATTTCATAAAAAAAGTGGTTAAACGAGTAGGATATAAATATTCACTTAATTAGCTTGCTTAGAGATAAGATGCTGTCATACCCCAAATTTTGACCACTAAGATTTCCCATCATTGTGCAAATCATCATCACAATATGGATGAACTATCTTGCCTCATCAGTCTCCCCAAAGATGGGTGAACACTTACTACAATCAGAATTAGGGTTTCAAGCCCTCTCAGAGTTCTTAGACAAAGGATCAATCAAGAAATGACATGATCTTCAACTTGTATCACCTCTCAAATATCTACAAGGGATCAAGAGGACTCCCACTTTATGAATTAAGCACAAAGCTGCTCCCTTCCATGTGGATCAAGCCTCCAGATCGCCAGTGTCAGCAAATTAGGGTTTGGTCGACCAGGGCCTCCAGATGGAAATTTTCCTCTGGGCATGAGCCATTGCTTCAAAGCATAACCTATGATGCTCCAAGGGACATCATAAACCCAATCATCAAGTCAATTTAGCCTCAGGGGATGCATTCATCAAAAATCAGGAATTAGGGTTTCTTGACCTAATTCACCCCTAAGTTGACTTTTGGGACAAATCATGAGCTAAGACCTCAAGACATGATTTAAGGGTCTCCAACATACCACATTGATCCATTTTCAACAATGGATTAATCCAAGAAGCTTGAGCAATAAGTCTCAATTTCATCTGAGCCACAATTAGGGTTTCGCGAGAAAAGTCAACTGTAGCTTTGACTTTTGACTAGGACATGCTCTCAAACCCTAGGACATGAATCAATATACCCTATAATACCCATGGAACATGTCCATCAAGTTTGATTTAGGTCAAGGACATGATTTCCTAAAGGATTGCACATTTTAGAATTCATCTGATAAAAGTCAACTGTGCACAAAAGTCAAACTTTGACTTTTTGAGATTTTTCACTTTTATGGTTTTTTAACCCTAAAATGATGTTAATGTGTGATTTGAATCATCATTCATCAAGAAAAATCAAGAAAAGTTGGATAACTTGTAAAAGGAGTAACCATAAAAACTTAGAAAATTTTCTAAGTTAAAGAATAAAGTGGCAAGGGTACCAACTTTGGAGGATCATAACTCCTAAACCACAAAATCATTTTTCCCCATCCAAAGCTGGATTTGTAGCCCTCATGTCCCTCTACAAAAGTGTCAACTACAAGTCATTCCAATTCAATATGGATTTTGAGTTATGGTTGGATCAAAATCACTAAAACATGAAAATCCATCATTTTCAAACACTTAGAAATATTCTAGGCAAGGCAGATTTTGTGTTGAAACACCAAAACTTGTGGGATTTTTTCACATAGATGCAAGCTGAATCAGTTCCAAAGATAAACATCAATGTTGTTGCAAATATTACCAAGAATCCAAAGAGCTCACTAGCATGAACTGATTCATCTTGAGCCAAGAGAAATCCATGCCCAAAGTCATGTTGCTGCAAGCTGTTTTGGAAAAATCAGTTTGCATGTTTGCTTGCCACACACAATTTTGAGCCAAAGACCAAGGATCACTATGCCACCTGTACTCAAACCAGTCATAATGCAACTGATCCAACTGATAAAGCTGAGTCAAAAAGCCAAGGAACCTTCCATCTTGAAGTGCATGCATTTTGGCACATTTTGCCTTGAATTCAAAGGGCATTAATGTGGAATAGTGCATTGTCAAGGTAGTCACTCTACTCAGTCAAGTTCTCTGATTAAACAACAATAAAAACATCTGAAGAATGTGAATTTGGTCAAGACATAGCCCTGCTCTTGGGAAGGGCTAGTTTGCCTTGCATGAGAAGAAATCCTCCAAGCCAATCCATGTGAATGTGATCTGATCCAGCAGCCATTCACTATTCATCCAAGACAAGAGTTGATCACCTATAAATAGAGGTTCCAATGGATCATTCAACTCACACCAAAGCCAGTTATAGCACTGCTTTCTCTTATTCTCTCTTAAGTGCCAAGTTTTCTTGTTTTTGAGCAACCACTATCGGGTTTTGAGTTGCAGCCATAAGCAATCCATTCCAATTGCCCAGCCACATCACATATGATGTATTTGAGGTGTCCAAATGCTTAAACACCATCTGTAACACCCCCAGCTCAAAATCACTTATCAACCTAGCCATTATGCTTCAATTATGCAGTTGGAGTGCTCCAGCTTGATCCAAAGACTTCCAAAGTGTTCCAAAGCTTGCAACACACTCCACAACATCCATTGAAGCTGTTCAGATCATCACAACCCATCTGTAACACCTCCAACTCAAAAATCAAATTGCTCTTGCTGTCACGACCTTCAAGTAAGCCTAAACATGGTCATATCTTAATCTATGCATATTTCCTCGCACAATACTTTTGCCAAATGTTCATAATCATGCATAGAATGTTTCCCCTCAATTAATTGCTTTGTTTGAATCGTGTATCAAAATTCTCAGCCTTCATGCAAATTTTAGGGTTCTTGAGGTTTTGTCTTGATTTCTTATTCCATGTTAAAAATAAATGAAATTAAAGACCATAGAGATGATCGTGAGGTTGAAACGAGCAGATTGATAGGTGGTTTGCATGGTATAATCAAGTATTGAGAGAGATTGAAGAGAAAATGCAAATCTGGGAAAAACCCAGAACACGCGCGTGTTCTTGGCGCCCTTTTTTGAAAATTCAAATATTTGAATTTTGTGATTTTATTTAATTGATTCAAAAATTAATTTCTCTATGAGTTTTAATGATTTTGAGTTGATTCTTTTTTTAATAATTCACAAAAATGTTAAAATATTTTATTTCCCCAAAAAATCCCAAAAATATTATTTATTTCATATAATTGATATTTTTGCAAAGAATTAATATTTTAATTGTTTTTGACATTTAAAATCTTTCTTCCTTCTTGATTTTGCAAATTTTAATGGTTTCTAATCATTTTGTAGGTCAAAACTTGATTTATGAAACATTAATCCAAGATCACAATTTGTTCCCACACATGTTTAAACAATTTTGATCATTTTAATTGAATTTTTATTCAATTAAAATACATTTTGGAAACAAATTAGGGTTTTGATTAATTCAACCCTCACAAATCATTTTCAAACTCTTTGGGCCTCTAATAGAGTGTAAGACCCAAGCCTTTTTGTAAAATAACCTAATTTGGGCCTCACTTATTGTATAAGTCCCTCCGGGTATTCTCAAAAACCTCGGCATGATTGTCGTTGTGTACACAAATAACCTTGGGCCTACCCTCGAGTAGTAAGACCCATTCTTCTTTTTTTAAAAACTTTGGGCCTCTAATAGAGTGTAAGACCCAACCCCTTTTGTAAATACACAAATTTTTGGGCCTCTCCTCGAGCTATAATCCCATTCAAAACTCTTTGGGCCTCTATTAGAGTGTAAGACATAATCCCCTTTTAACCAAAACAAATTTGGGCCTCAGATATTGTATAAGCCCCTCTGTGTTAAAAGAAAATCTCGGCGCGATCTCCATTTCAAGCGAAAAATCATCTGGGCCTACCCTCGAGTTATAAGCCCCACTCTTTTTCTTTAAACCTTTTGGGCCTCTTGAGAGAGTGTAAGACCCTCCTCTTTGAACAGAAAACCTTTTCGGGCCTCAGTCACTTGTATAAGTCCCTCTGTACAAATTCACAGTGCGATCACTGATAAACCTTGGGCCTCTCCTTGAGCTGTAAGCCCCAATCCTTCTTTTCAAAGCACTTTCTCCTTTGATTTTGAATATACTGTTGTTTTCAATTTTTCTTTGTTGAACAACTAACCAAACAGCATGGAAGCTCTACAACCGAGTAAGTGGTTATATGCTTTCATTTACCACATTCATATACATATAATTGTATTGTGGGGTTGTTTCACTGTAAGTCTTCTTTCATAAACTCAAATCGACTGTGTAATAATAGTATAGATACTTAGAGTTTCCCCGGCAACTACATCTAGCATTAAGCGTGTTGATCACTCTTAGAAGTAGACAAAACTAGATCCCCATAGGATTACCAGACACAGTCTTCCCTCCTCTTGGGGTTAAACAATATGGAGACGTGAAAGGCAGCATTCTCGGTGAACCCTTTCACAGACTATCACCTTTAGAAATCGTCAAAGAAACTCTATTCCCCAGAGATGATCTTTTCTCCGTGAATGGCATCTCTTGAGTTTTTTCCGAATTCTCGAAATTTCCTAGCTTGATCTAATCTCTGTGAATAGTCTGTCTTGAATTTCTCGGGGTTTGGGGACCCACAGGCTTCTTAAAAGCATCATCGCCTCCTCTTGGGCGTTGTACAAGGACCTGTCGGCTTCTTAGAAGCTTTCACAGCCTCCTCTTAGGCTTCGTATAAATGATTTCTTCCTCTGGGAATGATAGCCTCCTCTTGGGCTTCGTACAAATTGTCCCTCGGCTTCTTAAAAGTTTCCAGCCTCCTCTTGGGCTTCGTACAAATTGTCCCGACGACCTCCTAGAGGTATAGGAATAGAAATTAGTCATCTTAATAGAACAGTCTTTCAAAAAGTCTAGATCTTGCTACTGCTGTTTCTTAAACGTAGTACAAAAGATGAAACTCTAGACTTGGATAGTCTAATTACCTTGAGTCTCAAAGACATTCTCAAGCTCCTTTCAAAACTAGGAGATGAAACCCGTAGACTCGGACAATCTCAATACCCTTTGGATTTCCCATTTCCTTAAAGAACAGGAGATAACCCTGATCCTCGAATCAAATCCCTGAGTGCAAACAGTGCTCATATAAGAACTAATTTTCTCTTTTAACCAACATACTAGACCTGTCACTCAACTGAAACAGTCACCAGCACCTTAGCCTCCTCTTGGACTTTGTACAATGATTCTCCCCAGCGGAGCTAACCTTTTTTAACCTCCATCTCGGGCTTCGTACGAGATACCAAATCACTCTCTTGTTGAGTATAAAAGACTCTCTTGTTGGGTCAAACCTGTTTAGCCTCCATCTCGGGCTTTGTACGAGATACAAAACACTCTCTTGTTGAGGATAAAAGACCCTCTTGTTGAGTCCAACCTTTAGCCTCCGTCTTGGGCTTCGTACAAGACACATATAAAAGATTCTCCTGTAGAGTCAACCCTTTTAGCCTCTCTCTCGGGCTTTGTACGAGACACACAAAAGTCACCCTCTTGTTGGGTCGATAGCCTCCTCTTAGGCTTTGTATAAGAAAAACCCCAGTTGATTCAATCAACCTTTTAGCATCAAAATTGTGCCTCGTTCACAGTACACAAACATCAACAACTCCTTTCCTTTCATCTAATTGCTGTAAGCGGCAAGCCTCTGGATCATCTACATCCATGCCACTGTCCCTCTTTCAGCATGAGATTTTCCTAAGGAAAGATGGCATTGCTCTACACTGAGTTAAAGTCTTCTCATTCAGGTTAAAAAAACCCCTATAAAGGAAATTATGGCATTACTAGGATTCACATATCCCAGTTAAAGTAATTCTCCTTTATAGTCAGTCACCCAACAGTTATGACAAATAGACCCTTTAGAGATGAAAAATTCTCTCTAAAGACAACACCTTTTAGCTTCACATCTTGGGCTTCGAACAAGATACAAATAGACCCTTCAGCTTCACATCTTGGGCTTTGAACAAGATATAAACCACCTTTTCAGCTTCACGTCTTGGGCTTTGAACAAGACACCAAAACACCATTTCCTCCCATAGAATAGGAGGAACTACGATTGCTCTGATTTTCCTGTTTCGGTAAACGGGAATACGTAGGCATAAGATTGAAAGGAAAATCTTAGCGAGCACACTAATCCAAAGAAAACCAAAATCCCATACCTTCACATCTCGATCGGAAAATATCAGTCCTAGCGTCCTACCCATAAACATTCCAGTTATCCCAGTCCCAAACAAAGAAGAAAGAGGCCCCATTACCATATAGCATCTGTAACTTAACAGACCGTTGTTTAAACTCAGTATGCAAGCAGGGTTAATTTTAGACATCTATTTCCCTTCCTTAGTCAGTTCAATAGGATAAAAAATGAATCGACCTGTAGTGAAATTCTGGCCTATATATCAGATGTCCTATCGAGATGTCGAGACACTGATATTCAAAAACAATGAACAAGTTCACAATAAGAGTGTGCATAAAATGTAAAGAACACCAGAAATTGTTAACCCAGTTCGGATCTAACTATCCTACATCTGGGGCTACCAAGCCAGGGATGAAATCAATATTCAATAGTATCAATTCACTGATAACCACACCCGGTTCAATCAGCTCACTTAATCACTACCCTTCCTATGACTTCTACCTAAGACTCCCCTAGGTATGAGGCCCTCCTCAAATCCCTCTTCAATCACTACCCGTGACTGGTTCCTTACAAGACAAGTAACAATGGTCGAAACACAAATTCTCAATACTTCACAGCTTATGAGAATTAACACTCAGCTACTCAATGCTTAATAGCTTATGAGCAACCTTACACAACTTACACTACAGTCCTTGTACTGTTATCATAAGATACCAGTTAGGCTCACAAAACACATGCACACAACCCTAAAAATACATGTAAGTTTGACACCTAAAACTAGGTTTACATCAGTCTATTTATAGCTTGTAATCTGGACTGAATTGGGCTTCAAAAACGCAGCAATTAGGCTGCTCACAAATCTGCAAAAATAACTCCAATAAAATAGGTCTTCAATCCAAAGTTTCCTATTATGTCTCCATAATTAGAAACAGCAGCAAATCCAAAAACCAACAAGTAACCCTAATCCAAAAATGCTTTGGATGCCACATAGGATAACCAAATATTCACAGAATATTCAGTTACAAATCATTGTAACAGATTCTGCAATAAATCCTGACTTCACAGCGCGATGTCCTATGATCAGTCATGGAACATCTTCATACGACATGTTGAACAAAGAGTAGTGAAACATATCTTTAGACATCTTCATTCAACACCTGCTGCTACATGAGTTTTAGCAAAATAATGCCAACCATAAAACCAAGGAAATAACATGTAGTAACCCCAAAAGAGCGGCAGTGCAGTCAGGATTTATTACAGAATCTGCAAAACAACACACAGTACCACAAGAACACACATCATAGTAAACTGGCAAAACTCCCCCTCAACAGCAGCAACACATCATCCATCTGCCTGCAGCACTCCCCCTCAACAACACAAGCACTTACTACTGCTGCTCCCCCTCACACTTACTACTCCCCCTTTTTAGCCACAAATATGACAAAGAGAGGTCATAGATAAATGTATATAAATTACATAGCAGTATATTGTTCAACACCAAACCAGAATTAAGTTGTTCAAAAAGAAAAGTAAAAAAAACAAAACAGACAAAAACAGAAAATAAACTTTGCAGATAGTCTAGCTAATCAGCATTGTCTTCTTCATCAGCAACCTCATCACCTTCAGATCCAGAGGCACCATTCTCAGACCCGGAATCATCAGACTGCTGGACACTCCTTCTGTCAGACTCAGTAGATTCACCTTGTCCATCATATTCAGTCCGCTCTTGATCTTTAGCAGCATTTATCTTTTCAATCAAGATTTTAATCAGCTGCTCTAGCTTTGCCTTCCTTGCTGTATCTCTCCTGATAGATTCTTCCAGCTCTTTGCAAGTTTCCTGCATCTGAGCAATGGTTTCATCATCAAGACTAGCATGACTTGAAGTTGAGAAGGATGTTCCAACATCAGACACATGATCTCCACCTAACAGCCTATAATTCAAAGTCATTGGAGGTTTTCTCTTGCTGACTTTGTCACTTCTTACTAAGCACTCAGGAAATTGGTCCAAGATCATTCCACAGATTAAAGATGGAAAACATATGGGTAGCTTAACAGCAGATGAGCTAGCTTGCTTCAAAACTTGTTCAAAGATATATGCTCCAAAGTTGAAAGGGACCTTCTTTCCAATAGCATAGATAAATTTTCCAAGCATGGATGAGATGGTGGAAATATGGTTGGTAGAGACCCAGTTTACCACTGCAATTCTGTGAAGGATAGCATATTTGACACTTAGCTTTCCAGAAGAGAGCTTTCCTTCACTTGGCCAAACTTTGATGCAGCCACCTGTTATCTCCTCACAGATTTCATCATTTGTTGCTTCTAATTCAGCCTGATGGTCCGTAGGTCTCCCCAGAAAGTTATTAATCACTTTGGGAGAAAATTTCACAGCTTTGCCTCTTACATAGACTTTTCTGAGTTTGCTATTACAGTCTTCAGGGATACTCACAACAAACTCCTTAAGCAACTTCTCATAACACGGTCCTATGTCAGATACAGTCTTCATCAACCCAACAGCTTCAATAAGATCAACCACTTCCTTATACTTGTTGAAGTCTTTTCCCAGTTCTCTCTCTAAAGCTACCCTTCTTTAGTTGACAATGTTCAACCTATCAGTTTGCCTCTGAGATCTGACAGTTTGATCCTCCCTTCTCCTACTGATGTCTTGGACATCAGTTCCAGCATTTGACTCATTCAGTTCTGTGACCCTCCTTTTCTTGATTGGAACCACCACTTTACTCCATTGCTTAGAAGGACCTGCTCCAGCCTTTCTTTTGTTACTCCCCACATCAGCAGATTTTTTTATCATTTCTGCATCCTTTGAAGTCTCAATGGTATTCTCTTTTCTACTCCTGATTCTTTGAAGTATGTCAGCTATTGGTTCCTCATCAGAGTTTTTCTCAGCAATATTACTAGACATCTCAGCCCTCTTCTTGCTTCTTCTTTCCCTAGCCACCTGAACTGGTATACAACCTTCAGTCCTATTAGTAGGACTATTATTTGTATTTCCAGCCATGGGTATTGCGACATCAGACCTGACATCTTTATCAACTTTAGGAATGGTGGCAAATCTTCTAAGACTCTGATCTCTGCTGGAAACATTATCATCAAGAGTCCTACTATCATTCTTAGTTTTATCCACCCTCCTATTTGAACTCTTTTCAGTGACCTTTTTTCTAGGGTTTAACTTATCAGAATAAAACCTAGTAATCATTTTGTCTTTCTTCCTAGATGAAAGGGGTTTAGACTTCTTACTTGACATGCTTTCATTCACCGAGTGGGAAACTGGTTGCTCACCTCTAGTGTCAGAATGAACTACATTCAACGGGGCAATATCAAGAACAAGGTCTGTGAGTTTGATCATTCGGTGAGGATCATAGTCTTCGTCATTGACTTGAGAAGTTCTTGAATCAGCAGGAAAATCATGATGTTGAGACATTTTTTGTTGCTTACAAAATGCAGTATAGAGGAGAGTAAGAGCAAACCCTAGTGAAGAAGAGTTTTGAGAGAGTAGGTCAGATGAAGTTTTCGCACTGTAGGATTGAAGTTGGAATGTGTTAGCTGGGCTGTTTATAAGTTTTGGAAATGGGTCCTTATACACGTGCCATTCACAAGTTCTTTGGTTTAACACTTCCACAATTGTGCTTTCGTCTTTCCACAAATAGCAATTTTCTGAGGTTCTTTCACCTCTCATAACAACAACATTCTTTTCATCCATTATTAAACATTCGTGGGTTGTAAAAATGACCTTAAGACCTTGATCACACAGCTGGCTTATGCTTATTAGGTTAGTATCTAACCCCTCAACAAGCAATACTTCTTCCAGAATTGGCTGTCCTGGACCATTCACTCTTCCAACACCAAGCACTTTTCCTTTCGATCCATTACCAAAAATCACCTCATTAGGAGCATGATACTTAACATGTGACATATGTCCACTAATGCCTGTCATATGTCGAGAACACCCACTATCAAAGAACCATTTTTCATTTGTAGAGACTCTGAAAGACTTGTAGTCCCTATGTTCTTTTTCACTATCCTTTGAAGTCCATATCCTTTTTGTTTCAACCCAGCTCTTTTTCCTACTATACTGTTGCATGAGTTTGGGATAACCATGTAGCTTGTAGCAAAAGGCTTTTATATGACCAAACTTCCCACAATGGTAGCATGTCCACCTTTGATTCTTTTTCTTTATGAACTTCTTCTGATGCCTGGGAGGATGTTGCAGCATGTTATTCAACATCTTCAAACTTCTCTTATCTTGAGCGGGTACTTCCTCAGATTCATTTGTTCCTTTAAATCCAATACCACTGACATTTCCAGTATCTCTTCCTGACTTCAGAATTTCATCAAGTACATCTGAACTCCTATTTAACATCCTGACATTTTTTATCATGTTGTCCAGTTTTGAATTCAAATGATTTACTTCACTTTGTAGATCAGCTATAGTAGACATATACTCAGTATTCTCAGCTTCTAAATGAACAATAACACCTACTTGTTCTTCTTTCTGCTGACATACTTCTTCATGTTCAAAGCACAATTTCTTATAGGAGATAGCCAGCTCTTCAAAAGTAAGCTCTTCAAATTCTTCATCTGATTCACATACTCCTGTTAATGCTGTCACCAACTTTGCAGATTTCTCATCAGTTTCAGAATCATCTTCTGACCATGTCACAGATAATCCCTTCTTCTGTCTTTTGAGATAAGTGGGACACTCAGTTTTTACGTGCCCAAATCCTTCACATTCATAGCATTGAACTCTCTTCCTTTGATTAGAGTCCTCTTCAGTTCTGGATCTTCTGCCTCCATCCTGGTCTTTGTTGATGTCGAGAGACTTGTTCTGAACATTTTCTCTTGACTTCCAGTCCATCCTTTTCAACACTTTATTAAATTGTCTTCCAAGCAACACTAGCTCTTTGGACACATATTCATCTTTGACTAGTTCTCCTTCATCATCTGAGTCATCAGCATTTGACACAAATGCTATACTCTTCTTCTTTTCAGCTTTTTCACTGAATCCTAACTCAAAAGTTTGGAGTGATCCCATAAGCTCATCCACCTTTATTTTATCAATGTCCTGAGCTTCCTCTATAACAGTAACCTTCATATCAAATCTCTTAGGTAGAGACCTGAGAATCTTCCTGACCAGCTTGCTGTTAGACATCTTTTCTCCTAAAGCACTAGAGGCATTAGCTATCTCAATAATGTTCATATGAAAATCATGAATGCTCTCATCCTCTTTCATCTTCAAACTCTCAAACTTTCTAGTGAGAAGCTGAAGCTTTGACATTTTCACCTTTGAGGTCCCTTCATGAGCAACTTTCAAGACCTGCCAAGCCTCTTTGGCAATAGTACAATGCTCAATCAGTCTGAAGATATTTCTGTTGACACCATTGAACAATGCATTCATGGCTTTGGAATTTCCAACAAATCCTTTGTAGTCAGCATCATCCCAGTCCTCTTCTTCCTTCAGAACATCAGTAAAATTTCCTTCTCCATCTCTTACCTTTGGAGGCTCCCAACCTTTGAGAACAGCTTTCCATGCTTGATCATCCATGGACTTGATGAAAGCTATCATCCTAGGTTTCCAATACTCATAGTTTGAACCATCCAGCAGAGGTGGTTTATTCAGAGCTCCTTCATCCTTGTCCATTGTGCCAGAAAGTACCTTCCCTGAATCTCACCCAGAAACAACAAAGGGTGCCTGCTCTTGATGCCAATTGAAATTCTGGCCTATATATCAGATGTCCTATCGAGATGTCGAGACACTGATATACAACAACAATGAACAAGTTCACAATAAAAGTGTGCATAAAATGTAAAGAACACCCGAAATTGTTAACCCAGTTCGAATCTAACTATCCTACATCTGGGGGCTACCAAGCCAGGGATGAAATCAATATTCGATAGTATCAATTCACTGATAACCACACCCGGTTCAATCAGCTCACTTAATCACTACCCTTCCTATGACTTCTACCTAAGACTCCCCTAGGTATGAGGCCCTCCTCAAATCCCTCTTCAATCACAACCCGTGACTGGTTCCTTACAAGACAAGTAACAATGGTCGAAACACAAATTCTCAATACTTCACAGCTTATGAGAATTAACACTTAGCTACTCAATGCTTAAAAGCTTATGAGCAACCTTACACAACTTACACTACAGTCCTTGTACTGTTATCATAAGATACCAGTTAGGCTCACAAAACACAGGCACACAACCCTAAAAATACATGTAAGTTCGACACCTAAAACTAGGTTTACATCAGTTTATTTATAGCTTGTAATCTGGACTGAATTGGGCTTCAAAAACGCAGTAATTAGGCTGCTCACAAATCTGCAAAAATAACTCCAATAAAATAGGTCTTCAATCCAAAGTTTCCTATTATGTCTCCATAATTAGAAACAGCAGCAAATCCGAAAACCAACAAGTAACCCTAATCCAAAAATGCTTTGGATGCCACATAGGATAACCAAATATTCACAGAATATTCAGTTACAAATCATTGTAACAGATTCTGCAATAAATCCTGACTTCACAGCGCGATGTCCTATGAGCAGTCATGGAACATCTTCATACGACATGTTGAACAAAGAGTAGTGAAACATATCTTTAGACATCTTCATTCAACACCTGCTGCTACATGAGATTTAGCAAAATAATGCCAACCATAAAACCAAGGAAATAACATGTAGTAACCCTAAAAGAGCGGCAGTGCCTAAGAAACACGTCCAGTTTCGCTCGCTACAGAAAAGTGGTGCCCACCATGGGGCTTCCTGATCTTTCTTTCTTACAATTTAAGGTGAAAACCTTGGACAACACATTTTCATGGCGGTGGCCACCACAGAAAAGTGGCGCCCACCATGGGGCTGATATCTCTTTTGTTATAATTCTAGGTGAAAACCTTGGACAACACATTTTCATGGCGGTGGCCGCCACAGAAAAGTGGCGCCCACCGTGGGACCCGATATCTTTTCTTTTCTTTCTTTATTTCTTAGGGACTTCATTGGGGTTAAGATTTGTTGACTTCACTAGGATCTTAGGTCAAAAACCTTTAAATTGGGAAGGAACCACGGAGTTGCGTCTCCGCCGGGGAGCCATTTTTGTCAGGAACATAAGATTTATAGCTCTTTAAAGTCTAGGACTTTAGGACGAATATATATATACTGCTTTTCCTAATTGATATACGTGTTTAGTTTTTCCTGCTAATGGGAATGCGTGTGATTCCGCATGTTGAAAGATTGAGTATACACATAGGAAAATCACCTTTTTTTGTAATGCGGAAGCTATCAGGAATAGTTGTTACGCGATAAACTACCCTCTTCTGAGGTTTCTTTGATGGACATCACCTAGCACGGTTCCCGGCCCGCTGGTGTTCTCAGGAATCAATGATTTTGAGTGAGAGGTAAAAAAAATCACCCGTAGAAAACCTTTGGGGGGGGGGGGGGTAGAGCCTTGGCTTCATGACACCGACCCTTTGACCCCATGTTTTTTCTATGTTTTTGTGTGCTGCATTCATGCATTCATCTAAAAACACATTAAACAAAGAAATTTTTCTCCTCTAGTCTCTCTTTTTCAAATTAAACTAAGACAATGATTGCAAATGTCAGAGAAAAAAGGATTGCGCTAATGGATTTCGGTAGAAGGAGAACTCATAAGTATACCTTCAAGGTTCCAAAACTAGAGGATTTGAGAAATTTAGCAAGGATGATCACTAACCCTGAAGCTTTCAGAGCCAAGTACGGAGGGCTGTTACCTCTGTTAAGAGTCCATGTGATTGAAGGAATCACGAAAGCACTCGTTCAGTTTTACGATCCAGTTTATCACTGTTTCACATTTCCGGATTACCAGCTCGCACCAATGCTGGAGGAGTATTCTCACTTGACGGATCGGCACATTACTGATCGAGCTCTATTTTCTGGACTGGAAGAAATTCCAAAGGATCAGACCATTGTAAGAGCAGTTTATTTGGATGAGTCGGAAGTCAAGACTCACCTGACCACTAAGGGTGGCATCCAAGGTTTGCCAGCCCAATTCTTGATAAAGAAGGCCTTGTACTTTTCCAGTATAGGAAACATGACTGCTTTTGAAAGCATCTTTGTTTTGCTCACCTACGGGTTATTTTTGTTTCCCAACATTAATAACTTTGTAGATATCAATGCCATTAAGGTTTTTCTCATTGGAAACCCTGTGCCAACCTTGCTCGCAGACGCGTATCATTCTGTACACTTAGGAAATTTATACAGCGGAGGAATGATCATGTGTTGTGTACCCCTGCTATATAAATGGTTTATCTCCCATTTGCCTAAGTCTGCTGCATTTTGGGATCATAAGAGTGCCTTACGTTGGTCGCAGAAAATAATGTCTCTCACCAACTCTGACATAGATTGGTGCAATAGGATTTATGAGGGAATCAGGATCATTGACCGTTGTGGAAACTTCCCCAACGTACCCCTCATAGGAACTAAAGGAGGAATCAACTACCATCCGGTATTGGTTCGTCGTCAATTCGGATACCCGATGAGGCATGTCCCACGTAATGCTCATCTGGAAGGTCTTTTCTTCAAAGAAGGAGAAAATGACAGAGCACTAAAGATGGAAATAGTGAACGCTTGGAAACATGTTCAAAAGAAAGGACGGGAGTCTCTAGGAAAACCGGACTGTGTCTCAGTGGAGCCTTGCCTCCACTGGGTACAAACTAAAGCTCTCAAGCTAAAGATGCCTTATCCTCGTCACGGAGTTCTTCCACCGAAGGAATCTGTCATGTACTTCATGACTAAAACAGAAAAACTTCAAGTTACTCTCAACAAAGTTCAACGGGAGAGGAGGTCTTGGAAGAACAAGTACCGCACCCTCAATGTGGAGTGTATCAAAATACAGCAACTGCTGAAAGATAAGGATGCTCTGATCGAGATTTTAGAGCAACATGCTATGGATAATCAGGATGACCAAAGGAATTTGCTCGCTCCTTTCACTTGGCAAAGGAATGACAACCCGACAATGGCCCAAGAGCCCCGGTCCAAGAAAAGGAAAGTACCAGAATCAGCACCCGAATTCTCCTCAAAGAGGACTCGGGACCCATTAGCTTAGGTTTTTGTTTCCGCACCTTGTAATTTACTGTATTTTCGTTTCCACAATCCTTTGAATTTAATAAAACGGGGTTTCCCCACTATTTGATATTTGCAATCTGATTGTCGAAGTTTATTTTGATTAAAACCAAAAAAAAAACAAACAATTAATATAATCATTGCATTCATCATTCTCCCGTAACGTATTCTTCTTACCTACGAATCTCACGTTTGTGTCTCGGTTCTAGAGTCAAACTGTCTCATTCGTACAATACTCGGGCCAATCTTCAGAAAAAGATGGATGATCTTGAGGAAGAGAACGGAGAGTTGAAAGAAGAGATCGACGCTCTAAGAGAGGATATGATAAAGCTTCGTAACGACATGCTAGCCATGGCAGAAGCTCAACAACAAAGAACTGTGATCTCAGAGATCACCTCAACGCCCATAGTGGAAAAGTATGATCCTAGGTACAAAATGCCGAAAGATCGTCCCTGGGGCATGCCTGTTAATTTTATCCTGGAAGGATATGTTCCGCCGATCGCTAAAGATCAAGGAATCACAACAGAAACCGCTGGGCCTGAAGGTTACAAACTTCGGGAAAGTGAGGATGCCAGAGGCATACTGAGGACTCCTGAAGGTTACAAACTTCGGGAAACGCCAAGATTTGTTGTCGTAGTCACGGTACCACCCCCTGTGGTGCACACTGTCCCGGAAGGACAGATTTCGCAGATACTTTCTGGTAGAAAGGAAACCATGTTCGATAGAATAGACGAGTTCCAGGAGCACTTCCTAGAAATGCAGAAGGAACTGCAAGCCATTCGGGGTCAGGATTTATTTGGAAAAGATGCCGCAGACCTTTGTCTGGTCCCCAATATGAAAGTTCCACACAAGTTCCAAGTGCCCGACTTTGAAAAATACAAGGGTAACTCTTGCCCTCAGAGTCACTTGGTGATGTACGCTCGACGAATGTCAGCTCAGATGGAAAATCAGGATCTACTGATTCACTACTTTCAAGATAGTTTAACCGGTGCCACATTAAAATGGTACATGGGTTTAAACCGCGCCACGATCAGCACTTTCAGAGATCTTGGCACTGCCTTCTTCCAACAATACAAGTACAATTTGGACATGGCACCCGACAGAGATCAATTCAGATCAATGTCACAAAAGGACAAGGAAACCTTTAAGGAGCACGCTCAGAGGTGGTGTGAGATCGCCGCCCAAATTTGTCCACCTCTTGAGGAAAAAGAGATGACAAAAATCTTCTTAAAGACATTAAGCTGATTTTAGTATGACAGAATGGTTGCTGGAGCACCCAGTGATTTCACCGAAATGGTCGGTATGGGAGTTCGTCTTGAGGAAGCCGTCCGGGAAGGACGTCTAGTAAAAGACGCTGGATCATCAAGTAGTACAAAGCGATATGGTAGTGCTCTCCCTAAGAAAAAAGAGCAAGATATTAGGAATATCTCTCTCGGAAAGCAAAGGCGACGTTATCAACCAGTAGCACTTGTGACTCCTGCTATCAACCCTGCGCCTGCTCCTACGTATCAGCCTCAGGTTGTTCAAAGCCAACCTAATCAGCAAAGGACACAACAACCTCTTCAGCAGGCTCGTCCTCAATACAACAACAACCGTACAACGCGGCCACCAGGATTTGATCCTATACCCGTATCGTACGCAGAATTATTTCCTTTACTACTAGCCAAGGGGCACATCCAGACTAAGACTCCTTATATAGTACCAGAAAATCCTCCTTTTTGGTTCAAGGTGGATCAGACTTTCCCTTACCATCAAGGAGGACCAGGGCATAACATAGAGAAATGTCTCAGTTTCAAATCCGACGTGCAAAAGCTTGTTAGGAGCGGGGTCTTATCTTTCAAAGATACGAATCTGAATGTTCTCACAAACCCGCTGCCTCAACATGAGAAAGCTGCAATCAACCTGATAGAAGGAGAGTCTCACAATGTCTATCAAATTCACGATGTACTCTTATTGAAGACCAATCTGGTCAAGATGCATTGTAGACAGAGTGGATATGGCCATGTGCCACCTCATAACTATCACCAGTGTGATATCTGCTCTAAAAGCAATCAAGGAGGTTCTGTGGTGCAAGCAGCTCTACAGGAGCAGATGGATCTTGGATGGATCCAAGAGCATCGAGTTCGTGGGGTCAACATGGTATATACGAATACCAACGTCATTCAAAACCACGACATCCGTGCCATGAATGTCAACTTGGTGGCGATGAACTCAAGGCAAAGCCAGTACCATAATCTGCCGCGGCACGATTACAATTTCTGTCTGACTTGCTTGGTAAACAAATAGGGATGCTCTTTTGTACAAAAGGCCCTCCAATGTCAGATGGATCTTGGATGGATCCAGGACTACCATGATAGGAATCCCTATCAGATCAACATGGTACAAATCTTCGATATTCGCTTAATGAACACCAACCTGGTAGATTTACATGCTGAGCAGGTCCGACTCGGGTTCCTGATAGCACATAACTACCAAAGCTGTACGGCGGGTTGCGAAAACGATCAAGGTTGTGCCCTTGTCCAGGAAGCACTTCAACACTTGCTAAATCATTGGTGGCTTCCCATCTATATGGATGAAGATACTCAGCAGATTAGTATCAATAACAGGAACCCTACTCGGCGTCAAAGTCAGGATGTCCGATTTGTGGAAGCTAACCTAGTGAGGTTACATTGCATTCAAAGCGGGCGTGGCCAGGTGCCACCACACAACTATGAACATTGTGGAGTCTGTTCAGAAAGTAACCAAGGATGCTACCTTGTGCAAGCAGCTCTTCAGGGTCAGGTGAATCATAGAGAAATTCATCCATATCCGGGTTCCGAACCAATCAGCTAGACGCCAGGCTACCTTGCCAATCAAATCGAGGATGTTGTCGTAATCTCTGATCATCAGAAGACTAGGGATGTTTTCGCCATCATCCCTCTACTTGACGAATCGAGAGTTCCCAACCAGGAACGGATTGAGATTACTTGCGATGGTCAGAAAAATCTGAAGGCTCCCATAGTCATCTATCTACCAGGACCATTACCGTATGAATCAACTAAGGCTATCCCTTACAAATACGGTGCAACAACAATTGAAAATGGAAAGGAAATTCCATTACCCTCCGTCGTGAGTATTGCAGACATTAGTCGTGTAACACGGAGTGGTCGAATCTTCAACCGAGGAGTTGGAGAACCTAACAAGGAAAAGGAACTTCAGACAGAAGCTCCCGATCCATCAGTCGGCCAATCCAGTAATCCCGACCTATCAAAAAATAATGATGAGATGCTGAAACTCATCCAAAGGAGTGAATATAACATTGTTGATCAGCTGTTACAGACTCCTTCAAAGATCTTTGTGCTGTCATTTTTACTCAGTTCAGAAGCACATAGGGAGGCTCTACATAAAGTCTTGGAGCAAGCCTTTGTGGAACAGGATGTAACAATCAGATAGTTTGATAGCATTGTCTCTAACATCACTTCCTGCAATAATTTGGGGTGTAGTGATGAGGAATTACCTGAGGAGGGTCGCCGTCATAACATGGCACTCAATATCACGGTCAACTGCCAGGACGATGCTTTAGCCAGCGTACTGGTAGACACAGGGTCAGCCCTGAATGTTATGCCAAAGTCCACCTTGACGCAATTATCCTTCAAAGGACCCCCGATGAGAACCAGTGAGGTCGTCATCAAAGCATTCGACGGGTCCAGAAAAACGGTTATCGGCGAAGTTGATCTTTCCATAACTATTGGTCCTCACACTTTCCAAGTCATTTTCCAGGTCATGGACATCCGGGCAACGTACAAATGTTTATTAGGAAGACCTTGGATACATCAGGCTGGGGCGGTCACCTCGACCCTCCACCAAAAGCTAAAGTTCGTTTAGAACGGTCAACTCGTCACGGTCTGTGGAGAACAAGCCTTGCTCGTGAGTAACTTATCAACATCTACTGGTGTAGAACCCGAGGAGGTTATTGGAACTCAGTTCCAAGCACTGTCGGTGAGCAAGGACAATCAATCTGGAGAGGGAACTTCCATTTCCTCATACAAAGACGCTATCAAAGCGGTCGAAAGTACCAATACAACAGGAAGGGGACAGCTTGTCATTCCTACTGACAATAAAGCAAAGAAGGGTCTTGGTTTTTCTGCAACCTGTACTCAGACAACTGCCAGCGATGAAAGTCTTCATCCCATTCAAAATTTCTTCCACAATGGAGGTTTCCTTCAACTAGTGACTCAAGAAGTGCACACTATAATTGAGGAGGATCCCTTTGACACAGATGTGGAATGGAAGTCCTACCTCAACGAGGACGGTTATATGTCTCAGGAAGAGGTGCCTATGCCATTTTGCTATCCCGTACAGAGCCCGAGATTTATACCCAGGTCAGACGTCGAAATGATATACGGAGGGTGTGATCCGGAAGGATGCCGTGCTCCACCAAACTCATTAGAGGAAAACACTCTGATGAAGGACAGCTTTGACCACGACTACTATGGCCCGATGGATGGTCTGCCAATGTGGCAGCCTTACCCAGGAAACTAGGAGCAAGAAAATCAGCCGAACGATGAAAATCAGCTGAGCATCATTGAAAAGAATGACTGCGTCCCCACCATGTCATGGGATCAACACTCAGGTCATTCAGACACTACTCAACATGACGATGAATTCGCAACGTTTGCAGGACTTGAATTCATCAACTATGCTTTTCCCGAGGTCAACGTCATCGAGAGAGATGACTCATCCAGTTCCACAGAAGTGTGGGATACCCTGGGACAACCAATTGGAAAATTTGACTTCATGGTCAAGTACACTGCTCATGAAAGCTCTCGTATCAGGCTCGAAGACATCCAGCCAACTGGATGGGGAAATCTACCTGAGAGCACAAATGTTATGCAAAATGCAACAGAGGAATCCTCCTACGACAACTCTGCCTGGGAGACAGATTCCAATGATCCTGCTCCACCAGAAATTAGCGTTATTTCTAAAGACAAATCAAGGAAGGTGCAAGACTTTGTGATTCACCGAGGAGTTCGCCGCCAATGGGTTGTTGTCGATGTTCCAAAGATTGTTCACAAGTCAAAGTAATTGCCATCTTTAACCTTTCACCCTGCCCAGGTGAAACGGATGTTTTGATAGGGCTCACTTTCTATAAATTTCCCTCTTTGCTTCGCCCAAAGTGACAGAGTTTTGTTTTATAGGGCTGTAGTTTCAAGAATTGACTTGTTCATTAATAAAATAACGTCGTGCTGTAATTTCTACATTTTATTGCTGTTTTCTCTTTTTCACTTTTCTCAAAAAATGGTAATCCTAAAAAAAACAAAGCAATAATAATAAAAAAGCAGTTTTTCAAAAAAAATACACTGCACACTCTTGCATTTTCTCTATCTATCCTAAACACAAATCATCACGTCATGCAGATTGCTTGTTTTAAACCCCGTTGAAACATACGATCCGATGCCTTCTCCCAACTTTGAGTTCCCGGTATTTGGGGATGAAGAAGAAGTTGACAACGAAATTCCAGAAGAGATCTCCCGACTACTCAGACAAGAGGAAAGGTCCATTGAACCTCACAAAGAGCCATTGGAAACGATCAACGTGGGTTCAGATGAAGAGAAAAAAGAAATCAAGATTGGGGCACTACTCAGTCCAACTGCCAGAGAGGGTTTGGTAAAGCTTCTCAAAGGGTTTCCCGATGTGTTTGCTTGGTCCTATCAGGACATGCCAGGGTTAGATACGAGCATCGTGGAACATCATCTACCATTAAGATCGGAATGTCCGCCAGTAAAACAAAGGTTGAGACGGACTCATCCAGACATGGCTGTCAATATCAAAGAGGAAGTCCAGAGACATATTGACACAGGTTTCCTCGCTACATCTGAATATCCTCAATGGTTAGCCAACATCGTACCCGTTCCCAAAAAGGACGGAAAAGTCAGAATGTGTGTCGACTACAGAGACCTGAACAAGGCTAGTCCAAAGGACGACTTTCCTTTACCACACATTGACATGCTGGTAGACAGTACAACAAAGTTCAAAGTTTTCTCCTTCATGGATGGATTCTCGGGCTATAACCAAATCAAAATGGCGCCGAAAGACATGGAGAAAACTTCGTTCATTACCCCATGGGGTACCTTTTGTTACAAGGTAATGTCGCTCGGTTTGAAGAACGCCAGGACAACCTATCAAAGGGCCATGACTACTCTGTTTCATGACATGATACACAAGGAAATTGAGGTATATGTCGATGACATGATTGCCAAATCTAGAACAGAGGAGGAGCATGTGACCCACCTGTCAAAACTATTCGAGCGGTTGAGGAAGTACAAACTCCACTTGAATCCCAATAAGTGCACTTTCGGTGTCTGTTCAGGGAAACTCTTAGGCTTCATCGTCAGCCAGAAAGGAATTGAGGTTGATCCTGACAAGGTCAAGGCCATTCGAGAAATGCCTTCTCCGAAAACTGAAAAACAAGTTAGAGGATTCCTGGGACGTTTGAACTACATCTCCAGATTTATATTCCTCATGACCGCGACGTGCGCACCGATCTTCAAATTACTAAAAAAGAACCAGGACTGTGTTTGGACAGAAGATTGCCAAACCGCCTTCGACAGTATCAAGGAATACCTGTTGAACCCGCAGATTCTATCACCTCCAGTGGAAGGAAGACCACTAATCATCTACCTCACTGTCTTGGAAGACTCCATGGGCTATGTACTTGGCCAACAAGACGAAACCAAAAGGAAGGAGTCTGTCATCTACTATTTAAGCAAGAAATTTACCGACTGTAAGACTCGGTACACTACGCTTGAGAAAAATTGTTGCTCTTTGGCTTGGGTAGCCAAACGTTTGCGCCAGTACATGATTCGTCACACTACTTGGTTGGTCTCCGAGATGGATCCAATCAAGTATGTCTTTGAAAAGCCTGCTCTCACGGGAAGGATTGTCCGTTGGCAGATGTTGCTATCAGAATATGACATAGAATACCACGCTCAGAAAGCCGTTAAAGGAAGTGTTTTAGCCAATCATTTGGCTCATCAACCGATTGACGATCAAGAATCTATCGGGTTTGACTTCCCAGACGAAGATGTCATGTATCTAAAAATGAAAGACTGCGATGAACCGCTACCCAGTGAAGGGCCAGAACCAGGTTCCCAATGGGGACTTATCTTTGACAGAGCAGTTAATCATTAGGGAAGGGGAATTGGGGCAATCATTGTTACCCCTCAGGGTACCCACATTCCTTTCAATGCCCGACTTACGTTCAAGTGTACGAATAACGAGGCCGAATACGAAGCTTGTATCATGGGTCTCAAAGAAGCGATCGATTTGAGGATCAAGAACTTGGATGTATATGTCGACTCAGCCCTGGTTATCAATCAGATCAAAGGAGATTGGAACACATACCAATCAGGATTGATTCCTTACAAAGATTACGCAAGAAGGTTGTTACCTTTCTTCAACAGAATCGAGTTTCATCATATCCCTCATGAAGAGAATCACATGGCTGATGCTTTAGCCACCCTCTCTTCTATGATTAGTGTAGGACAATGGACCGACCTACCTAAGATCGACATAATGCACCTTGAACGGCCCGCTTACATCTTCACGATTGAAGCAGTCATAGACGACAAACCTTGGTATCACGATATCAAATGCTTCCTTCAGAAACAAGAGTATCCACCTGAGGCATCCAGAAAGGATAGGAAAAGCCTCAGAATATTGGCAAGCAGCTTCTTCCGGAGTGGTGATACCCTCTATAAGAGAAATTTCGACATGGTCTTGCTCCGATGCGTAGACAGACCAGAGGCAGACATGCTGATAAAAGAAATTCACGAAGGATCCTTTGGCACTCATGCCAACGGACACACAATGGCGAGAAAAATTCTGAGAGCAGGGTACTACTGGTTGACCATGGAATCCGACTGCTACAAGTACATGAGGAAGTGTCACAAGTGTCAGATATATTCCGACAAAATTCATGTACCGCCACCGCATCTCAAAGTTATTTCTTCTCCATGGCCTTTTTCCATATGGGGAATCGACATGATTGATCCCAAAGCTTTAAACGGACATCAGTTCATCCTGGTCGCCATTGACTACTTCACCAAGTGGGTCGAAGCGGCGTCATTACTGATAATGGATCTAACTTGAACAATAAGATGATGAAAGAGTTGTGCGCAGAGTTCAAGATCGAACACCATAACTCATCTCCCTACCGACCAAAGATGAACGGAGCGGTAGAAGCGGCTAACAAGAACATCAAGAGGATTGTTCAAAAAATGGCTGTAACCTACAAAGATTGGCACGAGATGCTACCCTTTTCTCTTCACGGTTATCTCACATCCGTCCGCACTTCAACAGGGGAAACCCCTTTCTCTCTAGTATATGGCATGGAGGCAGTGCTCCCCATCGAAGTAGAGATCCCATCAATCAGGGTATTAATGGAAGCTAAGCTTACAGAAGCTGAATGGTGTCAAAGCAGACATGACGAACTGAATCTGATCGAGGAAAAAAGAATAACGGCACTATGCCACGGTCAGTTGTATCAGCAAAGAATAAAGAAGGCTTTTGACAAAAAGGTTCGACCTCGCATCTTCAGGAAAGGAGACCTTGTGCTCAAGAAAATACAATCATTTCTCACTGATTCTCGGGGCAAGTGGACTCCGAATTATGACAGCCCCTATGTGGTCAAGAAAGCTTTCTCAGGCGGCGCCTTGAGACTTGCAACCATGGCAGAGAGGAATTTGCCTACCCCACGAATGTTGATGTAGTCAAGAAATACTTCGCCTAAAAAAAACGTCTCGGTGGATTGAAAACCCGAAAGGGCGGTCCAAGCAAAAATTAGAGACATGATCAAAAATCATCCCGGTGGATTGAAAACATCACAGTACAATCCAGGAAAAAGTTAGGGATAATGGCATGTAACTATGTTCAACAAAGGGGCAAGTCCCTCAGTAGCAATTACATTATCCATCAGGAAAACTCCAGTCAAGGTCATCTTCGACAGAAGCTCAGGATGTCCCGAATTCAAAGTTGGTAGAAGGATAGTGGTCGTCATGTTTCAATGTAGCCCTTTTCCCTTAAATTACCATTTTCTAACTTTGTAAATACTCTATGGAATCACGCGCTTGGCTGATTTCCATCCTATCAATAAAATTTGAGCCCTTGTGCTTTTATTGGCAATTCATATTTGTTTTAGCTTTACAGAACGATATTTTAACGTGATCAACGATTCTTGAAATAAAACAAAAATGAATTTACTTGTTAAAACTTTTTCTGCTTTTAAAATAAAGATGGCAATTTATTTTGACTATTGAGCATAGAAAGAACATTGCTCGCTACTCCAGAAATAAGCGAGCTTCAAAGTGCAGAATCGAAGTACGCCTTCTAAGCTAGTGCGCCTGAATGAAGGATCAGCTGTATCAGATGCGTCTTTCCCATCTAATACCCTCGGTCGAGTTCTCATCTCCTAAGCCCGACCAACGTCGCTCCCAACAGGGACCGTTTCTCCTAAACAAGGCATAATTGTTATCTTGAACCAGCGGTACTTCTTCGCCCCGTGATGGTCGAGTATCCAGTCATGTTCATCTTTTAGGTTGTATGTCGCGTCAGTTTTGTCAGCGTATACATACATACATCGTGCACTATTGATTTGCATTCACATTCATATTGCATCACTATCACTTTAGTCGGTCTTATCCCCTAGTGATAACAGTCCTCTCAATCGGGTTGTCAGTTCTTTCCTCGTCAGGAAATGTTGCATCTGAACGATCTCTCTCCTCCATTTTATTTCTGGATCAGAATTGGCCCTTGACCACTTTGATAACTTGAACCTCTGAAAGACTAGAGAACCTTCAACCGATGTCACTCTTCGCCATTGAAGATGATATTTTCGCTTTCCCGGATTAAGGAAGATCCCTAGAGGAAGCCTCTTAAGCAGAGATACGGCAATACAACAGTTTTTCTCCGGAAAAAGAACCCCTGATGAAAAGGTCATCGGCACCTCAAAATTGGATCACATCATATGGCGTTTCTCTGGGAAGTTCCCGAGAAAAGTATGATGTAATATCCCCAAGCGTGAAACAGTCTCTCAAGAGACCCGTTTTCCCAAGTAGAGTCGGCAAATGGCGTCTCCAAACAGAGAAGTTTGTGCACCTCTACAACTCAGACGACTGGGTTCCCCAGCGAGTCTGACATCAAAACTTTTTCCATCAAATGGCATCTCTCCAGGAAAATTCGGTGAGAAGTTTGAGGAAAACCGCTACGCATAGCGTCCCTTGTCGATAAAGTTTATTGACAAAAGAAACTAAGACCAGTTCCTTGGTAGAAAACCAGGATCGAGGGGAAGTTTATTTCAGAAACTAAGACCAGTTCCTTGGTAGGAAACCAGGATCGAGGGGAAGTTCATTTCAGAAACTGAGACCAGTTCTTTGGTAGGAAACCAGGATCGAGGGGGAGTTTATTTCAGCAACTTAGACCAGTTCCTTGGCAGGAAACCAGGATCGATGGGAAGTTTACCTTTTCTAAGCATCATTGTTAGCAAAAGAAGAAGGATGCGTGAACTACCATTCTTAACCACCATCAAAATTTCGGGTATTCCGATATTTAATCCCCTTGCACCCTGAATGCCCGGATACTTTCGTCATTCACACCTTCGGGTCCAAGAAGATTAAATAGGGGCATCTGTAATACCCCAAATTTTGACACTAAGATTTCCCACCAGTGTGCAAATCATCATCACAATATGGATGAACTATCTTACCTCATCAGTCTCCCCAAAGATGGGTGAACACTTACTACAATCAGAATTAGGGTTTCAAGCCCTCTCAGAGTTCTTAGACAAAGGATCAATCAAGAAATGACATGATCTTCAACTTGTCTAACCTCTAAAATATTTACAAGGGATCAAGAGGACTCCCACTATAAGGATTAAGCACAAGGCTGCTCCCTTCCATGTGGATCAAGCCTCTAGATCGTTAGTGTCACCAAATTAGGGTTTGGTCGACCAGGGCCTCCAGATGGAAATTTTCCTCTGGGCATGAGCCATTGCTTAAAATCATAACCTATGATGCTCCAAGGGACATCATAAACCCAATCATCAAGTCAATTTAGCCTCAGGGGATGCAATCATCAAAAACCAGGAATTAGGGTTTCTTGACCTAATTCACCCCTAAGTTGACTTTTGGGACAAATAATGAGCCAAGACCTCAAGACATGATTTGAGGGTCTCCAACATACCACATTGATCCATTTGCAACAATGGATTAATCCAAGAAGCTTGAGCAATAAGTCTCAATTTCATCTGAGCCACAATTAGGGTTTCGCGAGAAAAGTCAACTGTAGCTTTGACTTTTGACTAGGACATGCTCCCAAACCCTAGGACATGAATCAATATACCCTATAATACCCATGGAACATGTCCATCAAGTTTGATTTGGGTCAAGGACATGATTTCCTAAAGGATTGCACAATTTGGAATTCATCTGATAAAAAGTCAACAGTGCACAAAAGTCAAACTTTAACTTTTTGAGATTTTTCACTTTTATGGTTTTTTAACCCTAAAATGGTGTTAATGTGTGATTTGAATCATCATTCATCAAGAAAAATCAAGAAAAGTTGGATAACTTGTAAAAGGGGTAACCATAAAAACTTAGAAAATTTTCTAAGTTAAAGAATAAAGTGGCAAGGGTACCAACTTTGGAGGATCATAACTCCTAAACCACAAAGCCATTTTTCCCCATCCAAAGCTGGATTTGTAGCCCTCATGGCCCTCTACAAAAGTGTCAACTACAAGTCATTCCAATTCATTATGGATTTTGAGTTATTGTTGGATCAAAATCACTAAAACATGAAAATCCATCATTTTCCAACACTTAGAAAAATTCTGGGCAAGGCAGATTTTGTGTTGAAACACCAAAACTTGTGGGATTTTTTCACATAGATGCAAGCTGAATCAGTTCCAAAGATAAGCATCAATGTTGTTGCAAATATTACCAAGAATCCAAAGAGCTCACTAGCATGAACTGATTCATCTTGAGCCAAGAGAAATCCATGCCCAAAGTCATGTTGCTGCAAGCTGTTTTGGAAAAATCAGTTTGCATGTTTGCTTGCCACACACGATTTTGAGCTAAAGACCAAGGATCACTATGCCACCTGTACTCAAACCAATCATAATGCAACTGATCCAACTGATAAAGCTGAGTCAAAAAACCAAGGAATCTTCCAACTTGAAGTGCATGCATTTTGGCACATTTTGCCTTGAATTCAAAGGGCATTAATGTGGACTAGTGCATTGTCAAGGTAGCCACTCTACTTAGTCAAGTTCTCTGATTAAACAACAATAAAAACATCTGAAGAATGTGAATTTGGTCAAGACATAGCCCTGCTCTCGGGAAGGGCTAGTTTACCTTGCATGAGAAGAAATCCTCCAAGCCAATCCATGTGAATGTGATCTGATCCAGCAGCCATTCACTATTCATCCAAGACAAGAGTTGATCACCTATAAATAGAGGTTCCAATGGATCATTCAACTTACATCAAAGCCAGTTATAGCACTGCTTTCTCTCATTCTCTCTTAAGTGCCAAGTTTTCTTGTTTTTGAGGAACCACTATCGGGTTTTGAGTTGCAGCCATAAGCAATCCATTCCAATTGCCCAGACACATCACATATGATGTATTTGAGGTGTCCAAATGCTTAAACACCATATGTAACACCCCCAGCTCAAAATCACCTATCAACCTAGCCATTATGCTTCAATTATGCAGTTGGAGTGCTCCAGCTTGATCCAAAGACTTCCAAAGTGTTCCAAAGCTTGCAACACACTCCACTACATCCATTGAAGCTGTTCAGATCATCACAACCCATCTGTAACACCTCCAACTCAAAAATCATATTGCTCTTGCTGTCACGACCTTCAAGTAAGCCTAAACTTGGTCATCTCTTAATCTATGCATATTTCCTCGTACAATACTTTTGCCAAATGTTCATAATCATGCATAGAATGTTTCCCCTCAATTAATTGCTTTGTTTGAATCGTGTATCAAAATTCTCAGCCTTCATGCAAATTTTAGGGTTCTTGAGGTTTTGTCTTGATTTCTTATTCCATGTTAAAAATAAATGAAATTAAAGACCATAGACATGATCGTGAGGTTGAAACGAGCATATTGATAGGTGGTTTGCATGGTATAATCAAGTATTGAGAGAGATTGAAGAGAAAATGTAAATCTAGGCAAAACCCAGAACACGCGCGTGTTCTTGGGTGTTCTTGGCGCCCTTTTTTGAAAATTCAAATATTTGAATTTTGTGATTTTATTTAATTGATTCAAAAATTAATTTCTCTCTGAGTTTTAATGATTTTGAGTTAATTCTTTTTTTAATAATTCACAAAAATGTTAAAATATTTTATTTTCCCAAAAAATCCCAAAAATACTATTTATTTCATATAATTGATATTTTTTTCAAAGAATTAATATTTTTTAATTGTTTTTTACATTTAAAATCTTTTTTCCTTCTTGATTTTGCAAATTTTAATGGTTTCTAATCATTTTGTAGGTCAAAACTTGATTTATGAAACATTAATCCAAGATCACAATTTGTTCCCACACATGTTTAAACAATTTTGATCATTTTAATTGAATTTTTATTCAATTAAAATACATTTTGGAAACAAATTAGGGTTTTGATTAATTCAACCCTCACAAATCATTTTCAAACTCTTTGGGCCTCTAATAGAGTGTAAGACCCAAGCCTTTTTGTAAAAGAACCTAATTTGGGCCTCACTTATTGTATAAGTCCCTCCGGGTATTTTTAAAAACCTCGGCGTGATCGTCGTTGTGTACACAAATAACCTTGGGCCTACCCTCGAGTAGTAAGACTCATTCTTCTTTTTAAAAAAACTTTGGGCCTCTAATAGAGTGTAAGACCCAACCCCTTTTGTAATTACACAAATTTTTGGGCCTCTCCTCGAGCTATAAGACCCATTCAAAACTCTTTGGGCCTCTATTAGAGTGTAAGACCCAATCCCCTTTTAACCAAAACAAATTTGGGCCTCAGATATTGTATAAGCTCCTCTGTGTTAAAAGAAAATCTCGGCGCAATCTCCATTTCAAGCAAAAAATCATCTGGGCCTACCCTCGAGTTATAAGCCCCATTCTTTTTCTTTAAACCTTTTGGGCCTCTTGAGAGAGTGTAAGACCCACCTCTTTGAACAGAAAACCTTTTCGGGCCTCAGTCACTTGTATAAGTCCCTCTGTACAAATTCACAGTGCGATCACTGATAAACCTTGCGCCTCTCCTTGAGCTGTAAGCCCCAATCCTTCTTTTCAAAGCACTTTCTCCTTTGATTTTGAATATACTGTTGTTTTCAATTTTTCTTTGTTGAATAACTAACCAAACAGCATGGAAGCTCTACAACCGAGTAAGTGGTTATATGCTTTCATTTACCGCTTTCATATACATATAACTGTATTGTGGGGCTGTTTCATTGTAAGTCTTCTTTCATAAACTCATATCGACTGTGTAATAATAGTATAGATACTTAGAGTTTCCCCGACAACTACATCTAGCATTAAGCCTGTTGATCACTCTTAGAAGTAGACAAAACTAGATCCCCATAGGATTACCAGACACAGTCTTCCCTCCTCTTGGGGTTAAACAATATGGAGACGTGAAAGGCAGCATTCTCGGTGAACCCTTTCACAGACTGTCACCTTTAGAAATTGTCAAAGAAACTCTATTCCCCAGAGATGATCTTTTCTCTGTGAATGGCATCTCTTGAGTTTCTTCCAAATTCTTGAACTTTCCTGGCTTGATCTATTCTCTGTGAATAGCCTGTCTTGAATTTGTCGGGGTTTGGGGACCCACAGGCTTCTTAAAAGCATCCTCACCTCCTCTTGGGTGTTGTACAAGGACTCGTCGGCTTCTTAGAAGTTTTCATTGCCTCCTCTTAGGCTTCGTATAAATGATTTCTTCCTCCGGGAATGATAGCCTCCTCTTGGGCTTCGTACAAATTGTCCCTCGGCTTCTTAAAAGTTTCCAGCCTCCTCTTGGGCTTCGTACAAAATTGTCCCGACGACCTCCTAGAGGTATAGGAACAGAAATTAGTCATCTTAATAGAACCGTCTTTCAAAAAGTCTAGATCTTGCTACTGTTGTTTCTTAAACGTAGTACAAAAGATGAAACTCTAGACTTGGGCAGTCTAATTACCTTGAGTCTCAAAGATATTCTTAAGCTCCTTTCAAAACTAGGAGATGAAACCCGTAGACTCGGACAGTCTCAATACCCTTTGGATTTCCCATTTCCTTAAAGAACGGGAGATAACCCTGATCCTCGAATCAAATCCCTGAGTGCAAACAGTGCTCATATAAGAACTGATTTTCTCTTTTAACCAACATACTGGACCTGTCACTCAACTGAAACAGTCACCAGCACCCTAGCCTCCTCTTGGGCTTTGTACAATGATTCTCCCCAGCGGAGCTAACCTTTTTTAGCCTCCATCTTAGGCTTCGTACGAGATACCAAATCACTCTCTTGTTGAGTCAAACCTGTTTAGCCTCCATCTCGGGCTTTGTACGAGATACAAAACACTCTCTTGTTGAGGATAAAAGACCCTCTTGTTGAGTCCAACCTTTAGCCTCCGTCTTGGGCTGCGTACAAGACACATATAAAATATTCTCCTGTAGAGTCAACCCTTTTAGCCTCTCTCTCGGCCTTCGTACGAGACACACAAAAGTCACCCTCTTGTTGGGTCGATAGCCTCCTCTTAGGCTTTGTATAAGAAAAACCCCGGTTGAGTCAATCAACCTTTTAGCATCTAAACTGTGCCTCGTTCACAGTACACAAACATCAACAACTCCTTTCATTTCATCTAATTGTTGTAAGCGGCAAGCCTCTGGATCATCTACATCCATGCCAATGTCCCTCTTTTAGCATGAGAAATTCCTAAGGAAAGATGACATTGCTCTACACTGAGTTAAAGTCTTCTCCTTCAGGTTAAAAAACCCTATAAAGGAAATTAGGGCATTACTAGGATTCACATATCCCAGTTAAAGTAATTCTCCTTTATAGTCAGTCACCCAACAGTTGTGACAAACAGACCCCTTTAGAGATGACAAATTCTCTCTAAAGACAACACCTTTTAGCTTCACTTCTTGGGCTTCGAACAAGATACAAATAGACCCTTCAGCTTCACATCTTGGGCTTTGAACAAGATATAAACCACCTTTTCAGCTTCACGTCTTGGGCTTTGAACAATTCACCAAAACACCATTTCCTCCCATAGAATAGGAGGAACTACAATCGTTCTGATTTCACTTTTTCGATAAACGGGAATACGTAGGCATAAGATTGAAAGAAAAATCTTAGCGAGCACACTAATCCAAAAAAAACCAAAATCCCATACCTTCAAATCTCAATTGGAAAATATCAGTCCTAGCGTCCTACCCATAAACATTCCGGTTATCCCAGTCCCAAACAAAGAAGAAAGAGGCCCCATTATCATATAGCATCCGTAACTTAACAGACTGCTGTTTAAACTCAGTATGCAAGCAGGGTTAATTGGAGACATCTATTTCCCTTCCTTAGTTAGCTCAATAGGATAATAAATGAATCGACCTGTCGTAACCTCAAAAGAGCAGCAGTGCCTAAGAAACACGTCCAGTTTCGCTCGCTACAGAAGCTAAGGTTATAAAGAACTTTTAGAATATAAACCAGACATATTTTAGGGTTATAAATGAGACTTAGAGATTTGTTCCCTTGCCCTTGTAATTTAGTAATTGATGTTGTAGAGATACACACCTAGATCACCTTCTGATCTTTTGAGGTACGACACATCTCATCATATGCACATTCTGGCTACTGCATATTAATGGATCGATGCTCATCATCCACTCTCTTGATTTTATTAACCCTATATTTACTTCATTTAGTTCAGTGCTGTAGACACTTCTAGTCTGTTACCAATTACTATTTGTTACCTTGGTCATACTCATTTTAAACAAAGATTACATACAAGTGTTCAATCTAAACCTCTTCACTCCCTGTGGGTACGATATCCTTACTATTATCACTTGGTGCAATAAAACATACGTGTATACTTGCATGTGACACCATAGTTCATTAAATCGCGCAACAGGCTCCTCATTTATTTACGATTTTCATTTTTGTCACCCTCTTCTTTGTAGGAAACTAGAGGAAAGATATTTGTACGAAACCACCTCTTGAGGCAATAAAACGTTGGATCCTTATAAAGGAATCTTTGTCGCCCTTGGAGGCAATCAAATGTATTAGATTCTTACAAGGATTCCTTTCCTTCCTTTGAGTCTATAAAGCATTGGATCCTCATGGAGGAATCCTTGCCGCCCTTTAAGATGATAAAACATTGGATCCTCATGGAGAAATCATTGTTTCCCTTGGAGGTGATAAAACATGTTGAATTATAATGGAGGAATCCTTGTCGCCCTTCGGGGCGATAAAATGTTAAATCCTAATGGAGGAATCCTTTCCTCCCTTGGAGGCGATCAAACATGTTGGATTATTATGAGAAGTTCTTGCCGCTCATTCGAGGCAATAAACGAAGGATCCTGGGGGAATCCTTTGCACCCTTGGAAGAGGTCAAATGTGTTATATCCTCACGAAGGAAGCCTTGCCTCCCTTTGAGGTAATCAAACATGTTAGACCCTTATGAAATAATATTACATCCCTTTAAGGTCGTCAAACATGTTGGATCCCTAGGGAGGAATCCTCGCCGCCCTTTGAGGCAATAAACAGACAAAATAATTTCAAAGAATCCTTTATACCCTTTGAGGTGATGAAGGCCTGGTAGATTTTCATAAGGGATCCTCGCCACCTTAGGGGGAAATACTAGTGAAAGGCCCCAAAAAAGTCTTTTGGGTAATTAAATGAAGTCGCTTAAAGAAAAATCCTAAGTAAATCACATAGGAAATAATAGGGGCAACAAAATTTAAAACAAAGAAGCCTAGAAGGCGCAGGAGTTATGTTCTTACAAAAAATGCCCCACAAGGGTAAGAGTACAAAGAAAAGCCACAAAGGGACAAGGAAACAAAACACATTCAAAGCTCATTAGCCATCTTCTAAGTTTACCTCTTTCAAGGGTACCTCCCTCTAGGAGAGGATTCGATGGCTCGCCTCTCCATGCCGCCTCATCATCAAGCCATCCTGAGTGCCCACAACAGAGGGAGATCCTAGTTTTATGGAAGAAGACGCCTCATCATCATCCACCAGTTGGCCATCACATATAACCTTGAAGATATCCAAAACACTCAAGTCTAGTGTAGGATAGAAAAATGGGCACTTGTTCCTTCATGTGCTCGAAATAAGTATCAGAGGTCATTACTAATTCATCATTCAGCTCCAAAACCTCTACTTGTAACTCCTTATTTAAGCGAAGGGAATCTTCCAAGGACGACTTCAAGGTTTACTCTAAGGTGGCCAATTCCCTAGATTTAGTCTCTGCCTTACTCAACTTAGTCGCCCATGACTTTTTCGCATTTTACAAGGAATCAAGAAGCTCCTGACTCTTAGCATAATTCTCCTCATAATATTTGAGTTTTTCTTTCATACCATTTTTGACCTAGTCTCTCCTCTCCCTATCGACATGTTTCAACATAAACATCATTAGCAAGTGATTCTCCTTCATGTCAGATAGCTTGGGCGATAGCTTAGTATTGAAAGCCCAATAGTCACCCAGAAACTCTTCAGATAAAGGAAGTGGGAGCTGATAAATTTAACAACGTCAAAGCCAAGGTCATTCCAAAAGGAAGACTCTGTAGTAAAAACCACTCCACTAGGAGACTTCTGATCACCTATCTCCTATAGGGTAGGTGGAACAAATTCACTCTTAGCTACTAGAGGAGAACCCCCGTCAAGCTTCTGGGCCTTAGCATTTGGTGTATCAGAGGGATGGCCTTTAGTTTGCCTTTTCTTCCTCTTTATAATCACACCCTCAGGATGACTGTCAGGGATATTAGTTTCTTCGCATGCTTCATTAATTCTATCATATCTTTTCTTTAGCTCCTATAAATAAATGTTATCCATTTCACCTTCAAGAATATAAATAAATGTCATACGTCGCCAAAGGATGCCTATAAAGTCATTAAAAATCCAAGCTTAACCAAGTGAGTTATCACCCTCTTGCCATCACTCAATAATTACACAAGACTCCATCATGTGAAATTTCTCTAAGAGGCAAGCCATCTTGGACTCGACAGATGTTAGGTACTTATAATCGTACTCGGCACCATCTACCCTTACAATGACTTGGGAATCCTATCACCCTTTCACTCGTACTAACATATATATCTTTCCAATGTTTGTAATGATTGGAGTAGGTTTTGAATAGAGATTTTCCTAAGAGGGTGTCTAAGGTTGCCCAGCCCATCTTTAAGAAGGTCTAGTGGCGTATAATGAAAATAACATCCCTATAGTGGGAGGTACCTCTCACCCTCAGCACACAATTTCAAATGCCCTAATAAAGCCCTAACTGTTAGGTACCAATTGATAAGACATAATGTTAAGAACTTGTATAACTTCCACTTTAAAAGCAGAAATAGGGAGATGGACCCTCATATCCTTAACAATAGGAAGATAAAAGTATAATTAAGGGGGAAGAATCAAGAGGGAAGGCCATGTTTACCTTTTTTTATCAAAAGACAAGCCTCTAGAATGATCATGTCCTCGTCATCCGAAGAGGAAACATCGACAGACTACATAAGGATATTATTTTCTCCTCATCAATGGAGAACGAATCAATATTCGACTTCCTTTGACACTACGGCGGGGGAAACTATTATCTCTTTGTTTCCTAGGAACAAATAAGACAAAAAGAAATCACTACCACCATCGTAATCGCTACTAGAACTACTAGAGCTCTCGATCTCCCAAAACTAAAAGCTCTATGCCAATCTAGGGCTTTACAAAAATGCCTATTTATTTCTAAATCCCTAACCATTTTTATTATGAAAGAAAAAGAGAGAATTACTCGACACCTAAAACGAGCTTGAATAAAGGGAAGCTGGAATGATCTTGCAAATGGTTGTGCGATCAAAATTAGTAAAGAAAATGAAAAAGGGAGCAAATGAGTCTTCTTATATGAGATTTAGATCTACACTCAAAAGTCTTTTAGGCTTCCCCTCAAAAAGCTCAGAACTACCCAGACACATGCAAGGTTTATAAGGCGTCTCAACTGTAAATCGTCATTGCTTACATTAAATATAATCGAGTGCTTCCATGACTTGACTAATGTTTGACATCCCTCAGCTGACATGAGAACTGCACATAATACACCTAACAAAGGCTTGATGACTCACCCATGACTAAGGGACTCACCCTTAGCTGATGGATTTACCCATAGCTGAGAGATCCACTCCAATTGAGGGACTCACCCCTAAGTGAGGGTTTCGCCACTAAATAAGGGACTTTCCCCTAACTAAGGGACACACTTGGAAGAAATGGAATGCTTAAACTATAGGGAGAAGTAACTTATTCACGTCTCCTTTTACAAGCCCTTGTGTTTGACGTATTGTATAATGATATATTTGTAAAAGACCTACATGTATGATACAAGTACTGGCCCTTGTTGGGGGCCCGCATAAGGGGTCGCACCTAGGCATTACTTTCCTTGGTAATTGGCCTGCGCTAATAGGAAAATGGGAATTATAAAGTGTATGCAGTGCATAACCACATATGGAAGAAGTCATGGCCACAATTCCCTAAGAAATAGGTAGTCAATATGTTCCCTAGTTAAGGTGGATGATCACTACTTCTCAGAAGTTCCCCAAATCCAGGCCCATGAGCTCTTATAAATACCTCACCCTTAGGGTGGAGGATGACAATCTAATATTCACCAAAGAATATCCCTATAATAGAGCTTCTCACCCCAGTGAGCTTGCTCTAAACCCAGAGAAAACACTTATAAAATAGGGCTCCTCACCCTGTGAGCTTGCCATAATTCCTACCAGTGTAGGATTTTAATGCATTTGTACTTTTATTTAGGAAGTACACAATAAATAAAATTTAGTGTCAACAAATTCACATGCAAAATAAAACTAAGCTAGAAATAGGTTGTGTCAAGCATTAATTATTTAGGCAACTAAGAAACACTAATTATGATAACTAATTGTAATACCCTAATTTTTGCTCCTAGGATCCCACATATCATTTTGCATCTCATACTACAAACAAGATCACACATTGGTTCCCTCTTCTATAGGGTTGTGCCTTGCAGGGATCTTTGGGTTTGTGTGTGTTTGTTAGTTGTTTCATTGATTAATTGTTTATGTTTACTAACCTTTAATCAAAATCCAAAAATATTTTGTTTTCTTTCACTAACATTTTCAGGGGAAGAACAGGTTAAAAATACCAAAAACCAGTCCCTCAGCTCGAATGGATTTCATCTGAATAAAGTCAAAGTTGATCTGCGATTAATTCAAAAATTATCTGATCAAGAGTTTCCAAGATTTAATTGATTATCATTCAAGGGACTCCAAGGTTCATGTGTTTATTTCCATGCCTTCTTTGACAAGCAAAAGAATCGAGCCGAACCACAGCAGTGCACTCAAAAATAGTAATTTTTTCAAAATTTGCACTGAGTAATCGGTTACTCAATTAGGGTAATCGATTACCCTCGTGGAAATTTGAAAAAAAATGGCAGCAAATTCAAATTTAGCAATTGGCACCATTTTTCATCATTTTGATCACATGTGGAATATTCTAGACCATCCCACTTTAATTCCCTACATCATCATAATTAATTCCCACCATGTACCATCACTAATCACCACTCTTTTGTGATTTCCCTCCAAATTTGAATTCCAATCCTAATTTTGATCTTCCAATCCTAATTCCAAACCACCAAATTTTCCAAGCCTAAACTCTATAAATAAAGCCTTCATTTCATTCATTCATTCAAGCTTTTGATAGCCAACAAACCTCACGCAAATTCACTTCCCAACCACAAAATTCACCAAAGCTCACATTTCTTCCTTTGAAAGTTAACAAGAATTCACATTGAATCTTGTTCAACTTTGAGCTAAACCTTCATCCATTCTTGTTTTTGTTCATCAATTATAGTAGATCAAGGCATTGGAGTGTAGATCTTGAAGCAATTTGAAGCAATTTTCAGATTTGGAGTGGTAATCTCATTTTCCACCATTGTTGTTCTTGATTCATCTTCCACAATATAGATCCTTTGTTGATCTTGTTTGCTTGATCTTTGGATCTTGCAATTTGTGTTGATTGCTGGTTTTTACTGTTGTTTTACTTGAAAATTTGTGCAAGTTCAAATGTATGATCATAAGGTGTTTGAAAAATGTTTTGAAAGGGGATCATGTTGAATTTTGCACAAATTTTTTATTCTGCCCGCAGAGTAATCGATTACTCACTTAGGGTAATCGATTACTCAGTGTAATTTTCACCAGAAACTGTGTTTTTAAAGCTGGTAATCGATTACTCACTTTGAGTAACTGATTACTCTGAAACAGAACTGAGTTTTTAGCTTGTTTTTTGGACTGTTTTGGTTATTTTTGCCATTTTCTTCCCTTTCCTTTGTTCTTAGCCTTAGATCACATATTTTAGTGGTTTAATTTGGCCTTCTCTTCATCTATTTCTCTTTTCTTTTGATCGATGAAAGTCTTATGGATCTTAGAATTCCTTTGTTGAATTCTTGATCAAGACTAGATCGTTACCGATTTTCTTTTCGTGTGGTATTGCTTTCGGATGACGATCTACATATCGTTCATCTAGCATGCATTAGCACAAAGATCTATTGACCGGCCTCATTGTATGGTAATTCTCTGTAAATTACTCAGTGATTGCTTAACATAGCGCAACATTTGTCCCTCTTTATCCAATTCGGAATTTGAACTTTCGTGGTCCGGACCTTGATAGGTCGCATCAACCCAATGTTGGTTAAACTTTTGTATTAGGTCCATAATCTTTGAAACTTGGCATTGTAGAGGCTTTGGTTCTACCAATCTTCTGTCAAGTTCATTAACTTTGGCCTAAGTGCATTGTTTAATCGCTATAGTTCATAACGCGAAACGGAATAATCGGTGAAGGCTTATGGCACTAGAGCCTTGTGCTACTAACCACTAACTTTTAACTTCTTTACTTTTCCTTCTCGCTCCCTATCTCTTTTTATTTTTATGCTTTATTCCATTTATCATATCATGTTTATGTTTATTTCATTTTTCTTTTGTCCACTTGGACCATTTTATCTTGTGCTTTATTTTTCTTTTGTCCATTTTGGACTTAAAACATTAATAAAGGATTAAACCACTAAAACACTTCTGCTCTTAATTGTTGGACTATGGCCATTATCCCTTTCTTTGGAGGACATAAACTCTTGATTATGGACTTATGAACTTAGAATTAGGATCTTAACCTATGCTTGGGAGTTTGTGATGGAAAACCTTGGATTTTGGATACTCGGAGTCTTCTTTTGAAGACTTATTTTGAATCAAGACCAAATCAAAAAGGGAAAAATGCTTATGCTTTGAAGAGTGTCTCCATGTGGTTAGATCTTTCTTATCCTTAGCTTTTAATTTATGCTTTAGGATAGTCACTTCTTCTCCACCCCTTCTTCAATTTTCAAAACCTTCTCCCTTTTTTCAAAACTTTATTGTTTTCAAACCTAAAACCGCTTTCATAATAAAACCTTGACTTTGGTCAAGTGATTTGTTAAACTTTGTTTTCTTTAATAAATGTCAATCAATATTAACCATATTTTTACCATTTCATAAAAACATAAAAAATACAAAAACTCATCAAATTTGTTGTGTGCTTTGTGCACTTTTTCTTTTAAACTTTTTCATAAGTTTAGACATGATTCATTTCTTTAAGCGAAATTATTCGCTTAGAAATGACGACTTGTCTTTACACTTAAAATCAACCAAAACAAACAAATTTTTGTTCTTTGTACCATGAACTACGAGGTTTTGATCCTACATTGCACATCGTGGGTACGTAGGCATGAGGCGATAAGTCTCTCCAAACACAAAAACCTTAAAAAATATTTCTCTTCTCATCTCCTCAATCTCTTTTCAAGCAAACCATTTTCAGACCAAAAGCGGTAGATATTTCAAAGGGTTCCTATAGAGTACTATAGACGTTTTGGGTGCTAACACCTTCCCACTGCGTAACCAACCCCCCTTACCAATTTCTCTTTGTCTTTTTAGCTTTTGCTTTTTTAGACTTCTTAGGATTTATTCGCTCTTTTTTCCTTTTCCATTGTGGAATAAATAAAAGCGCGGTGGCGACTCTTGCTTTATGAGTTAAGTTAATCAATAGCTTACACTCACAAATTTCCCCGCTACAGAAAAGTGGCGACTCTACTGGGGATTGTCTCCCTTGAGGGGTTTAGCCTACTTTGGTTTATTTACTACTTTTTGTCTGATTTGCTTGTTACTTGTTTGTTCTGTTTGGGAGTTCCTCTGTGTGTGAGATAGGTCCTATACCCGGACCAGAGTGTACTTTGAGATAGGAGGATAGTATAGTCAAGGGAACTTTGAAGGAGTCAAATCCTGAAAAATAAAAACTTGAGAATCTATCCACTCGGTGGTTGCCTCTTTGGAATTACTGATGTCGATTGAGCGATCGAGAAGACATTACTTTTTCTATAGAAGCCTATAACACTTAGGACCGTAGTAACCCTTAACCCATCCTAGCCTTTTTAGGATCGTAGCACGGAAGCTATGAAGATGCAAATCTGACTTATCTGTCACGCGATACTACACTCAGGTTAGATTCTCTTAAGGATAACTACCAACCTCCGAGCAAATCGGTGTGTTGGTGTGTCTGATAGTGGATTGTGGAACCTGGGCACTCTGTTAGAACCACTATTTTCTGCAGGTACAATGAAGACGAAACCTTAGTACATACCTTTGTGGGATTGGATTCATGCTCGTGACTTGAACCTTGACCCGTGTGCTTTGTGTGATCTTGTTTGTGGGTGTTGCATTCATGCACTCATGCATTCATGAGCATTCTTCTAGGAAGGTTTCAAGGAACTTAAAGGTGTTATTGCAAACATTGCAGGAACTTTTGTTATGGATTTTGGAAGGAGAAGTACAAAGAAGTACACTTTCAAGAGTCCTAAGTTAGGGGGTTTGAGAGAGCTAGGATCTTTGGTTGCTGATACCAAGAAGTTAGAGTCCAGATATGGAAGGCTTTTATCTTTCTTGAAGGTTGATATGGCTGAAGGATTGCTTGCTACTTTGGTTCAGTTCTATGACCCTTTTGCTTCATTGTTTCACCTTTCCTGATTATCAGTTGGTACCTACGCTAGAGGAGTATTCTCTCCTGCTTGGTTTGCCTGTTTATGGTCGGATTTTCTCTGGTTTGGACCCCGCTCCCGAGCATGATGTTATTGCAAAGGCTACTCACTTGAAGGTTTCCGAGATTAAGGCTCGCATGGATACCAAAGGAAAGATTCTTGGGTTGCCCGCTAAGTTCTTGATGGATAGAGCTCATCACTTTGCTAGTGTGAAGAACACAGTTGCTTTTGAGGTTATTCTTGCCTTGCTTATTTATAGATTGTTCCTCTTCCCGAATGTTGAGAACTTTGTCGACATCAACGCTATTCAGATCTTCTTGATTGGGAATCCATTTCCCACTCTACTTGCCGATGCTTACCATTCTCTTCACCTCAGGAATTTCCATGGTGAAGGGATGATTATCTGTTGTGCACCTTTGCTTTACAAGTGGTTTATTTCTCACTTGCCGAAGTCTGCAGCTTTCTGGAATCTCAAGGATGGTTTATATTGGTCAAAAAAGATTATGTCTCTCACTCATTCTGATATTGATTGGTGTAGCCGTGTTCCTTCTGGAGCAATGATTATTGATAGTTGTGGTGATTTTCCCAATGTGCCTCTTCTTGGTATAAAGGGTGGAATCAACTACAATCCGGTGTTGGCTCGTCGTCAGTTGGGATATCCTTTGCGAGAGGTACCGAAGAACATTCATTTGGCTGGTCTCTTTTTCAAGGAAGAAGAATCTCAGGTTTCTCTCAAGAGAGAAATTGTGGAAGCTTGGCGTAGCATTCGTAGAAAAGGAAAGGAAAGTTTGGGAAATCCGAATTGTGTCTCTTTGGAAACTTACCTCCAGTGGGTTAAAAATAGAGCTATTACTTTGAAGATGCCTTATGCGCATCAGGAGCCTTTATCTCTAACTAATAAGAAGCCTATTCTCTACTTTATGGAAGACACAGAGAAGTTTCAGATCGCTTTGGCCGAGATGCAACAAGAGAGAGATGCTTGGAAGAACAAGTATCAGATTGTTGAGTTAGAGAATGCAAGACTTCAAGAGCACTTCAATAAGAAGAATGAAGATGAAGTTGCCAACAAGAAGAGAAAGGCGCAAGAGGATTTATTTTCCTCTCATATTCAGCCAGTTTCCGATATTCCGAAGAGTTCAGAATCTCCTTGGAAGTTGATCATTGATCAGTTACTGATTGAGAAGACTCAGATGCAGGTCCACATCAAGAAGCTGGAAGATAGAGTTGGGACTTCTTCTTATAGGACTCTCTAGGGATCTAGTTTCTTTATTCTCTTTTTTTTTAGGATTCTTGAATCTGTACTTCCAAGATGTAATCTTTTCCATCATTAATGAATGAGATTTTGGTATTTCAAATAACAATGTTTGCAATATGCCTTATATTTACTTGAAACTTTGCATTTGCATCTTGCATATCAAGCATCATCTCTTGCATTGTTTCTTGCCTTTTCCAGGTGTTTTATGTTTCCTTTGGTCTTCATTCAGCCAAGCTGTCGCACCAGTATAATACTTGGGCTAATCTGAAGAAAAAGATGGATCAGCTGCAACAAGAGAACCGTGAGCTTCGTGAGGAAGTGACAAATTTGAATGATAGTTTGAAGAGACTCACCGCTATGATGGAAGTAATAGTTGCTGCTCAGAATCAACCTCCTCCTCCTCCACTTTCAACTCCTGTGCAAAGGACAATCATTTTTGAGATTATCTCCACACCCATCTTTGTGGCACCTGCTAGTGTTCCTCAATATTCCATGCCTCCTGGTTTCCCCCGGAGCATGCCTCAAAACTTTGTTTCTGAAGGTTATCAACCACCACCACCTCCTGAAATTCCAGTTGTTCCTACCGTTCAACCTGTGATGACTGTACCACTGCCTGTGGTTCATGCCGTTCCTTTTGGTGAAGAGCAGATTTTCCACACTGCCCCAAGTGAAAATGCCAGTGCTTATGATAGAATGGAAGAGATTTAAGACCCGTTTGCTGAAATACAGAAAGAGATCAAAGCTCTGAGAGGTAAAGAACTGTTTGGAAAGAATGCTCATGAGTTATGCTTGGTTCCTAATGTGAAGATCCCGCATAAGTTCAAAGTCCCTGACTTTGAAAAGTATAAGGGTAACTCTTGTCCGATGAGTCATTTGACTACTTTTAAGATATCGGCTCAAAAGGATAATGATCAGCTTCTCATTCACTACTTTTAAGATAGCTTGTCTGGTGCAGCTTTGAAATGGTATATGGGACTCAACAGTACTCGAATTCGCTCTTTCAAAGATTTGGGTGAGGCGTTTGTGAAACAGTATAAGTATAATATGGATATGGCTCCTGATCGTGACCAGCTTCGGGCAATGGCTCAGAAAGATAAGGAGACATTCAAAGAATACGCGCAAAGGTGGCTCGAGAGTGCTGCTCAGATTAATCCTCCTTTGGAAGAAAAGGAGATGACCAAGATTTTTCTGAAAACTCTGAGTCCTTTCTATTATGAGCGTATGATTGCGAGTGCCCCAAGTGATTTCACTGAGATGGTTAATATGGGGATGAGATTGGAAGAGGGTGTCCGTGAGGGACGTTTGTCGAAAGATGGTAATTCTACTGGAAGTTCCAAAAAGTATAGTGGAGGATTTGCCAAAAAGAAAGAAGGAAAGACCAATGCCATTTCTCGAGAAAGGTATAGAAGACCTCGCGATAGAAACAATCAGTGTCAACAACACATTGCATCTGTTACTCTTGTTATCAAATCAACTCCCATTGTTCAGGCAGCTCCTGCTCAACAACTTTCTAATCAACGGGACCGTTTTCAGAAAGATTTTGATCTGATTCCAATGACCTACACAGAATTGTTTCCTTGTTTAATTAAGAAGAATCTGGTTCAGACCTGTCCACCACCTACTGTTCCAAAAGATTCACCATGGTGGTATAAACCTGAAGCTCATTGTGCTTTCCATCAGGGAGGAGTTGGGCATGACACTGAGAACTGTTATCCATTGAAGATGGAAGTTCAAAGGTTGGCTAGGAGTGGTATTATGTCTTTTGAAGATTCCAATCCTAATGTTCAATCGAATCCGCTGCCTAATCACGGCAAGGCGTCTATCAATATGGTTTATGGTTGTCCTGGTACATTCAAAAATTTTGATATCCGTTGGATCCGAAGATCTCTTGTGGAAATGCATGCACTTTTGAGTGAATACCATGATATTGATCATGACTATGCAGCTTGTTGCATCTGTTCCATGAATCCTCGTGGTTGTGTGATAGTGAATAGGGGCATTCAAAGGATGATGGATGAAAATTTGATTGAGGTCACTGCTAAAAGAGATGAATATCAGAATGAGGTGAATGTTATTTCACCATGCTTTAGTGTTCCTGAAAGAGTTGTTATCTCTTATGATAGTCGAAAGACAACTGTTACGCCTTTGGTTATTCGGTTGCCCGGTCCAGTACCCTATGAATCTGACAAGGTTATTCCGTATAAGTACAATGCTACCAAGTAGAAGATGGTAAGGAAGTGCCCATTCCTTCTTTGTCTTTTGTGGTAAGCGTCACTGATGTGAGTAGAGTGACCCGAAGTGGTCGTGTCTTTGCTCCTGAGCCTCCAAAGATTGTGGAGAATGTTGTTGCTGGCAAACGAACTCAAGATGAGACTAATGTTGATACTTTCGGTCAGTCCAGTGGTTCGAAGGTTTTTGAGGATGAAGTTTTGAAATTGATCAAGAAGAGTGAGTACAGTGTTGTAGATCAACTCTTGCATACCCCATCCAAGATTTCAGTGTTGTCCTTACTGATGAATTCTGAAGCTCATAGGAAATATTTACATAAGGTATTGGAACAAGCATATGTTGAGCATGATGTGACTGTTAATCAGTTTGATGGCATTGTTTCCAACCTCGCCGCATGTAATAGTTTGATTTTCTGTGACGAAGAGTTACCCGAGGAGGGGAGAAATCACAATTTGGCTTTACATATCTCCATGAACTGTCAAGAAGATGCGTTTTCCAATGTGTTGGTTGATACTGGTTCTTCTTTGAATGTGTTGTCAAAATCTACTTTATCAAGGTTTTCTTACCAGGGTCCTCCCATGAGGTATAGTGGGGTTGTTGTTAAAGCTTTTGATGGGTCTCGAAAAACTGTGATTGGAGAAGTTGATCTTCCAATCAAAATAGGACCATGCTTCTTCCAGATTACTTTTCAAGTAATGGATATCCCTCCTGCTTACAGTTGGCTGCTTGGCTGGCCCTAGATTCATGAGGTTGGGGCAGTGACTTCAACTCTTCATCAGAAATTGAAATTTGTTAAGAATGATTAGCTGGTAATTGTTGGAGGTGAGCAAGCGATGTTGGTGAGCTACCTTTCATCCTTTTCATATGTTGATGCTGATGAGACAGTTGGGACTCCATTCCAAGCTCTTTCTATTGATGATAAAGTTGTTAAGAAGAATGAGTTGCCCATGTCTTCCTTGAAGGATGCTCTGCATGTATTAGAAACTGGTCGGTCTGATGGTTGGGGCCGAGTCATTGATGTGGTTGATAACCTGGGAAAAACTGGTTTAGGCTTTACGCCTGGTACAGTCAGAAGAGATTTGAAGTGTATTAATGAGACCTTTCACAGCGCCGGATTCATCCACAATGATCACTCTACTGCTGCCATCATTGAAGATGATGAAGAGGAAGAACTTCCCAACTTCGTGACACACGGATAGATCTGCCAGAATTGAATAGTTGTTGATGTTCCCACTGTTGTTCATATTTCAAAGTAATTTGTTTTTGTTTCTTTCAAAAAAATATCCTTTCACTCTGCCCAAGGTGAAAGTGAATTTGTGAGGGATTTGTTTCAAATTTTATCATCATCAATAAAATGTTATTTTGTTTATCCATATTATGTTTTCCCCTTTTTTTTTATTTCTTAAAAATGGTAACATAAAAAACCAAAAAATAATAATGTGATAATCACTTTTATCTGCATGATACTTGCACTTCTTGTTCATATTCTAAAATCAAACATAAATCATTGTGCAGATTGATTGTTAAACCCATTGAAAACAATGACCCTATGCCCTCTCCCAACTTTGAGTTCCCTGTGTTTGGAGCTGAAGAAGAGGGTATTGAGGAGATTCCAGATGAAATTTCTCGGTTGCTTGAGCACGAGGAAAAAGCCATTCAGCCTCATGAAGAGCCAGTGGAATTGGTTAATTTAGGTTCAGATGATGATATAAAAGAAGTCAAGATTAGGGCACTGCTTCAGTCAGATGTTAAGAAGAGGATTGTGGAGCTTCTTAGAGAATATGTTGACGTGTTTGCTTGGTCCTATCAAGACATGCCTGGTCTTGATACTTATATTGTGGAGCACCATTTGCCATTAAAGCCTGAATGTCCACCTGTGAAGCAGAAATTGAGAAGAACTCATCCTGACATGGCTGTGAAGATCAAAGAGGAGGTTCAAAAGCAGATTGATGCTGGTTTTCTTGTGACTTCTGAGTATCCTCAATGGGTGACCAATATTGTGCCTGTTTCAAAGAAAGACGGAAAAGTCTGAATGTGCGTCGACTATAGAGATTTGAATAAAGCGAGTCCAAAAGATGATTTTCCACTGCCACACATTGACATGTTGGTAGATAATACTGCTAAATTTAGTATCTTTTATTTTATGGATGGATTTTCCGGTTATAATCAAATAAAGATGGCACCCGAGGATATGGAAAAAACAACATTCATTACACCCTGGGGAACATTCTGTTACAGAGTGATGCCCTTCGGTTTGAAAAATACTGGTGCAACGTACCAGAGAGCTATGACTACTTTGTTCCATGATATGATGCATAAAGAAATTGAGGTCTATGTGGATGATATGATTTGTAAGTCAAAGACTGAAGAAGATCATATTGAGTACTTATTGAAGTTGTTTCAGCGGTTGAGAACGTTTAAGCTCCGTTTGAATCCTAATAAATGCACTTTTGGTGTCCGTTCTGGAAAATTATTGGACTTTATTGTCACCCAAAAAGGCATTGAAGTTGACCCAGGTAAAGTTAAAGCTATTCAGGAAATGCCTGCGCCCAAAACAGAGAAAAAAATAAGAGGATTCTTGGGACGTTTGAATTATATCTCCCGATTTATATCCAATATGACTGTCACATGTGGGCCGATATTCAAGCTTCTTCGCAAAGATCAGGGTTGTGTGTGGACAGAGGATTGTCAGAAAGCTTTTGAAAGAATTAAAGAGTATCTGCTTGAACCTCCGATTTTGTCTCCTCCCGTGGAAGGAAGACCTTTGATCATGTATTTGACTGTGCTAGAAGAGTCTATGGGTTGTGTTCTGGGTCAACAAGATGAATCTAGTCGAAAAGAATTTGCCATTTATTATTTGAGCAAGAAGTTCACCGATTGTGAGTCTCGGTACTCAACGGTTGAAAGGACATGTTGTGCTTTAGCTTGGGTTGCCAAGCGTCTCCTCCAGTATATGTTGAATAATACAACTTGGTTGATATCCAAAATGGATCCAATCAAGTATATCTTTGAAAAGCCTGCTTTAACTGGGAGGATTGCTCGTTGGCAAATGTTGTTGTCAGAATATGATATCGAGTACCGAACTCAAAAAGCGATAAAAGGAAGTGTTTTGGCTGACCATTTGGCACACCAGCCAATTGATGATTACCAACCTATCAAGTTTGATTTTCCTGATGAGGATGTGATGTATCTAAAGGTTAAATATTGTGAAGAACCATTACTTGATGAAGGTCCTGAGCCTGGATCCCGTTGGGGTTTGATTTTTGACGGAGCTGTTAATGAATATGGCAATGGTATTGGGGCAATAATTGTTACTCCTCATGGTTCTCATATTCCTTTCAATGCAAGGTTGATGTTCACTTGCACAAATAATGCGGCTGAGTATGAAGCATGTATTTTGGGCTTGGAAGAAGCTATTGATTTAAGAATCAAGATTCTTGATGTATACGGGGATTCAACCCTGGTGATTAATCAGATTAAAGGAGAATGGAGACACGTCAACCTGATTTGATTCCTTATCGAGATTATGCAAGAAGATTGTTAACTTTCTTCAATAAGGTTGAGTTTCACCATGTACCCAGAGCAGCAAATCGAATGGCGGATGCTTTAGCCACTATATCCTCCATGATTATGGTGAATCGGTGGAATGATGTGCCCAAAATCAATGTTATGTGGCTTGATAGGCCAGCTCATGTATTTGCGGTTGAAGAGGTTGTTGATGATAAACCGTTGTATTATGATATTAAATGTTTTCTTCAAAATCAAGAGTACCCGCTTAAGGCATCCAAGAAAGATAAGAAGACTTTAAGAAGATTGGCTGGTAGTTTCTTCTTGAATGATGATGTGCTGTATAAAATAAATTATGACATGGTCTTGCTCAGATGCTTGGATAGACATGAAGCAGACATATTGATGAAAGAAATTTATGAAGGATCTTTTGGTACCCATGCCAATGGGCATACAATAGCTAAGAAGATGTTGAGGGCAGGTTACTATTGGCTGACAATGAAATCTGACTGTTGCATATTTGTGAGAAGTGTCATAAGTGCCAAGTTTATGCTGACAAAATTCATGTACCACCAACTCCTCTCAATGTTATCTCCTCTCCATGGCCTTTCTCCATGTGGGGGCATCGATATGATTGGAATGATTGAGCCTAAAGCGTCGAACAGACACCGTTTCATATTGGTCGCTATTGACTATTTTACCAAGTGGGTTGAAGCGGCATCATATGCCAATGTGACCAAGCAAGTAGTGGTCTGGTTTATCAAGAACCAAATCATCTGTCGGTATGGTGTTCCGAGCAAGATTATCACTGATAATGGGTCAAATTTGAATAACAAGATGATGAAGGAATTATGCGATGAGTTTAAGATTGAGCATCATAATTCTTCTCCTTACAGACCTATGATGAATGGGGCTGTTGAAGCTGCTAATAAGAATATCAAGAAAATTGTTCAGAAGATGGTTGTTACATACAAGGATTATCATGAGATGCTCCCTTTTGCTTTGCATGGGTACCGTACATCTGTCCGTACTTCAACAGGGGCAACCCCTTTCTCTCTTGTTTATGGTATGGAAGCAGTGCTCCCGGTGGAAGTTGAAATCCCTTCTACGAGAGTTTTGATGGAAGCTGAATTGTCCGAGGCTGAATGGTGTTAGAGTAGATATGGCCAGTTGAATTTGATTGAAGAGGAAAGAATGACGGCCTTGTGTCATGGCCAATTGTATCAACAGAGAATGAAGAAAACTTTTGATAAGAAGGTTTGACCTCGTGTGTTCAGAGAAGGCGACCTCGTGCTCAAAAGGATCTCGACTTCTACCAATGATTTTAGGGGCAAGTGGACTCCTAATTATGAAGGCACATATGTTGTTAAGAGAGCCTTCTCTGGCGGTGCATTACTTCTTACAACTATGGATGGTGAAGAGTTCACTCGTCCTGTGAATGCCGATGCAGTCAAGAAATACTTCGCCTAAAAAATAAAAGAACAGCTCGCTAAGTTGAAAACCCGAAAGGGCTGCTTAGGAAAAAATGATCGTCTCGGTGGGCTGAAAACCCGAAAGGGCGGTCCATGCAAAAATTAGAGACAAAAACAGAAATAATCATCCTGGTAGATTGAAAACCCGAGAGGGCAATCTAGGCAAAAGTTAGGGATTATGGCAAGTAACTGCATCTGGCCAGTCTTGATCATTTGAAAGCAACATTGTCCATTAAGGATTCTGCTTCAATCATCCTCAGCTGAAGTTTTGAGCACAGTGGAATTCAAAGTTGTTAGGGAGAATAGTGGTCATTGTATTTCAATGTAACCCTTCCCATGTATTTACCATTTTTCATACTTTGTAATGATCCATGGAATTACGCCATTTGCGGACTTCCATTCTATTAATAAAATTTGGGCCTTTGTCCCTTTGTTTGCAATTCTTATTTTGTTTCTGTTTGCAAAATATCATTTTTTTTATGATGATTTTTGAAACAAAATGTAAATAATTGATTTAAATTTTTGAAAATTATAAAAACATTTTCCTTTGATTTATGGAATATAAAAAAGAATGTCAACGGTTATTCCAAGAATGGCAGGATCAATGTTTTCCTCAGCAGGGTTCGTTCTCGCTCCTTTGGCAGAATTTATTGACAAATCCCCAGTAGAGTTTGTCGATATATCCCCAGTAGAGTTTGTTGATATTTCCTCAGTAGAACTTGTTTATATGAATGGGACCAGTTGATGATGGGTTCCTTCAAAGGTTTGTTATGGTGTGTTAAATTCATAAGGTCCAATGTTGTTTGGTTTTTCCCCAGCTCAGTCTTGATCCGAATCTTCTCCAGCTGATTATGTTATGGTCAGGCAGTTGAGTAGTTTTGAGTTCCACATCTCCTTAATGGTAGTTCCCACGCAGAGATTCATTTTTGCTGTCCCCAGCCGAAATCATATGAGGAATCTTCACTCAGAGTTTTACCCTCTAGATGTGTTGTTGTTGCTTTGGATGTCCCCAAACAGAGAGCAGTGTTATTCTCTTCTAAGAAGCATTGACGTGGCGATCGCTTGTCGTGTTTCATCTTGTCTTGTGGATGTTTTTCCCTCTAGGTTGTTCTACCTAGGGATTTATCCTTGATGATTCTCCAACGGAGGCAATGTATTAACGTTTCCATTCATAAAGCAGTGAGGTTAATTTCTCATTTCCCCCAGCAAGTCCAAGATGTACTTCTCTCCGGATTGTTTTTCAGAGATTTATCCTCCTAGTGAAGATTATGCGTCACTATTGTATTTATTCTCCAGTGAAGTCGCTCATGATAACTATATTCAAGGAATATTGATATACTAGTCACCTGTGGGGTTTTCTCTCATTCATGATGAGTATTGATCTAAAATCCCCCATAGTTTGACCTTTCGCTGTTTTCCTAGCAAGTTCAGGATGCTTTGCTCAGAATTGATCAATCTGAGAGTGTTCTCGTATCTCCAGCAGATATGCCTTGCTTTCCTAGTTGATTTTTGCGTAGATGTTTATATGTCTACAATCCCCAGCGGATTCATTATTTTTGAGCAGCAGATCTCTTCATCCTTTTGAAATGGAAGTTCTTGTGAATTTTTACGATCCCCAGGAAGTTTCAGAAAGATTTGGTTTGTATAATTCCCCAACAGCTTTCCTGTCATCCTCAAAGGAGAGTTTAAGTTGTTATCCTCTTTGTGGATCATCTATGTTAGAAGATGGATATTCGGGTTTCTCCCCAAGGAGTATCTTCTTTCCTCCAGCAAGATTTGAGCCTTGTAGTAGGATTTATTTTCCTTTGATGGCTTTTGTTTATCTCTTGCGGGATTTTTTTCAGCTAAATGCCTAGCAGAGCTGCTAATGACATCTCCATTTTGTTGAGATTAGCCGAGTATTCAGTGGTGTTGTGATGTTTTTTCCACCCTCTGCTTATTCTTTATGTCTGTTTTATCAGCATATTCATACTCATAAGCATTGCATGCGCATTCATTTTGTTGTGCATAGCATGTTGTTGTTGCATTATGCATTTTGCATTTATGTTGGTGCTTCTTTGCTCTCTGGTGTCGTTATACCCGTAGAGCGTGTGTGTCCTCTCTCCATTTAGAGTGTCGACCCGTAAGCAGAAAATGCCTATCTTTGTTAACTCCCCATTGAGTTTATTTCTCATGGAAGATTTTGATTCAGTTTCCTCTCCAGTTCATTATCTGGATGGAATTAGTCCCCAGTTGAGATATTTCCTCCTCGGGATGAGTCTTGTTTGACCGTTTCTCTCCAGCTTGTTCTTGGATTGAACTTTGATCCCCTTCAATATTTGTTTGGATCTCTAGGCTGTGGAACCTAGATTGAGAGTGCATTTATTTTGCACCTTTGAGGATTATGCGCCCTTCAGCTGAAATTTGCGTATGATTCCCCTTTTGGAAGGTTCAATACTATTTTGTGGCATTCCTTTATTTGAGAAGCCTGAGGCGATGCAGTTAATACATTTTATGACTCCAATGAATGGTAAGTCTCTTCGGTTAGACGAGACAGTTCGTTGTTGAGATTCTTTTACTCCGATGAATGGTAAGTCTCTTCGGTTAGACGGGACAGTTCGTTGTTGAAATTTTGTGACTCCGATGAATGGTAAGTCTCTTCGGTTTGATGGGACAATTTGTTGTTGAGATTTTCTGACTCCGATGAATGGTAAGTCTCATCGGTTTGATGGGACAGTTCGTTGTTGAGATTTTGTGACTCCAATGAATGGTAAGTCCCTTCGGTTGGATGGGACAGTTCGTTGTTGAGATTTTGTTACTCCAATGAATGGTAAGTCTCTTCGGTTAGACGGGACAGTTCGTTGTTGAGATTTTGTTACTCCGATGAATGGTAAGTCTCTTCGGTTTGATGGGACAGTTCGTTGTTGAGATTTTGTGACTCCAATGAATGGTAAGTCTTTTCGGTTAGACGGGACAGTTCGTTGTTGAGGTTTTCTACTCCGATGGATGGTTAGTCTCTTCAGTATGCTAGAGATAGTTCATTGTTGAGGTATTGATTTTCCCTAGTGGAGCCTTGTTGTGCTAAGTCTTTCCTGTTGAGTTATATCCTTGTTGTGTTGTGGTTTATTTCCATATACAGTTATCACCAGTTTGAATCTTTTCCTCAGCTAAGTCCCAATAGTTGTGCGGTGTATTCCCCGGCTAGTCGGTGGTCTCCTGTGATGTGTTTCCCCGATGGAGTTTCTTTCTCCCGTTCTTCTTTTTGTTTATCTCCTGTGGCATATTCTCCCCACAGTGGTCTTGTGTCTGCATACCATTTGCATAATCATATCATTTTGTGGTCTCTTAGGACCAAAAATTGGGTTTATTGTTATATTTAAGTCTCTTCTATCTCGTTGAGACAAAGATGTCAATCTTCTTATCTCCGGATAGAAGAAACTTAAATAGGGGCAGCTGTAATACCCTAATTTTTGCCCCTAAGATCCCACATATCATTTTGCATCTCATACTACAAACAAGATCACACATTGGTTCCCTCTTCTATAGGGTTGTGCCTTGCAGTGATCTTTGGGTTTGTGTGTGTTTGTTAGTTGTTTCATTGATTAATTGTTTAGGTTTACTAACCTTTAATCAAAACCCAAAAATATTTTGTTTTCTTTCACTAACATTTTTAAGGGAAGAACAGGTTAAAAATACCAAAAACCAGTCCCTCAGCTCGAATGGTTTTCATCTGAATAAAGTCAAAGTTGATCTGCGATTATTCAAAAATTATCTGATCAAGAGTTTCCAATATTTAATTGATTATCATTCAAGGGACTCCAAGGTTCGTGTGTTTATTTCCATGTCTTCTTTGACAAGCAAAAGAATCGAGCCGAACCACATCAGTGCACTCAAAAATAGCAATTTTTTCAAAATTTGCACTGAGTAATCGGTTACTCAATTAGGGTAATCGATTACCCTCGTGGAAATTTGAAAAAAAAATGGTAGCAAATTCATATTCAGCAATTGGCACCATTTTTCATCATTTTGATCACATGTGGAATATTCTAGACCATCCCACTTTAATTCCCTACATCATCATAATTAATTCCCACCATGTACCATCACTAATCACCACTCTTTTGTGATTTCCCTCCAAATTTGAATTCCAATCCTAATTTTGATCTTCCAATCCTAATTCCAAACCACCAAATTTTCCAAGCCTAAACTTTATAAATAGAGCCTTCATTTCATTCATTCATTCAATCTTTTGATAGCCAACAAACCTCTTGCAAATTCACTTCCCAACCACAAAATTCACCAAAGCTCGCATTTCTTCCTTTGAAAGTTAACAAGAATTCACATTGAATCTTGTTCAACTTTGAGCTAAACCTTCATCCATTCTTGTTTTTGTTCATCAATGATAGTAGATCAAGGCTTTGGAGTGTGGATCTTGAAGAAATTTGAAGCAATTTTCAGATTTGGAGTGGTGATCTCATTTTCCACCATTGTTGTTCTTGATTCATCTTCCACAATGTAGATCCTTTGTTGATCTTGTTTTCTTGATCTTTGGATATTGCAATTTGTGTTGATTGCTAGTTTTTACTGTTGTTTTACTTGAAAATTTGTGCAACTTCAAATGTATGATTATAAGGTGTTTGAAAAAGGTTTTGAAAGGGGATCATGCTGAATTTTACACAAATTTTTGATTCTGCGCGCAGAGTAATCGATTACTCACTTAAGGTAATCGATTACTCAGTGTAATTTTCACCAGAAATTGTGTTTTTAAAGCTGGTAATCGATTACTCACTTTGAGTAACCGATTACTCTGAAACAGAATTGAGTTTTTAGCTTGTTATTGGGACTGTTTTGGTTATTTTTGCCATTTTCTTCCCTTTCCTTTTTTCTTAGCCATAGATCACATATTTTTGTGGTTTAATTTGGCCTTCTCTTCATCTATTTCTCTTTTCTTTTGATCGATGAAAGTCTTATGGATCTTAGAATTCCTTTGTTGAATTCTTGATCAAGACTAGATCGTTACCGATTTTCTTTTCGTGCGGTATTGCTTTCGGATGACGATCAACATATCGTTCATTTAGCATGCATTAGCACAAAGATCTATTGACCGGCCTCATTGTAGGGTAATTACTCCGTAAATTACTCGGTGATTGCTTAACATAGCGCAACATTTGTCCCTCTTTATCCAATTCGGAATTTGAACTTTCGTGGTCCGGACCTTAATTGGTCGCGTCAACCCAATGTTGGTTAAACTTTTGTATTATGTCCATAATCTTTGAAACTTGGCGTTGTAGAGGCTTTGGTTCTACCAATCTTCTGTCAAGTTTATTAACTTTGGCCTAAGGGCATTGTTTAATCGCTATAGTTCATAACGCGAAACGGAATAATCGGTGAAGGCTTATGGCACTAGAGCCTTGTGCTACTAACCACTAACTTTTAACTTTACTTTTCCTTCTCGCTCCCTACCTCTTTTTATTTTTATGCTTTATGCCATTTATCATATCATGTTTATGTTTATGTCATTTTTCTTTTGTCCACTTGGACCATTTTATCTTGTGCTTTATTTTTCTTTTGTCCATTTTGGACTTAAAACATTAATAAAGGATTAAACCACTAAAAGACTTGTGCTCTTAATTGTTGGACTATGGCCACTATCCCTTGCTTTGGAGGACCTATACTCTTGATTATGGACTTATGAACTTAGAATTAGGATCTTAACCTATGCTTGGGAGTTTGTGATGGAAAACCTTGGATTTTGGATACTTGGAGTCTTCTTTTGAAGACTTATTTTGAATCAAGACCAAATCAAAAAGGGAAAAATGCTTATGCTTTGAAGAGTGTCTCCATGTGGTTAGATCTTTCTTATCCTTAGATTTTATTTTATGCTTTAGGATAGTCACTTCTTTTTCACCCCTTCTTCAATTTTCAAAACCTTCTCCCTTTTTTCAAAACTTTCTTGTTTTCAAACTTAAAACCGCTTTCATAATAAAACCTTGACTTTGGTCAAGTGATTTGTTAAACTTTGTTTTCTTTAATAAATGTCAATCAATATTAACATATTTTGACCATTTCATAAAAACATAAAAAATACAAAAACTCATCAAATTTGTTGTGTGCTTTGTGCACTTTTTCTTTTAAACTTTTTCATAAGTTTAGACATGATTCATTTCTTTAAGCGGAATTATTCGCTTAGAAATGACGACTTGTCTTTACACTTAAAATCAACCAAAACAAACAAATTTTTGTTCTTTGTACCATGAACTACGAGGTTTTGATCCTACATTGCACATCGTGGGTACGTAGGCATGAGGCGATAAGTCTCTCCAAACACAAAAACCTTAAAAAATATTTCTCTTCTCATCTCCTCAATCTCTTTTCTAGCAAACCATTTTCAGACCAAAAGCGGTAGATATTTCAAAGGGTTCCTATAGAGTACTATAGACGTTTTGGGTGCTAACAGCTTCCCACTGTGTAACCAACCCACCTTACCCATTTCTCTTTGTCTTTTTTAGCTTTTGCTTTTTTAGACTTAGGATTTATTCTCTCTTTTTTCCCTTTCCTTTGTGGAATAAATAAAAGTGCGGTGGCGACTCTTGCTTTATGAGTTAAGTTAATCAATAGCTTACACTCACAAATTTCCCCGCTACACTAATCCACCAAGAAGATTATTAATTCTCTGATCAAAAGATTAATCAAATTTAGAATGAAAATGATCAAGAGGATAACACATGTACGAGAGTCTAATGAAGCCAGAAAATATAATGACAAAATTTTCTATGATAACATGAGAGATAGATGTCAAATCACTACCCAAATTCATAAGGAAATGGGTATACATGTCACCTCTCTTCTATTTCAAACATTTTATCCATTCATAGTCAATTTTAGGCTTAACCACTCACGCTTGAGCCCAAATATATCTTTTAGAAGTGTGATTATCTCACACCCTATAATAAGATCCAACACAGGATCTAGCTTTTGTTTATCGTCAAGTCAAACATGAGCTCTAATACTAGTTATAGAGTTTCAGGAAACTGGGAGTAACAACGAGTCCCATGGTTCAGGACCACAAAACGGGACACACCACATCTCTTCCCAAAATCTTTAGGCATTAGATTTATGAGTCACCTTTTCTATATATCAAACACTATATTCGTTTATAGTAGATGTTTGACTTAACCGCTCATACTTGAAAGCAACAATCATACAAAAAATTGGTGTATAATCACCTCATATAACTTGAAATCGAGTCATTTCTTGAATCAAGAGTGTTTTGACCAATTTTACTTTAGAAAGTGTCTATATTGAATTTGAAACTTGATCATTCACGTATCACACCAGAAGGTGTATAAAGGGTATCCAATTTTGTGGCAACTTTGGTAGTGCTTTGATCAAATGATTCCTTTAGAATGCCTTATCCTCTAATTTTTTTTTCCTTTCTTCATATGTGTCTTCTTCTTATTTATTAGAAAGTGAAGGAAATTAGTAAGGAAAATGGTCTTAATGTAATGGTGATGATCTATGGGGGTAAAGGCTCTAGAAAAACAAAACTTTAGGAATTCAAGAGGGAAAAATGAGTACTTGGGATTTATAGATGGCCCTCTTTTCCTTTTCATATTCAAGCTCAAGAGTGCACTCAAATTTTCTTTTCATCGCCGATTTTAAGTCCTAGGAAGCAATGAGAGGAGGAACTGAAATGGAATTACCAGAAGTTGAAGACGTGGTGGTTGTTTAGAAATAAGGGAATTTTTTGAATGATGGCAATCTCAAAACTTTAGAAGAGAGAAATGTACAGAATTTGAGGGTTGTCATATACTAACATTTTAAAGGCTGTCATATACAAAATTTGAAACAACCCTATTTTGAGTAAGACTCGTACATATGGAGTAGACAATGGCGAAATATAACTTTGAAGAAAGAATTTGAAGGTGTAAACATTCACGGCTCCAACGCATGATTTGAGAGGAAATTCTATCAAGTATAGAGAAATACACTCAAACTAGGGCAATATGAGTATAAGTTCGAAGAATCAATTTATTCACATACATAAATAACTGTCTTGGAAGTTTGCATATGAATATTATACTTATTTAAGGTAATTTCAAATGTAAAATATGAAAGAACAATACATAGGTCACACATTTATTTCATAAATGATAGATTTGTTGAAGAAAACAAACAAAACATAGAGAAAAAGAGGGACACAAAAGCATAATATGAAAACTCTAAAATTGGAGAAAAAACTTTGGTCGTTGTCAATAGAAAATTAGAGAATAATATTATATGAAAATTGTTATAACACATAATATGCACTCAACTAACTCCGGCCCACAGTACATCCACACCCTCCAAAACAAATATCTAACGACAATCATACTCCACCATAAAGATTATAGTCAATTGAAGCTATAACACTCCAAGAATTTTCACATTGTCATCATTGACAATCATAGTTTTAAAAACTATCAACTCTCACATGAAGAATATATTTCACTTGAAGATAAACCACTTCAAGAATTTCACATTTTTGTCACCGAAAATCATATACTTTATCATGAAGAATATGAAGGTGAGAAAAATACACAAGAAGGGGGATTGAATTGTGTTTTCTGTTTCTTAACCTTGCCTCTGATCAGAGTTCAGAATCTAAACTGGTGTTCAAAATCTGATTATACGTTACAATGGAATGTAAACAGAAGCAAATAAAAGATAAAGAACACGCAAAGATTTATATTGGTTCCTCCCAAAAGAGAGTAGTCCAATCCCCTTGCATCTCAAGAGATTTTCACACTAACCAAAACATGATTACAGTTGCTTATGCACTTAAGCATAAGACTTTTCTTTGCGCAGACCCTCAGCCCGAGACTTCATGCTTAAACCCCTCAGGTCCAAGACTTCTACTTAGGTTCCACGAACCTAAGACTTCCTTGCTTAAGCCACTCAAACTCAAAACTTCTGCTCAGACCCTTAGTCCAAGACTTCCCTGCTCAGATTCCATGAATCCAAGACCTCTACTTAGGCCCAAGACTTCCTTGCTTAAGTTCCACGAACTCAAGACTTCCTTGGTCAGGTTCCACGGCCCCAAGATTTCTGCTCAATCAACAATTGACCAAGACTTTCAATGGTCTAGCACATAGCAGGAGACTAACTTGGCTCAAGCTTCTTTAGCAAGAGACTTTGATGCTCAAGCACATAGCAAGAAACTTTATCTAAACTACTAAATAATTATGTTTTGCTATTGTGGGTTTTGTTCGACCTTTTCCCCCTTTCCATTTGGAAATAATAAAGTTTGGTGGCGACTCTTGCTTTTTGAGTTAAGTTAATCAACAACCACATAGTCTCGCGCCTTTCACAACACATGTACATAGTCCCACCCAATCAACAACGGCATGAACTATCAACTATATATGCAATCATGTATGCAAATGTACTCCACAACTGACTCATTATGCATACGGTGACATTCATGAACACTCAAACTCATCTTGCTCCCGATCCCCACCATAAGACCAAAGCACACCAAATCGTTACCATCACCATAGGTAACACTTCACTGATTCCCACCTGAAACTGGATACTCTCTCCCGATCCCCACCATAGGACTAGAACATACCAAAACTAGACTGAAGTCCATACACCGTGATGCATGACTTTCAACAACATGCATTTTTACTAAAAGGCTCACCAAAGGAATCACCAAGCATATCTTAACATTTATGCATGACATCGTTCATCATGCGCAACAATTAATTAATGTTATAAAACAAATAAACAACAATAAACAACAGCAACTCAATAAATGTATCTTCCTAAGCATTTATTCATTTTACTTCACCAAAACAATAACACATCATCGTATAGATATAACGATTCGCTAATTGATCGCACAAGTCAGCAAAAATGTTGCCATATTAGGTACATAATTATAATTCAAACACTTCCCAAGCATCATCATGCGGTAGTTCTGCATGTTAGCTTTCTGACACTTTGAACAACATCTCATTTGGACTTACGGAACAGAAGTAACAGCCAAAATCGACAAGGGGTCAACCATAAAAAACAATAACCAATCAATTGTTCCAAGGGACTAATCGATTGTCCCAACTCACTGCCATCATCTTTTTCACAATTTTGACTGGACCAATCAATTACACAGCCAACTAATCAATTGTTCAATGTGTTATTTCAATTTTTCCGAGTGAACATATCGATTGCTCAAAGAGGCCAATCGATTGGTCTAAGTTGATTTTGCCTAGAAACCCAATTTTTCTCACGTACAGCTGGTTTTCTTACTTTCAATCCTCACCCAAACACACCCAAACACCTAAACAACTTATTCCCAGAATTTAACAATGGATAATATCATCATAATCATCAACTATACCTCACTCATCTCATCACAATTCCATGGTAATTTCATCATCAAGTTTAACAGCAATTTTCATCAATTCATGAATAAAACTCAACATTCAAGCATTCATCCATGACAGAAAATTATATATACATCATTTATGATCATTCAAACATTGATTCAATCATAAAATCACATATAGACTCAAGATCAACAATCAATTTTGAGAAATCCATCATAATTAATTCATAAGAAGGAAAACCTAGGAACCCTTATGAGATTAAGGACTTCTCATCCCTACCCCATCATGCAATACACCTAATTGATATCCCTTTTTCCCCCATTACCTTGGATTTTAAACAATGATGATGAACCAAGAAACTTATATGGCTTCTCTCTTCAAAACCCTAGTTTTTGCTCTTCTCCCTTCAAAAGCTCTTTCTCTCCTTTTGCCTATTTTCTCAAATTTCACGTACTGTCAAATTCTCCCCAAAAAACCTAGCTTTTCTCCCAACTTTTAAAATATATAGTAACCTCCTTACTTATTCCTAATTATTATTATTGCCCAATTTAACTCTAGATTTTCTCCTCTTACCACAAACTTTCCTCAAATCCTACAATTGGCCTAAACTCCTATTTTCTCCAATTTTTCTTATTTTATTCATAATAATAATTAAAATTTCAATTATTAAATTAGTTTCTAATTTACTCTACCGTCTCACCACACCCTACTATTTCTACCACACCCAACAACACATAATCAAATAATTTAACTTAAATCACACCAACATTAAATAATTAAATAAAATAAATCCAAATAATTCAATTAAATAATTTAATCAAATTTGGGGTGTTACAACTCTCATCCACTTAGACAAATTTATGTCCTAAAAAATTACCTGAAGGAAACAAAGTCAGGTACAATTCTCTCATCTGACTCTCCAGCTCCCAAGTTATGCTTCCAATACCTGGTCCCCCTACACTACCTTCACAAAGACAATCTTATTACCACACAATAGTTTCACTTCTCGATCCTCTATCCGCTTGGGTGATGCTTCAATAGTCAGGTTCTCTTTCACTGGTATATCGCCCACTTGGATCACATGAGACGGATCCATAATGCATCTCCTCAACTGAGACACATGAAACACATCATGAAGATTATCAAGCGGCGGAGGCAAGGTAATCTGATAGGCCACCTCTCTTATCCTTTGAAAGATCTAGCATGGACCAACAAAACATGGTGTGAGCTTTCGAGACTTCAAGGATCGTCAACACTGGTTACTAGATTAACTCTCAAAAACACATGGTCTCCCTCTTGAAACTCAAGTGTTTTCCTCCTCTTATCATGGTAACTCTTCTATCACCTATGCAAAGCTTTCATCTTCTCTTGGATCATCTTGATCTTCTCAGAAGTGTGTTGCACGATCTAAGGTCCAATCACTGCACTCTCACCAGATTCATAGAAACACATAGGTGTCTTACACCTCCTACCATACAACGCCTCAAACGGGGCCCTCCCAATACTTGATTGGAAACTGTTATTGCAAGTGAACTCAATCAGCGACATATAGTTATCCCAAGCACCTCTTTGTTCTAGCACACAAGCCCTCAATAAATCCTCCAAGGATTAGATAGTTTTATCTGTTTGACCATTCATCTACGGATGATAAGTAGAACTCAACTTCACCTTAGTACCCACCGCCTCTTGCAAACTCAGCCAAAACCTCAGCGTGGGCCTCAAATCCCTATTCGAAATATTGCTTGACGGAATACCATGCAGGCTAACAATCTTCTAAATGTACAACTCAACTAATTTTTGCAAAGGATAATTGATCATAATCAGTATAAAATAAGCTGATTTAGTCAGCCTATCAACAATTACCCAAATAGAATCACATCTTTTCGTCGTCTTTGTCAAACTTGTAACGAAATCCATGGAAATAATATCCAACTTCCACTCCAGAATACTCAACGGTTGCATCAAATCCAATGACTTATGATGTTCAATATTTGATTTATGACAAGTCAAACAAGCATACACAAACTTAGCTACTTCCTTCTTCATTCATAACCACCAAAACAATTTCTTTAAGTCTTGATACATTTTAGTGGTACCTGGATGAATACTCAACCCACTTCTGTGACCCTCCTCAAGAATACTCTTCTTAAGCTTGGGTACATCTGGTACACAAACCCTGTCTCTGAACCATATCATGTCGTTCTCATCAATTCTGAAGTCACCACCCTTACTTTGATTGATTAACACAAGTCAGTCAACCAATCCCATGTTGATCTTCTGACCTTCTCTGATCTCTTCAAGGATGCCACTGGTCAGCGTCAACATACCCAACTTTACACTATTAGGAGTCTCTTCACATACCAAACTCGTGCCTCAAAATTGCTCAATCAGTTCCAACTGTCTAACCATCAACATCGACATATGTAATAACTTCTGAGTCAATGCATCAGCTACAATATTAGCCTTACCCGGATGGTAACTCAAGCCAAAATCATAATAGATTCTTCAAACTTCTTCTAATCGAATATATACTTCAAACTCTTGTGATCAGTGATCACTTCAAATCTGGAGCCAAATAAGTAATGTCTCCAAATCTTTAATAGGAACACTACAACTTCTAACTCAAGATCTTGCGTAGGATAATTCCTTTCATGAACTCTCAAATGTCGTGAAGCGTAAGCCACAACTTGAGCATTCTGCATCAACACACCTCATATACCCATCTTCGAAGCATCAAAATATATAACAAAGGACCCATTTGGATTCGAAAAAATCAAAACAAGAGAAAACGTCAACTTCTCCTTGAGTTCTTGGAAACTCTCTTCACAATACACATCCCAAACATAGGCCTGACCCTTTTGAGTCAACTGGGTCAAAGGTAATTCTAACTTTGAAAACCCTTCAATGAACTTCCTATAGTAACCAGCCAATGCAAGAAAACTTCTAATTTTAGTAACAGACTTCGGAGTCTCCCATTGTAACACAATATCTATCTTCGATGGATGAATCTCTATACCACCACTAGAAATTACATGACCAAGGAAACTCACTTCTCGCAACCAGAACTCACATCTGGATAGCTTCTCATACAACTGGTTCTCTTTCAATGCCTGCAATACAACTCTCAGATGTTCCACATGCTCTTCATCAGACTTCGAATACATCAGAATGTCATCTATAAACACAACCACAAACTGGTATAAATATAGATGAAAGATTCTATTCATGTACTCCATGAACAATCCAGACGCATTATACACCCCAAATGGCATTACCCAATACTCGTAGTGACCATACCTTATTCTGAAAGCAGACTTCGAAATATCTTCAGGATTCACTCGAATCTGATGATAACCCGAACACAAATCTATCTTGTGAAATACACAAGCACCTACCAATTGGTCCATCAAAATATCAATCTTCGGAAGTGGATACTTGTTCTTAATAGTCACCTTGTTCAGCTGTCGATAGTCAACACATAATCTCATACTATTTTCCTTCTTCTTCACTAACAACACAGGCGCTCCCCAAGGCAAAACACCCGCACGACCACAATTCTTTTCAAGAAGATCTTACCATTATTTCTTCAATTTACTCAACTCTGAAGCAGACATTCTATAAGAAGCCATCGATACCAGACTAGTACAAGGTACTAAGTTTATAGTAAACTCAACTTCACGCTCCGGCAGCAAACCACTGATATCATTTGGGAACACCTCCAAAAAATCACACACCACTGGCAACTCACCAATCATAACTTTGCTTTATGCCTTCATAGAAGCTAATATCATAAACATTATAGTATTATCTTTCACGAACTCATCCACTTGCTTAGCAGACATGAACAACTCGTCATTTGCATAAAACTCTAGAAATGACACCGTCTTGTCGAAATAAATGATATGAACTTTGACTCTACATCTTCAACAAACTCAGGAAACAACACTGACTTATCCAATGTTTTCACCCTTGCAATCGGCGGCACACCGAACTAACTCTCCACGCCTCAAACATCTTTGAGAAGAGAAAGCTTATCCCTCACTTATTTCAATCCCGCTCCTACAGGCAAGTAGTTAAAAAAACAAGTACTGACTGTGTTTCGCATACATGTCGCAAACTAGGGAATTGAAAACATTACAAACCTGTCCGGACGGACCGACCTACTCTGATACCACTATGTAACACCCTAAACCCTGAAACTTAAATATTAAGCTTTACACGACAATCGAAGGTGTCACTAACAACCATTCCTTTAACAAAAAAACATTTAACAAACACGTGGCGTAAATATAAGCGTCATACAACATGTGTCATCGCACGCTCACCTTCACTTAGAGTATCATTGCGGCGGTATCAATCTTATTTCAATTAAATAAAACAACATAACTTAGACATTTAGTCTCAACATCAAAATTATATAATCTGCTATCAAAATATTGAGTTATCATGTCCAACCCTCAATAACTTCAACATAAATCGAATAAAGAAATTAAGCTCCAACAAAACATAATAAGCACAAAAATATTTCCAACTCAGAGGTTACAGGATCAGAGCAAGACATCTAAACAAAGATGAAACTAAACAAAGTAACTCCAGTAGCTAACTTCCACTTATATTAGCAAACTCTACACCTTATTATTTGTAAGATGTTTTAGTGGACAACATGAAGCAAATGGGGTGAGAAACAACAAACCAATATAAATAGTGTAAAGAATTTTAAGGTAGAGAACATATAACAAGCACACATTCAATTACATAATCAACAACCACATAGTCTCACACCCTTCACAACGCACGTGCATATTCACATTCAATTAACAGCATCATGAACCATCAACTACATATGCAATCATGTATCCAAATGTATTCCACAACTGACTCATTATACATGCGGTACCATTCATGAAAACTCAGGTTCTTGTCACTCCTGATCCCTACCATAGTACCAGAGCACTCTAAATTGTTACCATCACCATAGTTACATCAACTCAATTGATATCCCTTTCTCCCCCTTACCTTGGATTTTTAGCAATGACAATGAACCAAGCAACTTCTATGACCTCTCTCTTCAAAACCCTAGCTTTTGCTCTTCTCCCTTCAAAAGTTGTTTCTCTCCTTTTGCCTTTTTCTCAAATTTCACGCACTGTCAAATTCTCCCCAAAAAACCTAGCTTCTCTCCCAGCTTTTTAAATATATACTAACCTCTTTACTTTTGCCAAATTATTATTATTGCCTCATTTAACTCTAGCTTCTCTCCTCTTACTGAAGATGGCTGGTTTATACCTGAGTGAATCGCACACTCAAATATAACACAGAGTCGCCACCGAACTTTATTTAGTCCCAAAGGATAGGGAAAATATCGATAAAACCCGAGGGGAAGAGAAACGGGAACGGGGGTAGGTTATGCGAAAGGAAGGTACTAGCACCTTACGCATCTCTCGTACTCGACGGGAACCATTTCGCTTGCTTCTAGGCTCGGATGGGTTATCTATCTAAAGGCTTCTAGCTAAAGAAAAGGAAATACACGGGAAAAGAAAGAACAAAAGTGAGTGCTTACGGAGGATTAGGGCCCTCATGCCTACGTACCCTCATAGTACAATGTGGAAATCAGAGCTCCGTAGTTCAGGGAACCAGGGAAAAGAAAGGAATGGAAGAAGGTGGAAGGGTGCTCGCCAAGATCATCGCGATCTCGTGCCTACGTATCATTCATTCGAATGAATGCAGAATCAGAGCTTCTGTAGTTCGTGGAACCAAGAAGGAAAAGGGAAAAGAAAGAGAGAGGTGGTGTCCAAACCAAGAGCAAAAGAAGATAGAGACATAATATGTTGGGGATCCAAAAGAAATGGTGTCAAAACTAAGCAAGAAGTGTGAAGGAAAAGAATAGAGACTGTCCTGAGGGTAACGTGCAAGAGTGGCGTTGAAACCAAGAAGATAAAGGAGCAAAAGGATAATAGAGACTCCACTGGGGAGGTAAGAGAACAAGGAAAGTACTGGGGACCAGAAGGATGACGACCCTACTGGGGATCAAAATGGAAAGGGTTCGGTATGTTAACCGAAGAAATAAAGATTAAGACTCCGGTGAGGATAAAGGGATTGGTGTCAACAGGCAGGCTGTGATGAACTAAAAAAAATAGAGTACTGGACCAAGAGGAGGTGTTTAACTCTAAAGGGATTTCAATATATTAACTGATAAACAGTGGTTAACCGAAGAAAGAAGAGATTGCGACTCTACGGGGAGAAAGGATCATTGGTTTTAACAAGTAAATTGTGATCAACCAAAAGAACGGGTGTGGAACCAAGCAAAGGTCGTGACCCAAAATACGGGTGTGGAACCGAGCAAAGGTTGTGACCCACTGGGGATGTTGATACTGATTGAACAAACAGCACTTGACCAACAAAAGGGGTATCGAACCAAAAGAGGTTGCTAACCGCTGAAGAATCGGTGTTAACAGAGAAACTGTGATTGACTGAAAAGAAAGCGAGTGATTAACCAAGAGAAGGTGATTAACTCAAAAGGGGTTCAGTGTTTTAAGAGGCTGGCTGTGGTTAACTGAAAGAACAGGTGATTAACCAAGAGAATGTGATTAACCCAAGAGTAACTCAGTGTGTTAACAGATAGACTGTGGTTAATTGAGAAGACGTGCAAATATTGGTGTTTTAAATAACAAGTAGTGGTTAACCAATCAAAGGGAGAAGAACCAAGAGTAGATTGTGAACTCCTGGGGATTCGGTGTTAACAAAAAGACTGTGGTTAACCGAAGAAAAGGGTTTGAGACCTTTCGGGGGAATCAAAGAGCAATGATTGAGCACAAGAAAAGAACAAATGAGGCAAAAGATAGGTGTTAACCCAACCCAATGATCTTTAACCCAAAGAAAGGTAATTGATCAACAGAGAGATTGAAAGGGTAAGAGTGATCAAAGATCGACTCGAATGGGGAAGGAGATACACTACCGCTTGGGGATAGAGGTTACTAAGCCAGGCACAGGGTCATTCGTCCCCTACATGAAGTTGCCAGAATGAGAGTAAGAATTCTCCCTTCTCATTCCTTCTCTAACACACAGGGTGTAATGCAGAAGTTGAAACGGACAGCGTAACAACTCCAAGTTGTACAATGCTCTAGTGCGTCACGCAAAACTCCGACTCAGCAGGGGATAAAGAGAACCATGCTCTAAAGAAACCTAGAGAGAAGCGCCAGAGGGAAGATCAATAATCGAAACAAAGTTTTGATTAATTAATCAAAGGGAGGCATATGCTAACAATTTTTCAAATGAATGAAAAATCATTAAAGCAAAGGGTGCATTATTGATTATACAAGATTAAGCTTATCCATGAAGAACAAACTTAATGAAAGATAGTGCAAAACAGTACCAAATGACATTTAGTATGCATCACACATCATGTATCATGTGATCAAAGAAAGTGCAAGAATGACCATGTTCACACAATGCCAAGAATATGAACAAATTGAATAATCGGAATCGTGCATCGAAAGTTCATGAATATGCTTCAAACAGAAGTTAAATAACCCTTAAAACATCCATAAAAATAAGCATATCCATGGAAGTTAGAATAAGAGAGCATGGCAAACACACTTGAAAAAGCATGAAAATGGCACTCTGGTTCAGTGTTAATTGATTAACACTTTTGCACTGCAAAGTGTTAATCGATTAACACTTGAAAAACAGCAAAATTACACTAGTTAATCGATTAACACTTTTGCAATGCAAAGTGTTAATCAATTAACACTGAAGCAGGGGCAGAAAAAACAGTTTTCAAAAGTGCTTTTAACCACCTATTGATTTTGTAATCACTCCTATGCTAGGGCAAACAATTATGCACAAAAAATCAAGTTTAATAACAAGGATAATCAGTAATGGAATCAATTAAATCATCAAGATCATGGATCAAGCATATGGCATAATCGATTCACACACAAGAAGCATCGAAACTACATCGCGAATGATACGAAAACGTTCGAAACAGTAAAATGAATGAGATCTACCAACCTACAAGCCGGAGGATTGGCTTGGTAAATGTTGCAAAGAGATCTTGGTGCAGATAATCAAAGAAAACCAGAGGAATCTTCAATTATAGCCGAATCTTACCAAAACCGAGAAAATTACGACGAGACTCCCAAATACGAATTCAAACCGTTGAACCTTGAAGCAAACACTTGAGATGAATCCAAAAGCTTATAAAACTCCAAAAATCCAAGTATAATTTCAAGATGATGAAGGTTAAGCTCAAGAAATAATGAATTCCAATGTAGAAGTGATTATTCTTCAATGGTGAAGAGCTATGGTGAGGTTTAGGAAGAAAATGTAGATGAAGATGAAGAAGTTGCAGAAAAATTCAGAGAGAATGTGAGAGAATTGAGAGTGAAGTGTGAGAAATGGTTGAGAGATTGTGGAGAGGTCCTTCAAAAATGATTGAAGGCTTGTTTATATAGACTTTTGGTTTGGAGTGTGAGAGTTTTGGAATTAGGCTAGGAGCTAGCTTTGGGTGGTTTGGAATTAGGCTAAGAGTTAGTTACACTTGACTCACCGAGTCAAGCGGTTAACTCGGTTAGTTAGGAAGTTAACTCGGTAGCAATCCCAATGTAAGCTTCACATCCAAAGGTTGACATGCTTGGAAATCAAGGAACATGGTACACTTAAATTAGAGTGATGCATTGGAATAAATGCACTTGGAGTGTCTTGAATAGTCTTGAAATGTCTAGAGATGTCTAGAATGTTCCACACACTGCTAGAATCATGTAGAATCCCAAAATGTGGGGTGGTAGGTTGCTGTCATGAAAAGCAGCAGAATTTGCCAAATTTGCAAGTGTTAATCGATTAACACATTTGCACTGCAAATGGTTAATCGATTAACCAGGCCAAAAGTCCCCACATTTACCTGAAAAATGGTGTTACGGCCACGGTTCCGATTTTCAACCTCTTTCTTTGATGAATAAGCGTAGAAACCCTTATTTTGTGATTGTTTTGACGATGTGATGACCTTGTGAGGATGTGATTAATCGGGCTTGGAAAACCTGAAAACCCTGCAACAAGAAACACAGAGAAAAAGGGCGAATGCGTATGCCGGCGATAATGCACATGCTTATGCAAAAGGCAAAATGGGAGGTCAAATTTCGGGTTACGACAGCTGCCCCTATTTAATCCTCTTGGACCTGAATGTACGAATTATGCTAGATTTTCGATTATTCGAGGTAAAATGGGATTAAATAAAAGAGTAGCTCGAAAATTTGGCCGACGGCGACAAAAGAAGAGTTTTGAGAGTGTTTAAAGTTTGGCTGAGTATCTACTGGGGAGATGAATCAGGCCAAAAAAGGGATGCTTGGTGCATATGCCATGTATGTGATGTTCTACATCATGCTTGATATCATGTTATGCAAAGGTGCGGGCCGATGTATCGCGCGGTGGGTTAGGCGGAGATTGTAGCAAAATGAAATCCACAGATGAAAGCAGAGCCTACTGGGGAAAGGCCCTTGAATGGCGACAACTTCACTGGGGAAGAAACCAAGAAGTCTCAAACTTCTAGACTATCACCATTTCTATTGCCAGGGGTAAGAGAATCAGGTCATTCTTTACGCATTGACTGACTGCCAGAAGACTACCACTGACTCTGCTGCAGGGAAATACCAGGGTCCGGAGGATTTTCTATGCTTGGGGAAGAAGAGGAACCAAGCCGTACTGCTGCTGGTGCGTGACAGTTCTAAAATGTTGGGAATGATGCACAACTCGTGTTGGGGAAAAGAACAATCGTCTCTTTTCGTGGTACATCGTGACAACCTTACTAGGGACCTTATGGATCTGTCGGGAAAATAGAAGGTAAGCAACCTCTCTGAAGAACCATAATGGCGCTTGCTGGGGAAATGTTGGCTCTGCCGAGGAAACAACAACTTCTTCAAAGATCCATCACGGTGTTGGTCGGGCATTAGGCTTACCAATGGATATTACCGGTTATCCTGCACGAGTTACTAGTAACATATGCAATGCATAATGCCTTCTCGATTGATTTAGCTTTTATTATTCTCAACGCTTTATAGTATTATGTGATCACAAATAATCGTTTATTTTACAAACAAAATACTGAAAAGAGGCAATTGAGAAATTGAATGATGCATTGAATGTGAAAAATGTTTGTACATAAGATGTGTACAAGGATGCAAACTCCTTGATGAGGAAAATTTGCAATAAAAATTGAAAACAAATGTAAATGGCAAAGGGAAATCATGCTTTGTATTGATTACAACATTGGCTACCATCCCCTGTAGGTCTAGGTTCCAACGCCTTGCATCAGTTGATGATGATTTGACTGCTCTATTACCGTCTGAGGTCCAACTATGATGAAGAGAGGCTCAACTGTTCACAGTCAAATACCTTTATCCCTAATTTTTGCCTGGACATTTATTTATTTTTTCGTCCACCGGGATACCAATTTTTGCCTAAGTCGCCCTTTCGGGTTTTTAACTTAGCGGGCTATTATCGTTTTTTTTTCAGTGTCCCTAATTTTTGCATGGACATTTCTTTTTTTTGGTCCATCGGGACGCCCATTTTTGCCTAGATTGTCCTTGCGGATATCAATCTAGCGGGCTCTTAATCCATTTTTTTGCAGGCATAATATTTTTTGACTGTATCGGAGTTCACGGGTGATGGCAACTCCTCCCCATCCATGGTAGTGAGGATCAGGGCTCCACCTGAGAAGGCCTTCTTGACAACAAAAGGTCCTTTGTAATTGGGAGTCCACTTGCCTCGTGGATCTGAGTGAACAGGTGAATACCTCTTGAGCACGAGTTTGCATGCTTGGAACGTTCGAGGGAGAAATTTCTTGTCAAAAGCTCGCTTGAGGCGTCTCTGATATAATTGACCATGACAAACGGCTGTAAGGCGCTTCTCTTCGATGAGATTCAGCTAGTCATATCTGGATTGGACCCACTCTGCTTCATCAAGATCTGCTTCCTTGATGACTCTGAGTGAAGGGATCTCTACTTTAATGGGAAGAACAACCTCCATACCATACACAAGTGAATATGGAGTTACCCCAGTAGAAATGCGAACTGAAGTTTTGTAGCCATGCAGTGCAAATGGAAGCATTTCATGCCAATCCTTGTAAGTCTTGACCATTTTCTGGACAATCCTCTTGATGTTTTTGTTTGCTGCTTCAACGACACCATTTATATTGGGCCGATATGGTGAAGAGTTATGGTGCTTGATCTTGAATTCATGACACAACTCTTTCATCATCTTGTTGTTCAGGTTGCTTGCATTGTCAGTGATAATGTTGTTAGGAATACCATAGCGACAGATTATCTCCTTCTTGATGAATCTGGCAACCACTTGTCGTGTAACATTCGCGTAAGAAGAAACTTCTACCCACTTAGTGAAGTAGTCGATAGCAACTAGAATGAATCGATGACCGTTGGAAGCCTTCTATTCAATCATTCCAATCATATCTATTCCCCACATAGAGAAAGGCCACGGTGAAGTCAGAACATTTAATGGAGTTGGAGGCACATGGATCTTGTCTCTGTAGATTTGGCACTTGTGACATCTTTTGGCAAAGTTGTAACAATCTACCTCTATTGTTGTCCAGTAATACCCCGCTCGAAGGATCTTCTTGGCCATGGCAGGACCGTTAGCATGTACACCCTCGCAGCCCTTGTGTATAGACCTTATGATCATGTTTGCTTCATGTCTATCCACGCATCTGAGCAACACGGAATCATAATTCCTCTCGTACAGTATATCACCACTTAAGAAGAACTGGGCGCAAATTCATCTAAGAGCTTTCTTGTCAGTGATAGTGATACCCTTGGGATATTCTTGTTTTTCCAGATATCTCTTAATATCGTAGAACCAAGGCTTGTCATCAGACTCGTCCTCGATTGCTAAACAGTGTGCTGGTTCGTTCAAATGATCAATGTGGATAAAAGGAGCTTCATTTTTCCATTTGACTTTGAACATGGATGCCAGAGTGGCGAGTGCATCAGCTAATTGATTTTCCTCTATAGGAATATGATGAAAAGATATTTCATCAAAGTAAGGAATCAATTTCGCGATGTGTTGTAGGTACAGAACCAGCTTGGAATCCCGAGTCACAAAGTTCCCTCTAACTTGGTCGATAACAAGGCAGAATCTCCATAGACCTCAAGAATCTAGATTCTTATGTCAATTACAGCTTCAATACCATAGATATATGCTTCGTATTCAGCCATATTATTGGTGCATGCAAAGCATAATCTGGCACTGAAGGGAAGGTGAAAACCTGTTGGAGAGATGAGGATAGCGCCGATTCCAGGGCCTTTAGCATTGGAGACACCGTCGAACATGAGCGTCCATCGCGCCCCTGGTTCGGGTCCTATGTCAGGGTCTGGAGTTTTATAATCCCCGATAAACAGAACATCCTCATCGGGAAAGTCAAACTTCATTTGTTGATAACCCTCTACAGGTTGATGGGCAAGGTAGTCAGACAAGACGCTCCCTTTTATTGCTTTCTGGGTAACAAGTTGGATATCGTACTCAGTTAGCAGCATTTGCCACCGAGAAATCCTTCCAGATACAGCAGGCTTTTCAAATATGTACTTTATCGGATCCATTTTAGATATCAACAAAGTAGTATGGTAAATCATGTATTGTCTTAGGCGTCGAGCGGCCCAGACCAGAGCACAACAAGTTTTCTCCAATAGTGAGTATCTGGTCTCACAATCAGTGAACTTCTTGCTCAGATAGTAAATTGCATGTTCTTTTCTGCCAGTGTCGTCATGTTGACCCAATACACATCCCATTGATTCATCAAGAATGGTGAGATACAGGATTAAAGGCCTACCAGGAACCGGCGGTACTAAGATCGGTGGTTCTTGCAAGTATTTTTTTTATCTTGTCAAATGCTTCTTGACAGTCATTGTTCCATTCAACCAATTGATTTTTCTTAGAAATTTGAATATCAGTTCACAAGTAGCAGTCAAGTGAGAAATGAATCTTGAAATGTAATTAAGTCTGCCCAGAAAGCCACGGACTTCTTTTTCTGTTTTGGGAGGCGGCATGTTCTGAATTGCCCGAACCTTATCAGGATCGGCTTCAATTCCCTTCTGACTCACAATAAAGCCCAACAGATTACCAGATCGAACTTCGAATGTACACTTCACAGAATTTAACCGCAGTCTAAACTTCTGGAGTCTGTCAAATAATTTCTTCAGATGAACCAAGTGATCATCCTCAGTTTTGTACTTGGCAATCATATCGTCCACGTAAACCTCGATCTCTTTATAGATCATATCGTGAAAGAGGGTTGGCATGGCACGTTGGTATGTTGCCCCTGCATTCTTCAAACCGAATGGCATAACTTTGTAACAATATGTACCCCATGGCGTGATGAAAGTAGTCTTCTCCATATCAGCTGGGGATATTTTGATCTGATTATATCCTGAGAAACCATCCATGAAGGAAAAGACAGAGAACTGCGCCGTGTTGTCTACCAAGACATCAATATGAGGTAAAGGAAAATCATCCTTCAGGCTTGCCTTATTGAGATCTCGATAATCCACACACATTCTAACCTTCTCGTCTTTCTTAGGAACTGGGACGATGTTGGCAATCCATTCAGGATATTCGGAAGTGGCTAGGAACCCAGCGTCAAGCTGTTTCTTTACCTCTTCTCTTATTTTAAGTTCCATGTCGGGTCTAGTATTCCTGAGTTTCTGCTTGACATGAGGGCATCCGGGCTTGAGTGGCAAGTGATGTTCAACGATGTTGGTATCCAACCCAGGCATATCTTGATAGGACCAGGCGAAGATATCAACATACTCTTTCAATAACTTGACCAACTCAGAGTGTATATGCTTAGCGAGGGATGCACCAACCTTAACTTCTCTTCTGACCTCATCAGTACCAAGATTGACAACTTCCACTGGCTCTTTGTGAGGCTAAATCTCTTTATGCTCGTGCTCAAGGAGCCTTGCTAGTTCAGCCGGTAATTCACAATCTTCCTCACCATCTTCTTCGGCTTGGTTAATTGGAATCCCAGAATTACAATAGATGTTTGCCATGTTGTTATCAATGCATTTATTAGTTATGCATGTTTATGAATATGTTTAGAATGAGCTATTTTGAAAAGGTAAAAACTAAAAGAAACTTTTGCCATTTGTTTGTGAAAAAGTAAAATAAAGAAAGAGAATAGAGCATGATTTTGAATGCAAAATACTCTTATTTATTGATCACATAATATTGCAAAAGCGCAGGGCCCTTTACAAGCTATCCACTTGTCTCGGGGCGAGGACGAGGGAATGAGAAAGCAAAATGCATTACGTGTTTGTCTGAAAGACCACTGGAATCACAGTAGATGTCTAATTGTTGAGCTTGAAACCCGGCGGGCACTTGCGCACAAAGCTTGAAATTCGGTTTCTAGGACCAGCATCATCAATAGCAGCCACGATGTCACCCTTTTGAAAACCCGCGCTACTGAACTCGATCGAGTTGCATTGCTTCTGACCAAGTGCACTAGATGGTCGACCAGGACGATAACCCAGTCCAAAACGATTATGCTTTTCAACCACATCAATCACATGCCCCCAACCTGACAAGGCACCTTTCTCGATGGTCTCTTTAGCACTCTTGGCTGTTGCCAAGGTCATTTGCGGTGATCTACTTTGACTAGTTGAAGCATAGCTGACATCTTCGAACTCGAGAAACTGCAACGGCACCTCAGCTATGCCTTCCTCAGTCTCGACATATCGGAAAGATGATAACTCGCTTACAATTAGATCCTCTTCACCACAGACGATGACCAGCTGATCTTCGACCATGAATTTCAATTTCTGATGTAAAGTGGAAGTAAATACCCCTGCGGCGTGAATCCACGGGCGACCCAATAGGCAACTGTACGCGGGATTGATATCCATCACTTGGAAAGTAATGGCGAACTAATACGGTCCAACCTTGATGGGTAAATCCACTTCCCCGATAACTTGCCTTCGAGAACCATTAAATGCTCTGACAACTAACTCGACCTTATCTCACTTCCTTCTACCAGTAAGTGACTCAATGTGCCCTTAGGCATCACATTGAGAGAAGAACTGGTGTCCACCAGAACACGAGATAATAAGGCGTCCATGCAAGTTACGGATATATGCAACGCTTTGTTGTGGGTAGCTCCTTTAGGAGGAAATTCTGAGTCATTAAAGTCCAAATATCTGCTTATAGTTATGTTAGCCACTACATCATCGAACTCGACAATGGATATATCATGCATCACGTGGGCAGTGTTCAAAACTTTCAACAAAGTTGATCTGTGCTCGGGTGAGCTCATTAGTAAAGAAAAAATTGAGATCCTTGAGGGAGTCTGCCCCAGCTGATCCACAATTTTGAAGTCACTTTTCTTGATCAACTTTAAGAACTCTTGATCATCAAGTGTCTCCTTATTCTTTGAAACATCCTCAGACGGAATGACTGGTACAACAATAGATGCCCCTTGTTGGACAATAGGGGTTGCAGATGCAGGTTTCTCCTTGGGAGGAACAACGGTTGGAACTTGTACAGGCTTTGTAGTGACTTTCGGAGCGAGCAAGTGTCCACTACGAGTCATACCTCCAACGGTGGTAACATTCACAATCTCAGACTCAGCAAACCTTATCCCTTGACCTCCAAAAAACATAGTAGACCCATACCTCCAAGGTACCTCCTTAGAATTCTGATACGGAAATGGTTTTGGCGGGCAAACAACGATAGGCTGTATCTTCTTTTTAGGGGATTCAACAGGAACCTTCCTATAGATGATAGTAAACGGCTCGATAGTAGCAACCTCTTCAACAGACTTAGATCTGGAAAATTAAACTTCACCTCGGTTCATCAAAATTTGGACACAACCCTTCAGCCTTCGACACTGGTTGGGATTATGGTCACAAATCTGACACTTACCATGCAGCCCTTTCAAAAGCCCATGTTCATTCAATCTCTTGATAACCACACTCATCGGGGTCTTTACCTCGTCAACATCCATGAATAATTCAGCCTTTGGATTATCCTCAATCATGTTAACCGCAGGTCCACCGTGATTGGGTAATGGATTGTGCTGAATGTTAGGACCTTCCTCAGCAAAAGTCAAAATCTTTCGATCAATGAGTTCCTGAACCTTGGTTTTGAAAACAAAACAGTCTTCTGTCGCATGTCCTATGTATCCAGCATGATAGGCACAAGATGCATTTGGATTATACTTTGGATTGAATGGAGGAATTGCAGGCGCGATCTCTTTGAGAACAATTTCCCCTTGGTGAACCAAATAAGGGAACAATTTAGTGTAGGGCACTGGAATTCTGTCGAAATTCGGATGCTTACGATTCCCTTGATTGTTGTTATTTTAACGGTTTTGATTCTGCTGATTTTTGTTATTTTGCTGAGTCTGTTGCTGACGTTGCGGTTGTTGCTGATTCTAAGCATTTTGAACTGGTTGTTGCGGATGATACTGATCCGGAGGTTGTTGATATTGTGCAGCGGCAATGTATGGATAGGGATAATATGTCATGGGAGCCATGTGTGCTGGATACTCAGGAAAAACTTGAGCTATCACAGCATTGGCTTCACCTTCCTTCTTCTTTGATTGACTGTTCTGAGACTTTCTAGTAGTTGGCTGCTGGGAGGCAGCTCCCGGAATCTTTCCTGTCTTCAACCCGTTTTCAATTTGTTCACCAATGGTTACAATGTCAGCAAAGTTCGATGAAGAACTACCCACCATTTTCTCATAGTAGGATCCCTACAATGTACCCATGAAGATATCAACTAACTCATTGTCAGAGAGAGCAGGTCGCACACGAGATGCCATCTCGCGCCATCTTTGTGCATACTCTTTAAATGTTTCAGCTGAGCGTTGAGATTGGTTTTGCAATTGCAATCTAGTAGGCGCCAATTCGAGGTTGTATTTGTATTTCTTCAAGAACGGTTCAGACAGATCCCTCCAAGTACGAATTTTGTTGCATTCTAAGCCCATGTACCAATCTAATGAAGCACCGGATAAGCTATCTTGAAAGCAATGAACTAGCAATTCATCATTTTCAATATAGGATACCATCTTCCTGGAGTACATAGTGATGTAACTACGTGGGCAACTCAAACCTTTATTTTTTGGAAGCTCAGGTATCTTGAATTTCAGTGGCAGTACAACTTTCGGAACCAAACACAAGTCTTTGGCCTCTATGCCAAAATCAGAAAACCCTTCAATGGCTATGATACGGTCTTCCAACAACTTGTACCCTACAGGTCTATCTTGATTGGTAGGCCTGACAAGAATTTGAGGATTTGGAAGCTGAGATGCGGCCGGAGCGTGCACTTGCGGAGTAGCAAACTGAGAAGGATATACCAATCCCTGATTAACCAGCTGACCAGCATTCTGACCTATCTAAACACCAAACGAATAATTCGGAGGAGGTACCATGGCAGTTGAGGATGCCCCAGGGTAGAACATTCCAGGATGAACATTCTGAATGACAGTTTGAGTAGCTTGAGATGAAATCGGGACATGAATAGGAGGACCCCTATAAACATGCTCTTCTTCATCAGGAGTTTCAATGTCAATCAACACAGGAGTCTTACGAGTCAGAACCTGAAGATTCTCATGATCATCACTTACCACTGGAGGTGGAACCGGTGCAGGCATACCCCACGGATATGCAGCAGTATTCCCATTAGGCATGGGCACAACAAAGGGTTGATATGGTACGAAGGCACCATTATTTGCAATCTGAGGAGTGTAATTCGGAGGCATGCCCCAAGGAAAAGCAGCAAGTATCTTGTCCAACCTAGATTGAGAACCAGATGGATGAATAGCACACTGATTCATAGGCTCAACTGGCACTTCAACAGTAGCAGGAGAAGGAACAACAGCAGAAGTAGCCGAAACAACAGGAGACATAGTCACAATAGGAGTGACAACGGTTGCATCAGTGACAGTTGCAACAACAGAAGTAATAGCAGCAGTGTCCTTCTGAGCCCGAAGGAGTTCTATAATGACATCCATGTTCGTTTGAAACTGATCCATCCGACCTTGGAATTGAGCTAGAGTTTCCTTATAGGCAGCATTCTCACCTTTGAAATCAGCCATGATTCTGGATTTGCTTGAGCGAGTGAAATACCGATGTCGATTCGTCGTCTTGCTACAAGCGGAAGACGGACAAGGATAAGCAACAGTTTTCCGGGCAAAGGGACATGCATATATGTGCAAATGAATGTATGATATGCATGCAAAAATAAAGTTTTTTAAATTCCAGGAATTTTTGGACTTATCTTTGTTAACAATAATCATAAAGCATACAAGTAAAGGTGAAAAAGATAAAGCTGGCAAGAAAACTTCATTCATTCATTCAACAATAAAGGAAAGAAGTACTAGTCGAGTACGAATCAAATATCTGCCTTCTGGGCTACAACAAAATTAGCATGGATCCTATCACAGACCACCCTACAAAGAGACAAGAAATGGAAAACATCCCAAGGAGTCTTGTGCGGCAATACATCAGCATATGCATCCCTCAACAACCCTGGTAAATCCTCAAGCGCGTGCTCAGCAAATCTGGCTAGATGGTCGTGCCTCTCACTCCATTACTTTACATCCTTCATGAGGTTGCGCAGCAAAGACTGGTTAGGTCCCTGAAGCATATCCTGAAGAAAGGCCTCTTTCTGATCCAAGAGGTTTTGCAGATGACGGATTTGTTGCTCCCAATGAGTACTCTCTGTGCTGAGCTGACTAATCTGCTCTCGGCTCTGATGTGCTTGATCTTGCAGCTTCTGAATCTCACCAAAGACTTTGTCGAGCTTAGCTTGACACTGAGAAAGGTCCTTTACCAACTGGTTAGCGCGGTCTAGCTCACTTTTCCATTTTGTCTTGTACTCAGATAACTTCCCTCGAAGCTCTTCAAGTTATTTCTTGTAGCTCAAATCATCCTTGTAGGCTTGATATTGGGTATCGGCGAGTTGTCTCTTCTTTGAAACGAGTCCATCATAGGTACTTTTCAAAGCATCACCCATTTTCCTTCGCTTGTTCTGTTCAACTTCCACCTCTTTGAGCATGCGCTCGCGCTTCTGGTGGAGCTCAATCTGTAGGCTTTCCTTCTCGGATATGACTCTACCAAGGTTGAGACGAAAATCAGCATTCTTCTTCTTCAACTTCTCAATAGTCAGCTTGAGTTGGTCGAATTCAGACGGAGGAACGATGGCAAGTTCAGGGAGCTTGGCATTCATGGAAGGCTCGGAATAAAATGGCAACAAGATCCCCTTGACGCGCTCTTTGACCCAAAGTGTGTAAGCTTCCTTGGCTATGCATTTCTTCTTACCCAAATCGGCTCTTCCCTCAAGATCAATCTGAGTCCAAGCGGCACTAAACCTCTTCAGCAAACCCATGTCGTCGACCCCTTCTTAAAAGATGAACTCTTCCACTACCTCTGGATCTGGCTTGGCAACCATAGGATATCCCAGCTGTCGGAAGGCAAGTCTCGGATTATATTTAATTCCACCCTTTGTACCCAAGAGAGGCACATTGGAGAATTTCCCAGAATGAAGAATAATCTTAGTATCGTCGAAGACTCGAGAATACCAAGAAATGTCATCAGCAGTAAGAGACATGATTCGTTGAGACCACTTGAGATTACCCTTATTCTCAACAAAGGGACCCTTCTGCGGAAGGTGAGACATGAACCATTGGTACAGCAAAGGAGCACAACAGACAATGTTTCCCTTCTTCTTTTCATTCCTCGAATGAATAGATTGATAGGTATCAGCAAGAAGTGTCGGAACAGGGTTCTTGGGCAAGAAGATACTGATGGCAGCCTGATCTACAAAATCCTCCATGTTCGGAAATAAGACAATCCCATATATCAGCCAAGCAAGAACGACGTTGAAAGCCTTCCAGTTTCCATCCGTAGCAAAGTAAGTAGCTTTGTCAACCAGAAACTTCGAAGCAAACCCTCGAATACCCTTCCCTTTGGTCTTGAGATTAGCTTCTACATCCTTCTTACTAATGCAAAGAGCATCAGCAATAAGGGGAAACTTCGGACAACCACTAGTGTAGACAAAAGAAACCTGCTTCTTGATCTCAACCCCCAAGATATAAGCATACTCCTCGAGTGTAGGTGCTAACTGATAATCCTGAAATGTGAAGCACCTAAGTGGCGGATCATAGAACTGAACCAGAGTATGAATGGCGGTGATGTTGACTTCGGTGTTGAGGATGGTCAACAGATTACCATAACTGTCTTTGAAAACCCCTCTGTTATCTTCAACCACACAGGATGCTAAACCTCTCAAAGTACTCAGCTTAGGCACCACAAACTTGTAGCTAAAGATGCCTCGGCAACCAGTACTCATCTCTATGATAATGTCAACAAAGAATAAGTCTTCAAATAACCTGGAAATGCACATGCAAAAATTAATTTTCATGATGAAATGATATGCAACACAAGAACAAGAATCCAACATTGTCTGAACAATCAAATTTGAACAATCTGAATATCTGCATATAATTTTGTGTCGGTGCAACATAATCTGATGTGCGTGAGAGAACAAAGGTATGAAGTCGCTTGGTTTCCTGCAAAACCCATCCCCCTCATAGGTGTGGTCTAGACACAACAAGGTGGTCCCTAAAAAGGTCACCCAAACCATAGGACTCAGAGTAAAAACCCCCCGACGTAGTGAATTCTCGCAGGACGGAAGTATTCTCAAGCGAATCACGATCTAGGATGTGGCTCTCGTGGTAACCCAACACACAAGACGCATGCCTCATGACTATCCACGCTCTAGCCCATGTGTATGCTAAGCCCGGTGTTAGGACTTTTCTCTCCAATAATATCTACCCATCCCAACAACAGCAGAATATAGCAGATATCCAAAATATACAGCATATGAATATTCAAAGCAGTAAAGAAATGAAGTAAATAAACATAAAGCTAAAGCATAAAGATAAAGCAAATAAAGCGCAAAAGATAAACACCCAATCAAGCAAGAAAGCAAACAAAACTAGGCGAGACTCCAACTTGCAAGAGCAAGGGTTCCCCAGCAGAGTCGCCAGCTGAAGATGGTTGGTTTATACCTGAGTGAATCGCACACTCAAAGATAACACAGAGTCGCCACCGAACTTTATTTAGTCCCAAAGGACAGGGAAAATATTGATAAAACCCGAGGGGAAGAGAAACGGGAACGGGGGTCGGTTATGCAAAAGGAAGGTACTAGCACTTTACGCATCTGTCGTACTCGACGGGAACCATTTCGCTTGCTTCTAGGCTCGGATGGTTTATCTATCTAAAGGCTTCTAGCTAAAGAAAAGGAAAGAGAGGGGAAAAGAAAGAACGAAAGTGAGTGCTCACGGAGGATTAGGGCCCTCGTGCCTACGTACCCTCATAGTGCAATGAGGAAATCAGAGCTCCGTAGTTCAGGGAACTAGGGAAAAGAAAGGAATGGAAGAAGGTGGAAGGGTGCTCGCCAAGATCATCGTGATCTCGTGCCTACGTATCATACATTCGAATGAATGTAGAATCAGAGCTTCCGTAGTTCGTGGAACCAAGACGGAAAAGGGAAAGGAAAGAGAGAGGTGGTGTCTAAACCAAGAGCAAAAGAAGATAGAGACAGAATCCGTTGGGGATCCAAAAGAAATGGTGTCAAAACCAAGCAAGAAGTGCGAAGGAAAAGAATAGAGACTGTGCTGAGGGTAACGTGCAAAAATGGCATTGAAACCAAGGAGATAAAGGAGCAAAAGGATAATAGAGACTCCACTTGGGAGGTAAGAGAACAAGGAAAGTACTGGAGACTAGAAGGATAACGACCCTACTGGGGATCAAAATGGAAAGGGTTCGGTATGTTAACTGACCCGCAGTGGTTAACCAAAGAAACAGAGATTAAGACTCCGGTGGGGATAAAGGGATTGGTGTCAACAGGTAGGTTGTGATTAACCAAAAAAGATTGAGTACTGGACCAAGAGGAGGTGTTTAACTCTGAAGGGATTTCGGTATATTAACTGATAACAGTGGTTAACTGAAGAAAGAAGAAATTACGACTCTGCGGGGAGAAAGGATCATTGGTTTTAACAGGTAAACTGTGATCAACCAAAAGAAAGGGTGTGGAACCAAGAAAAGGTCGTGACCCAAAAGATGGGTGTGGAACCGAGCAAAGGTTGTGACCCACTGGGGATGTTGGTACTGATTGAACAAACAACACTTGACCAACAAAATGGGTATTGAACCAAAAGAGGTTGCTAACCGCTGAAGAATCGGTGTTAACAAAGAAACTGTGATTGACCGAAAAGAAAGCGAGTGATTAACCAAGAGAAGGTGATTAACTCAAAAGGGGTTCAGTGTTTTAACAGGCTGGATGTGGTTACCTGAAAGAACGGGTGATTAACCAAGAGAAGGTGATTAACCCATGAGTAACTCAGTGTGTTAACAGATAGACTATGGTTAACGTAGAAGACGTGCAATATTGGTGTTTTAGCTGATAAGTAGTGGTTAACCAATCAAAGGGAGAAGAACCAAGAGTAGATTGCGAACTCCTGGGGATTCGGTGTTAACAGAAAGACCTTGATTAATCGAAGAAAAGGGTTTGAGACATTTCGGGGGAATCAAAGAGCAATGATTGACCATAAGAAAATAACAAATGAGGCAAAAAAGATAGGTGTTAACCCAAGCCAATGATCTTTAACCCAAAGAAAGGTAATTGATCAATAGAGAGATTGAAAGAGCAAGAGTGATCAAGGATCGACTCGACTGGGGAAGGAGATACACTACCGCCTGGGGATAGAGGTGACTAAGCCAGGCACAGGGTCATTCGTCCCCTACCTGAAGTAGCCAGAATGAGAGTTGGAATTCTCCCTTCTCATTCCTTCTCTAACACACAGGGTGTAATGCAGAAGTTGAAATGAACAGCGTAACAGCTCCAAGTTGTACAGTGCTCTAGTGCGTCGCGCAAAACTCCGACTCAGCAGGGGATAAAGAGAACCAAGCTCAAAATAAACCTAGAGAGAAGCGCCAGAGGGAAGATCAATAATCGAAACAAAGTTTCGATTAATTAATCAAAGGGAGGCATATGCTAACAAATTTTCAAATGAATGAAAAATCATTAAAGCAAAGGGTGCATTATTGATTATACAAGATTAAGCTTATCCATGAAGAACAAACTTCATGAAAGATAGGGCAAAATAGTACCAAATGACATTTAGTATGAATCACACATCATGTATCATGTGATCAAAGAAATTGCAAGAATGGCCATGTTCACACAATGCCAAGAATATGAACAAATTGAATAATTGGAATCGTGCATCGAAATTTCATGAATATGCTTCAAACGGAAGTTAAATGACCCTTAAAACATCCATAAATATCAAGCATATTAATCCATGGAAGTTAGAATAAGAGAGCATGGTAAACACACTTGAAAAAGCATGAAAATGGCATTCTGGTTCAGTGTTAATCGATTAACACTTTTGCACTACAAAGTGTTAATCGATTAACATTTGAAAACAGCAAAATTACACTGGTTAATCGATTAACACTTTTGCACTGCAAAGTGTTAATCGATTAACACTGAAGCAGGGGCAACAAAAACAGTTTTCAAAAGTACTTTTGGCCACCTATTGATTTTGCAATCACTCCTATGCTAGGGAAAACAATTATGCACAAAAAATCAAGTTTAATAACAGTGATAATTAGTAATGGAATCAATTAAATCGTCAAGATTATGGATCAAGCATATGGCATAATCGATTCACACATAAGAAGCATCAAAACTACATCGCGAATGATACGAAAACGTTTGAAACAATAAAATGAATGAGATCTACCATTCTACAAGCCGGAGGATTGGATTGGTAATTGTTGCAAAGAGATCTTGGTGCAGATAATCAAAGAAAACCAGAGGAATCTTCAATTATAGTTGAATCGTACCGAAACTGAGCAAATTGCGACGAGACTCCGAAATACAAATTCGAACCGTTGAACCTTGAAGCAAACACTTGAGATGAATCCAAAAGCTTATAAAACTCCAAAAATCCAAGTATAATTGCAAGATGATGAAGGTTAAGCTCAAGAAATAATCACTTCCAATGTAGAAGTGAATATTCTTCAATGGTGAAGAGCTATGGTGAGGTTTAGGAAGAAAATGTAGATGAAGATGAAGAAGTTGTAGAAAAATTCAGAGAAAATGTGAGAGAATTGAGAGTGAAGTGTGAGAAATGGTTGAGAGATTATGGAGAGGTCCTTCAAAAATGATTGAAGGCTTGTTTATATAGACTTTTGGTTTGGAGTGTGAGAGGTTTGGAATTAGGCTAGGAGCTAGCTTTGGGTGGTTTGGAATTAGACTAGGAGTTAGTTACACTTGACTCACCGAGTCAAGCGGTTAACTCGGTTAGTTAGGAAGTTAACTCGATAGCAATCCCAATGTAAGCTTCACATCCAAAGGTTGACATGCTTGGAAATCAAGGAACATGGTACACTTAAATTAGAGTGATGCATTGGAATAAATGCACTTGGAGTGTCTTGAATAGTCTTGAAATGTCTAGAGATGTCTAGAATGTTCCACACACTGCTAGAATCATGTAGAATCCCAAAATGTGGGGTGGTAGGTTGCTGTCATGAAAAGCAGTAGAATCTGCCATTGCAAGTGTTAATCGATTAACACATTTGCACTGCAAATGGTTAATCGACTAACCAGGCCAAAAGTCCCCACATTTGCCTGAAAAATGGTGTTGTGGCCACGATTCTGATTTTCAACCTCTTGCTTTGATGAATAGGCGTAGAAACCCTTATTTTGTGCTTGTTTTGATGATGTGGTGACCTTGTGAGGATGTGATTAATCGGGCTTGGAAAACCTGAAAATCCTGCAACAAGCAACACAAAGAAAAAGGGCGAATGCGTATGCCGGCGATGCGAATGCACATTCTTATGCAAAAGGGAAAAGGGGAGGTCAAATTTCGGGTTACGACACTTACCACAAACTTTCCTCAAATCCCACAATTGGCCCAAACTCTTATTTCTTAAATTTTTCTTATTTTATTGATAATAGTAATTAAAATTCCAATTATTATAATTATTTTCTAATTTACTCTACCGTCTCACCACACCCTACTATTTATGCCACACCCCAACAACACATAATCAATAATTTATTTTAAATTACACCAACATCAAATAATTAAATAAAATAAATCCAAATAATTCAATTAAATAATTTAATTAAATTTGGGGTGTTACATCAACTTATTCTTGAGTTTTATAAAAATCTCTTCACGCAAAGCATTCCACACGTACGGTTGACCCTTTCGTGTCAATTGAGTCAAAGGCATCGCCAATTTCGAAAAGTCTTCAATAAACCTTTTGTAGTAACCAACCAAACCTAGAAAACTTCTAATCTCAGTAACAGACTTCAGAGTTTCCCATTGTAACACAACATCAACCTTCGATGGATCAACAACAATACCTTTACTAGAAATTACATGACCTAAGACACTCACTTCTTTCAGCTAGAACTCACACTTAGGTAACTTTTCATACAACCTCTTTTCTTTAAAGGTTTGCAAAACGATTCTCAGATGCTCTGCATGATCCTCATCTGACTTCGAATATATTAGAATATCCTCGATGAGCACAACCACAAACTGATCTAGATACGGATGGAATATTCGATTCATGTACTTCATGAACACTCCAGGTGCATTAGATACACCAAACGGAATCACAGAATACTCATAACGACCATATCTCATTTTGAATGCAATGTTCGGAATATCCTCTGGTTTCACTTGAATCTGATAATAACCTAACCGCAAATCAATCTTGCTGAAAACACAAGCACCAACCAATTGATCTATCAGATCTTCAATTATCAAATATGGATACTTGTTCTTGATAGTCACTTTATTCAACTGTCGATAATCAACACACAACCTCGTGCTACCATCTTTCTTCTTAACACTACTACAAATAACGCTTTTTATGACAAAACTAACAACTCGAACAATAGAAAACGAGGGAATAGGTACTGGGAGTGCCAGCTTTTATTTATTTTTTAAAGAAATTATCAACTATTTACCAAGGTTTTTCAAAATAGCGAGGGAATAGATCTATAAGGGAACTCGCTTCGACACCCAGTTATTGCATTTTATGTTTTTTTCCTGTTTTTTAGTTTGTGTTTCTCACTTGGCGCCTTTCCAAGTTCCTATTTTATCATTTATATTTTTTTATATTTTTTTATTAGTATTTAACTCGGTGACATTGTTCAACTAAGAGGTAATATATTTTGCATTAATCAATTTTAAAATATTATTTTCAAAATCTTATTTTAATTTTTTATTTGATATTTTCAAACCCCTCGGTGATACTACCAAAACCGACGCTATATATCTTTTAATTGAATTCTCAGAATATGGCGCTATTATATTTTTTATATTTTATATTTTTATTAATAATCCCACGTCGGTTTTTATAAAAAACCGACATGAAACATTTATTGCATGAGAAACTTCATACTACAATCTAGCTAGTTTCTAACTTTTCATTTACCTATCAACGCTCAAACGTCATTTTGTCACTCTCATTTCATAAAAACCTAGACGATATTCATCAAAACTCTTCCAACAGATATTCATCAAAACTCTTCCAACTGATATTCATCAAAACTCTTCAACAGATATTCATCGAAAGTCATTTCGCAATAGGTTTGTTCTTTACTGAAACACGTTATATATCACTTTGTTTTCCACCAGTCATTTTGTCTAAGATTTTACGTTAGTTTGTCTTTGATCATTTTGTTTCTACGATTTTCCATTTGTTTTTATTGAAACGTATAGTTGCTTTTTATCATTTGGAGGTTTATATCATTTCTCTTGATAGTTATGGCTGATTCGACAAGCACCTCCCATACAACATCTGTTGTACATCTGTTAATACAAATCGTATAAGAAAAACTAGAGATTCCACGATGTATGCCAAGGTGAAAAAAGCCCAAGAAATCGGTATTCGCTACCCAGTTACAGTTGATGTTGCAACCGGCAGGGCTTATGGTGAACACTGACGATTTTATGGGTTACATTGTGTTACAAGGTAGAAGTAAAGTGAGCATTTTGATTTATAGTTGGCACGATGTTGATGGTGATTTAAAAGACGTCATATGGCCAGATGTTCAGGTATTTTATGATTTAATTAAACATATGATGTGTTCATTATTACTAATAACATCTCTATTGGTTAAACATAGGATGTGTTCATTGTTTTTCCAAATAATGATAATGTGAAAAAGAAGATGATTACATATTATGGTGAACGTTGGAGGGGTTTTATGACCCAGCTCACCCGTGATTATATTAAACATGGAGAAGATAAAGAAAATCCTTCATACGATGTGTATTCATATATTAATCAAGATGTTTGGGAGAAATTTGTAGAGTCTCGCACCACTCCTGAATTCTTGGCAAAGAGCCAAAAAGGAAAGGAAAATCGAGCTAGAAATATTTATCCACATAGAATGTCTCGTGGAGGATATCGTAAACTTGAAAAGACGATGATCAAAGAAAAAAGAAAACAAAAGGAGGAAGAGCTGGAAGATTCTATAAGTCTTGACCACACTCTATCTCCACCATCACGTCACGAGAAATGGAAGAGGGCATGTCAAAGAAAAGACGACGAGTTTACATCAGATGCTACACTCGAAGTGGCTCAAAGGATTGTAAGTAGAGAATTTTTTCAACAATATTTATTTTAGTTAAATCTATTTGTTAAAGATGAAATTTCATATGTGTCGTAGGATGAGTTGTTGAACAAACCGAAGCCAACCACTTCACTTCACAAGATCGCCAAGACATCTTGGTAGAAGAGATTGGAATTAAGGAGCATCCTGGGCGTGTATGTGGTGTTGGAAGAGGCATTGGCTTCATGGTTTTTTGGACCACCTAAATCATCTAGTGGGAAAACTCGTAAGAGAGAGAGAGAGAGAGAGAGAGAGAGAGAGAGAGAGAGATGAAGAGATTAAAGAGATTGTTACTGTTGAGGTGGAGAAGGAAATTGAGAATCAGGATAGGATGTTTAAGGAGGACAGAAATAAGTTTGGGGAGGAGAGGAAAAGATGGAGGGAAAAGCAAGATAGGAAGTTGGAGGAGGATAAGAAGAGGTAGAGGGGGACTAGGATAGGAAGTTGGAGGAGGAGAGGGAGAGGTTATTTCAGACGGTGAGGAAGAGTGTTCAGAAGTAGCAGGAGGAGCTAAAGAGGGTGATTGAGGTTAAGGTGTCCGAAAAGTGTACCCTCGATGGGCTTGAGGTATAGGTTGTATGTTGTTCTTATTATTGTTTGCGTATTTTAATTTTGGATTGTACTTGTGTTGTTTTTATGATGTAAAAAAATTGAATTTGATGGGTCCATTAAGCTACACGAATTTAAATCAGTTGGAAATTCAAGACAATGAAGTTCAGAAAGTTAAGGGTGGTACAAGCACGAATGAAAATCTTTTTGCCAACCAGGGCAGTATTGAACGCACAACGTCAAGATGACATTGAGAGACTAAGAATGATCGTTGTCACTCTTCCAGACACATTGTTGGGTATTAAATTAAGTCATGATCCTGAACAATTCTTCACGCTTTGTAGGACTTCTGTCCATGAATTTTTGTCAGGAAATGTGGACCTAGACAACTCCGTATTACAAATTTGGTCCTTGTAAGTGTAATTTTTATTTTGATCTCTATTTATATGTTCTTCTACTTTAACTTAAAGATTTAATCTTGCAAGTACATCCATGAATCATGTGTTGAAAGGAAACTTCAAAGCAGGTATTGTGTCTTAGATGCGGCACTCATTGCTCTCACACGTGGTTTGACAGGACACAATATCTGTAATTACTTAAAAGATAAATTGAAAGGGAACATCAAAGATTGTTATTTGGCCCCGTTTTACCACAAGTAAGTATATATTAATTTGTGTTTTCATTTATAAATCAATTTTATACATCTTAATTATTCTGAATGCTTATGCAGTGAACATTGGCAACTAATTGTTATATGTCCCAAGAGAAATACTATAGTTGTGTTTTTCTCATTGCACTCTAAACTGCTCGAGAAGCAGTTAATGCTTTGAATGGGTAAGTTGTATTATTTTTAACTTTATAGTTGAATAGTTTTTATTCATGTTTAATTTAAACCTATATGTGTAGAGCAATGGAGGAGTATAATGCACTCAAACATAATGTACTTGCTAAAAAGCCAATCTATGTTTCCCCAAAAGTATGGTACTTGTGCATTTATTGACATTATATTATTTGTGTGTATTAGTGTGATATAAATACATGAAAATTATTTATAGTGGCGAAAACAACTCGACGACCATTCATGTGGATACTATGTTATGAGATATATGCTCTATATTGTCTCCACAGGCATTACATATGGATGGATGAAGCATAAGGTATTAACTTAATCCGTATCTTCTTAAGTTCATGATGTTGTTGTTAGCTTATCATAATTTAATTTTTGTTCTAATTATAGGAGTTTAACAACCAAAAACCCTACTCAAAAGAAGATATGGATGACAACTGGTCACGTTGGGCCAGGGTATTTTTATCTTGTTATGATTCTCTAAAACAATAGTTTTTTTTGTTGTAAATGTGTAAATTTTATTAATTTGTTTTGTGTAAATATGTAGATGTGAGTATTATATCTTGATGATCAGAACAATGTAAATGATATGATAAATTCCAATTATGTCGCATATTTTGTAGTTTCTGTGTAAAAAATGATACAGACATGTTAATAGATTTATAATGATATGATACAGACCAGTGAAAATGATAAAAGCAAACGAAAATGATATATGTACTGAAAAATGATACAGGCAAAAATATGAGATTTTATCCCTCGGTTATTACTTAAAATCGAGGTTAATAAATAACTTATTACCTCGTATTTTAAATAAATCCAAGAGGTAAATGGCGTGCGCAACACAATTTAGAAAATAAAAAATATGCAGTTGTTGAGGATCGAACTCATGACCTTTTAATATGTAATCTCAATTTTTTTAAAGCCAAGGTGATAATTGATTGTTTTTCATGTCGTTGTTCATTACCTCGGTTGTGTTTCCAAGGTTAAATGCATTTCGCGGCCGACATGTGATATGTTATATGTAGTAGTGTAACTAGAAACACCAAACTCCCCATGGTAAAACACTCAGTCGGACAAACTTCTTTTCAAGCAACTCTTCCAATTAGGGGTGTTCATTGGTTCAGGAAAATCCAAACCAAACCCCTGGTGTTTGTTTCGAACATTTTTTAGTTCGGGCAAAAATTGAACCAAATCAATGAAACTCGACTTTAGTTGGTTCGGGTAACGGATTTCCAAAATTCTGCCCGCAAACGGTGGATTATTCCTCTAGAATTTTCCCAAGCCACATAACTCATCACCATCCTAATTCTACTGTTCATGCAGCTCTTAAGCCATGTATTCTAAAGCATTAGCAATTGCGTGATCATTTCTTCTAGCCAATATGCACACCATCAAACAGACATTAGAAGAAACAATGCATCGACAGTGTGCACACACATGTCATATACTAGGGAACAATTATCATTCAAAAATCTGGCCAGATAGACCAACTAGTTTCTGATACCACTTTGTAACACCCTAAATTCCGAAACTTATATAAGAAGGATTATTCTACAATTTAAGTTGTTATTAACAACAACCCTTCAACAAAACATAGACACTTTGAAAACATGCAGCAGAAAAATAAATAACATACAACACATGTCATCACATAAGCTCACCTTCACTTAGGGTATCATCGCAACGGAATCACATTAATCACGGTAATAAAACATGTTAACTTCACTTTGAGTATTATAAGGCTTAATTTTCACAAAATAATTCGAAAGGAATTTCATATCCAGCTCTCAACAATTTCAAAACAACTCAACATAATAGTTATTAAACTCCAACAAAAACAAGTAAATTGACATCAAACATAACAAAAGAAAACACCGTTCATCCCCGGTGTTATAGAATCAGAGCATAACGACTAAAAATGCGATAACTAATGAAAATAACTCCAAGATCTATTTCCCACTCACAACAGCAACTCTACTTTGAAGTATCTGCAAGATGTCCATGGTAGATAACATAAAAGCAAAGGGGGTGAGAATTCACATCAATAATTTAACGGCGTAAGTTGCAAGGTAGAATTCAAGCATCTACACATTCAACAACAATTACACAACATCACTCTCACACACAATTCATCCTCATACACAAATCAATCATATGTTCATCATTTATATTATGCAATTAGACTCATAATTTCAACCAGACTCATATGCATGTAGTACCATATAATCATCAATTGGTTCACTCAAGAACCAGGTTCACCCTAATCGAGCCCCGAATCTACCCTGCTTGGATTCGAGACAAGTCACCAATGTTTTTTCCCTTACCTGGTTATCCTAGCAACAGTGCAAAATTATGGTTTTTCATTCTCTAATCCCTCCCAAGTTCTAAGCTTTCTCCTGCACTTTCTCTAGCCTTCTCTCTATTCTCCAATTCTGATTATATGTACTGATAAAACTCCCTAAAACTAGGTTATGCTTCCAATTTATATCATTAGGGTAAATCTTATTATAATTCTAACTTTGGCTCAAACTCTTATTCTTCTTACTCCTTCCTCCCTTCTGCTCCTCATAAATCACATTTTGGCCCCAAACTTTCTATTTTCTATTAAATTAAATAAATATAATAAAATACTATTAATTTAATTATTAAAATAACTCAAATAATTTAATCAAACTCTACTACCTCTAATTACTCTCCACACTCTCTCCTCAATGTCACACACATCATCACAACCCTAATTTATTTAGTTAATGGTACCCAATAATCAAATAATTACACAAAAAATAAAATTATTTCAATAAATCAAAACTGAGGTGTTACAAAAGGTTTCCGTCAAACAAAGGGTGTTGATTTTAATAATATTCTCTCACTTATTATAAATATGTCATCAATTAGAACCGTGTTGGGTTTGGTTGCTACTCTTGATTTAGAGGTTGATCAAATGAATGTGAAAACGACTTTCTTTATGGTGATTTGGAGGAAGATATATACATGAAACAACCTTATGGTTTTCAAGTGAAAGCCAAAGAAGATCATGTGTGTAGGTTGAGAAATAGTTTGTATGGGTTAAAGCAAGCTCCAAGGTAGTGTACAAGAAGTTTGAGTCTATTATGTGTGATCAAGGATACTGGAAGACTACTTCAGATCATTGCGTCTTTGTTAAAAAAAAATTCTAACGATGACTTCAGTATCCTGTTGTTATATTATGATGATATGTTTATTGTAGGAAAAATTATTTCTAACATTAATAGGTTAAAGAAGCAATTGGGAAAGTCATTTTCCATGAAAGACATGGGAGCAGCTAAACACATTCTTGGCCTTAGAATCATGCGTGACTGAAAAGAGAAAAAACTTTGGATGTCACAAGAACATTATGTCGAAAGAGTGCTGCAAAGATTCAAAATGGAAAGTTCTAAGGCGGTAAGCACTCCTCTTACTACTCATTTCAAGTTGAGTTCTAGTCAAAGTCCTTCAAATGAAGATGAAGCATTTGATATGAAACATGTTCTTTATGAGTCTGTTGTGGGTAGTTTGATGTATGCAATGGTGTGTAAAAGACAAAATATAGCTCATGCTATTAGTACAGTCGGTAGAATTTTGTCAAATCCAGGAAGAGGGCATTGGAATACTATAAAATAGATTTTAAGGTATCTTCATGATACTACTTCTATGAGGCTTTGTTTTGGAGGAGATAAGCCTACTCTAGTGGGGTACTCTGACTCTGATATGGATGGAGATATTGATTCCAGAAAGTCCACTTTGGGCTGCATGATTAAATTTGCAGGGGGACTGTAACTTGAAAGTCCAGATTGTAAAAGTGTGTAACATTGTCTACTACAGAGGATGAGTTCATTGCAATTATCGAAGCATTCAAAGATCTTGGTTTTGTTCAAGACAAATATGTGTTATTTGTCGATAGTCAAAGTGTTATTCATTTTGGTAAGAATCCAACTTTTTATAATAGGTCAAAACACATTGCTGTGAGATATCATTTGATACATGATGTTTTAGATGCTAAGTTCTTGGAGTTAGCTAAAGTTCATACAGATGATTATGGTTCTAATATGATTACTAAAGCATTACCAAAAGGGAAATTTAAAGCTTGTTGTAATATTTCCAGTTTGGCGATTTCCTCCACATAGTTGTGAGGGGGAGATTTGTTGGGTTTGGGCTCCATTCCTATGTGGAGAAAGGTCTGAATATGATTAGCCCATTTGTATCACTTATTTAAGTGGGGGAGGATCAATTTAGGGTAAAGAGAAATAGAGATAAAATAAGGATTCAAAAGAGAGAGAAAAGATGAGAGAAACTTATTCCTGCTTTTCTGCAACCAGTCTAACCAAATCGACGAACCCCAATTATTTAACCGTCAGATCGAGGTCGAATTTGGAGGGCATGTTCACAACACATGTATTTAACTTTTGACCGTTCATAATTTCAATACAAGATCTAACTCGAGAGATATATATTTTGTCCTGAAGTTGTAGATTTGGGTAATTTTTCAGTTTTTTTATTCTTATTTGTAAGGTAGTTTGCTTTGTGATTTGCGGTTGTTAGCACTAGTCTATGAATCACTTTAAGACTCTCTTGTACTCTTATCTATAGAATGATGAGTGTCTTATCTATATCTCCAGTGATTCACAGACTAGTGCTAACAACCGCAAATCACAAAACAAACTACCTTACAAATAAGACTCTCTTGTACTCTTAATTGATTATAGTATAGCTATTTCTTTAGTCTGAACGACTCGTAGTTTTTACTCTCATATTGATGGATTTTGCACGTTAAAATATCAATGTTTTTTTGTGTCTTTATTTATTTGATTTACTGTTTTATATTTGTTGTTGATCCTCAAAGTTCCTTCAAGTGTGAAAATTTTATATTTATTACATATTGATCTATTATTATGTCTTAACTTCCCATCGACATTTAAGATAATGAAAATTTCCAAAGCCACCATCATGTTGCATAGGGTTTATCTTTCTACTACAAATTCAAATTATTACTCAGCAATACATTTATGAATAACTTTTTTCAAAGTACAAATAGATTGCAATTTAACGAGTCTTGTTTTAGAATGATGAGTGTCTTATCTATATCTCCTTCTCAACTTTTGTGAGTGTTATAAAATATAGATGCAAGACACTTAATAGTGACAATTATCGTATTTAAGACTACAAGAAACAAAACTATCATAAATAAATAAATAAAAACAATGTTAAAGTCTTATGAAATAATGTAGGAAACAAATCATATAAATGAAGAAAAAAATTTGGAAAAAAAAATGGTCATATCAATGGGGGCACACACATGTGATCTACAAAACTTTATTGAATTACAATATAATGCGAAATTGAGTTGACAAGACCTCAACACAGAGAGCCTATACGTAAAAGACACAACATACTCGTGAGCTCATATGCACCCATTTATGTCCTTTTGTAGGTTTATACTTATAGGCTTTATGCATTTTCCCTTTTCATTTTTAACTTTCACTTTAACCCTTTACAGGTAACATTCTCCTCCATCTTATCAATCAACACACTTTCAATTATTTCACACTTTTTTCCTTTTCATCATAACAAGTTTAGCATTCAAGTTTAACCTTAACTTAACCAAAAAACATTAGAAATATTAACATACATTAGAATCATCATTATCTAATATTTAACAACTTTTTAATACCACTTGAGTTTAATGTAAATGATTGGCACACTTAGTGTGTGAGTATTCATTTGATTTTTTCTTCTTCAAATTCTTAATGAATATTCAATCTTGTAATATGCATAAGTATTGTAAATACCAAAAGTAAAAGTGAATGAAATTTCTTCTATGGATGAAAGAGTTCTTAAATCATAATCATAAGGAAGAATATAGAAAACCAACAAATATCAGTAGAAATTAGATATCATTTGCGCACAACTGCAAAAACTAATAATCATTTGAGTAGAGAGAACGACAATGAGCGACAAACTTTTTTCTCTCAAAAAATTTTAAATGTGTTTTGCATATTCAGAACTGAGTTCGAACTTTTAGTTAAATTGAACGAGAACTTCCGATGAAAAAGATCTTGGATATAGAAATAGAAAATTTGGTTAACTAGCTTTAATTAATTTGAACTTAGAAAACATACATTAATTGTTGAGGCATGATATGAAGGAAAATTGTCTCAAACATTTCTTTCTATGCTATTTACATAAGGAAAAGATAATCAAAAGCAAAATGCATATAGCCCATAATTTCTCATCATCTTCATCAACATGAACAAGCTAAAGCTATTTGAATCTAGAATCCTCAAGTCTTCAACCAATGAAAATCTTCCATGAAAATTATAACTTTTAGTCATGCCAACAAAGAAGCATAACAACACATCTTCTAATAATGTATAATCTTCCTTTTTGTTCTTTGAGATACCCTCCAAGCTTTTTGCATGAAACCTTTTTCTTTGAGCCTCTAATATTTGAATCACTATGACTCATCTTTGAATATTATAACTCTTTTTCTTTGTTCTTCTTTGTTGTGTGGAGAGAGAGTGGTGAAGTTGAATACTATTGTTGAAAAGATGGAAGCACTTGTTGAAGAAGTGATTTTGTTGAAGGAAGCTTCAAAAAGGGTTATTATATAGAGAAAAGAAAAAGTGGTCCATGGTACAAAATAATATGTCTATAGGCCCCCCAATTCAGATTCCAAACCCCATTCTCTCTGAACCAACATTTATGTGGTATCAACCACCAAGATAACTGGTCGGCCATTGAGTTTAACAAATTTGTATAAGTTAATTAGGGTTAGCTAAATAAATAATTACTGTTAATCATAGATTTTTGAGCTTTCCATAGTTTCTTGACCATGTTATAAGAATCTCATAATTTGGGTGAGAGAATAGGAAGCTTCCTAGTATGTACTATACTCCACATATTAGGAATGTTAAGAATAGATAATTAGAATAACTTTGAAGTTTTTAAATAATTGAATAGATATATTTCAATATAATATTTTTAATATATTATACTAATTACTCTAAGTGTCACATTACTTAATAATTTCACACAAATTAAAATAAATATAATAAATAAATAGAAATAATAATTTTACAAAATTATTTTTATTGACTATCAATATATATTAAATATTAGTATGAAATATTCATGTATTAATTGAAAGATAAAAAGCGAAATGACATTCAAAAAATATTTTTTAAAAATATTATTTATTTTTGTGAAAAATATCTTTTTATAAATATAATTACTTATTTTGAAACGAAGGAGTAACATGTTTTATATCAACTTAATTATTGTTTAAAATTGTTTTAAAATATTGAAGGAATGAAATTTTATTAAAATTTAATGAAATTGCATTCATATCTCTTGAAATTTATTAATAAATAACATTTACTTAAAGATTATCGATATTCTTTTAGTTACATTCATTTGCCTATATTGTGAGAAAGTATTGGAGAAAACCTTAAGTTTTATTGGTTTTGATTTTTGCTTTTTATTTTTATTTTTGTCGAATTCCAAATTTAATAATTTTTAAAATATTTAAATGTTATAGTATTTCAAATTTTAAAATTTTATAAATACTATCCTAAGTTTTGATTTGATTTTATGTTCATAAGTCATATTAAATAATGAGTTGGCAAGTTAGGATGTGAAGTAATAATATATATTGTTTTTAGGGTTTTATAATTTTTTTCTCATATTTTTAGGGTTTTACTTTTTTTTCTTCAATTTATTCAATTTTACAAATCAACAAACTAATCCCAAATTCAATGGTAAAAAACTTATACAATTTTTAAAAAAAATTATATAATTTTAAAAAATAAGTACTATTTTTTTATTTAAAAATATGAAAAGAGAAATTGTGAATTTGTGAAAACATAAACACATTAAAAAATGATGAGAGCAATTTTACCAATAAATAAAAATGATGAGAGCATATTTAAAAAAATATATATAAATATTTAAGTTATTTAAATATCAATAAAGGGGAAAGTGGGTATATTTCCCTCTATAAAATTTATTATGCAATCTCTCCTTAATTTTTAGGGTCATATGCACCTATTTAATAATAAATTTAACTCTTTAAAATAAATTCATCTTGTAAGTTTTTGTTTTGTAAATGTAAATGTGTATCAAAACTCAAAGTTTTAGGATCGTGCACTTAATTATATTCATCTCCTAATTTATTTTTTCAAGTTTTTATATGACGAATTTAAATGAAACGGACATGTCTATTTGTCATCTTTTATTTACATTGGTTAGAATAAATTAAATTTATTAAAAAAAACAATGATGAAAAAATAAAATCCCTCATTGATTTACTACTCTACTTGTGATAGTCTAATAAATTTATTTATTTAAAAAAAAAAAAATTTCATTTAAATTACCACGTTGTTTAACTATAAAAGCTAACCAATTTAAGTCACAAACATGCAACATGAAATTTCCTCTTCAAATTAAGTTAAAGATTTTTGATATCTACTAAGTTGTAAGTTTCGTAACACCACATAGTATTAGTACAAAAGTTAGGTGAAAAGAAAAATCAATGTGTTAAATTTGGTCTTCACCTATTTTTCCTACCCTAAATAAAATTAACAGATGCCAAAGTTTTATGGATTGTCCCAAAACTGTAAATGTAATGTAGGGTAATAGTCAAAGTTAGGCATGTGATTTCAAACATGGGATATAGAGACAAGTGAAGTGTGTGTGTGTGTGTGTCAGATGAGGTTATCTTTAAGGACATTCTGTATAAATGTAAAAATGTATATAGTTTGTGGCTCCACAAGTTATGGCTTAATGTGCTTAATCGTGTGGCAATGACTAAGATTCTGACAGTCTTATATTTTTTCATGTTGGAAATAATTGTGAGATGCAATCTGTATCTAAGTGATGATTAATGAGATTTGTTTGAGCGTTGTGAAAGAATGGGAGTAGGAATTTATGGACGAATAATTTTTTTTTTTTATAATGCTTTTGTTGTGATAAACGATGTTATGAATAAAAAGTAAAATTGTGAGAAAGAGGGAATTTTTTTTATCAATCAAAAATCTGTTAAATTCAAGAAGAGAGAATGAAAAATAAAGTTGGTTTAAATAGTTATTCTCTTTTTGAGTGTTAAATGATTACAAGTGAAAATAATAACTAACCTCACTCAGAACAAAGTGAGAATAGATTACTGGCATATATTGCATAGCTACTTTTGACTACAACAATTGAAAAACTTCGACTACAACATACACATTCGATTATGTCGAATCCTGAAACTATCTCTGTCGAAACAGAAATTCGACCCAATATTACAAATCTCCACCTTAGAACAAACTCCAAAAACATCTAGGGAACAAACTAGCTATCTTCATGTTGATTTATCAACTGCATACAACTTTCTATCTCTCTTGATGTCGATACCTAAAATCCTGGTTGTAGCTCTAAGGTCCTTCATTTTGAATTCCTAGTTAAGTGCAGCACGCACCCTAATTACTTCTTCGACGAGGTTGCTTACTATGAGGATGTCATCCATATAGAGCAACGTGATGACAAGTGAATTTTTAGGTGAGAACCTGGAATAAACACAGTGATCGAAGTTGCTCCTTGTGAAACCTACGCGTGCCATAAACTTGTCGAATCTCTTGTTCCATTTTCCTGTGAGATTGTTTCAGATGATATACTGACATGTTCAACTTGCACAAATAATCTTCCTTACCTTTTTCTTCTTACCCTTCGGGTTGCTTCATCAGAATTGTTTCATCTAGATCACCATATAGAAAAGTAGTCTTCATATCCATCTGCTCCAATTCTAGGTCGAACTTAGCCACCATGGCAAAAAGAATTCTACTAGAGCAGTGCTTTCCAATCGGAGAGAATACATCATTGAAATCTACTTTTTCGTTTTGAGTGAAGTCCCTTGCAAAAAGTCTTGCCTTGAATCTCTTCGACATAACGCCTTCGACTTATTCCTTTACTTTGAAAATCCATTTACAGCCGACTAACATGGGCCTGTAGGTTTTTCGATTACCTTCCAGAGTTATCATGAAGAGATTTTATCTCATCATCTATGGTTTTTCAGCCATTCCTTCTTATTTCGACTCCTCGTCGTAATCTCTAGGTTCGTCATCGAGAACCTCACTTGCTGAAATTAAGGCAAAAGTTAGGAGGTCTACATAGCCAAACCTCTTAGGTGGCTTGATGACTCTTCTCTATCTCTCTCTTGCCAGCAAGTAGTCATCAATAGTTTCCTCATTTTCTTTAGCATCTTGTACTTCTTCAGTAACTTCATATGGATTTTCATCATGATTGTGCACTTCATTTCCCAAGTGTTTCACCTCAACGGGAAATTATTCTTGTTTTTGCTCTTCTTCGAAGATCTTTGCATTTCGAACAACATTATCATTTTTCTTGAACGTCATCTCTTACTCGTTGAAAACCACATCACGACTTGTGATACACCTCGTGTGACCTGGTTCTAGGCACCACAACCTATAGGTTTTGACTCCCTCAGGATACCCAATGAACATGCATCTCAGAGCTCTAGGTTTAACTTTGTCTTGCCTAATGTGAGCATATGCTACACACCCAATTACTCTAAGATTGTCGAGATCTGGTGGATGACTCTACCAAACTTATTTTTGTTTCTTCACCCCTAAGGTAGTTGAGAAACACCTATTTATTAGGTATGCTGCTATTACGACAGACTCAGTCCAAAACACCTTCTTCAATCCAGTACTGACCAACATGCATCTAACCATTTTCAGGATTGTACGACTGAACCTCTCAGCCTGGCCATTTTATTGAGTTGTCTTGTTGTATTTTTGTGCCTAGCAATACCATACATTGTATAATGACTGTCGAAGGCTTCATAGCAGAACTCAATGACATTGTTGATCCTTCATCTATTAACCTTCCTGTCAGTTTGATTTTTGACCAGAGTTTTCCAACATTTGAAATTTTAAAAAGTTTTATCCTTATTTTTCTCAGTGAATGCCCACAAATTTTGTGAATAATCATCAACTATAGATAGGAAATATCTTGCCCCTGAATGTGACTGATTTCTTACAGACCCCCAAAGATCAGCATAAATGTAATCAAGGGATCCATGTGTTCTTTGTTTGCCTTTATTGAACTTCAATCTGCAAGCATTTCCAAATACACATGGTTCACAAAACTCCAGATTTTCGACCTTGCACCACCTAACAAATTTTGTTTTCCCAATTCAACTATGCCCCTTTCACTGACTTGGCCCAATCTCATATGCCATATCTCCATCTTTGACACGGGCTTTGTGGATGTAAAATCAGTTGAATCACTTACAACCTTAGCCTCAAGGGTATATAAGTCTTGCCCCTTGATGCCTCTCAAGAGTTCCTTCAACCCCTTTATAAATCTCCAGATACCTTATTTTCCTTTGAAAACATATCATTTCTTGTCAAATTTACCAAGAGAAATCAAATTTCTCTTAAGATCAGGTACATACTTGACGCCAATCAACATCTTTATTGACTCATCATGGAGCATTAATCTCACAAATCCAATTCATGCAACTTTGTAAACTTTGTTGTTTCACAACATCACTGATCCACCATCTTGATCAAATAATTCCTCAAACACGTCTTTGTTTGTAGTCATGTTCCAAGTGCAACCTAAATCCGTAATCTATTTATTGCAAGAATTGTTGCTCGAAACCACCAATACACTAGATGATTCATAATCATCTTGAACAATGATTGTATTTCCCTTATCCTTGCTATCACCATAACTCTTCAACCTATCAGGACACGCTTTTATTGTATGACCTTCCTTCTTACAATGGTAACACCTAATATCAGGAGCATTACCACCATAAGACTTGTGTTGATATTTACCCTTCTTCTTCTCAAACTTACCATCCTTCTTAGAGAATTTTCCTTTTACAAACAATCCTTCACCAAAAATGATAGCTTATGCTCCTTTCTTTTGTTCAAGTCCTTTGAGAATAAGGCTGATTTGAATTCTTCAAAGTTCAGGGACTCTCCTCGATACAAGAGATTTTATTTGAAATGAAAATGAGATCTTGGTAAAGCACACAATAACATCAACACTTAATCTTCATCATGGGTCCTAACTCAATATTCTCTAGATCAAGAGTCAGCTTGTTGAACATATCCAACTTCTCAGTCAAGACTTTGTCTTTACTCATCTTGAATGAATACAGAGATTGCTTCAGTTAGAGACGATTGGCCAATGACTTGGTCATATACAAACCTTCGAGTTTGTTTCATACTCCTGCTGACGTTTCTCCTTTGAGACTTGCTGGAGAACCTTATCACCAAGACTCAATATAGTGGCACTGTGGGCTTTCTCGATCATCGTCATCATCTCCTTCTCCGTTGGGGTACATCCATATTTTATTATCCCTTCAACGCTTCTAACAAACCCTGCAGTACAAGAAGAGCTTTCATCTTCAAGCACCATAATCTGAAATCGTTTACTCTGGAGTTTCTCAATCTCATACTACATTGATGGCATCTTGATCCATGATCACCTCACCAGTTTTTTGTAATAAACGATGTCATGAACAAAGTAAAACTTTGAGAAAGAGTGAGTTTCTTAATCAAACAAGAAACCGTTCAATTCAAGAAGAGAAAGAAGAAAAAAACATAGTTAGTTTTAATGGTTATTCACTTTCTAATTGAGCGTTAAATGGTTACAAATGAAAATAACAACCAACCTCTCTCATAACAAAGTGAGAGAGAAACCTATTTATAGACTAATAACATATGTATGTTATGTATGACGATAAAACTTATACATGACATACATAGTTATTACATAACATAATACATAACTACTTTCGACTACACCATGCTTGAATAAACTTTGACTACAACATGCACATTCGACCCTGTTGAATCCTGAAATTACCCCTATCAAGATTGAAGTTCGATTCAAAACTACAGCTTTACATATTGTAAGTAATATATATATATATATATATATATATATATATATATATATATATATATATATATATATATATATAAATGTTTTAGTAAATGTGTTTATTTGCAACATTGATGGGCACAGAGGAGTGATGCCCCGGTTGGAGTCGACTCCATTTATGGCCCCAGTTCAGCTTGACAATGGCTATGGGGCATATTATAGCATGTGGGATGGTTTGCGATAAGGTGTGAGCTGAGTCTGAAAGTATGATTTATCGGAAGTTAAAATATTTTGTTCTCAATAAATTTTGTAGTATGAAAGAAGAGATGAAGAAATCTTAGTGAGTGAAACTTAGACTGACAAGACGAGAGATTCATAGGATTAATTATTTTAAGAATTTGCATATCTTCGTAGATATCTAAGAGGGCTAAAAAACACTTCTAAAAATATTTGATTTACGAGGTTTGTATATTGAAAATTTGAAAGTATAGTGAATCAGAGAGTTTCTTTTTTCATAATCTAGATTGGTTTGATCAAACTAAATAACCAATTATGTGTGTTCTCGTCTTTTTATTTTTATTTTTGTTTTTCATGTGGCTTTTTTTACCAATTGTTGCTACAAATTAAATTTGATAGGGGCCACTTATTTTGGTTTTCATTATTATTTTTCCTGCACATCAATATTCTTTGTGTGATTCAAATTATCAGATTTCACAACAAGTGGCGTCAACCGTGGGGCAAATGAGTTAAGTTTACAAATGAACGCCTTGTTTTCCAAATTGAGCATCAATAAGTTTTTCTAGAGACAATAGTTTTGGATTGTGAAAAGTGAATATGCAAAACAATATTAACTCAACAAAGGTGTGTAGAAGCATTACAGGGTGAGGGATTGATGTATGCACGCCTAACATAAGCAAAGAAGATTGAGATGGTGGATAAAGACAAAAGATTCATTATCTTGTAGGTATGAGATGATGGATAAGGACATGAGTGTCATTATCTTGTATATTTGAGATAAATCTTAAGAGAAGTCGTCAAGGGGAAAATCGTGATTGACATGTGAGTCAAGATTGAATAATTATATATTACCAAGTCTTCGAGTCACAGATTTTGTCTAAAGAAACAACTCTACTCATTTTGAATGGTACTGAGCTTATCTATTGTGGAGCAATAGACATGCTTTTACAAGATCGTTGATGACATGGAAAATAGTACGATGATGATTGATGATGAGGACACGATTCTACTCTTGTTAATATCATTAACTAGATTCTTTAAGCACTTCGAGGATGTAATTATTTATGACAAGGAAGGTAATATCTCCTTGGATGAAATCCAGTCGACTTTAAGGTCCGATGAGCTATCAATGATGAATGATTTGAAAGTTATCGATATTGGTGAAGGATTAAGTGTTTCAAGAGGAAGGAGTGAGAGTAAAGGGAAGTCATAATCCAATTTTTTTATGATTCAAGGTTAAAGTGTTGTATTTTTCATAAAATCAACTACTTTAAGAATACTTGTTTTTGGAGGGGCAAGAATGGCTCTGTTAAGATTGTAGTTGCCTTATATGAGAATAGTTATAAAAATGTTTGTATTATTGGTAATGAGTTTATAGATAGAGAAGAGTTGGATCATGGACTTAATATTCTCTTATAGCATGTGCCTAAGAAAAAAAATACTTTGAGACTTCAGAGCTGAGAGAATGTGAAATTGTTCAAATAGGTGACAATAAGGCTTGCAAAGTTCATGACATTGGTACAATCAGTCTTAAAATGTTCGGTGACCATTAATTTGTTCTATGAAATAATAGGTGTGTTATGAGCTTAAGCTAAACTTTTTGTCCATAAGCATGTTTGATGATATAGGCTATTGTATTAGAATTGAACATGTAGTGTTGAAAATTTTATATGGTGCAATGATCATGGCTAAATGGTATAAACTTTGTAGTTTATACATTTTATATGGTTATACTATTATTGGTCATGTATCATTAAATATAAAATAATTTTATGACAAAGATAACATATGGAATTTGAGATTAGGGCAATGATATTGAAATAAGAAGTGACAAATGGCCTAAAGTTTGTTTTAGGGTAATTTAATGAGTTTTACAGGAAGTAACACATATATAGACATATAATTGTGGTTGACACACCTCAACAAAATAGCTTAGCTAAAAGAACAAAATGACCATTTTAGAGAGGGTAAGATGCATATTTTTGGAAGTTGGGTTGCTAAAGAGTTTTTTGGGGTAAGGTTATTGCTACAATAACTTAACTGATCAAGAGAAATCAATTTACATGAATTGACTTCAAGACACTTACGGAGAATTGGAGTGGGAAATTGATATTTTATTCTAAGACGTTGAAATGTGTCTTCATTGTTTATTCTGAAGGTGTGCATGGTTACAAGTTGTATAAGGTGGAATTTGAAGGATCGCAATTCATTATAAAGTAGGTATTTTAATTTTAGTAAGGCCCATATGAGGATGAAGTGTAACAACCTGGAGGTGAAAGTATTATAAATCATGATAGAGAGAACTCAGTTTAAAGTGAAGGTTCCTACTAGAGAGATTAGATATTAAGAGGAAGTTAAGGTTTTGATTCTAGTTTTAATGAGGAGAAATCTACATTGGCTTCTAATTATCGATCGACTCGTAAGGGGTAAGAATGGAAATTGTACCACCTCTGATACATTTTTGGGTTGACCTTATATATTATTATTTTAATATGGATGAAGGGTTGCAAGACTCAAAATTAAAGACCTTTAAGAAGATATTCAAAAGAAAAAGGAGTCAAAATAGTTGAAAGCAGTGAATGATGAGAGTCAAAATGGATGAAGAACAATGCTTGTGAGTCTGTAAGACTACCTAAGAAGAAAAAGAGTGATTAATGCAAGTGGATGCAAGTGACTAAATCAAGGTTCAACCATTGCTTGGACTTGATCAAGTTCATTGAATAATGACTCAAGATCTAGAGAGAGTAGCAAAGGGGTTGATGGGTAAATTGGCATGACCATCAATTTTGAGTCAAGGTTGAAAGTTTTTAAAGTATGCCTAAAAAAACTCAAGTGATACAAAGATTCTTTTAAGCAAAGATGTTTGTTTTCAACAGTGTCAGACATGAAGGTTCGGTGGCTGAGTCACAAGTTGGTGGTTCAGCTCACTCGAGTGTGGCTCGACCAGTTCAAATAGTTCACCATCTTCTTTTGTCGGCTGCTCAACATTTGCTTCGTCGACAACTCGACATCAGCTTGGGCACTACTCAGGAGTCTGCCTGGTGATGGCTTGGCATTTACTCGAGTGCGTCTCGAGAGTCGGCTCGACTTGCTAGATAGATTGTGTTACGGTGTTGGTCGAGCTAGAAGTATCGTCCATCATGGTTTCAAGCCTTTATAAATATGATTCTTAATCATTTTTGTAGTATGATGGAATAGGTGGTGAAATCTCAGCGAGAGAAACTTAGATAGACAAAGATAAAAATTCTTAGGATTCATTGTTCTACAAATTGACATATTTTTGAGGAAATCTAAAAGGATCAGAAAACATTTCTAAACACACTGCGTATGTGAGGTTCATATATTAAGAATCTGAGAGATTAAAAAATACTTTGATAGAAAATAAAATTTCTTATGAATTTATAAGACTATTTTCTTTTAATCCATCTTATAATTCTTTTATAATAACTTTTAAAAGTATATTGATTCAGATAACATAGATATATGATCAAACTAAATAAGTTAATTATATATGTTCTCATGTTTTATTTTATTTTTATCTGTATAGATTTGCTAACATTTATCAATATTTTTTGTCCCACACATCTTATTCTTAGTAAGACTTAATTATATTATCATGTTTCACAATATTTTTTTGTCAGTTATTATATATTGCAACTATACATTTCAACTATTATTAGTAAAATCAAATATATTTAATAAGTCCTATTTCACTCATTTATATTTGTCTTTAGTGCATTTTTAATTTTATCACTTACCTATTTTCCCCTGTTTCCATAACGTAGCTATTAATTCAAAACTAAACTCCAAAAGATAGAGTTTATTTGTCAATTAGCATTATGTATGAAAAGGTTGAAAATACTTGCTGCTGAATCTGAAATCATTCTAAGTGACTTCTTGAAACCCGACCAATACTTATTACAATATTTAATTAAGGTTTATCTTAACTTTAACAACAACATCACAATTTCACATGTGTTCTGTCTTGTGCTCCACCCATATTACTTAGAATACCAGTTTCCATTCATGGTTTTATCTTTTATTTTTTATATAAAAAATAATTATCTTCTATTTGGAAGCATAAATTTTTGCTTTGCCTTCTACTCTATTGGGAAAAGCCAGGAATGCACAACAGCTGTATAAGACTGATCTACACTCAAAAACAAAGGATGGTTGAAAATAAACAGATAGAATTTGGATGTGTAAAGTATTAAATTATCAATTTAAAATATTCAATATTTAAATAATTTAAAATTTAAATTATGTGATATTCAGGTTAATGATTTGAATTGAATTGTTTGTGAAGTTTAGTCAAGTTGAATTTAAATATGTAAAAACTAAACTAAGATTAATCAAAGGATAAATTCGACCCATTTCATATAACAATTTGTTGAAAAAATATGTTGCATAAGATAGACGGAAAAACCAAAGTGAGATAAATTATGACACTTGCCAAATACAAAAATAAAGGTATAACTTTTTTTATTCACATGTCGAATTTCATTATATTTTAGAAAAAAAGGAAATTGATGCGCTTGTTCATTAGTTAATATTTTGGTTACGGAATAAGAGTTTGGCAGACAAGAAAAGAAAGTTTGTTTTGGGTGAATCGGTAAGGTTTAGTACTATAACATCATAGAAATGAAGCAATAATGGAGTAACTTGCAAGAGCCAAAATAAGATCATACATGTTATGGTCCGTGATAGTGTTTATATATGGTAGACGGTTGAAACCGTTCTCATTTGATCTGATGTGTATCTTTGGGAGTCGTTTGATTAGATTTTAAGATGGTTGGTTCATCGATAACTTGGATCAGGTGTCTGGCTATCTAACGAGGTTCCATATGTTCACTGGTCTTTTTTTTTTATTATGCTTCGAGTTGAGCCCTAATAATTAGACTTGTTTTAATGGTCTTTTGGCCCACCAGAAGTAGTTACTCTCTAAGTCCTTGTCACCACCTATGAAGTGGTGATTGTGTTGGATACTTCGGCTTTCAGACCATTATTCTTTACCACTTGGCAGATTTTCATATCGGGGGAAAACAAAGATCTTGTTGGATGGAAGCAAGAGTCGGGGTTTCTCTTGCGGGATCGAGAACATTATTCATCACTTCAATAGTGGCGTTGGGGTTACGCCGAGTGTTGATCTGGCCAGACTTAAAAGCTTCCATAGTTGGTATAGAGTTGATTTGAGATCAGAACAGAAGAAAGATTCTCGATGCAGTAGTTAAGAGGTAGTGAATTTTCATAGAATATTGTGAGAATCGGAATATGATTCCCACATACGACACAATTGTTCTGGTCACAAAATGAGAGATTGGTCACATGAGTGGAGAAATTCTTTCTAATACGCTGGTAAGGATCTTTGGTGCGTTGAATCGGGCTAAGCATACAAGGTTAGCACTCCAACACCCAAGTCAATGAGGTATCAGTGGAATAACTTGCAAGAGTGAGAATAATACTATACTTGTTATGGCACATGGCAGTGCTTATATATGGTATGCGTTTGAAATCGTCCTCATTTGATCTAGAGTATGTCGCGGGGAGTCGTCTAATCAAATCTGAAGGTGGCTAATGTGTCGATAACTCAGATTAGGTGTCTGACTCTTTAGTTAAATTCCACATGTCCATTGGTCTTTCCGTATGATACTTTAGGTTCAATGCCCATTATACTTGTGTCTATTTGATTGGGAATAGAATAATTAACTTTAAATTTTCTTTCAATCTTTTTAAATTATATTTACATGGAAATTTTTTTAGTAAGCTACCTATTGTGAAACGATGTCGTCAATAATAGAATAAAGTTATGAGATAAAGATTGAGTTTCTTGAACAAACACAAGAAACCCTATTAGGTTTTACGAAAGAGAGAGAAGAAGAAGGGAGAAAAAGAATAAGAATTGGTTAAAACTGTTTTACTATTCACTTTTTCAATAAGGGTTCAAAGATTACAAGTGAATAATAACAATTAACCTCTCTAAACAATTTGAGAGAACTAAGCTATTTATAGACTACTAAGCTAACTTAGGCTATAAGATAACTTAACAATTGGGCTTACAAGCAAGGCCCAATTCGACATGCTTTAAAACAAAACTTATTTTGACAGCATGCTTGAACAGACATCGACTACAACATGCACAACTCATGTCGAACCATGAAGCTACCCTTTTCGACACCATAATTCGATCCAAATAGCATAATTCTCTACCTTGGAACAAACACTACACTAACAAGGGAACAAACTAGCTTTCATCATGTAGCTTTATCAACTGTATACATTGGAAAAAATTACTACTTGGCAATGTCTTGTCGATCATATCAGTCGCATTGTCATCAGCCGAAACCTTCAGCACTTGGACTTCTCCATGCTCAATTATCTTTCTGAAGAAGTGCAACTTTACATTGATGTGCTTGGTTCGCTCATGATAGGTTGAATTCTTTGACAGGTGTATTCCACTTTGACTATCACATTTAATAGTGATAACTCAATCTTGAAGTTTCAACTCCTTAGAAAAATCTTCAAGCCACAATGCTTCTTTCACAGCTTCAATGAGGGCAATATACTTCGTTTCAGTGGTTGATAAGGCAACAACCTTCTGAAGAGTTATTTTCCAACTGATTGTCGTTCCAAACATAGTGAACACATATCCAGAAATAGATTTTATGCAATCTATACAACCTGCATAATCAGAGTCGAAAAATCCTTTGATTTCAACTTTGCTATCATCACCACAGGTTGTACCATAAATTAGTACTCTGGTCAAAGATCATTGATGTACCTTAGAATCCACTTTAATGCTTGCTAGTGCACCTTCCCAGGATTGGCCATATACCTGCTTACAAGGATCACTTCGTACACTACGTCTGGCCTTGTACAAACCATATCATACATCAAAGAACTTACTATACTAGCATATGAAATGATATTCATATCGACTTCAGTACTAGGACTTTGAGTCGTACTCAACTTGTACTGAGGATTAGTCGGTCTTAGAACAAGCTTTGAATTCGACATACGAAACTTGTCGAGAATCTTCTTCAGGTATGTCTGTTGAGATCAACATAATCTCGATTGCTTTCTATCTCTTCAGATGTCAATCCCAAGAATTCATGAGGCATCTCCAAAATCCTTCATGTCGAACTCCTTATCGATTTCAGCCTTTACCTTCATAGCATCTTCGACACTGTTGCTTGCTATGAGGATGTCATCCACATAAAGAAATAAAATAACAAGTGAATTTTCAGGTCGAAATCTGAAGTAAACACAGTGGTTGAACTGGTTCCTAGTGATACCAATGTGTGTCATAAACTTGTCGAATCTCCTATTCCACTGTCGAGGAGATTATTTCAGGTCATACAAAGACCTATTCAACTTGCACACATAATCTTACTTTCCCTTTTCTACATACCCTTCAAATTTCCTTATCAGGATTGTTTCATCTAGATTACTATACAAGAAGGCAATCTTCACATCCATATGTTCAAGTTCTAGGTCAAACTTCGTCACCATAGCTAACAACATTCTAATGGATCTATGCTTTACAACAGGTGAGAACACATCATTGAAGTCGACACCTTCTTTCTGAGTAAACCCCCTTGCAACCAACCTTGCCTTAAATAACTTATTATCCAATAATATTGGTCTCGTTATTACTCCAGCCTCCCCTGGACTCCCCAATAATTATAAGTGCAAAGGATATAAGTTTTGGATAAGGGTGTTCAAACCCACACCGATCTAAATAAAAATAGCAAATTGATCCCAAAAAAGCGAAACTAAAAAAAAACTAAATACTATTAGATTCTTTTGGATTTTAATTTGTGAAAACCATTCGGATGAAATCGAATTTCTGATTGATATTTTAAAACTGAACCAAACAATATGTATATATTTTAATATTTCTATTTATTATTAATATGATATATTGTGTTAATTTATTAATTCTTTGATAAATAAATTTTTAATAATATTATTAATGTAGTTTAATCTATTTATTTTCATTGCTTCATTTGTTTTAAACACAATCGAACGATCATTTTTCATTTTATAATATTAAATTTAACTCTATTATATGTTATATATTATGTTAAAACTATTATTTTAGAGTGTTTTTTTAGAATATTAATATCAATAAAAAAATTTGTAATTCAGATATCAAAAAACTAATTCAAATTAAAATTACATGACATCGAATCAGATTGAATCAAAATTTTTAACTAGCCATTCAAAATCAAACCAAATCGTAAATAAATTTATGTTTAAATAAAATGAAATTTTATCTCAAAATTAATCCAAACCACACCACAAATAACCCTAGTTTTAGGAGATTCTTGGTTTTTTTCTTTTTAATATATCTAACTTTTACACTTATTTCCCTCTTTAATGTTATACAAAATCATATTTTTACTCTATCATACAAAACCAATAAGATCAATCATATTCAAACTCATATATTTATGTTTTAATATTTTTATAAGGAGAGATTGGTTTTCAATAAGACAATGGGGAAGGTGTAGAGGAAGTGAGTCACACATTAAACAAATAAACACCAAGTTAATGAAGTAGTATCTATTATTAAAAAAAAAACAAAGAAAAAGAAAACAAGGAAAGTAGTTTTGTGCTTAGTGTATCCATTGAGCATGGGCATGTTTTAAAAATGCAACATTCATGGGGTCCATTAATTTGTATTAATCCAAACCTAAGATATGGGAGAGAAATGTGCAACCATAAGAGACATAGGAACTTTAAATATATCTTGAAACCATTCACTATGATTCTGTCTAAACCATGTTCCTTTATTGCTTATGTTTAAGAATACCTTAATAAACCAAACCCTAAAGTTGTAGCACACTAACAAGACATGTCAGCACGTGAAACGCTCGTGAGTCGCTTTTGATACTTTAGACAAACCTAGATTTCTTGCTTGGTGTTTACAATTTGTAAATTCTCTTGTCCAATTCATGTTTCGATAAGATCTTTATTTTTTATTTGAGTAAAAGTATATGAGTAGGTTAGTTTGAAAAATTCTTGGTTTAATCAAAGATTATATGCACTTAAAACAAAATATCTCAATTGGTACGGTTCAATGTACTTGGTGTGGTTGTGTTGGATACACGACAGTATGTAGAAAAATGATAATGTTAATTTTATTTTGAGATGTCACTTTGAAGAGTTTACAGCTTGCAGTACTTGATCAATGATCATGCATTATGATGAGTACCTTAAGTTATGAATAAGTGTTTTGTTTTTTTTCTTCTTTTTAATGATCATGCATTATGATGAGTACCTTAATATTCAAACTTGTATAATTCTGATTGATTTAATTTTCATTAAGATTTAATAACCACTTGAGTCAAACAACATTTGATTATGAGTGAATTTCAATTATATTAATGAATGATTCTATTATTGCTATTTTTTATTCAAATACATATTCCTTTTATTTTTTTTGTAATTTTTAAATTGTTTAGGTTTATATATATATATATATATATATATATATATATATATATATATATATATATATATATATATATATATATATATATATATATATATAAATTTAAAAGTTAAAATTTATATATAATATAAAATGAAGAGATGGGGTTAGTTAAAGAATGCTATAATTCTAATAAGTGCTAGTTAACTATAGTATCATTGACTTGGAGATAAAGTCATAATTGGGTTTTACACACTAATTTGCACTAAGTTGAGTCAATGCATGTGTACAACTAATAACACTAATTTTGTTCATATATGTTCATTCTATAATTAATGTAATTATATTCATACTTTAATTATAGAATCTCTATTAAGACTAACCTATGTGTTTCTAGAGAGAGGGCAAACCTTCTCTCTCTAAATTTAGTGTGCCTCTTCCTCCCTCATCTTAAGATGTGTGGCGGCGTTTTCCCCGGCTCCTTCTCGCTTTTTCACCACTGGTTGGTGGTTCTTTATGCTTTTTACACTGTATTTCATTTATGGTTTCTCACGAGGATCTTTGGTTATGGATAAGTGGAAAAACATACCGCTTACAAAGGAAGAGGAAGAAGAAGTTTAAGGCGGAAGATAGTAGGAGCTGAGAGATTATGAACTATAAGAATGCTTTCAACTCGCGTGCTTTCTTAAGTATAATAGTAGGAGCATGGAGACTCAAGAATCCAGTGGAAACCTAAGAGCTGAACAAAAACCTCTTTCTATTTAGGTTTGAATCTAAGAGGGATTTGGAATCGTTGATACATAATAGACCTTGGAGCTTTAACAGAAACCTTCTTGTATTGAATAGGGTTCGGGTGAGGAGCGACCTTCTAATCTGAACATGCATTTTTTTGTTTTCTGGGTTTGAATTTACGACCTACCATTGATGCTACAATCGAAGACAATGGCGAAGAAGATCAGGATCATCCTGGGAACTTTTGTTAAAATGGATTCTAAGGAAGGGCATCAGAATGGAATATTTTTTAGAGTGAAAGTCGTAGTAGATCTGAACAACCCTCTCAAAAGAGGTACAATGGTCAAATTTAAAGATAAACCTCATAGGGTATATTTCAAGTAATAGAGATTGCCAACATTTTGTTTCATATGTGGTAGAATCAATCATCAACTAAAGGATTACAAGGCTCTGGGTGATTTAAGCGATGAAGGTTATGAAGATTTGGATGAATGAGAGTTATCTTATTGAACATTGGTCAGAGCATCACCTATCCCTAAAAATTTAGAGAAGCAAAAATCAAAGGAAGGTAGTTCAAGAACGTGCAACAAGAGTCTCTTCCAGGTTTCATCTAGCCATAACAAATGTAACCCACAAGACAAGGAAAAAAGAAGGAGAGAATGAGGTTCTATAAGAAATTGTGCTCAAAGTCATCTACAAGGAGAAGCTAAACCTACCAAAGGTTACTAGAAAGGATGAGGGGTTAGCTAATGAAACGGTAGAAGAATCTTTGGGAGCGGTGGTTCTTTCGGGGGGAAGAAAAACTAGAAGGAAAAGCGTAAACTTGAAATAGCATCAAAAGGAAGAAATGGACTAGGAATAAACCAGTAAGGAAAGCTGATCAGGGCCCTCTTGACAGATAAAGAAGGAGAAGGAAAACACCAATTGATTGATGTTATGATTACTGAAGATTCATTCAAAGATTTGGGGCAAGTAAAAAAAAAGAAGGCATACTGAGGGAGGAAACACAGAAACACATCAAGTAACAGAGGTGGTGTTGGAATCCCAACGCCGCCTACCCAAATTAAAATCCTAAGTTGGAACTGCAGGGAGTTAGGGAGTCCCCATGAAGTTCGAGCCTTGAAGAGGCTCGTTCGTTTAGAAAACCCCAACATGGTGTTCTTGATGGAAACTAGAATGAAAATGCAGGAAGTACAAAGAATAAAAATGAATTATGGTTTCTATATGTCATGACATTGAATGCATAGGAATTCGTAAAGATAGGGTGAGTGGTCTTTTGCTTCAGTGAAATGAAGAAATTCCTATCAATTTCACCTTTTTCTCCTTGAATTACATATGTGGAACATTCAAAGATAATGATGAAGATCATCCCTGGAGTTTTGCTGGCATCTACGGTTTTCTTGAAAAGCATAACAAGATGAAAAACTAGAACCTGATGGAAAATATTGAGAAGTGTCACAACACGAAAAACAACCGGCGGGAAACAGAGCCGCCACCGAACATTTTTTATCCCAACGGAGGGAAAGGAAACGATCGAAGAAACCTGAAGAAGGGAAAGGAATGGTTCTGCGACCAAGATCAGGTTTCGGGAGTCAGTTACGCGAAGAGAAGGATTAACACCCCTCCGCGTCCATCGTACTCGATGGGATCCACGCTTGTTGTTCTGATCAAAAGGTGTAGATATCTGAAGCTCCACTGCTAACTGGAAAGGGATATAATGAGAAACAAAGGAGATGGGGTAAAGGAACGAAATGTGACTCGATAGGATCTCGCATCCCATGCCTACGTATCTCATCTGGAATAAGAATCAGGGGATCGTGTTTAATAAGACATTGCATCTTGTGCCTACGTATCCTCAATCGGACGGGAAAGAGGAAGTCAGAGCAGTCGTAGTTCGGGCCACTACGGGTGACCTTGTGTGTTTGGTTTTTTTTAGGTGGACGATGCTAACGTTCGCGTTCTAGCACTTTAGGTGTTATCGCTCATTGTGTGGAGCCTTACACATTTACCTGTTTGCGGTAGAACGGAAAAAGCGTGTCTTTACTATCATACCCCAAATTTTGACCACTAGGATTTCCCATCATTATGCAAATTATCACCACAATATGGATGAACCAACATGCCTCAATCAATCTCCTCAAAGATTATTGAGCATTCACCACAATCAGGAATTAAGGTTTTGAGCCTCTCAGGACACTTAGACAAAGGATTAATCAAGAAATGACATGATCTTCAACTTGTCTAACCTCTCAAACACCCATAAGGATCAAGAGGACTCCCACATCAAGAATCAAGCACAAAGTGGCAACATTCCAAGTGGATCAAGCCTCAAGATCGCCAGTGTCACCAAATTAAGGTTTTGGTCGACCAGGGCCTCCAGATGGAAATTTTCATCTGGTTATGAGCCAATGCTTCAAAGCACAACTTAAGATACTCCAAGGGACCCCATGGTCCCAATCATCAAGTCAATTTTGCCTCAGGGGAAGCATTCATCAAAAATCAGGAATTAGGGTTTATTGACCTAATTCACCCCTAAGTTGACTTTTGGGACAAAACATGAGCCAAGACATCAAGACATGATTTGAGGGTCTCCAATACACTACATTGATCTATTTTCAACAATGGATTGATCCAAGAAGCTTGACCCCCAAGTTTCAATTTCATCAGGACCACAATTAGGGTTTCGGGGAAAAAGTCAATTGAAGCTTTGACTTTTGACCCAGACATGCTCCCAAACCTTGGGACATAATTCAATACACCCTATAACACCTATGGAACATATCCATCAAGTTTGATTTAGTTCAAGGACTTGATTTCACAAAGGATCGCACAGTTTAGAATTCATCTAATAAAAAGTCAATTGTGCACAAAAGTCAAAGTTTGACTTTTTGAGATTTTTCATAATTATGGTTCTTTAACCCTAAAACAATGTTAATATGTGATTTGAATCATTATTCATCAAGAAAAATCAAAGAAAGTGAGATAACTTGTAAAAGGGGTAACCATAAAAACTTAGAATTTTACTAAGTTATGGAACAAAGTGGCTAGGGTACCAACTTCTAAGGATCATAACTTGAGATCCAAACAACCATTTTGGATGGTCCAAAGATGGATTTGTAGATCTCATGGCATACTTTAAAAGTGTCAACTACAACTCATTCCAATTCCTCATGGATTTTAAGTTATGGAATGTTCAAAATGGCTGAAAACACAAAAGTGACATTTTTCCAACACTTAGTGAAATTTTCACTAAGTCAGAATCTGCCCTTATCCCATAACCACCAAAAGATGTGGAATAAAATTTAGGCGGACCCTATACATAACAAACTTAAGAACTTTATGTAGCGTATTAATAAAACATTCTCCCCACTAGAGAAAATATGATGAAGAAAGGAATTAAGTCCTCTCACGCATGCCCTCTTTGTTAAAACAACAATGAAATAATCAATCACGTGTTCCTGGATTGTGTCATCGCCAAAATAGTTGGTATAAGCCCTAGAGGCCAATACTTTTGGTACTTGTATCAAATTATTTATTAATAATAAAAGGAATTTCTTTATTATGTTTGTTTTTCCAATGTGATAAAGTCCCTAAAACAGCTAGTTCGTTTAATGAAATATTAAGTGTGACTTAATCATGAGATTCCATTAAACATAAGGACACTATTCTTAAAGTATTCGTAGTCGAGCTTTAATGTGAAATGGGATAACCTTAAAGCATTAAGACTATTATGTAGATAGGCTGATGATCACATCTCATGGATCATGGATAAGGAGTTATCAAGGCTTAACATAGGTATGAATATTAGGAGTAATATTTATACTGGATTGACCCACTATGAGAGTACTACATAGAATGTTATGCAAAGTGTCATAAGTTACTTTCATGGTGATAGTGGTGTATACCACCCTTTGACCTAAAACCACTATAGACCTTAGATGTTGAGTCAAGTACTTTATTGTTGATCAAACATTATTTGTAATTGGATGACTATAAAGACAGTTAATGGGTACTTCATAAAGCATGCTGAGGGACATGAGTGACCTAGATGGAATTTTCCCATCTTGCATAACAAGATAAATGTCTAAGGGCCCAATATTGAACTGAACAAGGATGACACGGTATATGCCTTGTGTTCAATATAGACATAAGGGCAAAAGGGTAATTGTACATACAAGCACTATCACAAACGGTTTTGTCTGATCACATGACAATTTCGTGACTCAGGTAGCAGTCATGTGTTGCTAGATACCGCTCACTGTTTATTATGTTAAATGCATGATTTAACATAATTACCAACATCGTGAAACCTACAGGGTCACACACATAAGAACAGTTTGATAAGAGGTAGAGTAAATAAGGCACACCGTAAGGTATAGTGTACTTAAGTAAATATGTAACACCGTAAGGTACGATTCACTTAAGTGGAATAGGGATTGTGGTAAGGTACCGCGTGCTTAAGTGATATACGGTACATCATAAGATTTGGTGTGTGTGCATTTAAGTGGGCTTTTTAGCTTGCAGCCCACACAAGTGGTTCTATAAATATAACCCTTGTGCAGAAGCATAAACACTTGATGAAAATTCAGCTGTGAAACCCTAGCCATATTTTTCTTCTCTCTATCTCTCACTCAAAGCCTTCAATCGTAGCAGCTAGCACTGAGACTGAAGGAAGTTGTTCGTGTGGACTGAGTAGAGGCGTTGTTCATCGTACATCGCTCGTGATCATTCCTTCGATTCAGAATCAAAGTTTTCATCACCAAAGAGGTAACCATTCTATCATTGATCATGATATTTCGTAAGGATCGCTAAAGGGAAATTTTTTATTTCCGCTGCATTTTGAATCGCGATTTCCCTACAAAAATGGTATGGTTCTCTTCCCCCCTTGGATTGCGCTTGTCTCCCTCTACTGATTTGCATGATTGGTTGGATAACTGGATGATGGCAAGTGATCCCTATAACACTCAATTGATCTATGCTACTTTATGGAAAATTTGGTCTGCAAGGAACAACCACATCTTCAACAATGAGGCTTTTATCCCGAAAGTGGTTGCTGAGAGTGTTGTTGAGTGGGTTCAAGAGTTCAATGCTTCCCACCTTGGTCTGAAAGCTGAAAAAAACTTTCATGATGGGTGATGTTGGCCCTAGATACAGAGGAGTCAATCTAATACAGGTAGATGTGGGCTTTTTGTTTTAGGATGGCACCATAGGAATGGGATTTACCATGATGACACATGATAAAGAGATTATTTTGTCAACTACCAAAAAACAAACAACGGGAACTTCTCCTACTATAGTTGAAGCTTTAGCTATCCGGTGGGGTCCTGTAGATGGCACTGGATTCGAATATGGATCGCATTATGGTGCAACCATATGTGTTATTTGTGGTTGCCTTTCTGAAGTATTTTGCTTTTGATGTTGTTTTACAACCAATAGTGGTAGATTGTTGTTCTATTTTTGAAAAGTTTGTTGATGTTACTTTCATGTTTGTTAATAGGTCTCAAAACCATATTGCTCATCATTTGGTGGAAATTAGTTACAAGGTACGGTCTAAAACTTTGGGTGGGGTTTGTCCCTCAATTTAAAGAGAATTGTGTTGTTTTTTATCCTTTCCTTTAATGAAATATTCATCCAATAAAATTTTTATAGAATCTCTATTAAAATATAGAATGTGTATATAAATAAACTCTATTAAATGAATAAATCAATTATTCTTTGCACCATTCTTTGGCACCAGAGCAATTAATTTTGAAGGCTCTCGATCTAATCATAACATTTGCTTCTAGCACAAACCAGAAAAATGACCTACCTAAAATTTTCTCTGTCAGGTTGGATAAAGATAACTATCTACTATGGAAGTCACTAGTTCTTCCATTGATTAGAGGTTGCAAACTGGATAGCTACTTAATAGGATCAAAATGTTGAACATGTGACTCCATATATAAGAGGGGAGTGAATTGTGAAGATTTAAGAATCGTTGATTTAAAACAATCATTTTCGAAATTAGTGATTGAAAGCATTTTACCAAAAACTTTTGTTAAAACAAAAAAATTCAAAGTAAAGAAATTAAGTTGAAAATAAAAATATAAGGGGAGAGAGAACGACACCAGAAATTTATAGAGGTTCAGTCTAATGAAGTGAATCAACTCTCTCCCCATGAATTGATCTTGAGGCTGTCCACTATTTGCCTGAGATATTTTAGAATTATAAGCCCACAAACCTCCTTATTCAATGAAATGAAGTCCTAGGCTAACTTCCAACAAAACAACGAGCCGAGACTTGAAGTGGTTAGCCTCCAAACCAAACAATGAGCAGAGCTTTACACGGTTAGTCTCTAAGCCAAACAGAGATTTCGCACAGGATGATCTCGAACCAAGATGGATTTTTGAGTTGGTTATCCTCCAAACTAAATTGAGGTTTTATACGGGCTGACCACAAACCAAATCGAGATTTTTACCGGGATGGTCTCGAACATACTAATATTTTATCCCAGTTAAACTCCTAAACCGAGTGAGATTTTCTACAAGGATGATCTCGAACCAATAGAGATTTTAATTGTGCAGCGTTCAAGAACCGTTATGAAGATTTTCACTAGTTTTTCTTCACGGATCCAAAAGAGAACTTTTATTCAATGGCGGAGCTCACAAACCAAACAGAATCTTATACTAATTCCCAAAAAATAAATAAAGAGATTTTACGATGGTTTACTCAAGAGAAAAATCTACTCTTAATAAATTTACAATTAAGCCTTCAACCAGAATAAAATCCTCACTAAACTCAAGAATGCTCTCAAATATCTATGGCTAAAATATGTGAGAAAAATATGAATGATTTAGAGAGATTATGAGAGAAAGTAAAAGTGATATTTTTCACTTTTTTTGTGTGGATAATTTAAAATGAGAGAATCTCTCTATTTATATGCCAATAAATATTGTAGATTTGGAAACAATCCATGAGCCAATTAATTTATCTAATCGATTAGGCAGTGCAAATAATTAATTACTTTGCCCAAAATGGAAGGTTTAGATAGAGAGTTGTTACCAATCATTAAGAGACAGTCATAATCCATTATAGAATCAATTATGCATCATATAATCGATTGATCTATAAATCTAATCGATTAGACAACTTAGAAAATTTTCTTAATTAATCAGACAATCCCCTAGTGAATTGGCTAAACTCCAAAAACAATTTTTGATTATTTTAATTAAAAAATGAGAGGTTTCTCAATGTTTTAAGAGTGTGTGAGATTTATTTATTATACTTCGAAAAATTCCCATGTGTCTTTTCAATAAATTGATTACTCAAACAGACATGATCAGGCAACGTTTCACACTTGCTCTCTTTCACATTCTGAAGCTTCAAGTTTTAGCATTATCTTTGACTTTATCACCACACAAGAACCATGAGTGTTATTGATGAGGCTTGATATGTTTCCGTATTAGTTGCCATCATCTGAGATATTTTAAATCATAATGATCATAAACCTTAAGTCTTCAATTAAGATTCATTTGACTGAAGCGTTGACTTCTGATATAAGTCTTTAGCTTGATTCGGAAGGATAACTTAATCAACCGCCTTGTGCCTCTTTGACCACTAGAACTAATTTTAGCAATTGCTTGACTTCTTGTGTTGTCATCATCAAAGATAACCAGTTTTTTTTCTTGAATCTTGCTATCCATGAGCGTTATAATCTTAGATCACTTCTTTATTATGCTTGCAATCACATAAATCCACCACAAAATGACATAATTAATAATGTCGATCATGACCATGAATATTGGATTGCTCATGACCAAGCTCTCGTATGATGGCTAAGGAATTTAATGGTTATTCACATTCCAAAAAAGTAATTGTTATGTGAAACATCAAAGGAAATTTAAGATGAAAATAAAAGAATAGCATGTGCACAAACAAAGTCAAAAACAATTTACCTGAAATAAAAATTTCACAAAACTCACTGTTCTGGACTGGGCCGGAGTCTGCTCCTCAATCGAGCAGGCCCAACCCACGCGTCCTCGGGAGGCCCAACAAAGGCCTCTTATCACAACCAACGCCGGGCACAGGCCCACCACAACTATGTCGAGCACACGCGGCATAGAGCGTCGGGCAGAGGCGCTAAGTCTCTCCAAGCTCGCCCCTCCTCGACACACAAGGAGCCATCTCCTTCTGCACATAAGTCCTCCCCGCGAGGACACGTCTCTCCCCGACACCCAAGGCTCCTCCCCGCGAGGACACGTTCTCATGTAACCGCCCACTCCCGATAGAATCGGTCTGCCCTAATTCCGGAGATCTAGGAGCAGTTACCCCAGGGTGAAGACCACGTGCTGGTCTTCACTACGCCACGTAAGCCCTGGCAATCCAGCCCAATGCAAGTAACAGTTGGTCCCGTGCTGGGGGCTCTCTATAAATACCCTCTCACTTGAGAGGGTCAGGTTACACACACTTTCTTACTCTCATCTCTGTACTTGCTATTATTCTTTGACCGTCACCTTACTTGAGCGTCGGAGTACCTTGCAGGTACACCCCTCCGGCCGTCTTTCAACCTCACCGGAGCTGAAGGCCAGATGACGTTGTTGGCCACCAGATACTGTCTAATCCAGGTACGATCAGTGGCGTCGTCTATGGGAACTCCTTGCTTCCCCGTTTTCCTCCGATAAACTAAAGCAATCACGTCGTTCATCACCATCATGGCCAGAAATCCGTCTGCTAACAAAGCTCTGGACACCGTCCTCACGCAACTCGAGAACGGGAACCACCGCGAAAACGCCGCTGCCCTCCACGTCGAAGAAGGCGACGTGAGAGGCGGGCATACCGCCTCCCCAGACTCCCAAGACGCGACTTACAACGCTGCCCAGCAGGACGACCAACAAACCGTCTTTCAGCCCGTTGCCCCTCCGCCTAATGCAGATGCGAGCACCGTGGCCCTATTCACCTTGATCAATCAGACCAATCAGCTGATCGCACACCAGAATACCAGAATTGAAGCACTGGAGCAAGGGCGGGCGCGGCGATCTTCCCTGCGAAGACATCGTCATCCACCGTCACCTCGTCGTTCCCCTTCCCAGCGAAGGACCCCTTTCGACGAATCTCGAACCCCCTCGCCGGTGCGCGAAGGCCGCCGACCACGTCTCGAGCGCCCCCAGCCGACAATATCCCAGAAACGCCCTCGTTCCCCACCTCGGAAGGAACCCAGGGCCTCCACCACTACCAAGAAGTCCAAACAGACTGAGGAGAGGCCAAGGAACCGTTCGAGGAATTCCCCTCCACGGTATCAGCGGTCCCCTTCGAGGTCCCCAACGGGAAGTGACGACGACGATCAGAGGACCCCTCTGTCGTGGGAGATCATGAACGCCCCAATTCCTGCGGGCATGGAGAAACCTCCGCAGCTAGGGAACTACGACGACCTGTCCGACCCCGACAACCACGTTGAAAGTTTCGAAGCCATGCTCGACTTCAGAAATGTCAAGGGAGCCATCAAGTGCAGGCTTTTCCCCACCACCTTGTGGAAGGGCGCCATGACTTGGTACAAGGGTCTGGTACCCGGGTCGATCACATCTTGGAAGCAACTAAGACAACGCCTCACCAAATACTTTACCGCATCTCGTTGACATCCGAAGACGGAAGCTGCCCTAGAAAGCATCTTTTAGGGGAAGAACGAATCTCTCTGGAACTACATTTAGAGATTCAACAGAGAAACTGTCGAGGTCCATACGACTGACGACATGAAGAAGTATTTAATCATCCATGGGCTACGTTTTGGATCTGACTTTGCCAAGTCCGTGGGCCTCCGCAGACCCCGCCATCTCGAGGATCTCCTCCAACGAGCTCAGTCGTACATCGAGCTCGAGGAGTCGGAGGCAGCATAGATCACCCTTGAATCGAGACGCGAAGAAGGCCCCTGCGGCCACAAAGAAGAAGACTCTCCTCCCCGACGAGGAGGAGAAAGAAAGAGAGATAATTACCCCCGGGAACCTCGTGAACCACGCGGACCAGCTGGCCGTTTCACTGAATACACCCCACTCAACGCTCCCCACGTGCGAATCCTCTCCGAGTGCCAGAACTCAGAATTTGTGAAAGGAGGAGTCCGCTTTCCGAAGCCCACTGCCCCCAAATCTAACGTTGACAAGTCAAAATACTGTAGGTTCCACCGGAACCACGGGCATGTAATAGAAGACTGCATCCATCTCAAGGATGCGATTGAAATTCTCATTAAGGAAGGACACTTGAAGAAATACGCCCAAAAGAATGACCCTCCTTGTCCCAGCTCACGGGAAGCCCAGAACGTCGAGGAGACAACACCTCCTCCCGACGAGAGTCGGCTTCAAGTCGCCCTCAGTGTCACTCGACCCGAAGATTTCTTTGTTCCCCCAATCATTGAAGGCCAAGAAGCAATTCGCAACATGTGGGCGACCTTCCCCCACGAGGACCCCGTCGCTGCCCGTAGCACCTGGGAAAGCTTCCCCAAAGCGATGGTCATCTCTGGGGGTGGTCCCGAGAAGCTGTCTGTCGGATCGATCAAGTAGAAATTTGATAAGCTGGAATCCGCAACGTCGGGGAAGATAACCACCCTCGAGAAAGTGCGGGGAAACTCCAACCCTATCACTTTCTACCTCGAGGAACTCCCCGGGGGAGCGCCCAATGCCACTATCCCCCTCCTGGTCAGGGCACAGATGGCGAACTTTGACGTTCGAAGGATCCTAGTCAACCAAGTAAGTTCGGTCGACATCATGTACGCCCATCTGTTCGGGACCCTTCAGCTTGACGAGAGACATCTGACCCCTTACGTCGGTTCAGATCTGCAGGGGTTCAACGGAACCACCACCAGACCATGGGGTTATGTTTAGCCGATGGTTACATTCGGGGCCGAAGACACTGCCCGACAGGTGAAGATCCGTTTCCTGGTGGTCGAATGCCCATCCCTTTACTACTGCATCCTTGGGAGGACCACCCTAGCCGAGCTTACGGCGGTGCCATCAACAGTCCACCTCAAAATGAAGTACTACACGGCCAGGGGGCGAGTGGTAACGATGCACGGGGACATAGACGCGGCCAGAAGATGCTTTGATGCCGCCATCAAAGGCATGAGTTCCATCGACGCCAAACCCAAGACCGTGGCCAAGCCACCCCCAGACGCCGAGCAGGTACCTCTCCCGCGCGTCAACGCGGTCGAACTCGACAGTAGGTTCCCAGGAGAACTCGATGAAGACGGAGCAGAAGACCCCGACCTCCAGGCAAAAAACAACGGGCGCCCTCTCCACCCAGCGCGTCCCATCCCCGACGGAGACTTTGAGCTCGTGGTACTCGGGGACGATCCAGACCGTAACGTGAAGATTGGCACCGGAATCCCCAACCTGGCGAAGGAGCGGTTGAAGGCATGTCTCCGAGAGAATGTTGATCTGTTTGCATGGAGCGCCTCCGAGATGCCTGGCCTTGACCCCGAGGTGGCTTGCCATCAGCTCGCAGTAGATCCGGCCGCTAGGGCCATAGCTCAACGTAGGCGTAGGCAGTCTCCCGAGAAAGCGGAGGCTGCTGCAAAAGCTGTAAAAGACCTCCTAGAGGCAAATTTTATTTCGGAAGCCAGGTACACAACCTGGCTGTCCAACGTTGTACTTGCTAAAAAGAATAATGGAAAATGAAGGATGTGCGTTGATTATACTGATCTTAACCGGGCTTGCCCGAAAGACTGTTACCCTTTGCCTAACATCGACCAACTGGTCGACAAGTCTGCATGTTACAGACTATTATCCTTCATGGACGCTTACTCGGGATACAACCAAATTCCCATGGACAAGGTCGACAAATAACACACGGCTTTCATGACCGTGTTGGGCAACTACTATTACAACGTGATGCCCTTCGGTCTGAAGAACGCCGGTGCGGCCTACCATCGAATGATGAATAAGGATTTCCGGGCTGAAATCGGCGACATGCTCGAGGTCTACATGGACGACATGATCGTCAAATCCGCAGAAGAAGTCAACCACGCCGCACACCTCAAGAAGGTGTTCAACACGGCGAGGAGATGCCGCATGAGGTTTAACCCCGACAAATGCACCTTCGGCATTCGGGCAGGTAAGTTCCTTGGATTTTACCTCACAGAACGAGGAATCAAGGCCAACCCCGACAAGTGTAGGGCTTTTTCCGAGCTCCCTACTCCGGACTCAAAGAATTCGATACAATCATTGAACGGGATGCTCACCGCTCTCTCCCGCTTCGTCGCCAAATCTACACAGTACGCACTCCCATTTTTCAAACTTCTTCGACAAAAAGTAGAGTTTGAGTGGAGTGAAGAATGCGAGCAGGCGCTCCTCCACCTAAAACAAGTCCTATCATAGCCCCCGGTCCTCTCACGGCCTGAGGGCGGGGAGACACTCTTCTTGTACCTTGCAATCATGAGTAAAGCAGTCAGCGCTGTCCTCATTCGGGAAACCCTGGACAGGCAGAAGCCAATTTACTTCACGAGCAAAGCCCTCTAAGGCCCCGAGCTTAGGTATTAGCAGATAGAGAAAGTCGCCCTGGCCCTCGTCACGGTGGCCAGGAGGCTACGCCACTACTTCCTTGCCCACACTATCGTCGTAAGGACCGAACGGTCTATAAGGAAGCTCCTTGGACGACCGGACATGGCGGGGAGAATGCTCAGGTCGTCGCTCGAACTTGCCAAGTTTGACATCCAATACGAAGGAAGGAAAACCCTGAAGGCTCAAGTATTGGCCGAATTTGTAGCAGAGATGACCGTCCTGGAACCTTCGACTAACAGATCCCAGAAATGGAGGATCTATGTCGACGGAGCGTCCAGCCCGAAGGGAAGCGGGGCGGGCATCATCCTCGAAAATGAGGAAGGCATCCTGATCGAGGTGTCCCTCGAACTATCCTTCCCGACGTCGAACAACCAAGCGGAGTACGAGGCCTTCCTCGCCGGACTTCGGCTGGCCGAGGACCTCGGCGCCAAGGAGGTCAAACTCTTCACCGACGCCCATCTCGTGGCCTCGCAAGTCCGAGGAGAGTACCAGGCCAAGAACGACAACCTCATAGAATACTTGGCCTTGGTGAAAGAAAAGATGAAAAAGTTCACCTCCACGGAAGTAACTCACATCCCCCGCGAGCACAATGCCCGAGCAGATGTCTTGTCCAAATTGGCAAGAACAAAGAAGAAAGGCGGGAACAAATCCGTCATATAAGACGTGCTTTCCCGGCCGAGCATCAACAAACCCACTCCAGTGACGGACGTAAACGCCATTGGTGACAGCAATTGCTGGATGACCCCCGTGTACGAGTACCTCACGACGGGAAAACTGCCCGAAAATCCCAAGGAAGTCAGAATGGTCAAACGGCGGGCATGCTCATACACGATAGTCGAGGACAAGCTATACCGGCGAGGGTTCTCTATCCCCCTCCTCAGGTGCGTCGAGGAGACCAAGGTCCCCGACATCCTCCAAGAAATCCACGAAGGAATAAATGTACAGCACCTCGGCGGACGATCGTTAGCCCGGAAGGCGCTTCGAGCAGGGTATTACTGGCCCACCATGCAGCAGGACACCAAGGAACACGTCAAGAAGTGCGGCAGATGCCAACGACACGGGGACATGCACCTTGCTCCTCCCAACGAGCTCAAAACACTGTCCTCCCCGTGGCCGTTTGCGTGGTGGGGGATGGATATCCTCGGACCTTTCGTCCAGGGGTCATATCAAAACAAATACCTCATCGTCGGGGTGGACTACTTCACGAAGTGGATTGAGGCGGAAGCATTGGCCAAAATCACGGTCTTCAACATATTGAGTTTTTACAAAAGGAACATCCTCGCCCGATTCGGCGTGCCTCAAGCTATTGTCACCGACAACAGAAAACAGTTCACCGACAAGAACTTCCAAGACTTCGTCTCCAAGCTAGGCACGAAGCAGCACTTCACATCGGTCGAGCGCCCTCAAACGAACAGACAGGCTGAGGCAGCGAACAGAGTAATCCTACGAGGACTTAAACACCGACTAGGCGACTCTAAACAACTGTGGGTTGAGGAGCTACACAGCGTCCTTTGGGCCTACCAAACGACCCCACATTCCACGACCGGGGAGACCCCTTTCCCTCTGACCTACGGAACGGAAGCGGTGATCCCCGTGGAAATCAGGGAACCCTTGAGGAGGACAAAAGCCCCCCTCGACGGGGACGCGAATGACGAAGCCCTGAGGGAAGAACTCAATTTCGTCGAGGAGATACGTTCGGGCGCTTCTCTCCGAGAAGCTTCACTTAAGCAGAAAATAACACTACGTTATAACGACAAAGTTATCAAATGTGATTTTCAGGTGGGCACCCTCGTCCTACGAAGGAACCAGAAAGACTCACGAGAAGGTAAACTTGCCGCGAACTGGGAGGGCCCGTACCGCCTCCGCGCGAAAACGGGGACAGGAGCCTATTTCCTCGAAAATATGCACGGGGAAGAACTTGCTCGACCATGGAATGCTGAGAAGCTCAAACAATACTACAGTTAAGCACTGCCCGCGACTCACGAGCACCGCGATTACGGGGATGCACTAAGGTACGAGTGCGTCACCCCTATACAGAACACGATGATCAAAGGCCGCGTCGTGTGTGCGCGAGGACTTTTGATCCGACGGGGATACCTCGATCGAGCTCCGCCGTCGTTGTACCAATTAGGCAGAACACCCAGCTCGCGATGGGAAGTTCACGCCACGAAGCTAAGACCTCGATCGAGCTCTTAGCCTCGTTGAAGGTCGGAATACGTCTCCGACCACCCGACCAGCTCTCCACGCGGTCAGGGACTATCAAGGTCAAGCAAATCCCAAAGTCTTTATTACTTAGACAAAAACAAAGTATAACAAAAGCTATAACATCACACACAATATAAACAATGCAAACAGCACATGAGCAGATAAGCAAAACTGCATTAAAGCGGGCAGAAGCCCATTGTACAAATATTACAAACAAGTGTCAAAAAGCCCCTGGCACGCAGGTCGAGCACAAGTCATTACAAAGAAAAAATGGCGCGCAGGCCAGATAAACTGAGATCAAAAGAGAGTGGCACGCAGGCTGAATAAGCAAAACTAAACAGCAATCTCGTCCTCTACCCGGCGTCCATCTTCCTCGTCCTCCTCCTCCTCTGGCAGGTCCAACTTGCCATCGACCACATGAAGGAACGGGCTGATTCTGTCGAGCGCCAGCTGAACACCCGGATTCTCGGCACCGACCTGCTCCAGTGCATTCTTAAAGTCTATCTCGAGGGCCTCCAGGCTATCTTGCTGAAGTTCCTGAATCTTAGCGATCAAGCTCACACGGTCGACGAAGCTTTTCTCCTCCGCAGATTCTTTCTCTGCGGGACGGACAGCGGTTTCCAATTCTTCAATCCTGGTCCAAAAGCAATCGCGCTCCTCTTGAGTCGCCTTTAGTGCAGCCTTGGCCTCATTCAGCTCGCGGAGGGCGTTGGCATAGTCCTTGCATTTAGCCTGGGCCTTTTGCAGATTAGATGCGACCTTGTCCTTCTCCTTCTCGAGGGCAGTGTAGTCATCCTTCAGCTTCTGTAACTCGGAGGGAGAAGGGGTCCCATCATTCAATATCAAGGCAGTCTCGAAGACTCGCATCATGGCCGCAAGATCCTCGACAAGCGCCTCTTTCCTAGCCGCACCATTCATCCCCAGAACTGCCTTCACCTCAGCATCAGCAATGACAGGGGGACTTCCCCCGAAGAAATTCCACTGGAGGTGACAGGCGGGCACCAGAAACTTCTCCGGTGAGGCAGGGTCCACGAGATCCACGAGGATAGGTTCCTCGGTCCCCGCTTTCTTAGCAGGGGTGCTCTCCAGAGGAGGCGACTGGCTACACTGCGGAGAGGCCGAGCCACTCGTCGTCGCAGCCTGGATAACATCCCGAACCCGGCTCTTGGTTCGCTTAGGTGCCCGTTCAGCGGCCAACTTCAGGATGCGCTCGGTGGCGTTCGACATTTGAGCTGCAAGAGAAAACATGAAAATAGTCAGCACGAAGAAACAAAACTAAGCGGACGCCCGAACAGGACGAGGAGTTCCTACCTAAGAACCACTTAGCCTCATCGGGAGACTTGCACTCAAGGAGACCCCGGGTGTTTATGTACTGAGCCGCAGTCACAACCCTTCCTCGAGAGTCGATGAGGTATTTTCCATCCCTACCTACGCACTCTGCCCGGTTAAAGCGGTTGACATACTCGACCAGGGTGGCGTACGCTCCTTTGTCCTCCTCCGACAGCTCGCCAGGCTTCACGAGGTAGTCCTCCGTGCCGAGCGCAAAGTGCACATCCTCCCACTCCAGAGGGCACTTGGACACAAACCTTTCCTTCCCGGAGCCATCGGGCACAATGTCGTAGAGCGTACCCATAGCCTCGTGCGTCGCGGGCATGACGTAGTAGAACCTGTCCTTGAAATTCCTAATCGAATCCGAGTACGCCTTGAACAGCTTCTTCGGTTGTTTGAAAGAGACCCAACTATGTCGCCCATGGTCCGTTGAACGTTGGAGGTGGAAGACACGGAAGAAGAGCGTGAGAGTGGCCCCAATCTTAAGATAGTCACACACGATCTCAAAGGCCCGCAGGAAGGCAAGCGCGTTAGGGTGAAGCTGGGACGGTGCCAAGTGCAGACGGTTGAAAACCCCTAACTGAAAGCTGTTGAAGGGGAGACGGATGTCGGCCTCTTTGAAGGCAAACTTATACATAGGGAACCTCAACCCACGGTAATTCGAGCATATGCGGTGGTGAGCCCGAGGTTGAAAAACCGTCCACTTCGCCTCTTCGCCCTCTGGGACGTCCTCGACAAAAGCGAAAGCGTCCGTGTCGTCGGTAGCGAAACGCGACTTTATGCGCAGAGGCTCCTCCCTGGCCCAGTCAGCGGGCGGACGCATGAACTCCTCCCCAGGAATCTGAGCGGGCCCGTCCACGTCAGGTTTAGTATCTATCTGGAGAATCCCTGGAACCCTCACGACCATTTTTTACCTGAAAAGCAGAGGAAATAGGTGAATTCGTTGGTCGCGACCAAGTCCACCCTTCCACCGCCAATCAAGTGAAAGGGCAGCGAGAGCAAAGAAAATGCTCGGGGACACGGTGAACTGCCCCTCCCTTCTTCGGGTCTCCAACCCTCCCGTATCGTTTCCCCGTGACATTCATAGCATGTCCTCGGGGCATTCATCGTGTCCTCGGGATATTCATCCCCAAACCTCCGCCAATCCTACCGAAACCCTAGGAACGTCCCGTCGTTCCCAGCCAGAACTCAAGGGATTACCGGGAACTTCATCAGTTCACCGGAAAACCACAAACAGAAAGTAAAACGGAAAAGAAAGGGATTAGAAGCTTACTTGGAATGGTGGTGGAAACTTGACCGGAGCAGAAGATATGGCGACGTACAGCGGTGAACGACGGCGGAGCAGCGACGGAGGTAGAAAGAAGAGGGGAGCAAAAAAGGTGGAAACGTGCAACTGACACGAACTCGGCCCCTTTTATAGGCTCCTCACGAGACTCGAGGATTTCCTAGGCAATCGATTACGCTACCCTAGCGTAGCCACCCTAGGCAATGATGAAGAGTGACACATGGCTCACACTTCCCCAGGCACGCCTTTTCATTCCCCAACACGCCTTTTCGTTCACCTCGTTTTAGAATCCATGCGTCACCGCGACATCGCCCGTCTGCGGCCGGTCTAACGCGGGCAGATCTATTTGTTTATGCCCGGTTTACCAATTGTCCCTTGCTTAGAGTTCATTCCCCGGTTGGGCGCGTCCTCGACATAGTGCTGACCCTAAAGTCATTACCCTGATACCTCTGAGCAACGACTTGGGGGGCTCCTGTTCTGGACTGGGCCGGAGTCTGCTCCTCAATCGAGCAGGCCCAACCCACGCGTCCTGGGGAGGCCCAACAAAGGCCTCTTATCACAACCAACGTCGGGCACAAGCCCACCTCAACTATGTCGGTCACACGCGACATAGAGCGTCGGGCAGAGGCGCTAAGTCTCTCCGAGCTCGCCCCTCCTCGACACGCAAGGAGCCATCTCCTTCTGCACATAAGTCCTCCCCGCGAGGACACATCTCTCCCCGACACGCAAGGCTCCTCCCCGCGAGGACACGTTCTCATTTAACTGCCCACTCCCGATAGAATCGGTCTGCCCTAATTCCGGAGATCTAGGAGTGGTTACCCCAGGGCGAAGACCACGTGCTGGTCTTCACTACGTCACGTAAGCCCTGGCAGTTACTTGGATTGGGCCTGGCAATCCAGCCCAATGCAAGTAACCGTTGGCCCTGCGCTGGGGGCTCTCTATAAATACCCTCTCACTTGAGAGGGTCAGGTTACACACACTTTCTTACTCTCATCTCTGTACTTGCTATTATTCTCTGACCGTTACCTTACTTGAGCGTCGGAGTACCTTGCAGGTACACCCCCCCCGGCCGTCTTTCAACCTCACCGGAGCTGAAGCCCAAACAACGTTGTTGGCCACCAGATACTGTCTGATCCAGGTATGATCACTCACAAAGGAGAAATGAATAGGAATCGAGATCTCATAAAAATTAAGCACCTTGTTATTAAATTAAAGGTGAAAAGATCACTAACCTTCAATTGAGACTTGATGATCCAAACATTGAATGACTTGGATGCTAAATATAATCCAACAAAGTATTTAAACTAGTAATTTGTTGAATAAGTGACACCAAACACAAGAGGATAGAGTGGGGGGGGGGGGGGGGGAGGGGTGAATTATGATATTTAGATTTTAAAAACTTTTTAGAAAATGATTTATTTTAGGTTGGTTGATTTTAAGAAGATAAGGATAGAAAATAAAGAGATAGAGTTAAGAGAGATCACACTAGCAAATTATCTTGGTTTGGACTTAAACTATAAGACCTACTATAATTCCAAAAATTTTCTCTTCAGATTTCCACTATCAACATCTAGAGCTTTTACACAATTTCAGCCTAACAACCTTACACCAAGATTTTTACAGGGTTAGCTTAAAAGCTTCAAATCTATTACAAAAAAACACAAGATGACTAAGCTCTTGAATAATAAAATATCAACATAGAAATAAACAAACACAACTCTCACATGAAGTTTTTTACTCTCTCATCACTAAGAGAATTTCTAGTGAATAAATCTGACAACAAATAGAGAATGAGTGATATAGGAGGGTACATAGTTTATAAAATTCGTTATTTGAAAGTAAGGAAATCACTCTTTATATAGATAAAAATTTAGCTAAAAAAGGAACAATCCATGGTCTTAGACGTTGTCTAATCAATTATTAATCAACGGTGTTTTTACTGTTTTCTAGATAGAAATTTCATTATATTTTTATCTTATTTTTATTCATTTTACTCCCAAGAGAATGTATTTTATCAATGTTTTAAGTAAAACAAGAATGCCACTTGATTATTGATGATCAAGAAAAAAAGGCACAAAAAGAGGCGACCAAACAACAATATTTATGGCCAGCCCATAATAAAGCATTACGGTCGTAATGGGCGTAGAGACAATAATACTCGTTAGCGTGCAATAGGGATTACGGCCTTCCGTAAGCATCACTTACACCCGTAATCCCTCAAAATTCTGATATAGATTTTTGGTATTTCTCTGTTTCTATTACGTTTCCCTAGATTTTATGGCAATTTAACTTCATCATTTTGGGTCTTTATTGCAAAATTAAGTGGATTTAAAGCATATATAATGTCTGTAATCATATAGTAAAATGCATCTTCAAGTATTGTACTAAGTTTTACCTAAAAATCTAAGGTAGTAGCTCAAGTTTAGTGCTTTCATATTTTTTATTGTTGTTGTATTGGATTAAAGACTCAATTAAAGCGTTGTTTTATTCAAGTCGTTTTATGCTTATTCCAGGTTTTGTTTTGTTGCAATTATCATGTATGTTTTTGCTTATGTTATGTTAACAATCACCATGCTAGAGTATTCTCCTAAGAACTAAGGGTGATGAGGACTGTCTTGTGATAGGCCATATGTAAACTCTTTGTAATTTCAATACAAGAAACAATTCCACTTTTATTTTAGAACCCGTGTTTTAATTTATATGTTTTTACAAAAGTAGAATTAATTTAGATACTATTCATATGCAGAAAGGGTGTGAATCAATATTCGAATACAAATTCTGGACAACTGATTTTGAGGCAACGAAAGTGTCTCAAAACGCATTTGAGAAAGTTCCATTTTAATAGTTGTGCGATAATCAATCTTAAACAAATAAGCTACACCAACGAAAGTGGGTATGTTATTTGCTTACGATAGGTTAATACGATAACGATAGTAGGTGTTGTCCAAAAAACTCTATTTTTTATACATTGTTGTTTCTTGTATTGAGTTCATAAGTTTATGTGAGACTATTTAAGATAAAATTTGAATACCTTAGGTCCTGTTTTAAGCATAATATGATTTGTTTAAACATCATTTTTCCAAAACTAAAAATCAGATTGCTTTAGCTAAACATAGATTAAATAGAATCTGGTACTTAGAAAAATTGTCCTTGTGGAATGATAATATTTTGTATTACTTTGGCATTGCAAAATACTTGTGGCGTATCAAGTTTTTGGTGTCGTTGTCGGGGACCAAATTTTTCTACTATTTATTTTCTATTTTGTCGTCTAAACTAAAGCATTTTCTGTTTTTGCTTATATTTTCTGCTACCCTTTTCGTTTTGATAATATGCGAAGGTCTCATAGTGCAGGAAATCTTATCAAGTCGATAAACGAAATTAAGCATTTCTTACATGAGAAATGCCAATTATTAAGACAACATCAAGTTATGGCTCACGATAACAAACCACTTAAGGACTATTTTGTTCTCATCGATGATGAACCACACTATAGCATAGTCCCGCCTGGTGTAGGGCCTAATAATTTAAAATATAAACTCTCTTGTAGGCATGGTACAGCAAAATTAGTTTGCTAGACTCCCTACCGAAAATCCCAACCTACACTTGTCGATTTTTATCAAATTTTGTGGTACGCTAAAAATAAAAAATGTCGAGCCCGTCATTATTCGATTAATATTGTTCCCTTTCTCCTTTCAGGATAGAGCCAGAGCATGGCTATGATCCTGCCAGTAAACTCCATTACGACATGGGTCGAGCTAAAACATCTGTTCCTTGCGCGTTATTTCCCGTCGAGCAAAACAACACAAATTAGGAGACAAATTTCTAACTTTAAGCAAGAGAAATGTGAGTCTTTTTTTAGGCTTAGGAACGATTTAAAGACCCATTAAGGTTATGCCCCTTTCATGGGCTTGAAAAATAGCTTATCATCCATACATTTTACAATGGTGTCCTTTACTCTATAAGAATGACCCTTGATGTTGTGACTGAAGGAGCCCTTATGAATTGCTCTAAGGATATATTCTACGCCCTTATTTTGAGGACATGGAGAACAACCACCACTTGTAGAGAATCGACATTGAAATCAGTGAAAATACTCCTCAAAATGGTGGACTTTATAAAGCCATTCCCTTTGATTATATGAACACTAAGGTAGATACCATATTCCATAAGATTGAACTTTGCAGAGCGAACATACATTCTTGAAGATGCAACTCCCACAGTTCTTGTTGCTCCCGAAGTTTTGTATTGTGAACTTTGCAGAGCGAACATACATTCTGCCAATGATTTCCAGATGATCCTTGGCGGAGGAACTATCCAAGATAGCGTTAACTATGTTAACAATAATTAAAATGATAATTTGTATTCGAACACCTACAACCCAAGGTAGAAAGATGACTGTAACTTTTCTTACAAGAATAATTCTCACTAACCTTCCATGGGACCACCGGATTCCAAAAGGAAGTAGTTGTTGCCCCCCCCCCCCCCCCCCAAGAAATCAAATTTAGAACTGTTAATGGAGAATTTCGTAATGACACTGACTCGTCAAAACAATGATTTTAGAAATCTAAATCTCAACACAAACGAGGTTCTTAGGCAGTTAACTACAAAAGTTGAGAATATTGCTACCCACAATAAGATGTTGGAGACTTAAATATCCTAAGTTTATGAACAGAAAAGAATCATCATTTGTTCCTCCTTGAAGCTTTCCAGGGTAACCTGAGCATAACCTCAAAGGGCAGATGATGGTTATATCAACCAGAAGAAGTAAGCAAGGGGAAGTCCTAAGGAGAAAAGTAAGGCGGAAAAAGAGACTAAACCAACATCACCTAAAAAAGGAGGTTGTTGGAGAGAGAGAGAGAGAGAGAGAGAGAGAGAGAGAGAGAGAGAGAGGAGAGAGAGAGAGAGAGAGAGTGAGAGAAGGAGAATCATATATTGCTCTTCCTCCCTATAAGCCACTTATTCCATTTCCGCAAAGGCTTGGCAAAGTGTTATCTTAGGTTTATTCCAAAAAAAATTGAAGTGGTCAGCTACAACCATGGACATATTCGAAGAATTTGATTTATCGAGAAATGGTATCAATTTTGGTCAAATTTGCAATCAGTCAGAGACCAGGGATTTTGTTGGTTTTGGGACTCTAGTGAAATTCAGAGTACCCAAAATGTTTATTTTCCATGCAATAAAATGATGTGTAAGTGGATAAGATCATACAGTTATTTGAGGACACGTGGAGTTTATCGAAGATGAAAGTTACATGGAGATGAAGACGTGGCTTAATTTTTTTAGTCGACAGTTTGCAAGACGGTTAAGTTAGGACTAGTATATAAGTAGCGTTCACTTGTAGTTTTAGGGGTCCGCAATTGTACAAAAATTTTGTAAACTTAAAGTATATGTGTGTTTTGTGAGAAATTATTCATAAGAATGTACGTATCCACGTTCTATTTTTTAAATTAAAGTATTTACTTTCAAGTCATTTAATTGTATTAAATTTAATCTCAGTCATTCGTTTTAAGTTTCTTTCTATTTCGACTTTGATATCAAGTTTATTTAAAACTTATAATTTTCACACAATATGTCCTTGGATGTTTTTGAGTTTAATCTCTTAAGTGAAATCAAACTTGTTTTGTTTACCAATTTCATAGTAAACACAAAGACAAAAGTAGAGGCTCCATTTAAAAAATCTATAGAGCTATTGAAAAAGCTTTACATCAATGTCCCAATTACGGGTGCTCTATCTCAGATGCCAAATTATGCCAAGTTTCTATAAGAGATAATTAAAAATAAGCAAAAATTAGAGGATTGTGAGACTTTATCACTTACTGCTAAAATTAACACAATGGTTTAGACTAAGCTGCCACCAAAAACTAAAGAATTTAGGGAGCTTCTCAATTCCATGCGTGATAGGCAACATGAACATTGAGAGAGCTGAGACTTAGGGGCCAACATTAGCCTGATGCTCATGCGTGAAAAGCTTTACTTAGGGGAGATGAAATCCAACAACATATCTTTACAACTGGCATATAGATCAATCAAGTATCTCATATGGGTATTAGAGGATGTGCTCATAAGGATTGGGCAGCTGTACATCCAATTAAATTTGTAATCAATGGAAATAGAAGAGGACTCCCAAAATCCCATTCTCTCAGGTTTACCTTTCTTAGCTACACCCGGAGCAATCATAGATGTGAAAAAAAAAAGTTAACCTTTGAAATGGATGAGGAGAAGATGAGGTTTATCTTATCTAAACTCATGAAAAATCCCTCTTTAGGGGATTTGTTTTGTTTAGTCGATGTTATCGACGCCCATGTCAAATAATGCTCGTCAAAATATCTTCCATCTGATGTTATAGCGTGCCTTATTGGAAGTCCCAACCTTAAGAGTAAAAACAACGAAGTTGCGGTTCATAACAAGATATTGGACAAAAGTCCCACTTTTGAGCTGCTTGTGACACAGAGTGAAAAACCTAAACAACTCAAGACAAAGTTAGAGCTGAAACCATTACCCTAAACCCTGAGGCATGAGTTCTTAGATGAGAAGTCAAAACATCCTATCATAGTTAATCCTAGCTAATGAAAATCAGAGGTTGAGCAACTCCTTACTATTTTGTGAAAATACCTAAAGGCAATCGAGTATACTATTGAAGACCTAAAGGGAATTAGTCCCTCTGTTTGTATGTACAAAATTCTATTATAGAAAGATTATAAAAGCTTAAGATAACACCAAAGAAGACTAAACGCTAACATGAGAGTTGTGGTTAAAAATGAGGTGTTAAAACTCCTTGAAGTTGGGGTATTACATCCCATCTTCAATAGTAAGTGGGTAAGTTTTGTTTAAGTGGTACCCAAGAGAGGAGCGATGGATGTATTTAAAAATGATAAGGGTGAATTGATATCTACATAGACAGTAACGAGGTTGAAAATATGTATTGGTTATAGGAAGCTTAATAAAGCTACTAGGAAAGATCACTTACCACTCCCTTTCATTGATCAGGTGCTGGAACGTCTAGCCAATCACTTTCATTGATCAGGTGCTGGAACGGGTGGGCCGTAATATAGGCTTATGCCCTTAATTTCCCTAGTTTAACAAAAAATTTCCAAGTCAGGAGTTTTTATGGCTGGGCCATAACCAACCCTTACACTCGTTACCCCAATTTCTCTAAGAAGTGTGATGCCTGGGAGACTTACGGGTTACCCGTAAGCATTTCTTACGCCCGTAACTCAAAAGGCACCTCTTCCCACCTTCTGAACTGACCAATAACCTTTAGACTTTCTAATTTCAACCAATGATAACCCACGAAGATCTATTTAAAACACAACCAACTTTTAATTTTCTATCTCATTCGTAATATTCTCTCTCTCTCTCTCTCTCTCATTCTCTCTCTCTCTCTCTCACTCTCTTCTTTCTCTTCTTTCTCTCTCTCTCTCTCTCTCTCTCTCTCTCTCTCTCTCCCTCTCTCTCTCTCTACTCCCATAAACTGTCATTTTCTTTCATCTTTTCCAAACTCACACAATAACAAACCTTAACCACCATTAACAAACCTCAACCACAATCAAATATCGACACCTAAAATCATCAAAAACCTAACACATACCTTCATTCTAAATACTCATAAACCTTAACACCTTCATTAATTTCAACAAAAACACCAAATTTTTTTTTCTTACTCATTTAAAAAATACCACCAAAGAGAATGTAACGAGGAAGACCATCTGTAACAAGAGGCAGACGAAGGATAAATGTTCCAGTCAAAGAAAACCCACTTGAAATTGTGTTTGATAATAAGGAGAATGGAGCAAGGTTCTATGTGCTTGTTCGCCACAGGATTGTGCCAAACAGGTATGTCTATGAACCGACTCTAGAAACCTTGGCACTATTAACTGATGTATAATGGATATTTAACCCGTTGGGTTGAAGACATTTTCTATCTCTAAAGTATTGCACTTACGTCAAGCCTACATTGGAATTTCTTAGTTCATTTAAGTTAGAATTAGGGCAAAAGATGTGAGGCCAATTTGGAGCAGCCTCATTTAGACAGTTCAGCAATATTTATGAGTTAAATATGGTTTAAATTGGAAATAAGTTTAAATTTCCTAAAAAGGGGGGGGGGGGGGGGGGGGGGGGGGGGCGAGTCCCAATAGGTTTAAATGGGTTTACATATAGTGAATTATGAAATCTTCTCACTAGGAAGTGGATTAATGCCATTGAAAGGAAAAAATTCTCATACTTCCATAACCCACACATTTGTTATGTTCAAAAGGTATTTGCACATTTTGTGTTCGGGAAGGGTGACAATACTGGTAATGCTGACTTGAAAGAGTTATACTTTATTTACTTTATCTTCAACTCCGTCTAATTAATATTATGAGCTTTATGATAACACACTTGGAAAAAGTCGTTAAAGCCAAATGGGGGATATTGTTATGGTTGGTACAATCACCACCCTACCCAAAGCCTTAGGGCACGATAGAAAGTTGATGCGATTGGAGGTTGTTGTGGGAAACATTGGACTAGACATTGTTGCATGTCTTTTCCAAAATTTAATTACAAAAGTTAACCTAAACACATATATGTTGATAGGGGTAATTGGTTGGATTAACATTATAGATAGGGGTAATTGGTTGTACAAAGTGGATATTGATGTCCACTCTAATACTGATGAAGAGATGGATATGAGAGAGTGAGTCTCTCCACCTCCATCTCTTTTCCACATAGAAAATGAGCAATATGCAAGTACTCAAGAACACCACAATGGCATGTTCTACGAGTTGAATGCCTTAAGGGAAGAAGTGGCGGACTTAAGGGAAGTTCAGTCAAGTCAAAATGATTTGATTAATGGTCATTAGCACTTGATGAAGAAGCACACAAATATCACAGTGGGAAAGGGAAGAACAAGAAAGAATAAACACTAGAGGTGGAATATCCTAAGTATAAATCTTCATAAGGTTTAGCTTCGAATTTTTCAAAGTTATCCTTTTAATTATTAAGGACAAAACATTTGTATTAAAAAAAAGACCATTTCTTAATACACCACCCAAGTTTCTTATACACCACGTGAAATTATTTTTCTGCCCCCCAGTTCCGGATGTGCACATCCAGACGCACCGTTTTTTTTAAAAACGTTGCCTTGTTCCGGATGTGCAAATCCGGAATGACAAATTACGCTTATTCCTGGATGTGCACATCCGGAAAAATGCCTGAAGCTTAAAAACGGTATAATAATAATATATTTATTTTAAGAAATAATAATATGTATTTTTAAAGAATAAAGATCAACAATAAAACATTACTTCTTTGACGTTATCCGAACTCCCAAATCTATTCTCAAAGATTGTAGGACAAATCAAGATAAACAGTAAAACATTACTTCTTTGACGTTATTCGAACTCCCAAATCTATCCTCGAAGATTGTAGGACAAATCAAGATCAACAGTAAAACATTACTTCTTTGACGTTTTCTAAGATAAATGGCAGCAGAGTCGACACAAAGTTGGTGGTACTTCTATTACCACTTGCAGAACCAATGGACTGACTTTGGGTCACAAAATACAGAGGAATTATTTCTGCTCAGGTTCATTGCGAGGAGATAATTCAAGATCTCTTTAAAATAACAGTGGATCCTTAGAAGGGAAATCGGCCCGCTGGAATGATAAGATAATTTTGTTAGATTTATGTATTCCTTATGATAGGATAATTCAGGGAGTGGCGTGTGGCTTTCTATAAATCAACTGGGTTTAAGCCTAAAATGATTATATTTTACAGGTTCGTGTTGGTTTTTTCTAAATAATACATACTGATTTCTATTGATGTATATGTATATATTATAACTTGTATATTAATGAGACAGTTCCTCCTCCTTATTATGCACACATGCTAGCTTTCCGCCCTCGATACTACATAAGTGAAGTCGAAAATTCTGATTCTGGTTCTGCAAGTGGAGAGACTCTAACCCTAGAGTTTGTTATAACTTCTGATGACATTACTGCTACTGGTGCATCAGCCACATTACTTATTTTCAATAACGAAAAGGGTTTATCTCCGAAAAATATTGAGTCCATCTGTAGTGTTGGAGGATCAACAAAGAAAGATAACAGGAGCAGTGGTTAAACTGGAGAGAAAGGTACATTCTTAACGAAGAACAAAGTTTTCTAGAGTTGTATTTACAATTGACAAATCTCAAGGTATTATTTTTCCAGTATTGAAAAAGTTTGAGACTGGAGACTGCTCTTGGTTAAGTGCGGGTGCGGATGATGTCACTTTAGAACTTAAAGCACCTCTACTTGAAAGTGTTTACATAAGACAAAATTCTAAGTCACTGACTCGCGAGCCAAGTCACTGACTCGCGAGCCACGTCTCTGCAAATGTTGAGCCTGTTTCTCTAATTTTTGTCTTATTTAGACTTTGTTTTATTACAAATCATTAGGGAATATTGGAATTCAACCATGAGCTTCTTGACTCTGCTGCTGTGCCAGATTGTTTGACATCCACTCTCCAAGTTGTGAAATTTGGAAATGTCAGTGGAGACGAGCATGAGCTTATATTAGCTAAATATTTAATGGAAAATGGTACAGTGCTTGAGAGGATGAGTTTCTCCTTTGCTAATTCAACAAACAACAAATACAGAGCCTTCGAACTAATCCCTTCTCGCTCCCCTCATTCGAATGTATATTAACTTGCGATGATATATTAACGTATGCGACCAACCGACAAAATCGATTTTTAAAAAAATAAAAATAATGTTATGCTATTTTCCGGATCTGCAGTTCCGGAATTTAAAAAAATAAAGCTATACTATGTTTCTGGATGTGCACATCCGGAAAATATCAACGTTTTTAAAAAAAACGGTGCGTCTGGATGTGCACATCCGGAATCAGGGGACAAAAACGAAATTTCACGTGGTATATAAGAAATTAGGATGGTGTATTAAGAAATGGTTTAAATAAAATATGAAGGCAAGAAATATTAGTTTTCCTTCCTGTGCGAACTTTAGAATTATTCTTATTAACTCATAAATACTTAAGAAAGAATAATCTCATTTATTTTTTGAAGAGATCTATTTTTGCATTCCACTACTCTACTCCCATTTTGTTTGTGAAGCACAAATGTGTGCTTAATTCTATTTTCATTACAAAATCCATCTTTATGATGAGTTAAGATAAACACAATACTTAAATCTTTTTCATTTTGGATAATTTTGCTCAATTTTCAAAAGTAGTGAACGCGTCTCTTTTATTTTGATTGGTTTAAACTAAATTAGTTACTTTAAGACTATTAGAGTAGTATATTTGATTGTTTTCATAGGATAACTTAAATATAAACATTTATGATCCTATGAGCAATAATTTGTGGCATGGGAAAGAATAAAGATAGCATACCTAGTTAGAAATATTTTGTCTCCAACTAAGGATTGTTACATGTGATGGTATTGTTTGTCCATTCCTCAAAGAGCATGTAGATTCACTGTTGGTAGTTGTGGTGGAACTTTTGCAATGTGTATTTGTCAGAACCTTGGAGGTTGCATGTCATGGGCTGGGGCATAGATAGCTATTATTGCTATGCAATGAGTTTTTTCTTTTGTACAAACTAAATTTCTTTGAAACAATATAAATGTGTAAAAATGTTTTTTTGAAGTTAATTTTTGGACTTGTATCATGTTAGATGGTAAAATTGGGAAACTTTTACGAAATTTGCTGCGAAATAAAAAACTATAAAAATTCCGTGTAAAATTCGCAGGAAATTTTGAAGAAAATTCTGCACAAGATTATGATGTTCAAAAGTTAAATTCCAAATGCTTTTTATATCGATTTAAACTTCTTATATTATTACTTGGGAAAAATATTGTGACACAAGGGTTTTTTTTTTCATAGTATTTTTTAAAAGTGTATTGAGAAGCATAAAGTTGGACTAAAAATGAAGTACGTTAAAGAAAATTGGGCTATATTTTAGCTTCATCTTGATAATTGGGCTATTTTGGACAACTTTCAATAACATAAAAACGAAACTTTCACTATATGCCCCTATAATGAGTTCACATAACCCCATACTGAATTTCCAAAATTAAAAAACTGCCCTTAAAGTGCCTCAACTTAAATTTAAATTAATTTTAAAATTTCAAAATACTGAATTTTAATATATTTTAAAATTTTCAATTTTAAAAAATATTCAAAATTTTGACTTTTTCGCATTTTGAAAATTCTTAAATTTTCACTTAAAAAACAATAAATTATTATAACTTTGTCAATCTCGCAATAAATGAAAACATTAACTAAATTTTTAGAGTTAATCAATGAATTGTCGATGAATCCGCCAAGGGTAGAAGACGTAGGAATCTATTGGTGGCTCTAAGAGATGGTGATAATTAGGTTCAAGAAGTCGATGATGTCAAGTGCTTTGTAAAAACTTGTTCTCTAAGAATTTCACAAATGATTGGGTAAATAGATCACTCCTTAATGGTGTTCACTTTAATTTTTTGATCGAAGAGGAGCATAATAAACCTATGGTACCTTTCACCACTAACCAAATATGTGATGTTATATGGAGTTATGATGGAAATAAATGCCTAAGCTCTGACGATTTTAATTTTAATATGGTGAAGGTGTGTTAGGAAACATTCAAAGATGATATTATGGGTTTCTTTCACGAGTTTCGTAGAAATTTTGTTTTTCCTAAAACATTTACTACGGCGTTTTTGTCTATTAACCCGAAAAGGACAATCCTCCGGCTTTATCGGATTATAGGCTTATTTGCTTTGGTGGGATGCATTTATAACTTTCAAAAGTTTTAACAACAAGTTTAAAAAAGGTTATGGGTCATTAGATTTCCACTTGCCAATCTAATCCCCCCAATAGACATATTCTTGACGAAGCGTTGGTGGTCAATGAACTCCTTGATTTCGCTAAAAGAAGGAAAGAAAAACACTTGATGTTGAAAGTCGACTTTGAGAAAGCATATGATACTGTCAATTGGAACTGTTTAGAGTATATGATGATCTATGTGAGATTTACGGATGGTTAGTTGAAATGGATCAGAGCTTGCGTGTTGAATAATTCAATGTCAATTTTAGTTAATGGGAGCCCAACATAAGAATTTTCAGTAGTTGCCAAAGAGTTGAGACAAAGTGATCATTTATCTCATTTTCTCTTTTAAATAGCGATTGGTGGTTTAACGGGTTTAATGCAGCGTGATGTTGATATAGGAAACTATCATGGCTATAATGTCTATGATGATTTTCATTTTCATATGTTACAGTTTGTGGATGATACATTTATTGTTAGTGATGATAGGTTGGACAATTTGTGGGCAACAAGACGGTGCTACATAGTTTTGAACTTGTTTCCAGTTAAATTTTTCTTCTTCAAGATAAAGTTATATGCTGTTAATCTTGATGATAGATTTTTGGTTATAACATCATCCTTTTTGCTTTGTGAAGTGGATTATATTCCTTTTCCCTTCCTAGGTATCTGGGTTGGTGCTAATCATAGAAGAAAAGCTATTGGGAATCTTATTGTTGATATTATGTGTAATAGACTAAGAAGGTGGAATGGTCACCATTTATCTATTGTAGGTAGAGTAACTCTCTTTAATTCGGTACTCTCTAGCTTACCGCTTTAATTTTTCTCTTTTCTTAAGGATCTAGTGTGTGTTTTAAAAGAATTGGTGACCATTCAATGAAATTTTCTATGGGGAGGAGGTTTAGAGGGAAGGAAAATATGTTGGGTTGGTTGGGATAAAAGATAATTACCTAAAGATAGAGGTGGTTTGGGTGTTAAGAATTTAGAGCTTGTTAATATAACTTTATTGAACAAGTGAAAATGGAGATCGCTGAATAGGTATAATGATATTTGATATGATTTATTGTCTCATAGATGGATCGATGGATGCTTGTTTTTTGCATGATGATACCTTGTGAATAATGCGAAGATTTCATTATGGTGGTTGCACATATTGTAACACCCTATTTTCCCCACACATAAATATACAAAAATTAGAGTACTCATCAAAACAAAAACAATATGTCACACATTCTCACATCCAAACATATATGCCATGTAACACTGTAACAAATAGTAATAATAATTAACACCTTCTCTTAGGGTGTCTTCGCAAACTCATCTTCACTTAAGGTATCATCACAGCGGAATCTCTCATCAACAAAGCATTCAATCAATAAATCATTTAATTTAAAAGACTTTATAACATAAACGTAACCATAAATGCAATCTCTTCAAAACCTCAAAACATCAACCATGAGAGTATACTTTAACTCTATACTCAACACAACAGAAGATAAATAGAAAACATATCCCCTTGTGTTACATATCAGAGCACATAAACTAAATGCAGAAAGGAAAAGAAGAAGAAAAAGCCTCTCACCATTCTTCCACTCTAAGTGGCTACTCAGTTACCTATTTATTTGTATTGCAAAGAGGAGCACATACCACATCAACAACAACAACAACAACAACAAAGGGGTGTGAAATGACAAACAATAATAACATGCATATACTACAAGATAGAATAATAACACAGCATCCTCTACGCAATTTCATTCACAGTATATGTCATCACAATATCTCACCCAAACCCATCAATCAATCACAACTCAACAATTATGCATATAACTCATTATGTAATGCATCTCGGCCATGCAACTCTATGCATATGAATGTGGTACCAACTTAATATTCGATTCTCTCTGGAACCGAGTCCTCTCTTCTGAACCCATGGACCCCCTCTTCTGAACCCAAGGCCCCCCTTTTCTGAGCTCTAAGCCATCTCTTCTAGGCTTGGGACAAGCCACTAGTCCCCTCTCTAAACTAGGAGACACGCATCTTGACACAACTCGTATGATGCATAGTTATATCATCAAATCAATACATTAAGAGCGCTATCTGATCCTAGCATAAATGCATTGACAACTCAAGTAATCCTTTATGTAGATTACATCACACCAAAATCACAGAATGCACATTATCAATCAATAGTGCAACACAAGAACACTAATAATTCATCTCAAAGAATTATATTTCAAACATGCAACAATACAAAAAACATAAATCAAAATAATCCATATTCACAACATTCCCATATTTCATAATTATTCTCAACTTGGGGTGGAAATAGGCCATGCTGACTAATAGGAGCTAGTCTATTAAACATTATATGGATTGATAATTTACATACGCCAAAAATAAATAGACTTTTATGTAGAATAACACGCTAACTAGGCCTTCAAAAAGGTCAGGCTCAAGCCTAAAAATAAGCCTATGACATGCTTGAAGGGAAATCGCGATTCAAAACGTAGCGGAAATTAAAATTTCCCTTTAGCGATCCTTATGAAAGATCACGATCAGTGATAGAATGGTTACCTCTTGTGGCGATGAAACCTTTGATTCTGAAACGAAGGAATGATCATGAGCGATGTTTGATGAAGAACGCCTCTACTCAGTCCACACGAACAACTTCCTTCAGTCTCAATGCTAGCTGCTACAATTGAAGGCTTTGAGTGAGAGATAGGGAGAAGGAAAATACGGCTAGGGTTTACAAATGAATTTTCATCAAGTGTTTATGCTTCTGCACAAGGGTTATATTTATAGAACCACTTGTGTGTGCTGCAAGCTAAAAAGCCCACTTAAGTGCACGCACACCATATCTTATGATGTATCGTAAATCACTTAAGCACGCAGTACCTTACCACAATCCGTATTCCACTTAAGTGCACCGCGCCTTACGGTGTTACATATTTACTTAAGTACATCGTACCTTACGGTGTGCCTTATTTACTCTACCTCTTTTCAAACTGTCCTTATGTGTGTGACCCTATAGGATTTCGCAACGTTGGTAATTATATTAAATCATGTATTTAACATAATAAATAGTGAGCAGTATCTAGCAACACATCATTGCTACCCAAATCACGAAATTGTCATGTGATCTAACAAAACCTTTTGTGATAGTGCTTGTGTGTACAATTACCCTTTTACCCTTATGTCTATATTAAACACAAGGAATATACCATGTCATCCTTGTTCAGTTCAATATTAGGCCCTTATACATTTATCCTGTTATGCAGGATGGGCAAATTCCATCTAGGTCACTCATGTCCCTCATCATGCTTTATGAAGTATCCATCAACTGTCTTTATAGTCATCCAATTACGGATAATGTTTGATCTGCAATAAAGTACTTGACTCTACATTTAGGGTCCATAGTGGTTTCAGGTCGAAGGGTGGTATACACCACTATCACCATGAGAGTAACTTATGACATTTTGCATAAAATTCTATGTAGTACTCTCATAGTTGGTCAATCCAGTATAAATATTACTTCTAATATTCATACCTATGTTAAGACTTGATAACTCCTTATCCATGATCCATGAGATGTGATCATTAGTCTATCTATATAATAGTCTTAATGCTTTAAGGTTATCCCATTTCACATTAAAGCTCGACTACGAATACTTTAAGAATAATGTCCTTATGTTTAATGGAATCTCATGATTAAGTCACACTTAATATTTCATTAAACGAACTAGCTGTTCTAGGGACTTTATCACTTTGGGAAAACAAACATAATAAAGAAATGCCTTTTATTATTAATAAATAATTCGATACAAGTACCAAAATTATTGGCCTCTAGGGCTTACACCAACAATCTCCCACTAGCACTAGAGCCAATTAGGCATACCCATAATACCCATAGATCTAGTATGGCCATCATGCTTCTGCTGCGCAAGAGGCTTTGTTAGCGGGTCAACAATGTTGTCAAGTGTAGGTACTCTGCATATCTTCACATCTCCCCGATCTATTATCTCTCGAATGAGATGATAGCGCTAAGTAGGTGTTTGGATCGTTGGTGAGATCTAGGCTCCTTAGCTTGTGCGATGGCACCATTTTTATCACAATAGAGATCAATGGGATCCACAATGCTAGGGAATATGCCAAGTTCACTAATGAGCTTTTTGATCCAAACAACTTCCTTTGTTGTATTTAAGGCAGCAATGTACTCGGCCTCGGTTGTAGAATCAGCAACTGTTTCTTTCTTTGAACTTTTCCATCTCACAGTGCCACCATTTAGGCAGAACACATAACCAGATTACAATTTAAAGTCATCCTTATATGTCTAGAAGCTAGCATCGGTGTATCCAATTACCGCGAGCTCTTCCTAACCTCCATATATCAAGAATGAATCCTTAGTCCTTCTCAAGTACTTAAGGATATTCTTTACAACTACCCAATGAGCATCACCGGGATCAGATTGGTACCTACTCGTTGCACTTAAAGCATACGAGACATTTGGTCGAGTACATAACATTGAATACATGATAAATCCTATTGCAGATGCATATGGAATCTTATTCATGCGATCCCTTTCTTCCTTAGTTGAAAGAGATTGTGTTTTTGATAGACACAGACCATGTTGCATAGGTATGAATCCTTTCTTGGAATCATGCATATTAAAGCGTCTCAGCACTTTGTCTATGTGTGTACTCTGACTTAGGCCAAGCAGTTTTTGTGATCTATCTCTATAGATCCCGATTCCTAATATATAGGCTGCTTCACCAATGTCCTTCATAGAAAAGCATTTCCCTAACCAAGTTTTTACTTGTTGCAAGGTAGGGACATCATTTCCAATGATTAATATGTCATCTACATATAATACCAGGAAGACGATCATGCTCCCACTAACCTTCTTGTAGACACAAGGCTATTCTTCATTCTTTATGAATCCATATTGTTTTACAGTTTCATCAAAACGAAGATTCCAGCTTCTGGAAGCTTGCTTGAATCCATAGATTGATCGATGTAACTTGCATATCTTTTGGGCTTCTTCTGGTATGTCAAATCCTTCAGGTTGTGTCAGTACACATCCTTACGAAAATTCCCATTAAGGAAAGTAGTCTTGACATTTATCTTCCATATTTCATAATCATGATATGCAGCGATAGTAAGTAAAATCCGAACAGATTTAAGCATTGCAACTGGTGAAAAGGTTTCATCATAGTCTACACCATGAATTAGTTTATAACATTTAACAATCAGTCTTGCCTTATAGGTATTCACCTTACCATCCATGTCAGTCTTCTTTTTGAAGACCCACTTGCATCCTATAGGATTAACTCCTACAGGAGGCTCTACCAAGGTCCAAACCTGGTTTTTGTACATGTAATCCATTTCAGATTTCATGGCTTCTATCCACTTCTCATACTCAGGACCAGTTATGGCCTCTTGATAGGTTACAGGCTCATCTTGATCCATGAGTAATACATCACCTTGATCAGTTATGAGATATCCATATCTCTCTAGTTGGTGACGTATCCTGCTCGATCTACACTGGTCTTGTTCTACTTGAGCAGGTTGCTCTTCCACAACTACTTGTGATTCCTTCTCTAATTCCTCCATAGGTGTATCCATGCTTTGTGATTCTTAAATTTCTTCAAGCTCTACTTTCCTCCCACTGATTCCTTTGGAAATAAAGTCCATTTCCAAGAAAACTCTAGTTCGAGCGACAAACACTTTGCCCTCAGAAGGATTGTAGAAGTAATACCCCCTTGTTTCTTTAGGATACCCCACAAATAAGCATTTGTCAGATTTGGGCTCAAGCTTAGTTGAAATTTGTCGTTTCACATAAACTTCATAACCCCAAATCTTCATGTAAGACATATGTGGTTTCTTACCACTCTATATTTCATATGGTGTCTTTTCAACCTTTTTGGATGGAACACGGTTAAGTGTGTAAGTTGTTGTCAGTAGTGCATGTCCCCAAAAGGAGTTTGGAAGATCGGCGTGACTCATCATGGATTGGACCATGTTTAACAAAGTTCGATTTCTTCTCTCAGATACACTATTCCATTGTGGTGTTCCAGGAGGAGTGAGTTGGGATAAAATCCCACACTCTTTTAGATGGTCATCAAACTCTAGGCTTAAATATTCACCGCCTCGATCTGATAGAAGAGTTTTAATATTCTTACCTAGTTGGTTTTGTACTTCATTCTTGAACTCCTTGAACTTTTCAAAGGATTCAGATTTGTGTTTCATTAAATAGACATAACCATATCTACTGAAATCATCAGTAAATGTGATGAAGCATTGAAAACCTCCTATGACTGGTATGTTCAGTGGTCCACATACATCAGTATGTATGAGGGCCAAAATATCATTAGCCCTTTCACCTTTTCCTGTGAATGGGGACTTTGTCATCTTTCCAATTAAACAAGATCTGCATGTATCATATGATTCGTAATCAAAAGAGTCCAATAGTCCATCTTTATGGAGCTTAGAGATGCACTTCTCATTTATATGGCCTAAGCGACAATGCCAAAGGTAACTTGGATTTAACTCGTTAGGTTTCATCCCTTTAGTATTAATGTTATAACTTGGCATTTCAAGATTAAGGACATACAATCCATTGTTCATTTGTGTAGTAGCATAGAATATATCATTCAAATAAATAGAGCAACAATTGTTCTTTATTATAAATGAAAAACCAAACTTGTCCAAACAAGAAACAGAAATAATATTCCTGCTAATTGCAGGTACATAGTAACAGTTTTCTAACTGAATTATTAAACCACTAGGTAAAGTCAATACATAGGTTCCTACGGCTAACGCAACAACCTTTGCTCCATTGCCAACTCGTAGGTCAACTTCACCTTTTGCCAAAATTCTACTCCTTTTAAGCCCCTGCACATTGGTATAAATGTGAGAACCACATCCAGTATCTAATACCCATGATGCATAAGTAGATAAATTTATTTCTATAACAAAAATACCTGAAGTCGAAGTCTCCACTCCATTCTTCTTATCTTCCAGGTACTTTGGGCAGTTTATCTTCCAGTGTCCGGTCTTATCGCAATAGAAGCAAGTGCCCTCCTTTGTTATACCTCCACTAGGCTTCAAAGCAGGGGTATTATGTTTGGGTTTGGCAACTTCCTTGCCTTTCCATTTATCGCCCTGCTTGTTGGGCCTTTTGTTTTGTTTCTTTCCATTACTAACCATCATAATGGATTTCCCTTTTGACTTCAGATTTTGCTCAGCAGTTCTTAACATGCCTAGCAATTCAGGAAGAGTTTTGTCCATATCATTCATGTTGAAATTAAAGAAAAATTGATTGAAGCTTTCTGGCAACGATTGCAGGATCAAATCAGTCGTAAGCTCCTTTTTTAGGGGAAATCCCAATCTTTCAAGGTTCTTCACATACCCAATCATCTTGAGTACATGGGGACCTACAGGGGCTCCCTCAAATAGCTTGGCTTGAAAAAGGGCTTTTGAAAATTCAAACCTCTCATGCCTTGCTTGCTCTTGATATAGCATCTTCAGGTGTTCGATCATATCGAACGCTGCCATGTTTTCATGTTGCTTTTGTAATTCAGAATTCATGGTAGCCAGCATGAGGCAAGCAGTTTCATTGGCATCATCGACATGCTTATTATAAGCGTCTCTTTCAGCCTTAGGAGCAGAACTAGGAGGCTCCTCCTCAGGAACAGGTGTCTCTAATACATACATCTTTTTGTCATGTTTGAGGACAATCCTCAGATTCCGGTGCCAATCTAGAAAATTTGTCCTAGACAATTTTTCCTTATCAAGGATTGATGACAAAATGTTGTTAGATGTGTTTGTTGTCATGGTAATCTACAAAATAGAATGGAAAAATATAATTATCATTAAAACAACATATTTAATTAGGCCTTTAATTAAATAAGCTCCCACTATTTTACTCAAACCTAATGACCTTCACCATTTGATTCGGAAAATCTCGTTGGAAGATTTTCTAGTGGATCGAGATCCATATTTCACTTTGTTTTAAGTCAGCGTTAGGATGATTACACAAAACTCAGCTATTTAGGTAGGAACTTCTTCCAATTGTATCCAATACAATTCTCGAATATTTCAGTTGGGTGAATAACTCCTTATTCTAATCCATCATATGGATTATTCCAAACTCTTGCTTCTAAACGTATATAATCTTATTATATTTTGCTTAGTTAAGTTTTACCCATTGTTTTAGAAATTGGATATTACATTTATCCCATCGCATCTTACTAATATAGAACATGCACCTCGCGTTAGGCGAAACCTACATTATTCGATACTAGTCTTGCTGAGTTCTAAAACTTGGAAAGCATAAACTTAATATTCAATTTGAGGGAATTTTCATTAGTTTGATCTCACCGACTTATTTATCATACAAATCGTCTCTCACATGCATCAACATACATACACATGCATCAACATACATACAAAATGAAACAGTTATGGCCCCTAGCCCAATTGTTCTCCCAAGCCAATAATTGAACCTAAGCTAAACCTAATAATGATCTACACATTTTCAAGCAAGATCTCCAAGGTTGTCCTCCTTTGATCTTGTAGTCTTTCTTTTTCTTCATAACATTACATTACATTAAAGAATATTCGTTTTTACATACGAGGGAGTGAGATAAGAAAAGAAGTTACATCAAGAGATTAAAAGAGAGGCACGACACACAAGTCGTATTTTAAAATCCCAAAACAAAATAAAGGAAAACTAAGGCCATAACTGATCACCACAAGAGAAAAATAATAAACACACTTTTATTATTATTATTAATTTAAATCCTGTTAATTAAATGAATCAAATTAAATTTCAGCGAATGATCACACTACGGAATTTTTTTTTAATGAACAATTCATTTGAAATCGGCGTCGTTTTTAGACAGCACAACCCTTGTGCCGTCATGAACCCTAATGCAACACTTTCATATCGTCAAAACACCATGATCAATAATTCAGTATGATTGATCCATATGCCACTGCTTCACCATACTAAAGTCGGATTCCGAAGCAAATGAACACGGATCGCTCAAAGGAATAATGATCATTACATGATTTAAATGAACGAAATAGAAACAGTATATCCAATATACAATCTTTGCATCGGATTTAATTATATCACATATAAAATTTGATCGATCATATTTGTGTAACTTAAGGACGATCGATATATCACTGCTTCATCATACTATTGTCGGATTCCGAAGCATAGTCAATATCGATCATCCAAATCATACACAACCTCATGCCAAAATTCAATTTCTCGATTTAATTTAACTTGTTATGTGTTTTAATCGAATTAAATAAAAAATAAAACAGAAAATAAACACTTATCTGATGCATGGTTTGCTAAGTGGCTCTGATACCACTAAAGGGAAATCGTGATTCAAAACGCAGCGGAAATTAAAATTTCCCTTTAGCGATCCTTACGAAAGACCATGATTAGTGATATAATGGTTACTTCTTGTGGCAATGAAACCTTTGATTCTGAATCGAAGGAATGATCACGAGCGATGTACGATGAACAATGCCTCTACTCAGTCCACGCGAACAACTTCCTTCAGTCTCAGTGCTAGCTACTACGATTGAAGGCTTTGAGTGAGAGATAAAGAGAAGGAAAATACGGCTAGGGTTTCACAAATGGATTTTCATCAAGTGTTTATGCTTCTGCACAAGGGTTATATTTATAGAACCACTTGTATGGGCTGCAAGCTAAAAAGCTCACTTAAGTGCACACACACCATATCTTATGATGTACCGTATATCACTTAAGCACGCGGTACCTTACCACAATCCGTATTCCACTTAAGTGCACCGTACCTTACAGTGGTACATATTTACTTAAGTACATCGTACCTTACAGTGTGCCTTATTTACTCTACCTCTTATCAAACTTTCCTTATGTGTGTGACCCTATAGGATTTTGCGACATTGGTAATTATATTAAATCATGCATTTAACATAATAAACAGTGAGCAGTATCTAGCAACACATCACTGCTACCCAAATCACAAAATTGTCATGTGATCTAACAAAACCTTTTGTAATAGTGCTTGTGTGTACAATTACCCTTTTGCCTTTATGTTTATATTGAACACAAGGCATATACCGTGTCATCCTTGTTCAGTTCAATATTGGGCCCTTAGACATTTATCCTGTTATGCAGGATGGGCAAATTCCATCTAGGTCACTCATGTCCCTCAACATGCTTTATGAAGTACCTATCAACTGTCTTTATAGTCATCCAATTACGGACAATGTTTGATCAGTAATAAAGTACTTAACTCTACATCTAGGGTCCATAGTGGCTTCAGGTCGAAGGGTGGTATACACCACTATCACCATGAGAGTAATTTATGACACTTTGCATAACATTCAATGTAGTACTATCATAGTAGGTCAATCTAGTATAAATATTACTCCTAATATTCATACCTATGTTAAGACTTGATAACTCCTTATCCATGATCCATGAGATGTGATCATTAGTCTATCCACATAATGGTCTTAATGCTTTAAGGTTATCCCATTTCACAATAAAGCTCGACTATATATATTTTAAGAATAGTGTCCTTATGTTTAATGGAATCTCATGATTAAGTCACACTTAACATTTCATTAAACGAACTAGCTATTCTAGGGACTTTATCACTTTGGAAAAACAAACATAATAAAGAAATAACTTTTATTATTAATAAATAATTTGATACAAGTACCAAAAGTATTGGCCTCTAGGGCTTACACCAACAATGCTATAGGACAAACTTAGGCTTTAGTTTTTTTGACAGACCAGACTTAGGTTTGGCAAAGCCTAGCTCGTCCTAGACTATTTCCACCCCTATTCTCAATGCTTAACAACTCATCATAACAACATATTCAAACATTTCCATAGCTCATAAAACATATTCCTCAAACTCGCACAACTCGATATTTACTCAATCAAATAATTTTTAATAATTGTTCTCTTTAATTACTCATGTTATCACAATACATTTAGCCTATGAAATTATTACTAATTGATAGTTATTCATGTTATCTTTCAAACGCTTCGAACAATGTCTCGTTCAGAGTTACGGAACTCAAGTTATGATAAAAAAAGAATCAAAAGGATTTCATCGCTTGAATGTCTCACTAAGCGACCACTCGCTAAGCGACGATTTCCTTGCTAAACGAAGGCATACAGACCTGCAAAAAACCAGAATGCGATTTTCACCATTAGAGGACTTCTGTAACTTCAATTTCGATTCTGTAAAAAACTAGACTCTTAGAATTAGACATAATACGATTATCCCATGATTAATACCCATTTTAACACATAAAATCCATTATTTTTGTGAAAATCATTGATTTCAAAAACCTTTGATAGTGCAACAACGGTGTAAAAATATAAAGTATTAAAACAAAAAACTTAATCATGAATAGTGCATGAATTCATCAATTATTATAGACAATTTTCATCATACAATCAGAATTTATCCACAAAATCACCCTATTGGAGGTTAAGGACTCCTCTACCCTACCCCTCATGCATAAGCCCTATTGAAAGCTATTCTCCCCCTTATCGGATACTCCTAGTGTAACACCCCAAAATTTGCCCTCTAATTTTTCATATCATTTAGCATGTGCTTTCATTGCATTACATTGCATTCAAGTCATAGAGAAATAAAGCATTGCATTGTATTCAGCACAGGGCATGTGATCAGCTGCCTTCAGAGTATTGATCATCCTAAGCAAGAGAGCAAGAGTCAAGGGTCTTCAAGCAATCCTCAAGAGTCTTTTACATCTCATATCATCTCATTTGATCCCACAAGTCATTGGAAGATGGGAATTTATCAAGAAGATTGGACAATTCATCATCTCCTATCAAAAGCAGTCAAAATTAGGGTTTGTGATTCAAGCAGTCTCCTGGTGAAATTTTGGTTCAAACTTGATCTCAATGTTTTCTACATGATGTCAAGTGTCTAAGGATGGAAGATTGCCCATTGGTTCATTTCAGAAGAGGTTCAATTGGCCAGTTGCTTGAGAATCAAGAAATTAGGGAAAAAGTCAACTATACAGAGGAAAAAGTCAACTCCTGACTTTTTAAGGTCAAATTCATGAAATTCAAGTTACATATGTTCAATGGACAAGATTTGATCAAGAAATGATGGAGGAATGATCAAAAATCAAGAATTGCACAAAGTTGCCAAATTTAGAAACTTAGGGTTTCCAAAAATGGCAAGTTTGGACCATTTTGCACTACACTTCAAGGCATTCTTTCTCCATGATAAAAGCTTCAAACTTCAGGCCCAAGTTGAGCCAATCAAAGATCACATTCTAAGCTTCAAATCCATATAAATAACTCTTCCATTGGATCAAAATTGAGGGAGTTATGATCAATCAAAGTTTGGTAAAATCAAGGCAAATTCCAAGTCATGGAAAGGCAAGTTCAGGCCTCTAGGCCATAATTTCATCAAACAGGTGGTGGGCCAAATGTCAAGACAATTTTCTCCATCAAGAAGGCTTCAAATGAAAAATTATTGAACATCAATGTTGTTCATCTCCATGTCCTCTTCAACTTTGATGTTGAACATTTTTCCATTTGAACAAGCTATAAAGGTCATATGATGGTCCAAACATGGAAGCTCCACTCTGAAATTGCCATATGCCATGATGCCATGCACGCAACAAGTTGCCACGCCCATGAGACAGTTTGGATCCCTTGAGTTTCAAGTCATTTTCAGGTGTGTTAAAGGTCTTCTTTCACTTTGATCCCAACATCAATCATGTTCTATGATGTCTCCTCTTTCTAATAACACCAAAAACTCATCAAGCCATCCACCCTACATAAATAATTCCACCCTCAAACATCCCTAGTTTCATTGAGGTTTTACTGCCAAAATCAGAATGCTATGTCATGGTTGTTGTTGTTCATTTTGTTTTGCACGCATACAACAAACACTACACACCTCCCCATTCTTTACTTTATTTGAACCAACATGGTCTTACATACATGACATGCCATGCTATCATGCGCCAAAGAGGAAATAAGTGGAAACTTGTTCTACAAGCATGCTGCAGCAACGCATAACATCAACATCATCACTAAGCCTCACCATGAACTAACATGAGCTCACCATCACCCTAACCAAACTCACCAACTCGTGTCATTAACTAACTTAACTCAGTTAGTTAGCTCAACTCAGTTAAACCAACTCAGTTAACTACATTTCCAACTGTTAACTACAATGGTTAACATCTTAACCTTGCATATATAAGCTCCACTGCTCACAGAATTAGAGGAGGAACTTCATTTTCACACATTTCGCAAACTCTCACTCTCACAGTTCTCTCTGAACTCTCTCTCTCCCTTCACGAATTCATCTTCATCTTCTTTCATTGTTCATTTTTTGGTGTTTCTGGATCAAGAACAAGCTAAAGCAAGATCAAATTCTCAAGTGTAGCAACTTCTCCAGGTTGAATCTCACTCGGTTTTATTCAAAATCCAAGGATTCAGAGCATTTATTTTGCTCTTAGGAAGCTCAAGATCAAGTTCTCCCCTCTGGTTTTCCATTTGATTCAAGTTCTTCAGATTTCCAGGTTTGAGATTCTTCAACTATTTTTGCTTCGATTTCAACTGGTTATGCTTTGTTTCATGTGGATTATGGCTTAATAGAAGCAGTGTGAGTATTCTGGCTAGTTGATAGACCTTTTAGAGGTGTAGATCCAAACCTAGGGCAAATTTGATGTGTTCGATTCTCTGCATATGTGTGTGATATGTGAAAACTAATTGTGGATTCTTGTTCTCCTTAACTTCCTCTCTCATTTGATGTGCATTTTATTAATTTCTGGAGGTTTTGGTTAGTTACATTCGCCGGAGGTTGCCGGAGAAGATGACCGGAGGTCCTTCTCCGGCCGGTGAGATTTTGGTTAGGGTTTAACGTAACTTTAAAACGTGGCCGTACGATTCATTTGAATCCAACGCTCCCTAGGTTTCCAGCGCATAACTGATGATGTTGTCTCTCACGTGACTTCATTTTGGTCTCAGATGCTTGCATGTGCGTGTGTGTATGGTAATTAACATGTGCTTGCATTCTCATCCATGTGATAGTCATGCTTTTCTTGATGATTGTTGACTGATTAATCCAATGGTTGTGGTTGAGTCAAACGTTGACTGAGTGTACACAATAATTCACACACACACGCGCCTTTTTGGACTGGGTTTCAATTTACTTTTCACACTCCCTACATTGGGCCCAAATCATTTTTAAACTGGAAATTTACTTGCGCCACACCCCCTGCATCATTTTCTTTGTATTTTAATTTCTTTTTTTTTATATTGTTTCATTTTCTTTTATTAAAAATACTAAAATGCATTAAAAAATTCTAAATAAATTCATATGTCATCCTGATACATAAAAATAATTTTCTATTATTTTTAATTCTGATTTTAGTAATTTTTGCTTATATTTTCAGAATTTCTCTTTAATTTCTTTTTAAATGATGTCCTTCATTGATAATTGAACTTTCCCATTTTATTTCTCTTAACTCACATACTCTTTTGCATTCATTCTTTTTGCACTTGTTAAATAACATCTGAAAGCATCTAAAAACATTTTCATTTTATTTTTAAAGTCATTTTATCTTGGGTTGTGATGTTCATATTTGAGCTTCCTTTGGATGTGTTTCAATGAGACTTTGTGATACCTTTTGATCATGTTTCCTTTTGAGTTTTCCCATGAATTTTGATACATGTTTAGCCCCTGACTTAGGTTAGTTGAGACCTATGTTCATTTTTTTTCTCATGTGATTTGGTGATTGTTTGATACCTTGCATTTGAAGCAACATTTGTGCCTATTATTCTACTTCCCTCTAACATGATTTTGATGAGACACTCGTGCCATCTTGTCTTGCTTGCTTTGTGTGAGATTATAGGGTTTTTCTAGAGGATTATAGGTCCTTCTAGGTTCACTTATAGGTCATTTTGATTTGTGTTTACCTTTGATGTGTGTTTATGCATTTTAACTTGCATTTTTGTCCTAATTCCACATCTAATTTCTTCTTGTGCTCTATATGATTTGTGCTTGCATTGTGTATGCCATTTCACTCATGTCATTTGCATATAATCAATTTTATGCTACTGGTCCATATGCATTCATACTCATTTCATATGTTATGCATCTTTAACATGTAAGTTTGTGCACCTAATTGAAACTTGTTTCTCTCCCTTTCATTTCTTCTTCATCTATTTTCTTTTACTTGAATCATTTCATCCATGACTTGTATGATGGTTCATATGCATTATAATACATTCATAAATTATGTATGCTTCTGACCTTAACATTTCTTTAAGCATAAATACATGTTCATCTTGCATTTTTATTCATCTTTCATCAACTACTTTCATGGTGCATTTCTTTGATGTTTAAGACATTGTTTGTGCAAAGTTTGATTGTGTTTGGTACCTTAACCTTAGGGAATTTTCTTAGGGTATAAGTTCTGACTTAGAAACTTTATCAACCTTTAGGACGTTTCTTCTTTAGTTCCTAACTTGTTTGATCTTTACTTGTCATTCTTTCTTTATTTCTTTACTTGCAAATTGTTTTTGCTAACATTTTCAGGGGCTAATGGTAAGTCAAGTGTGTGGGTGTGCACCCACATACAACCACTTCTTTCATCTCTTTTAAGCTTTCAATTTGTGTTTGTGATAAGCATCTATTGCTTTCTTTGTTCAATCTCTTTCATTCCCTTTGAGTTCTTAACTTAACTTCCATCTTGGAAGTAAGTTAGAACTCACTCTTCTTCTCTTTTCTTTAAGAGTTAGGTTGCTAAACCACACTTAACCATTAGGAACATCTATGTATGATAACTTTAGGGTTTGAGTCTTAGTCTCCCTCATTAGATTTTACCTTTCTTAACCTTTGAGTCTCTCTTCTTCTCATCTCAAAACAAAAGCAAAAACACTTAATAAAGGCATAACATATATTGTATTTGAGCCTTTCATGTGAGAATAAGATAGTGAGGGGTCTTCTCTCACTTTCTTTGAATGTTTTGCATACGTCCTGTCTTGGGTCGATATGTGAGGCATTCGATCCTACATGAGAGACTTAAATACAATATGCGTTGTAAACACAAAATAATCAAAACACTTCTTCTTAAAAGACAAAAACAAACAAACTCTTTCCTCATCTCCTTCATTCTATTCCTTAAGGACTCGTCATGTCCGTTCTACCGCAAACAGGTAACACCTAAGTCTCCATACAGCGAGCTGCAACACCTAACTGCTGGGACGCGCACTCTGACGTTTCCATTAAAAAATACAAACAAAGCAACCCTTGTTGAGGGGAACTATGTCGCTCTGATTCTCATGTTCCCGATGATATACGTAGGCAGTGGGGTAGGGCCCATTCGAGCACTTCTTTTATTTTCCCTACATTTGTTTCTTATTCTCTCTCAGTTCCTTTTCGTTTATCACCCTTTGAGCAGTACTTCAAGCGTGGATCCCGTCGAGTACGACGGACGTGAAGGGGTGTGATAACCTTCCCTTCACATAACCGACTCCCTTACCCGTTCTCTTTGGTTCGCGAGACCTCGTTCTTTCCTTCCTCCCGGGTTTCTGCAGCATTACCTTTCCCTTTCTTTGGGATAAAAATGCCTAGCTTTCGGCTCTCTTTCTTTCTTCCGCGCCACTTTCGCGTTTGTACCTGGATGAAAATCCCGGGAGCGACAGCTGGCGACTCTGCTGGGGACTTTAGGAGCCCAAAATCTCTGGTTCCCTAAGCGAGTCAATCCTAACGCTTGTTTATTTTTTCTTTCATTGGGTGTTTACTTTGATGTTGTATTTACTATTTTTACTGTATTATTGCTTTACTATATTACTGTATTTATCGCATTTATTACATTACATATCATTATTATACTGGACTGCGCTGTGCTGGTTTTCTGTTTGGCGGGATGAGTATTCTGAGAGATAAGCCCATTACACAGGCTTGAGTACATACATAGGATTAGAGTGGAAAGTAGTGTGGCCTACGTAGCATCTTGTTATGTATGGTTTATACGAAATCCACGCCCAGACGAGGTTTTCTTGGGAGATGTTCTGATTTGCGCGTTTTGTGCATTTCGGAGTGTTAACCTAGAAAGCTGTCGAATCTGGTGACCGATCATTGAGGACCTTAGTGGAAACATCCCTCTTTAGTGGTGACAGTGGCAGACCACATTCTGTGGCAAACCCATTCGCACCCGAGGGCCCACTTTGGAACTTGCATAGGATGACCTTTATTTTTGGGGAATCAGTGAACGTTCTCTTTGTTTGGCGATAGTACTGTACCCCGAGGGATGAATGTACTATTGCTTCTCAAAATAGAAAATCCAAAACTGAGGAACCGTTGTTTTAGTACCCACATGCGAGTAGGGGCGGGTGTTTACAGGTTTGCAGGTGACCATGCCTCCCACATACCCTGATACTCTGGTATTTTCACAGACAGATGATGTAACCTATTACAGTCAGTGGGTTTATATCTACAGTATTATTCTCAGATTTGTACAGACACCGTGCACACAGTCCAGCACAGACACAGAACACGCTGATACCATGCCCTTTTGCATTGCATTATCATGTCATAACATTCATGTTTGTCATTTACAGGTGCTTATTACACTTCTGATTCCAATCAATGGGCTCGACAGAGACAATTCTCAAGAGAAAGAGCAACGTCGCCTACAAGTTCCCAGAACCTACTTTGGATGTACTGCATAAGATGATAGCTATGGCTGACCCCGGGTGTTCTTGTCAACTTCTAGAAGAGATATGGGAAATTGGTTGAGATGGTCCGTAGAATCACACAGTATGAACATGATGCTCTTCACACTTTGCTACAGTTTTATGAGCCTTCGCTGAGATGCTTTCTTTTTCCTGATTACATTTTGATGCCTACTTTGGAAGAGTTCTAATTTATTTTGGGAATTCCGGTCGAATCAGCATTGCCATTCTTTTCTGGTAGTCATCCTAGCATAGAGGAGATTGCAGTTGCGGTACAAGTGAAAGATTCAGTGCTAAAAGGAAGTGTGACTATCAAAAATGGGGTCAAAGGTTTTCACTTAGATTTTCTTGCCGATCAAGCTCAAGAGGCTGCTGGAGCAAAGAATTGGGCAGTTTACAATTCCATCCTGGCTTTGTGCATATATGGCATTGTTCTTTTCCCTAATCAACAGGATTTTGTGGATATGCAGGCTATAAGAGTTTTTGTTCTCAAAAATTCGGTTCCCACTTTGTTAGGAGATTTTTACTACTCGGTGCACTTCAAGAATGAAAAAAGAAGGGGAGGATCTGTCAATTGTTGCACTCCACTTTTATCTCATTGGTTTTTGAAGAATTTACCTTAGACAGGTGCTTTTGTAGACACAAAAGATTCTTTAAAATGGTCCAAGCGGATAATGGGATTAACTGCTAATAACATTGTCTGGTTTGATCGTAAGTTGCTGGGAATAGAGATTATCACCAGTTGTGGAAATTTTCCCAATGTGCCTCTAATTGGCAGGAAAGGGGGAATCAATTATAACCTGATCCTGGCCATTAGACAGTTTGGATACGCTTCCAGGTATCCTCCCACAGATCGGGATGTTGAGAAATCTTTGTTCTTTACAGGGATTGAAAATGAGGAAATGTTGCAAGAAGTTGTGAATGCTTGGGGGCACCCGCGTAAAACGGGAAAAACAATTTTTGGGAAAATGGATTGCAGATCTTATCCTGATTACGAAAGATGGATTGAAATGAAGGTAAACAAATTACTCTTGCCTTTTTCAAGGGAACCCCCTTTATATCCCGTAATGCCAGAGCAGCCTACCACGGTAGCCATCGAGGAGTTTCACAAGCTGCAGAAGTTGGTGAAGGAGCTTCGGGTGGAGAAATCTGATCTGAGTAGTCTTCTTCAAAACCCTCTGCATGCCAACAAAGAGTTGGAGCATAAAGCCCAAGGCGCCGAAAAAATCTTAGTTGCAAGAGAAAAGGATTTCGCCGAAAGAGCTCAACATTTCCATAAAATTAGTAAGGGTGCCGATGCTTCTTCTCAAGCTCATAAGAAGATCAAACAGACTTTAGCTCAGACCAAGGACACGCTAGCCAAGTTTCAGCAAGCCTGGGATGAGGTTAGGATTGAAAACGCAGAGTTGCAGGAACAGTTGAAGATCAAGGATGATGAGCTTAAAAAGGAACATGAACAATGGAGGAAGTATCGGGAGAACCTGGGTAAAAGTCAAGAACAATTGGAAAGCGCCAGAGAGGATCTAAAGATTTCCAAGAAGGAGCTTGAAGAGGCTATGGTAGATATGGGGAAACTCAAAATGCAAGTCGGCGTGAAAAGGCATAAAGCGGTCTGTGACGATGAAGCTCTCTTGATGCATATGGATTCGCTGACTGAAGCCCTAGCGAAGAGAGATGTTCTGATTAAGGAGTTAATTGAAAGACCAAATCACCAGCGCACTCGCATACTCTTCGAGGAGGTCAAGTATTCAAGTGAAAAGTTGAAGGATTTAGAGTTGTCAGATTGACAGTTTTTCTCTCTTTCTCTTAATGTAATTTTGTTGATGGATATCATCAGGCTTGTTGATAAATCCACTATTTTTGATGTAGGTTGTTTGAACTCATTGTTGAACGATATGCGTATATCTGGTTCCTTTTTAATTGAAACAAGCAAATTATTCAAAAAATTTCCTTTGGCAGTTCTCTGTACACAAGCACATAGTCATGACACGTCCCTTCATATCACGATTTCTGATCTTCAGATTTCTGTGGTTAAGATTGGATTCAGGGTGTAAGGCACCTCGAAAATGATAAACATGGCATTTTGCATTGCATAGCATATATCATTTTACATTTTGTTGCTTGCTTTTCAGGTACTCGTTGCAAGGTCCTCTAACCTTATTTGGTTTCAGGCACTATAGCTGCTAACAACGTCCACCGATACGCAACTCGCAGAAACCAAGCTAAGATCATGGATTAGACGCAAACTGAATTGACTGAGCTGAGGAACAGGATGGACCAGTTCATGACATTAATGACTGGTATGGCTCAAAATCAGGAAAGACTCAGGGAAATGGTCGAGCGGCCACAGGTAGAGGTGCAGAATGGCAATGGTAATCAGGCTGGCGTTAATGCAGGCGGTGACCCTCCTAGAAATACTGGGGTTCGTCAGGGTGTAGAAGATAACCAAGATGATCAGTTCACTCTGTTAGATGCTGAAGATGAGAACACTCACCGGTTTGACGAGCTCACTGAAAAAATCAGGTCCATTAAATCCCAAAACACTCTTGGTTTTGATGTTTCTGACTTGGGATTGGTACCTGGAGTAAGAATTCCACACAAGTTTAAGCCACCAGCATTTGACAAGTACAATGGCACTACTTGTCCTAAAACTCATCTCCAATCTTATGTGGGAAGGATAGCCGCTCATACCGACGATGAGAAATTGTGGATGTACTATTTCCAAGACAGCCTTACTGGGGCATCTCAAGAATGGTATATGAAGTTGAGCAGGACTTCTGTGAGGAACTGGAAGGAGTTAGCTCATGCTTTCGTCAAGTAGTATCAATACAATATGGATATGGCTCCAAACCGTACTCAGCTGCAGAGTATGGATCAGAATGCGAAGGAGAGTTTTAAGGAATATGCTCAAAGATGGCGCCAGTTGGCTGCCATGGTTCAACCTCCACTGCAGGACCGAGAGATGGTCGACATGTTTATGAGTACTCTTTAGGGAACTTACCTGGATAGGTTAGCTGCCTGTCCTTCAACTGGGTTTGCGGACATTGTAATCGATGGGGAAAGGATTGAAAGTTTGTTGAAGCTCGGAAAAATACAAGATGTTAGTGGTGCTAGTTCTTCAGGAGTGAGGAAGCCATTTGCCGGATCTACTAGAAAGAGAGATGGGGAGGCCAGTGTTGTTTATAAGAATAGAGGAAGAGGAAGAGGCTATTAAGATTCCTATAATCAGGTTGCTGCTGTGACCATTCCTAGTCCGCAAATTCAATCACAGCCACAACAGCAGAATATTCAGTCACAAAATAATCAACAGCTATGGAGATCATATCAGCAGAGACGAGCTGACAGGCGTATGGACCCTCTGCCTTTGACTTACGTAGCTTTTCTACCCCAATTGTTGAAGCTTAATCTGGTGGAGCTTCGTACGATGGGCCCGGCTCCTGCAGTATTACCAAAGGGTTACGATGTTAATGCCCGCTGTGAGTATCATTCTGGGGCTCCAGGTCATAGTATTGAACAGTGTCGTACATTTCAGCATAAAGTACAGGATTTGATTGATGCCAAAGCAATTAATTTCTCGCCTCCACCAAATGTGCTTCAGAATCCCATGCCGGATCATAATGTGCCAAAGGTCAATGCCATTGAAGATGGGAAAGTTTTGAATTTGGTAACTGATGTGAACAGGGTGAGGACTCCCTTGAGTTTTGTGAAGGCTCGGTTGTTGAAAGGGCAAGTGTTCCCTGGCTGTGAAGAAGATTGTGTTGATTGCAAGAACCAGAGTAATGGTTATGATAAACTGAAGGCCGGTATTCAAAATTTAATTGATGAGGGTTGTCTACAGTTCGATCAGGGGGACAAAAAGGACGATGATATGTTGGTTGTTACCATTTATTTTACGCCAACTGAAGTTCAAGTGCCCTCGCCTGCTGCCATCATTGTGCCTGACGTGATGAGTCTTGTTACTATCACGGTACTAGGACTAATTTCTTATACTAGTGAGCGGGCTATTCCATGGCACTACGGTGTAGATGTTTACTACCAAGGAGAAAAGCAAGAGGTGGAAACTCCAGCTGGGGGTAGTTCCAGTATTGATAATGTTGGAGCTCTTAGTAGCTTCACCAGAAGTGGACGCTTGTTTGCTCCACAGACTTTGAGAACCAATGTTGAAGCTGAACCAGCAGCCAAAGCCAAGGGTAAACAGGTAGCTACAGAAGAGGTTGCTATTCCTGAATCTGTGCAGAAAGGTACCTTTGAGAAAGAGGTCGAGGAGTTCATGAGACTTATCAAAAAGAGTGATTATAAAGTGGTTGATCAGTTGAACGAAACACCGTCAAAAATTTCTATCTTGTCCTTGCTTATGTGTTCTGCAGCTCATCGAGAGGCACTCTTGAAGGTCTTGAATATGGCCTATGTACCTCAAGAGATTACTGTGAATCAATTGGAGTCGGTTGTTTCTAATGTCAATGCTAGCCATGGGTTAGGTTTTACAGATTTTGATTTGACTACTGAGGGTCGTAATCACAACAGGGCATTACACAGCACCCTGGAGTGTAAAGGGGCAGTATTATCTCATGTGTTGGTGGACACGGGGTCTTCCCTGAACGTGTTACCAAAGAAGGCCTTAATGAAGTTAGACGCTGACGGAATTATTCTAAGACCAAGTGATTTGGTAGTGAGGGCTTTCGATGGTTCGAAACGTTCAGTATTCGGAGAGGTAGAGCTCCCAGTAAAAATTGGTCCTCAAGTGTTTAAGTGCGTGTTCTACGCGATGGAAATTCAACCCGCATATAGCTGCTTATTAGGCAGACCGTGGATTCATGCCGCTGGGGCAGTGACATCTACGTTGCATCAAAAGTTGAAATATGTGGTTAATGGTCAAGTGGTGACTGTATGTGGAGAGGAAGACATCTTCGTAAGTCAGCTATCTACCTTTAAGTACGTGGAAATGGATGGAGAGATCCATGAGATGCTGAGTCAAGCATTTAAGGCAGTCAATATTGGTGATTCGTCTTCACAGGCAGTATCTTCTCAGGGCAAAGAATAGGTGGGTACTTCTATTGCTTCTTACAGACAGGCAGTGGAAGTAGTCAAAGCAGGTAATGCCCAAGGCTGGGGCAAATTGATTAAAGTCTCTGCAAAGGAAGATAAGTTCGGTATAGGCTATAATCCGTATCAAGCTACAGCAATAGAGCGCAGGGGCCGATTACTTTCTACAGCGGGGGAATCATTAATCCAAATTAGATGTCCGCTGCAAGTGAAGATGGCGTCGACTGTGATTGTGACCTCGACAAGTGGGTGCGCCCGTGTGTACCGGGTCAAGAGCTTTGCAATTGGTCTGTTGAAGAAATTATTCAAGTTACTCTTCAAATAGAGTAATTTTCTTTGTTCTTCTTTGTTGCATGTTAAAATCTCGCGCTCTGCCCAAGGCGTGTAGATCCATTTGTAGGGCCTCATAATTGCATTTGCAAGGTTTTTTTTATCATTAATAAAGGACGTTTTGCATTCAAATTTTGTGTTCCCTGTCTTTCATTTTTATTTTTGCAGAAAAAACAATAAAATGGCAATGTTTTATTTTTGTTTTTTTCTCTTTTTTTTCCAAAAAGTCTCATTCTAAAATAAAGCATGACCCCTAATCATGCAGACTTAATCACCCGGATTTCATTGATAACGATTCTGCTATGGCCAAGTATGACTTTGATAATCCAATCTATCAAGCCGAAGAGGGGGGTGAAGAAGACTGTGAAGTTCTCGAGGAATTGGCCAGATTGTTGAAGCAGGAGGAGAAGGTCATTCAACCTCACCAAGAGACAATTGAGGTTATCAACATTGGTTCCGAGGACGCCAAGAAAGAGATTAAGATTGGAGCTAGTCTGCAGGCCGAGGTGAAGAAAGAGTTGATCAGTATGCTGCGGGAATATGTTGACATCTTTGCCTGGTCGTATCAAGATATGTCGGGGTTAGATACATACATTATTGTGCACAAGTTGCCGTTGAAAGAGGGTTGTCCTCCTGTCAAACAAAAGCTCTGGAGAACTAAACCAGAAATGGCTCTCAAAATCAAGGAGGAGGTACAAAAACAGTTAGATGCGGGATTTCTGGCCGTCACCAATTACCCACCATGGGTTGCAAATATTGTTCCTGTGTCGAAGAAAGATGGTGAGGTCAGAATGTGCGTTGATTACCGAGATCTAAATAGAGTAAGTCCAAAAGATGACTTTCCTTTACCTCATATTGATGTACTGGTTGACAACACCGCTCAGTTCTCGGTATTCTCTTTCATGGATGGCTTCTCCGGGTACAACCAAATCAAGATGGCACCGGAAGACATGGAAAAGACAACGTTCATTACCCCGTGGGGTACCTTCTGTTACAAGGTGATGCCTTTTGGGTTGAAGAACGTCGGGGCAACGTATCAGCGAGCTTTTGAGTGTTATGTAGATGATATGATTGCCAAGTCTCGAACAGAAGAGGAGCATCTGGTCAACTTAAAGAAACTGTTTGAGAGGTTGAGAAAGTTTCGACTAAGGCTGAACCCGAACAAGTGCACTTTCGGAGTGCGGTCTGGTAAATTGTTGGGTTTCATCGTAAGCGAAAAAGGAATTGAGGTTGATCCCGCCAAAATAAAAGCGATACAAGAAATGCCTGTACCAAGAACAGAAAAAGAGGTACGTGGTTTCCTGGGTAGATTGAACTACATTGCAAAGTTCATATCTCACCTCACAACCACTTGTGAACCAATATTTAAGCTGTTAAGAAAAGAACAAGCGGTCAGGTGGAATGACGATTGCCAAAAGGCTTTCGAGAAAATAAAAGAATATTTGCGGGAACCTCTAATTCTCATGCCTCCAGTTCCAGGGAGACCTTTGATCATGTATTTGACTGTTCTTGAAGGATCTATGAGTTGTGTTCTCGGTCAACATGACGAGACGGGCAAGAAGGAGCACGCCATCTACCACTTGAGCAAGAAATTCAATGTTTATGAATCCCGATACTTAAGGCTTGAGAGGACATGTTGTGCACTTGCATGGGCTGCTAAGCGATTGAGGCAATATATGCTCACTCACACAACATTGTTAATTTCAAAGATGGACCCTGTCAAGTACATATTTGAGAAACCAGCATTGACCGGACGGGTTGCACGTTGGCAGATGGTGCTGACTGAATATGATATCCAGTATACTTCTCAGAAAGCCATCAAAGGAAGTATCCTATTAGACTATCTTGCGCAGCAGCCTATTGATGATTACAACCCATGAAATTTGATTTCCCTGATGAGGACATCATGTTTCTCAAAGTCAAAGACTGCGAGGAACCACTCTCGGAGGAGGGGCTAGACCCTAAATCCAAATGGAGTTTGATGTTTGATGGGGCCGTCAGCTTGAACGGATGCGGAGTTGGAGCAGTTCTTATCACGCCAGAAGGTGTTCATATGCCCTTTACTGCCCGAGTAACTTCCGGATGCACCAACAATGAAGCAGAATATGAAGCTTGTATAATGGGGATCGAGGAGGCGATTAATTTGCGAGTTAAGACCCTCGATATCTTTGGTGATTCAGCTTTGGTAATCAATCAAGTGAATGGGAACTGGTACACACACCAGACACATCTAATTCCGTATAGAGATTATACGAGAAGATTGATAAAGTTTTTCACAACGGTAAAGCTGTACCACATTCCTCGAGATGAGAATAAGTTTGCTGATGCCTTGGCCACATTGTCTTCTATGATAAAAGTGCAAAGGTGGAACCATGTACCTAAGATTAATGTGTCTCGTCTTGACAGACCTGCACACGTATTTGCTGTTGACGCAGTGTCTGATGACAAGCCGTGGTTTCATGATATCAAATGCTTCTTGAAGACTCAAGAGTATCCGCCTGGGGCATCTACCAAAGATAAGAAGACTTTGAGGAGATTGGCTGGTAGCTTCTTCTTAAACCAAGATGACGTGCTGTACAAACGGAACTTTGACATGGTTTTGCTCAGATGCATGGATAGACACGAGGCAAACATGTTGATGCAAGAAGTGCACGAAGGCTATTTCGGTACCCATGCCGGAGGACATGCAATGGCAAAGAAACTATTGAGGTTGGGGTATTATTGCTTGACTATGGATGCTGATTATTGTTCATATGCTCGTAAATGCCACAAATGTCAGATTTATGGAGATAAAGGGCATGTACCTCCGAATCCGTTGAATGTCATGTCTTCTCCTTGGCCCTTTGCAATGTGGGGCATTGACATGATTGGAAAGATTAAGCCAACTACTTCCAACGGTTATCGCTTCATCTTGGTCGCTATTGATTACTTTACCAAGTGGGTGGAAGCAGCGTCTTATGCTAATGTCACCAAGCAGGTGATAGCCAGATTTCTGAAGAGAGATATCATCTGTCGCTATGGAGTACCTGAAAGAATCATTACTGATAATGGTTCTAATCTTAACAACAAAATGATGGCAGAATTATGTCGGGACTTCAAAATTGAGCATCACAATTCTTCGTCGTGCCGTCCAAAGATGAATGACGCTGTTGAAGCGGCCAACAAGAATATCAAGAAGATTGTACAAAAGATGGTGGTGACCTACAAACATTGGCATGGGATGTTACCGTTTGCCTTGCATGGGTACCGAACATCAGTAAGGACATCTACTGGGGCAACACTGTTCTCACTGGTGTATGGTATGGAGGCAGTCCTACCAGTTGAAGTTGAGATTCCCTCACTGAGAGTTATGATGGATGTCAAACAGGACGAGGCAGAATGGGTTCGCACCCGATTCAATGAGCTGAGCCTAGTTGAGGAAAAGAGACTAACAGCTATTTGTCATGGTCAATTATATCAGAGAAGGATGAAGCGGGCATTTGATCAGAAAGTGCGACCTCGAGAGTATCAGGTTGGTGAACTGGTACTTAAAAAGATCATTTCTCCAAACACAGATCACAGGGGAAAATGGACACTGAACTATGAAGGTCCATTCGTGATTAAAATGGTTTTCTATGGCGGAGCCTTAATGCTTGTAACCATGGATGGCGAAGACTTTCCATCCCTTGTCAACTCAGACGCAGTCAAAAAATACTTCGCATAAAGAGACCCGCTGGACAAAAAAAAAGAGAAAAGTCCAGGCAAAAAAGGGCATCCCGGCGAACCATAAAAACATAATAAAAAGGTTCGGGGAAAAATCAGGGATATAAAATAAAAAAATTGTACACCCGGTGAGTTGATAATCCGCAAGGACAACTCAGGCAAGCAAGGGTATCCCGGTGGATTGAAAACCCGAAAAGGTTGGTCCACGCAAAAGAGGGATTAAGCGAAGACTGCGATCTGAGTCATCTGTACTGCCTCATCGTTTCACTCAAACTGGCAATCTCCGAAGGGTAGGAATCGGTCCAATCATTCTCCTCAGAAGGTGAAGATAATCGGAAAGTCTTGAAGATATACTGGTCATAGCAGAATTGAAACTCAGTGAAACGCCGTTTCACATTGCCATTAGGATAATTTCTTTTCTCAATTTTCAGCGATCACCTTTTTTCAGAGATTGCTTCCTGATGTACCTACCTATTCTGGGCATTTCAATCAATAAAGTTAGTTATTCAGTCAAAAACCTTCCTTTTTGTTTTCATTTTACTGTTTTGTTTGCAAAAACGTCCGAATTTTTGATAAAAAACATTGTATTGTTGAAAACATTGAGGCTTTATAATAACATGCGCAGGAAAACATTTAAAATTGCGTTGAATGTTGATTAACTCCGAACGGTAGATTCAAACCATGCAATCCCCTGGACATATGTGTGCATTTCGTTTGTTGCAGGTTTACATCCAGGAGCCTGACACGAAGTCATTTTCAGCACAAAGCATTGTTGATTGCTCTCCCCAACAAGTGGTGATTCAGAGATAGATTTTCTCAGCTGTAGAAATCATATCCAGCACGGGGCATAGGAGCATATCCTTTTGCTTGCAGAACACCGGGGCAATCATGTTCAGGAAAGGATTCACATGTCACCCTTTCGCCACAACTTTTACTGATTGAGTCCATCATTCGGTCGACGGTCGTTCACGACGATTAGATATTGGTGAATTAATTTCAATTGGGTATCGTTGTATCTTATTAAGTCGATTCTCTCATTCAGTACTTCCAATAGCTACAAGCTTTTCTGTGTCGATAACGGTTGGAAATTCCCCAGTAAAGTTGCTTCGCAGACCTTGCAGCTAATGTTCAAGACTCAAGGAGCGTCTAGGAGTTTGAAGATGCCAAATCTTCTGTAAAATCCTCTTAGGACGATTTCTTCATATCAGTCGTGTAACCTGGGGCATAAGCGAGTTTGTGACTCTCCCAAGCATGGGGCAGCGTGAAATCCCTCTGATAGGATGTGTTCCAGATCTATTATCCCCAGTAGAGTAATCTCACAGTTAATACGACTAGCTCAAGTCCTAGTGTTTGTCTAAGAGTTTGAAGATGCTTAGTCTTCTGTAAAATCCTCTTAAGAGATATTCCCCTGCACAAGACGCTTTGAAGCGGTTCCCCCCAACAGAGTTTGTTGTAAACTCATTATCCCCAGTAGAGTCGTCAAGCGGAGGGTCCGCCCAGTGTGGGACATTCTGGACCTTATTCTAAGCTCGAAAGCTTTGTTCCCCGACAAGACTATCGTGGATTTGCTTTGTGTTTTCCCAGCAGATATCTAGGGACTCTTTCTCAGCATATCACAACGGAACGTCTTCCAATCAGGATTCGCTTATCCTCAATGGGGTAGTTCCGATCCCCAGCAAGATCGTATCTCTGGTAGTTGTATCCCTACGGAGTTCATCATTGAATCTTGTCAATAATACTCCTCAGCCGAGTTGTTCTTTCTCCCCGTAGAGGTTTAGCAGATCAACAAAATCTTTTTCTCAGCAGAGTGTTAGTATATTCTCTCCCCAGCCGAGTCAGAAGGCTGATTATCCCCGCAAAGGATCTCGGGTTTGATAGATCCCCAAGCAGAGTTTTGATGACTTTTTTCTTCAGCAGAACGTCATTAAAAAATTCTCATCCCCAACGGAGTTGCTATGACCAGAGTTCATCCCCAGGCAGATGAAATAATTCCTGGCAGAGTCATCACTTCCCTATATCTCAAAGTCCAATTTATTTTTGGCAAGCGTGATGATTCGAAGCAGACGGATTGTTTATTCATTCTCCAGCAGAGATATCATCCTTTCAGGAGCTTCTGAGGTCAAATCATTGATCATTGTTCCTCAACAGAGTCAACAGGGATGTCTGATATGTATGCAGAGCGTAATCCAGTGTTGAATCATTGTTAAAGCCCACCGGCAGCATGGCAAGCCAATAGTCGTCTGGCGTCATCCCAAAAGACATTGTTAAATCCCACCGGCAGCGTGGCAAGCCAGTAGTCGTCTGGCTTCGTCCCAAAAGACATTGTTAAAGCCCACCGGTAGCGTGGCAAGCCAGTAGTCGTCTGGCGTCGTCCCAAAAGACATTGTTAAAGCCCACCGGCAGCGTGGCAAGCCAGTAGTCGTCTGGCGTCGTCCCAAAAGATATTGTTAAAGCCCACCGGCAGCGTGGCAAGCCAGTAGTCATCTGGCGTCGTCCCAAAAGACATTGTTAAATCCCACCGGCAGCGTGGCAAGCCAGTAGTCGTCTGGCGTCGTCCCAAAAGAAATTGTTAAAGCCCACCGGCAGCATGGCAAGCCAGTAGTCGTCTGACGTCGTCCCAAATGACATCTCTCTAGCAGTATGGTTATCATCATAGTTTTATTCAAGCAGAGTTCATTTGGTTGGGTTTATATCCCTTTTCTTCTTCTCCACAGAGTGCAAATTTTCTGGTTATTTTTCGGTATTCAATCTCTCCATTCTTTGAAAGTCTGAAAGCAATCGCTATCATCCATTCAGGTCTACAGTGAATGAATAGGGGCAGCCATAACACCCCAAAGTTTTCCCTCTCATTTTTCATATCATTTAGCATGTGATTTCATTGCATTACATTGCATTCAAGTCATAGAGAAATAAAGCATTACATTGTATTCAGCATAGGGCATGTGATCAGCTGCCTTCAGAGTATTGATCATCCTAAGCAAGAGAATAAGAGTCAAGGGTCTTCAAGCAAGCCTCAAGAGTCTCTTACATCTCATATCATCTCATTTGATCCCACAAGTCATTGGAAGATGGGAATTCATCAAGAAGTTTGGATAGTTCATTATCTCCTATCAAAAGCAGTCAAAATTAGGGTTTGTGATTCAAGCAGTCTCCTGGTGAAATTTTGGTTCAAACTTGATCTCAATGTTTTCTACATGATGTCAAGTGTCTAAGGATGGAATATTGCCCATTGGTTCATTTCAGAAGAGGTTCAATTGGCCAGTTGCTTGAGAATCAATAAATTGGGGAAAAAATAACTATGCAGAGGAAAAAGTCAACTCCTGACTTTTTAAGGTCAAATTCATGAAATTCAAGTTACATATGTTCAATGAACAATATTTGATCAAGAAATAATGGAGGAATCATCAAAAATCAAGAATTGCACAAAGTTGCCAAATTTAGAAACTTAGGGTTTCCAAAAATGGCAAGTTTGGACCATTTTGCACTACACTTCAAGGCATTCTTTCTCCATGATAAAAGCTTCAAACTTCAGGTCCAAGTTTAGCCAATGAAAGATCATATTCTAAGCTTCAAATCCATATAAATAACTCTTCCATTGGATCAAAATTGAGGGAGTTATGATCAATCAAAGTTTGGTAAAATCAAGGCAAATTCCAAGTCATGGAAAGGCAAGTTCAGGCCTCTAGGCCATAATTTCATCAAACAGGTGGTGGGCCAAATGTCAAGACAATTTTCTCCATCAAGAATGCTTCAAATGAAAAATTGTTGAACATCAAAGTTGTTCATCTCCATGTCCTCTTCAACTTTGATGTTGAACATTTTTCCATTTGAACAAGCTATAAAGGTCATATGATGGTCCAAAAATGGAAGCTCCACTATGAAATTGCCATATGCCATGATGCCATGCACGCAACAAGTTGCCACGCCCATGAGAAAGTTTGGATCCCTTGAGTTTCAAGTTATTTTCAAGTGTGTTAAAGGCCTTCTTTCACTTTGATCCCAACATCAATCATGTTCTATGATGTCTCCTCTTTCTAATGACACTAAAAACTCATCAAACCATCCACCCTACATAAATAATTCCACCCTCAAACATCCCTAGTTTCATTGAGGTTTTACTGCCAAAATCAGAATGTTATGTCATGGTTGTTGTTGTTCATTTTGTTTTGCACACATACAACAAACACTACACACCTCCCCATTCTTTACTTCATTTGAACCAACATGGTCTTACATACATGACATGCCATGCTATCATGCACCAAAGAGGAAATAAGTGGAAACTTGTTCTACAAGCATGCTGCAGCAACGCATAACATCACCATCATCACTAAGCCTCGCCATGAACTAACATGAGCTCACCATCACCCTAACCAAACTCACCAACTCGTGTCATTAACTAACTTAACTCAGTTAGTTAGCTCAACTTAGTTAACTACATTTCCAACTGTTAACTACAATGGTTAACATCTTAACCTTGCATATATAAGCTCCACTACTCACATAATTAGAGGAGAAACTTCATTTTCACACATTTCGCAAACTCTCACTCTCACAATTCTCTCTAAACTCTCTCTCCCTTCACGAATTCATCTTCATCTTCTTTCATTGTTCATTTTTTGGTGTTTCTGGATCAAGAACAAGCTAAAGCAAGATCAAATTCTCAAGTGTAGCAACTTATCCAAGTTGAATCTCACTCGGGTTTCTTCAAAATCCAAGGATTCAGAGCATTTATTTTGCTCTTAGGAAGCTCAAGATCATGTTTTCCCCTCTGGTTTTCCATTTGATTCAAGTTCTTCAGATTTCCAGGTTTGAGATTCTTCAACTGTTTTTGCTTCGATTTCAACTGGTTGTGCTTTTTTCATATGGATTATGGCTTAATAGAACCAGTGTGAGTATTCTGGCTAGTTGATAGACCTTTTAGAGGTGTAGATCCAAACCTAGGGCAAATTTAATGTGTTCGATTCTTTGCATATGTGTGTGATATGTGAAAACTAATTGTGGATTCTTGTTCTCCTTAACTTCCTCTCTCATTTGATGTGCGTTTTATTAATTTATGGAGGTTTTGGTTAGTTGCAGTCGCCGGAGGTGGCCGGAGAAGATGACCGGAGGTCCTTCTCCGGCCGGTGAGATTTTGGTTAGGGTTTAACCTAACTTTAAAACGTGGTCGTACGATTCATTTCAATCCAACGCTCCCTAGCTTGCCAGCGCATAAATGATGATGTTGTCTCTCACGTGACTTCATTTTGGTCTCAGATGCTTGGATGTGCGTGTGTGTATGGTAATTAACATGTGCTTGCGTTCTCATCCATGTGATAGTCATGCTTTTCTTGATGATTGTTGACTGATTAATCCTATGGCTGTGGTTGAGTCAAACGTTGACTGAGTGTACACAATAATTCACACACACACTCGCCTTATTGGACTGGGTTTCAATTTACTTTTCACACTCCCCACATTGGGCCCAAATCATTTTTAAACTGGAAATTTACTTGCGCCACACCCCCTACATCATTTTCTTTGTATTTTAATTTCTTTTTTTTATATTGTTTCATTTTCTTTTATTAAAAATACTAAAATGCATTAAAAAATTCTAAATAAATTCATATGTCATCTTGATACATAAAAATAATTTTATATTATTTTTAATTCTGATTTTACTAATTTTTGCTTATATTTTCATAATTTATTTTTAATTTCTTTTTAAATGATGTCCTTAATTGATAATTGAACTTTCCCATTTTATTTCTCTTAACTCACATACACTTTTGCATTCATTCTTTTTGCACTTGTTAAATAACATCTGAAAGCATCTAAAAACATTTTCATTTTATTTTTAAAGTCATTTTATCTTGGGTTGTGATGTTCATATTTGAGCTTCCTTTGGATGTGTTTCAATGAGACTTTGTGATACCTTTTGATCATGTTTCCTTTTGAGTTTTGCCATGAATTTTGATACATGTTTAGCTCTTGACTTAGGTTAGTTAATACCTATGTTCATTATTTTTCTCATATGATTTGGTGATTGTTTGATACCTTGCATTTGAAGCAACATTTGTGCCTATTATTCTACTTCCCTCTAACATGATTTTGATGAGACACTTGTGCCATCTTGTCTTGCTTGCTTTGTGTGAGATTATAGGGTTTTTCTAGAGGATTATAGGTCCTTCTAGGTTCACTGATAGGTCATTTTTATTTGTGTTTACCTTTGATGTGTGTTTATGCATTTTAACTTGCATTTTTGTCCTAATTCCACATCTAATTTCTTCTTGTGCTCTATATGATTTGTGCTTGCATTGTGTATGCCATTTCACTCATGTCATTTGCATATCATCAATTGTATGCTACTGGTCTATACGCATTCATACTCATTTCATATGTTATGCATCTTTAACATGTAAGTTTGTGCACCTAATTGAAACTTGTTTCTCTCCCTTTCATTTCTTCTTCATCTATTTTCTTTTACTTGAATCATTTCATCCATGACTTGTATGATGGTTCATATGCATTATAAGACATTCATAAATTATGTATGCTTTTGACCTTGACATTTCTTTAAGCATAAATACATGTTCATCTTGCATTTTTATTCATCTTTCGTCAACTACTTTCATGGTGCATTTCTTTGATGTTTAAGACATTGTTTGTGCAAAGTTTGATTGTGTTTGGTACCTTAACCTTAGGGGATTTTCTTAGGGTATAAGTTCTGACTTAGAAACTTTATCAACCTTTAGGACGTTTCTTCTTTAGTTCCTAACTTGTTTGATCTTTACTTGTCATTCTTTCTTTATTTCTTTACTTGCAAATTGTTTTTTCTAACATTTTCAGGGGCTAATGGTAAGTCAAGTGTGTGGGTGTGCACCCACATACAACCACTTCTTTCATCTCTTTTAAGCTTTCAATTTGTGTTTGTGATAAGCATCTATTGCTTTCTTTGTTCAATCTCTTTCATTCCCTTTGAGTTCTTAACTTAACTTCCATCTTGGAAGTAAGTTAGAACTCACTCTTCTTCTCTTTTCTTTTAGAGTTAGGTTGCTAAACCACACTTAACCATTAGGAACATCTATGTATGATAACTTTAGGGTTTGAGTCTTAGTCTCCCTCATTATATTTTACCTTTCTTAACCTTTGAGTCTCTCTTCTTCTCATCTCAAAACAAAAGCAAAAACACTTAATAAAGGCATAACATATATTGTATTTGAGCCTTTCATGTGAGAATAAGATAGTGAGGGGTCTTCTCTCACTTTCTTAGAATGTTTAGCATACGTCCTGTCTTGGGTCGATAGGCGAGGCATTCGATCCTACATGAGAGACTTAAATACAATATGCGTTGTAAACACAAAATAATCAAAACACTTCTTCTTAAAAGACAAAAACAAACAAACTCTTTCCTCATCTCCTTCATTCTATTCCTTAAGGACTCGTCATGTCCGTTCTACCGCAAACAGGTAACGCCTAAGTCTCCATACAGCGAGCTGCAACACCTAACTGCTGGGACGCACACTCTGACGTTTCCATTGAAAAATACAAACAAAGCAACCCTTGTTGAGGGGAACTACGTCGCTCTGATTCTCATGTTCGCGATGAGATACGTAGGCAGTGGGGTAGGGCCCAGTCGAGCACTTCTTTTATTTTCCCTACATTTGTTTCTCGTTCTCTCTCAGTTCCTTTTCGTTTATCACCCTTTGAGCAGTACTTCAAGCGCGGATCCCGTCGAGTACGACGGACATGAAGGGGTACGATAACCTTCCCTTCACGTAACCGACTCCCTTACCCGTTCTCTTTGGTTCGCGAGACCTCGTTCTTTCCTTCCTCCCGGGTTTGTACAGCATTACCTTTCCCTTTCTTTGGGATAAAAATGCCTGGCTGGCGACTCTCTTTCTTTCTTCCGCGCCACTTTCGCGTTTGTACCTGGATGAAAATCCCGGGAGCGGCACCTAGCAGTAAACTTTTAATTTCCGATAGAACTTCTTCTTCTCCACTCCAAGACTCTTCCTCTTCTTAGCCATTTGGTCTCTTTCTCTTTTCTCTGATTTCTATGTACTGACAAAATAGGTTATTCGTAGGTTTCTCTCATTGTTATATATAATTAGGGAAAAATAACTCTTAATTATATTTTTCTCCCCTACTAACAAAATAATTTCTCCTTCCTCCCATTATTTTTCCTCAATTCTCACTTTCACCCCAAAAGCTTATTTTCCTTTTAATTAATTAAATCTAGTAAATTATTATTACTAAAATAATTTCTTTTAATTTTTCCCCACTTCTACTCATCACCTACAACCATCTCTATACCCTTAAGTCAAGGGTACACGGCCCTACTCCCATATTTAATTAATCACTCATAATTAAATAAATACGCAAAACATAATAATTTAAATAATTCTATAATTCAAAACTTGGGGTGTTACAACTCTCCCCCACTTAAAGAATTTTAGCCCTAAAAAATTACCTTAAGTAAACCGAGTCAGATACGACTCCCTCATCTAGTTCTCTAGATCCCAAGTTACGTTTCCACCAGCTAGTCCTCCCCAAGCTACCTTCACCAAGGTAATCTCATTACCACGTAACTGCTTCACTTTCTTATCCTTTATCTGCATAGGTGATGCCTCAACATTCAGGTTATCTCTCATCTGTACATCATCCACTTGGACTACATGGATGGATCCGGAATGTATTTCCTCAACTAAGACATATGAAACACATCATGAAGATTAGCAAGCGATGGTGATAAAGCAATCTGATAGGCCACCTCTCATATCCTCTACAAAATCTGGTATGGAACAATGAAATGCGGAGTGAGCTTTCGAGACTTCAAAGCTCAACCAACACCAGTTATTAGAGTAACTCTAAGTAACACATGATCGCCCTCTTGGAACTCAAGTGCCTTCCTCCTCTTATCATGGTAACTCTTCTGGAGAATCTGTGAAGTTCTCATATTCTATTGAATCACTTTAATCTTCTTTGTCATGTATTGGATACTCTCAGGCCCAATTACAACACTCTCTCCCGATTCATACCAACACAAAGGTTTCATAAGCCTTCTACCATACAACGACTCAAACGGTACCATTCTGATACTCGAATGGAAAATTTTGTTGTAGGTAAACTCAATTAACGGTAAAAATTCATCCCAAACACCTCCTTTCTCGTGCACACAAACTCTCAACAAGTCTTCTAAAGATTGGATAGTCCTCTCTGTCTGACCATCCCTCTGTGGGTGATAAGTGGAACTCAATCGCAACTTCGTACCCAACGCTTTCTGCAAGCTCTCCCAGAACCTTGAAGTAAACCTTGAATCTCTATTAGATATGATACTGGAAGGAATACCATGCAGACTGACAATCTTCTCAATATATATCTCCTCTAGTTTCTCCAATAGATAATTAAGTCTCATTAGAAGAAAATGAGCCAATTTTATCAACCTTTTGATGTCTACGAAAAACCAGACATGAAATTCATCAAAGTGTTGTCCCATTTCCACTCGGGAATAAACAACTACTGCATCAGACCCAATGGATTCTGGTGCTCCCCCTTTGACTTCTGACAAGTCAAACATGCATACACAAAACTAGAAACTTCCTTCTTCATTCTCGACCACCAAAAGATCCTCTTCATGTCTTGATACATCTTAGTAGCACCGGGATGAATACTCGATCCACTTTTGTGACCTTCATCAAGAATACTCTACTTAAGCTCTGGCACATCCAAAACACACACACGCTCTCGAAATCTTATCACTCCATTCTCATCGATTATGAAACCACCATCTTGACCTTGATTGAATAAAGTTAACTGATCAATCAATTTTGAGCCCAGCTTCCGACCTTCTCTAATTTCTTCAAGAATATCACTGGTAAGCTTCAACATACCTGACTTCACACTCTGTGGTGTAACTTCACAAACCAAACTAAAATCTCTGAACTCTTCGATTAGATCTAACTCTCTAGCCATCAACATCGACATATGCAAGGTCTTGAGACTCAATGCATCAGCTACGACATTGGCATTACCAGGATGGTAACTCAAACCAAAGTCATAATCCTTTAGAAACTCAAGCCATCTTCTTTGTCTCATATTCAACTCTTTTTGGTCGAAAAGATACTTCAGACTATTGTGATCATTGTACACCTCGAATCTCTAACCAAACAAATAATGTCTCTTAATCTTCAACACGAAGACAACTGCAACCAACTCAAAGTCATGTGTCGGATAATTCCTCTCATGAATGAACTTTGAGTTTCCTTGAAGCATAAGTTACAACTTGCTAATTTTGCATAAACACGCCTCCAAGTCCCATCAAAGAAGGATCATAATACACCACAAAAGACTCAGTCACACTTGGAAAAATTAGAACAGAAGCTGACGTCAACTTCTTATTGTGCTCTTGAAAGTTATCTTTGCACAAAACATCCCAGACAGAAGCTTGACCTTTCCTCATTAGTTGAGTTAATGGAAAAACTAACTTAGAAAAACCTTCAATAAACGTGAGATAATAACCACTCAACCCAAGAAAACTTCGAATCTGAGTAACAGACTTCAGAGTCTCCCATTGTAGCACATCATCAACCTTTGAATACGAGTAACATAATTCTATTTAATTGTTTCTTTTACTTAAATCGCATTATTTGAGATACTCTATTAATGTGATTATGTACGTGTAGGGAATAGTGGCCCTTAGCCTATGCATCTGATCAAGGGCAATTATCGTACTTACACTGGTTGAATTGGGATATGAGACCTCAAGTAGGAATCAGTGAGATATACACAAAGGGATTGTGTATAGTTGTATTGTCAACTCGCCATGGAAATATAATGAAGCTTAATTTATGTAATGCATTAGACATCAACAGGGGATAAATAGGGGATTCTAGATAAAACCTGACGACTTTCTCTAAATTGTCAGAACACTTCTTTTATTTTCAACTAAAAACTTGAACCCCCCCTAAGTGTTAATTTTTATACTTGCATAACTATTGCTTTATTAAATAACAATGACTGTGGATTTGATACTCTTTTTATTACTACAATACTATCAGTACACTTGCCGAGAAGTCATCAAGGCACATATAAATCTTCCTTTTCTTCCTCAACTACCTCCTTCACATGTGATGTTAACACTCCCTTCTTTTCATATTCTAAATATTCACTCTCGATTTTCTTTCCTTCACCCCTCTTATTGGAAGCAATTTCTAGCTCTTTTCCATTTTGCAACATTATAACATTTACATGCCTTTAGAGTTGGTTTCATGTTGCCCTAGAAAAATTCTAGCAGAGGCTCTTGTAGATGCTTATGGTTGAGCTACTTGTGAAATTTGGGTTTCAAGCATCCTGCTGTGAGTAGCCATGGAATCAAATTTAGACACGAGCTACCTTATCAATTCATTATTGTGGATGTTTAGGTTCTTAAAGTCTTTGTTCTGCTGAGTTTGGGTCATGATAAAATTCTCCATCATTACCTCGAGGTTTGACTTTATAGAAGCAGAAGGGACACCGATTCGTCCTTGAAGTCCAAGTGGAGAAGCAGGTGGTGTGAGGTTGGCAACAAACATAAGATTGTTGTTCTTATTAGAGAAACTAGGAGGATTTCTCCATCCAGGATTTTAGATATTGGAGTATGGGTTACCTTGTTGAGCATAATTTACCTGGTCAAGAACCAGTTTAGAAAACAATTAGCATTCAGTGCTGGTGTGGCCAAACATTCCACAAATATGGCAACTGAGAGTTATAGGGGTTGCAGTAGCAGCAGGGGTGATTCTCAGGTTATCGGTCTTTTGGAAATGAGAATCAACTTTTGCATTCATATGGTTCAAGTTACCAACTTCGTATAAACTACCCCCTTTTGTTGTTTTTCTCTACGGGAGCATGTTCGCTCCCTCACTAGTAATAGTTCAGAGCCATGTCTTATATGTGTGCGTAGGCTTCATTGAATGGGTTGCTCGTGAGAGCCCCTCATGCAACGACATTTATGGTTATTCTCATTTTATAGAGCAGGCTATTGTAGAAATTATAAATAACCAGACACTTTTCTAACCTGTGGTGTGGGTATGCTCTCATTAATTCGTTAAATCACTCTTGTTAGTTCTTGGATTGGCTGGAATTTTGGTAAAACAAAGTATGTTCAATGTTGATGTCAAGGTGGTGATGTTGCAACATTGAGTCTTAACACTGGGCTGTGTTAAGTATGTAGATTGCTGAAGTTGGATGTCTGATGTCACATGGCGATGTTGTGACATTAGATATGCAGAATTAATAACATCAGGTTGTGATGTTGTTAGGGTTTGCGTGTTAGCTGGAATTGTGGAGAGAAAGCTGTCTCATTGGATGCGAATATCTTGGGTTAGATATTCTCCGCTGCATAGGAGATCTGGTGCAGATTTGTAGGAGATTTAAAAGGTTGAAGATTTGAAAAGATTTTAGGAGAAAATCTGTTTTGAATATTCAGTTTTAAATAACAAATCAAGTCAGATATTGTAGCAGTCCAAGCCCAATTCAGGTTGCTATTTAAAGCGCACAAGACCGGAGGAAAAGGTACAGAAATACAGAGAAAAGATCAAGAGCATAGGCTGAGTGTCTTGAGTATTTTGTACGAGTTTTGTATACAGAATTCTAGGTTGAATTGCTGAGTCGTTTTCTGTCCTCTCTTAGAAGCTGTGAAGCAATAGAGAGTTATTACTTAATCAAAGCTGTGGAGTAAGATCAAGGTTGCTCAAAGAGGTTGTTCCTTGAGTATTGTTTTAGGGATTGAGTAGTGTTCTCATATCTAAGTGGTTTCTTAGGTAGAAAGTCACTAGTAGGAATTAAGTTTAGGAGATAATCAACTGGGTTGTTGAGTCTGTAAATTAATTCTACAAGTACTGAATTTCATCCCTGGCTTGGTAGCCCCCAGACGTAGGTAGTTAGACCGAACTGGGTGAACAATTCTTTGTGTTGATTGCTGTCCATTTGCAGAGTGTGTTGTTGTGACATCGCACCTTAACATCACACGTCTGATACCAGAATTTCAATTGGTATCAGAGCCATCATCCTGTCTGTCTCTGGGTGAGATCTAGGGAAGTTACTTTCTGGTGTAAAGATGGACAAAGAAGTTGGAGGATTCGTCACCAGACCCCCTATTTTGGATGGATCCAATTATGATTATTGGAAGCCAAGAATGACCACTTTCTTAAAATCCTTGGACAGCAGGGCATGAAAGGCTATTATTAAAGAGTGGAAAGCACCTGTTGTGTGTGAGAAAGATGATGCTGGCAAAGATAAAGAAGGCACCTCAAAGCCAAAGCCTGAAGAAGAATGGACCAAGGAAGAAGATGAGCTTGCCCTTGGTAATTCCAAAGCTCTAAATGCAATCTTCAATGGAGTGGATAAGAATATTTTCAGGTTAATCAATACCTGTGAAGTTGCTAAGGAAGCGTGGGATATTTTGAAGGCCACTTATGAAGGTACATCTAGAGTTAAAATGTCAAGACTTCAGATTCTAACATCAAAATTTGAAAGCCTGAAGATGAAGGAAGATGAGACTATTCATGACTTCCACATGAATGTTCTAGAGCTGGCTAATGCATCCAGTGCTCTTGGTGAAAAAATGTCAGATGAAAAGCTTGTAAGGAAGATCCTTAGGTCCCTTCCTAAGAAGTATAAGATGAAGGTAACTGCCATTGAAGAATCACAAGACATCAGCAAGATGAGAGTTGATGAGCTCATTAGATCTCTTCAAACTTTTGAGCTTGGGTTGAATGAGGAAGAACCAGAAAAGAAGCCAAAGAGTATAGCCTTGGTATCAAATGATCAAGAAGAAAAAGGAAATAGTTATGAATCCCAGGAGGATTTATCTTAGGCCATAGTTATGTTGGGAAGATAGTTCAACAAAGTGTTCAAGAGAATGAATAATAACTCCAGGCCTAATGTCAAGAACATATCTTCTGACATCAGCAAGCCAAAAGAGAAAGATGAAGAGAAGACTGCCCAGGATAAAGGTGTTCAGTGCTTTGAATGTGAAGGGTATGGACATGTCAAGAAAGAATGTCCCACATTCTTGAAGAAGCAGAAGAAGGGCATGTCAGTTTCCTGGTCTGAATCTGATAGTGAAAGTGAAGGTGAGTCAGCAAGGCATGTTAGAGCCTTAACAGGAACTGTTGTGTCTGATGATGATAGTGATGGAGAAATAACTTATGAGGAGTTAGCATCTACTTATCAAGAGCTGTGTTTGAAAAGTCCTGAGATTTGTCAAGAAAACAAGTGTCACAAGCTACATATTGCTCAGCTTGAAAATGAAAAGGCTGATCTGGAAAATGAAGTTGTACTTGTTAAGTCTCAACTGGATCAGATGACAAAATCTGTTAGGATGATGAACAGTGGTACAACTACTCTTGATAAGATTCTTCAGTCATAGAAAGCTGCTGGAGATAAATCAGGTATAGGATATGTGACAAGCACTTCAGGAACAAAGAAGGAGATGTCCCAACCAATGTCTCAAACAAAGAGACAGGATCCTACCCCTAAGAAGGTTGTTCAGCCTCAGAATGTTGAGAAAAAGAATGGTCCCCTTCAGAGGAAGATGCAGCCTCAAGGAGCGAGTCAGTATATGCCTCCCTAATATCACAAGAGCATACAAGCTACAAGGTTCAAACAGAACATGTCTCATCAGATGTCTCAACATAAGGAAAACTGGTATGGATATGGATACAACAATGATGTGCCTCATCACTATGGAAGAAGGAAGCCTCATCACCATAGGAGACAACCTAGAAGACAACATCCTCAGTACAGAAGAAGACAATCCAACTATGGAAGAAGGAGACAACATTATGAGTGGCAGCCACAACATTATCATCAAAGTGGCAAAAGATTTAACCACTGTAGAGATGACAGAGTAAGATGCTTCTATTGTGGCAGGGTTGGACATATGCAGTCCTCATGCTTCAAGCTCCATGGTTATCCTAATTCTGTTCCTCAAACCAGACAGAAGGAGGTCAGACCCAAAGTTGCTGAACAATGGGTTCCTAAAGCTCAGGTCACGTGTTTATTGGCTCATACCTCAGATGGACATGTTGCCATGGATGCATGGTACTTTGACAGTGGATGTTCAATGCACATGACTGGATCAAAGGAGCAGTTGGTGGAGTTCAATCCTTGCCATGCAAATAAGGTAGTGTTTGGCAATGGAGAAAAAGGTGTAGTAGAAGGAAGTGGAAGAGTGAAGAATCTTGATGGTCTTACTCTTGATGGTGTGATCCCTGTCCAAGGTTTGAAGGCTAATCTGATTAGCATAAGTCAGCTATGTGATGAAGGTTACAAAGTCAGCTATTCCAAGGATGAGTGTCTGGTGACAAACGAAAAGGATGAAGTGATCATGAAAGGAGTCAGGTCCAGAGATAATTGTTATCTATGGATACCTATAGAAGTTAGCCCATCTATCGATGTTAAGACTGATGTTTTAGCATTAGTCTGTGACATCAAGTGTGAAAGGCTGATAGTGTTAAGTACTCTTAAGTTGAATCCTTTCAAATTTGTAAAAGGAAAGCTTATGTGGGGGGAGAAACTCATTGATTGGTCTTTAAAAAATACACAAAATCTGGCGCCTTACCTCAGACCCTCATTTCCTATTATAGCAAAATCACAATCCGTCAAAACTCACATCTCCCGTCTGCTCGTCTCCTTCAACAAGAAGAATCATCTCAACCTTTACTATCTCAAAGGAACCATGTCAAAACAGACATCTTCTCCATCAAAAAGTTCATCGCGGAATAAAGCTAGGGTTTCTACAGATGAGTACTCTGAAGACGGAGCTCTGAATATACAACCCATCTCCGTAATGCTCCCAGAGTCAGGTAAACCTAGACCCACTAAACTAACTCCTAAGAGACCTGCTACTGTCTTTAAGAATCCTGAAACAAAGAAAGTTGTTACTAGCGTGTTATTTGGCGACAAAACTGTGCCAAAATCATCGGCTTCTCAGTCTGTTGAAGAGAAGTTTGATGTAGATAAAAGGATGAGTAATCTTGCCTCAAAAATCCTGGACAAAGGCATCCCCGTTAAAGGAATTTCAATTCCTCTGAATCAGATGCCAGCTGAGAAAGATAACGTGCAAGGAGGTAAGTCAAGTCTTCAACAACTTGCAATAACAGCTATTGAAGATGCTGATCAGAGTAAAGACATGCATGAAGAGACAAATGTTGAGGATAATGTTAGGACATCTGGAGAACCCACTTCTGTTGGTAATGATAATGCTGATGTGATCAATGTAGATGATCTATCAGATGATGAGGTGATAGCAAAAGTTGTCCCAAGGATTGGAAAGAGATTAAAATCTAGGAAGGGAAAGAAGGTTGAACCCTCTCCTAAGAAGTATTCTGATAAGAGGAAGAACATTGTTGTTGGACCAGCAAAAGCCTGGAGCAAAGTGGAAGTAAATCCTAGAAAGAGGAAGGCTGTGGAGCATTCTGAGTCTGACTATGATGTCGAAGATGATGTTCATGACATCACGCCTATCAGAAAAACTATTCTAAAGAGAATATCTGATAAGGTTCCTAAAGTTCCAATTGATAACATCTCGTTCCATTATGCCAGTAGTGCATCTATGTGGAAGTTTATCTGTCAAAGGAGATTAGCTCTGGAAAGAGAGCTTGGAAAGGAGGTCTTGGAGATGAATGAAATTATGGACCTCATTCATGTTGCTAGACTGCTGAAGACTGTGACCAGATTCTCTAAGTGCTATAGTGGACTTGTTAAGGAATTTGTTGTCAACATCCCCATAGACATTTCTGACAATAGAAGTGTCAACTCCATGAAGGTGTTTGTTAGGGGTCAGTGTATTGACTTCTCTCCTAGTACTATCAATAAATATCTGGGAAGAGATGAACAAGAGGGGTGTGAGCTGGAAGTGACTGATAATGAAGTGTGTAGAGAAATCACTGCCACTCAAGTTAAGGTGCGGCCACTGAAAAATAAATTGACAGCTAGCAAAATCAGTATCAAGTATGCTATTTTGCACATAATTGGTGCTGCTAACTGGGTACCTACTAATCACAAAACCACCATAACTGTGGGATTAGGAAGGTTCATCTATGCTGTAGGGAAAAAGGTCAAGTTCAACTATGGAAGCTATATATTTAATCAAGTGGTGAAGCATGGTGCCACCAATGCTATCAAAATGCCTATATCATTCCCTTCCCTAATCTGTGGAATGATCTTAGATCAACATCCTGGAATCTTAACCAGTACAGAGGTAGCATGTAAGAGGGAGTCAACTTTATCTTTGCATCCCAAACTGTTTGCTGGGAGTCATGTTCCAGACATTGGTACAACATCAAGTTCTGGGGTTAAGAAGGTCAGTACAAAATCAGAGTTGATTGAAGAATTAAAGGCAACCTGCAAGGACCTTGATATGGTTATCAGTACCAGCACTGTTAGGAAAATGAAGATTGAGCAGATGATCAAAGACTTGGAACACGGGGAAGATAATGTGAATGGCGATACTGAGGATTCCGGGTCAGATGAAGGTGATGAAGATGCTGATGGTACCAGCTCGGATGAAGACTAACTTCCATCTGCTGTTATTAGATAATAGTTTAGTTTTTCTGCACTTGCTATGTCGGCTATGTGTTTACTGTGAATTTTGGTAAACAACCTCTGATCTATCAATCTAAACGCAAATTGATTTAACTTGCAGGACCGATCACACAAATCCTAGGACATGTGCCAAGTTTGAGAGACAAGTGTAACTTAAAGAAAATGTAAACTGAACTCCACGTTCGACAATGCTGAAAATAAAATCTAACTGAACTCCACGTTCGACTACAGGCAATAAAGTAAAGTGAGAACTTAAAATTTAAAGTAATGCAAGTAAAGGGTGCAAAAATTAAAGGCGTCGAATGGGTAAAAGCTTTGAAAGTAAAATGCAACGAACTCCACGTTCTTGGAAAGTAAAGGCTGGGAAAGTAAAAGTGCTGTCGAAGGTAAGGTGCTGGAAAGTAAAAGACTTTGAAAATAAATGCAGTTGATTTAAAGGAGAACTTCACGTTCTGGAAAATGAAAGGCTTTAAAAAGTAAAGGTTTGAAGATTAAATGCTTGAACGTAGAATGCAGTCGAAAGTAAAACGCAGAAAACTTAAATGACTTTGAACATAAATTTGACATGGAAGATAAATTTCAAGAAACTGTAAAGGCATGGAAAGTAAACATGCTGAAGATAAATTAGATTAATGAAGACAATGGTGTTACATTACGTACATTCTCACGAACTCGTTTCTCTACACGCGGGTACTTTGAGTTTCTTAGAGTAACTTGTACAAAAATATGAACACCCCATTTACATAGAACCAACTCCTATTTATAGTGCTAGGAAATAACTACTCAGTGGTGGTTACTGCTTCGAACGTGCGGATTTTGGCGCCTTCCCTTTAATCTCAACTGTTCCCACGCCCACAACTGCTCTTATTTAAATTTCAAATATTGGAAATTCCCTCCAATCTTAACATAACCACTGCAGTCGCTACATTCTCACGGTCGAAGAACTCTTTCCATACTTAGCCATTTTTTTAAGGTTTCTCCACATTTATTCGACTCAGGCCTCTCAAAAGTTAGGTCGAAGCCTTCTTTAATATTAAAAATAATTTTTTAACATTGACATAACTTTGACTTTGTCTAGCGTCGAAATTGAGGGTTAACACTATGTAATTTGAATTCTGTGCTGTTATATGCACCTTTTATGTTTTCTTTTCTATGATTTATTTTGCCTGGTTGTTAACTGTGAGGCTAACAATGAGAGCTAGGGTGTACTAACTGTAGTTAATAGGGCTTCTGATTGAAGATTGTCTAATTGTGGCTAAAAAGGGGGAGAAGTAGCCAAAGAAAGAAAGCCAAAAGTCCAAGAGTACAAATGCTGTCAAAGGAGTTGAAGTTTATGAGCTGATTGCTGATGTTATAGTGCAAAAATTAAGGGGGAGTCTTTGCTGCTATGCTGGTTATTGCATTGAGGGGGAGTGCTCATTGCTGCTAATAATGAAATATGTGCAGCTGTTTGAATGCTTGAAGAGTGAAGCTGTTTGAACTTGGTGATGTAGCAGAGTTTTGTGAAGTGAATTGCTGATGCTGCTGCTTGGAGTTTCAAAATCATTTATTGAAGTTTTTCTGCTGCTAAAGTCTCTGAAGGTGCAGAGTGCAGAGATTGTTTTAGCCAAAATTAGCCAAAGGGGGAGATTGTTAGTTCTTGGATTGGCTGGAATTTTGGTAAAACAAAGTATGTTCAATGTTGATGTCAAGGTGGTGATGTTGCAACATTGAGTCTTAACACTGGGCTGTGTTAAGTATGTAGATTGCTGAAGTTGGATGTCTGATGTCACATGGCGATGTTGTGACATTAGATCTGCACAATTAATAACATCAGGTTGTGATGTTGTTAGGGTTTGCGTGTTAGCTGGAATTGTGGAGAGCAAGCTGTCTCATTGGATGTGAATATCTTGGGTTAGATATTCTTCGCTGCATAGGAGATCTGGTGCAGATTTGTAGGAGATTTAAAAGGTTGTAGATTTGAAAAGATTTTAGGAGAAAATCTGTTTTAAATATTCAGTTTTAAATAACAAATCAAGTCAGATATTGTAGCAGTCCAAGCCCAATTCAGGTTGTTATTTAAAGCGCACAAGACCGAAGGAAAAGGTACAGAAATACAGAGAAAAGATCAAGAGCATAGGCTGAGAGTCTTGAGTATTTTGTATACAGAATTCTAGGTTGAATTGCTGAGTCGTTTTCTGTCCTCTCTTAGAAGCTGTGAAGCAATAGAGAGTTATTACTTGATCAAAGCTGTGAAGTAAGATCAAGGTTTCTCAAAGAGGTTGTTCCTTGAGTATTGTTTTAGGGATTGAGTAGTGTTCTCATATCTAAGTGGTTTCTTAGGTAGAAAGTCAATAGTAGGAATTAAGTTTAGGAGATAGTCAACTAGGTTGTTGAGTCTGTAAATTAATTCTACAAGTAGTGAATTTCATCCCTGGCTTGGTAGCCCCCAGACGTAGGTAGTTAGACCGAACTGGGTGAACAATTATTTGTGTTGATTGATGTCCATTTGCAGAGTGTGTTGTTGTGACATCGCACCTTAACATCACACGTCTGATACCAGAATTTCAACTCTCGTGATTCAAAGAGCGATTCATCTTCCATCTGACTGAAGCAAGTAATCTGGTTCCTCAATCATGTCGTCTTGCTCGGCCGAAAATATCTAGCGAGGAACACTTTCATAAGTTCATTCCATGTCGTAATTGAATTTGACGGTAGGGATCATAACCATGATCTGACTCTGTCCCTTAGGAAGAAGGGGAATAAACACAGGTGAATGACTTTGGTATTAACGCTATTTCTCTTAATCATATAAGCAAATTTCACAAAGACAGAATGTTGGAGGTTTGGAACCTCTGTCACATTTTTGGAGAATTGGTTATGTTGCACCATTAGTAGAAGAGAGGGTTTAAGTTCGAAGTTATTCGCAACAATTGAAGGGCAAACAATGGTCGAATGAGGCTCCTCATTAGAGAGCACGATGAAATCCTTAAGTGGGCTGTATTCATTTTTTTCCATTTCTCGTTGGATTTGTTGTAATAAACGTCTAACACGTAGGTAGCATTCGGTTTTGTCGATTGGATGGGAAAGGTTCCCGGTACTTCAGGTTCTTTGCATATAATCGAAAGTGGGAAAAATTAAATAAAACAAAACTTCCTTAGTCTATACAACGTAACAACGACACTAAAAACTTGATAGGCTGCAAGTATATGACTATATCAATGTAGTATAAAAAGTTACTTCTAGGTGACATGCCTTTAATAAGGACAAATTTTTTTGATGATGACAACTAATGATGACAACTAGTCCTTAATGACAAGTCAAACATAAGCGGTTAAGTGGTTAAAGATGCAAACCAGAATATTATGGTTCGATGGACTTGACTATTGGATGATGGCAACCAAATGGAACATAAATCAATCCTCGTCCAAAGTGGACTCAAGCAAGTGTCTGCAAGAAAGAAAGCATCTGATAAAGTCTTGAAGTACAAGTCTGGCCTCGATTAGTCTGAGTGAATAATGTGTAAAATATAAGAGCATTCTCATAAAAGTGCATGGCTAAGTCAAACACACAAGGAAACTTATTTTCAAACTTATTTTTCTAAAGAAAAAATTTTCAAAAATATCTTAAAGTCGTTCCAGACAAGTTAGGATCCGTCATAAAAGCTTTGGGTAAAATTTTGTCTTTTACAATTGATTGACACCTTGACTTAATCGATTGGTTCAGTTCAAAAATGTGTCTGAATCGATTACAACGACACCTTAATGACAGGTAACGGTTAGATATCTCTCATGTTCCTTTTTAACTTGCTAATTGATCGGAAAAATAGCAAGTGTACTATTTTTACCGATGTAGTAATAGTAGGGGTTATCCCCAGAATCGATCTCTCGAGGACTGCGTGGAATTATCAGTGCAGATGTTATTTCAATTGAACAAAAATTCCTTAAGGGTTTTTTTGTTTTGAAAATTATAATAACAATTAAGAAAATAAGCAAAATGAATAAAATGACTTAGACAAATATGAGGAGCTATGCTAGGGGAAGTGTATGAATTGCCCTACAAAAACTCTAAATCCTTATTTGATGAAACATTACTCTACACAAACCTTACCGATTCTTAAGGTTATTTTTCCCTAATTCCTTAGCGAAAAAACCTTTGAGATTCTATCTTTACCCTAATTCATTAGCGGTCAAGAAAGAATCACAAGCATTATATTTGTTCAAGAATAATCTGGTTATTACAGGGTATCCCCATTCCTAGGCAATATCTACTGCAATATTATTATGCAAAAGCGTTAGGTTGGTTGGTCCGACCTAAACCTTAACCGTAAATCAATTTCAATTTGTCCGATCAAAAAGCGTTAAAAACATTGCATAACAAAAGATTAAGGGAAAAAGTAATATTTCTTGGAACAATGATAATTCAAGTCATTACAATGCAATTCAGGGACACCCCCTAGCATTGGGGGGTTTAGTTACTTATAGTACGAAAAGAAATTACAAAATAGTAGATAAACATTACAAGATTAACGGTTGAATTGGATCTTCAATTGCGGATGCTCATGAAAAATCTTCCTTCTCCCGATCACTTGATAGCATTCCAACTCTCACGTCAATTCTTTCGTCCCATCAAAAGTCCCCTTCTCTTTTCCCAAAAAATAGCTTAAGTAGTCACAGATCACATAACAGCACTAGGAAATGCCCGAAATACCCTCCGGAGTTACTTAGCACAAAAATCTACAAAAATCAGAAGATGTAGCGTCCAAGCTAACACGGGTCGTGTCAGCTGACACGGGCGGCCGTGTTGGCTCCCTGGCATCTTGATAAAAGTTATTGTTAGCTCCAGACATGGGCACCCGTGTCAGCCCCCTGCCATATTTTCAACATCGCCTCTTCTAGGTACTCTCCTGACACGGGCCGTGTCAGGCGACACGGGTGGCCGTGTCAGGCGACACGGGTGGCCGTGTCAGGCTACTGTCTTCCTATTTAAAACTCTTCCGAAACTTGCGATTTTTATCGTTCTTTCGCTCCGATTCCTCTTGAATGTTTGTATGAACCTGAAAACACTAAAGGACACAACCAAGGCATAAAATGTGGTAAAAGAGATGTAAAACAAATAAACAATGACAAAATATTAACTAAAACAAATAGTGAAATAACGTATGAAAACCACCGATCACTAATCAATTAACTTGTAATGTGCTAATCGATTGGTTTATGTTGCCAATCGATTGGAAAGTCTTAAAATATCTTTAAAACTATTTCCTTTTTGATCCAAGTTATAGCCTATAAATAGAGGTCCCTTCCCTTATTTGAAATCATCTAGAATTGTGTTTCATTTCAAACTTATCACACTCTCTCTCTCTAAACTTTTCTTTATTTACTTTCTCTCACTAAGAATTTAGCCGAAGTGCTTTTCGAGAAAGTATTTTTGCAAATTAGAAAGTTGTATTTCTAGAAGGATAGACTTATAAGTTCACCAAAGAACTTTTGTGTATACCTTTGTTGAAAATTTTATCCAATTAGGAAGTGTTTTCTTTTGGTTTCAAAGCTAAACCCGCAAAAAGCTTAGGTTTGGGATTTGTGTGATAAAGTCTCTTGTTTAAGTTTGAGAGTATCGCGTGGTAAAATATCATTAGTTCTTGGTTAGCCCATGGTATAACCAAGGTTAGGTTAAAGCTTAACTCGGTGTTAAAATCTTGTTTAGGTTTGAGATCAGCCCGGTGGTAAAATCTCATAAGTTATTAGTTAGCATAGTATAAAATCAAGGTTAAGGTTTAAGAGCTCATCCCGGTGTTAAAATCTCACAAGGTTTGTTTAGAAGCTTAAGACTAACCGCACCAAGATTCTTGTGGAAATAGGACTAACCGCTTTGATTCGCCGTTTGGAAGGAGACTCACCGCTTCACTCCATAGTTTGTTGTTTAGTTGGAAGTTACCTTTAAACTTCATTTTTCCTTGTATAAGGGGGTTCAAGAGTTAAACCTAATAAAGGCTCTTAAGTTCATTAGATACTCTCAAGATCAATCCTTGGGGATAGGAGTAGATCTTTTTCTCTGTTTGACAAAACCTTTATAACATCCGATGTGTTGGTGTACAAGGTGAATAATGGATGAAAAAGAGTAGAATATATTATAATAGAATGACGGCTACAAAAAGGATTACAATCACTAACTACCACTAGTCTATTTATAAGCTAAAACTAGGGCTACAAAAAATAACAAACAAAATACTAAAATACCCTCTAACAAACTTAATGACTAAGTTTGGGAATATAAATTATTATTTCTAATACCATCCCTTAATTTATATTTCCTCAAAACTAGCAACACCCCATCCCTTAAGAGAAGAAATTGATCAGTCTTGATAGCCTTCGTCAGAACATCTGCCAACTATTTCTGGGTGCTACAATGCTCAACTTCTAACACTCCATTCTGAACCTGATTTCTCAGAAAATGATACTTGGTCTCAATATGCTTGCTTCTCCCATGCAACACTGGATTTCTGGCAAGATTGATTGCAGACTTGTTATCAATTATCATCTTCAGAGGCTTGTTTACCTTGATCTTCAGATCCTGCAGCAAGTTCAGAATCCACACAGCTTGGCATGCAGTAACAGAACCTGCAATAAATTCAACTTCACAGGTTGACAACGCAACAACAGGTTGCTTCTTGGAACACCAAGAAATAGGGCCTCCCGGGAACTTGAACAAGTACCCAGAAGTACTTCTTCTATCAACTCTGTCTCCACACCAATCAGAATCTGAATAACTTAAAAGTTCTGATTCAATCTTTCTTCCAGAAGGGAATAACACTCCATACTTCAGAGTTCCCTTGATATACCTCATAATCTTGACAGCAGCTTGGTAATGAGACCACTTGGGTTTACTCATGAATCTGCTAACCATTCCAACTGCATAGCAAATATCAGGTCTGGTATTACACAAATACCTCAGAGAACCAACCAACTGTTTGAAGGTTGTAACATCCACATCCTCACCATTAGAATCAGAATCTAGTTTCTGATTTGTATCTGCAGGTGTGATAGCAGCCTTACAATTCTGGAGCTTAAATATCTTCAGAATCTCACGTTCATACTTCAGCTGATGCAAAATGATACCTTTCTCAGAATATCTGAACTCCATCCCTAGAAAGTATGTCATTTTCCCGAGATCATTCATTTCAAACTCATTCATCTGCACCTTCTTGAACATAGCTAATTCTTGTTCAGAACTTCCTGTCAGCAGTATGTCATCAACGTACAAATACACCAGAATCATATTGCCTTCAGAGATATGTTGAACATAAACACAGTATTCCATCTCACATTTCTGAAAACCCTGCTTCTTGAAAAATGAATCAATCTTCTAATTCCAGGATCTGGGCGTTTGCTTCAATTCATACAAAGCTTTATGTAATTTGTACACCATCCCTTCCTGATTCTTTTTCACAAATCCAGGAGGTTGTGACACGTAAACTTCTTCTTGTAATGGACCGTTCAGAAATGCAGATTTCACATCTAAATGCATCATAGGCCAATTCCTGTTAGCAGCTATGGAAATCACGAGTCTGATTGTTTCATGTCTCGCTACAGGTGCAAACACTTCAGAATAATCCAGCCCAGGTTTCTGCAGAAATCCTCTTGCTACTAACCTCGCTTTATGTTTGCCAATTGATCCATCTGGCTTTAGCTTCTGCTTGAAAACCCATCTGACACTGATGGCTTTCTTGTCCTTTGGAAGTTCTGTCAGCTTCCAAGTCTTGTTTCTTTCTATGGCCTCAAGTTCTTCTTTCATGGCCTTTAGCCAGACCTTCTGCTTGAGAGCCTCTTCCGTACTTACGGGTTCAGAGTCTACTAACATGGCACACTGAATAACTTCTCCTTCAGAATCTACTTCAGTGTCTTGCAACATGTCAAACTCTTCGAATCTTCTCGGAATGTTTCTGATTCTCTATGGCCTCTGACCTTGGTCAGAGTCTCGTTCAGATGCTTGAACCCCAGAAGTTTCTTCTTTAGAAGTTTCTCCTTCAGAAGCTCTTGCTTCAGAAGGTTGGCTTCCTTCAGAACCTTGACCATCTTCAGAGCCTGGCATATTCCTAGAGTCTGAATCACCACCAAAATCTGGATCATCATCAGAATCTAAATCATCAGAGTCACCTTCATTTTCTGAGTCTCCTTCAGAGCCAGAATCACCATCAGTTTCAGAAGCTCTTAGTTCTGACCTTTCTTCAGAAGTTCTCACATCAGAGTCAGATTGAGACTTATTCTAATTCCAAACTTTTAATTCCTTCACAATAACGTCTCTGCTGAATTCAATTTTATTAGTTTCTGGACAATAAAGTTTGTACGCACCTGTACTGTGGTATCCCACTAGTAACATTACTTTGCATCTATCATCCAACTTCTGTCTTCTGGCTTCTGGAACATGTTTGTAACACATAGAACCAAAAACCTTCAGATGACTAACACTTTGCTTATCTCTAATCCACTTATGAATAGGAACTATTTCCTTCAACTTCTTTGTTGGACATCTGTTGAGCACATATGCTGCGGTGGCAACAGCTTCTCCCCACAAGTTGTGAGGAAGCTTCTTCTCCTTCTGCATGCTTCTCATCATATCAAGCAAAGTACGATTTCTTCTTTCAGCAAGACCATTGTGTTGAGGAGTATAAGGAGCAGTAACCTCATGCTCAATTCCATTCTCCTCACAGAACTTCTGAAACTCTTTGGAGTTATACTCACCCCCACCATCGGTTCTGAGAATCTTCAGAGTTTGACCACTCTGATTCTGAACCTTCATTCTGAACTTCTTGAATTTAGCAAACACCTCGTGTTTGAACTTAATAAGGGATACCCATGTCATTCTCGTGAATTCATCAACAAATGACACAAAGTATTTATTTCCTCTGATCGATGCTACTGGAAATGGACCACACACATCAGAATGTACTACTCCCAAGGCATGTTTTGCTCTTGGAGCTACTTCTGACGCAAATGGAAATCTTGGTTGCTTTCCTTCCATGCACACTTTGCATGACTTCTCAGGCTTCTTAATTGCAGGAATTCCATGTACCAGCTTCTTCGAATTTAGATGCCCTAAACTTCTAAAATTTAGATGACCAAATCTTCTGTGCCACAGCTCACTTTCCTCCACAACACTTGTTACACTGAGGCATTCAGAGTCAGAAGTTCTGACATTCACCTTGAATGTTCTATTCCTTCCCTGTTCTTACTCCATAATCAGCTTCTGATTACAGTCATACAGCTTCAGAAGATTGTCCTTCATGGTAACTGAAAAACCTTCCTCAATTAATTGTCCCACGCTCATCAGATTGCTTTTTATGCCAGGTACATACCACACTTTCTGAATCAATGCTGTTTTCCCATTGTTCAGAACGACTCTGACATTTCCCATACCTTCAGCGTTAAGATATTTGTCATCAGCACATCTGATCTTTGTCCTCTTTTCAGAGTCAAAATCAACCAGCCATTTCTTATTTCCTGTAAGATGATTTGAGCAGCCAGTGTCCATATACCACCAGTCTGTCAAATTCGTATCATCAGATTCAGAAGCCATCAGTAGCACATATTCATCATTAGAACTTTTGGCTATATTTGCTTCTTCTGACTTCCTTTCTTTGTTTGGCCAACAATCTCTAGCAAAGTGACCAATCTTCTTGCAACAGTAACATTGGATCTTCTTCTTGTCATACTTCTCTTTTCCCTTCTGAGCATTCTTTTGCCCATCAGAAGTTGAGGTTTCTGACTTCTGACCACCATCAGATCTTCTCCTGGCTTCTGACCAAGACTGCTTCTGATGCTTCTTATCAGAAACTGCTTTCAGAGCCTGCTGCTCTACTTCCCTTTCAGAAGTTCTCTCAGTCAGACGCAACTCTTGCGCCTCTATACTGCTTTGCAGCTCTTCAATTCTCATGGTGCTCAGATCCTTAGAATGTTCTATTGCTACCACAATGTAATCAAACTGAGTGGTAAGGAATCTCAATACCTTCTCAATGATTACTTGTTCAGAAAGAGTTTCTCCACACGCTTTCATCTCATTAGTGATCAGAATCACTCTGGAGATGTACTCAGAAACTTTCTCATTGTTCTTCATGTTGAGATTCTCATACTGCTTACGTAGAGACTGAAGCTTCACCTTCTTCACTGATGCGTCACCACTGTAACATCTGACCAGTGTGTCCCACGCAGCCTTTGTCGTCGTTGAATAAGCGATTTTCTCAAACACATTTGCATCCACACACTGATGGATGTAAAACAATGCTTTCTGATCTTTCTTCCTTGTATCCTTCTGTGCGTTCCTCTGTTCCTTCGTTGCATCTACTGCTACCGGAACATAACCTTCAGTTACAAGATCCAGAACATCTTGAGCACCGAACAGTACACGCATCTGAATCATCCAACGAATCCAGTTTTTGCCATCAAATACTGGAAGCTTGGTGTTCATGCCGCCGTTTCCGTTCATCTTCAACCTTGTACAGTACACTCAGATCTCACCACACAGTGTTTCCCAACCCCACAGAATCAGAAATTATGATTCTGATCAGATTTTGTTCAAGATTCAACACGAATCCAAGAACCAAAAATCAATCACACAAAGCCTCACGTTTCACTCGTGTTTCCCCGTGTTTCCCCGTGGATCCGAACTGGAGCTTTGATACCAATTGTTGGTGTACAAGGTGAATAATGGATGAAAAAGAGTAGAATATATTATAATAGAATGACGGCTACAAAAAGGATTACAATCACTAACTGCCACTAGTCTATTTATAAGCTAAAAATAGGGCTACAAAAAGTAACAAACAAAATACTAAAATACCCTCGAACAAACTTAATGACTAAGTTTGGAAATATAAATTATTATTTCTAATACGATGTCATATTTCTTCCCTTAAACTCTTTAATTTTTGCATTTTTTATTCTGCATTTTTATTTTTCACTGCTTAATCTTAAAATAATTTTCAAAATATTTTATAACATACAATCCACCCCACTGGTCTTTTAAAAAAAACAAAAAAAAAACATTGGTCTTTTATTCCTCACGTGAATGTAGAATTCCAACAAATTTATTAATTTTATTTTGAAATAAACAAAGGATTATAACCTACATATACCAATTAGACTATTTTAGGTCCAGTGTTTATTTATGTAATTTGATACCATTTATATTGAAACAAGTGATGCAAGTAAACTATATGTATCAATTTTAGGTTTTGTCTCTAATAATTCATGTAATGCCTAGTAATTTATATGTGTTGGATATTTGTAGATATGATTATTAGAAGTCTAATGCCAATTTTTCATTATGGATTTTGGTGTATGGATCATCGACTAGAAAAATCATAATCTTGAAGGTTAAGTTAGATTAAAATTTGTTTGTCGGGCGAATGGATCATCGACTAGAAAAATCATAATACAAAGTTTGGGTTGGAAAACAAGGAAAATCTCAATTCATCTAGAATCCTAAGCGATTTTAGAGATTACTTTGGTGTGAAGAAACCCAAAGGTTAATTCATCTAGAGAATCTCAATTGTCTCTTGAATGAGGACGTATTTTGACATCTATAAATAGGGGTATTGGTCAATATATATATATATATATATATATATATATATATATATATATATATATATATATATATACAAATTAGTTTTTATATTTATATAATATTGTTAAGAGTCCTACATCGGATGATATATGGTCTAAACATATATTTATAAAAGGGGGCAGTCTTCACTCTACCAACCAGTTTTGTAGGGTTGAGTTAGGTCTAACCACATTTTTTAACATGGTATCAAACTGAGAGAGAGAGAGAGAGAGAGAGAGAGAGAGAGAGAGAACTTGAGTGCTTATCACACTAAAAGCTTGTCAATATGGAGCAACCAAGGATTGAAAGATCATCGAAATGTGATTCTTCTTTTACACCTTATATATTGAGACCATCTTTATGAGTAACTAAGTTATCTCGTATTGGTGTTAGATTTGTATATTATTATGACTAATATATTTTTGATGTGATCATGGCATTATGTTTGTTTTAGTTAATGAAACATATTTGATCTTTACACTTTTGTCTAATATTGTTATATTTGTATTATGTCTCTGAATCTATCTGATACCGAGAGGAACTCTTAGGTTTAGACCAAGGATAATTTTTTATCGCTAAAATTACTTTATAGGTTATAACATGATTTTTTGGATCTATCTAATGTCAAGAGGCGCTTTTAGGTTTATACCTAGGTAATTATTGATCAAAAGCTAGATTCTAGAGATAGATCTAGATTTGATATACATATATATTATTAAAGCTTAGGGTTAATGTATTGTTTATAAGGTTATAAATCATCGAATAAAAAAATATGATTGAAATCATCATGATATTTTACACATGGATAAGATTTATGAGCAACATTGATAATATGGATTTATAGCTAAAATGTGTATAACTAATCATTGACATGCATATAGTTATATAATTACATCATAACCCCAACAATTCCCTATCACTTACATTACATTGTTTTATTTTACCAAACAAAATCACTTTTCAAAGTAAACCTTTCCTTCTTAGAATAGTAATTGTAACATATGAGTTGTATTTTAGAACATTTTTTTATTCATTACATTGGAATTTTTGTTGATACAACAACTACACTAATTTTTCTCAAATAAAACATATCA